>CM039503.1:26114214-26153813 GCA_022432975.1 Begonia masoniana | reverse complement strand
GTAGGAAAAAAAAAAAAAACCATCAAGGCAACACCGACATGACCAGGAGGACGTGGACACGAACGGTTTAAAGCTGTGTTCTACGAAAAATACTTCACCTGTACAGTGAGGGCGGCTAAAAGGATGGAGTTCACGCAGCTGAAGCAGACTAGTTCAGTTGCAGAACATATTCGGAAGTTCGAAGCCTTGTCTCAGTTTGCACCACGCCTGGTAAGCGATAACGAAGACAGGATGCACCAATTCATGGAAAGGCTGAATCCAGAAATTCGAAAGAGTGTTATAGTGTCTGGAATTTTGCATGTACCTTACGCAGATATCGCAGCAAGAGCTTTGGAATTTGAGGCTGTAGAACTAACGTGCGTAAAGCCAAGGGAGCTTGCTAGGGGCTTCTTTCGTGAAATCCAGCCTCAACCACGGAATCGAGGTTGGCAACCTATAGGGCAACAACCACAACAACAGAGAGGTGTAAAAAGGCAATACGAAGGAGACAATGATCAAGGCAAGGGAAAGTAGGTACGAGGGGCTACTCAACAGCCGTTGTGCCTTAAGTGCTAGAAATAACACAGTGGCGTTGCAGATTTGGCACGAATAAGTGCTATCGCTGTGGAGAGAGTGGCCACTATGTTTGGGATTGCCCAAGAGCAGGCAGAGACCAACCAGGCACAGATCAGAGAAAAGTTATGCTAAGGGTTTTTACTTTCATCGAGCCTGGTGATGTTGATGATGAGGGTCAGCCTTCGGTTATTGCAGGTACTATTTTAGTTACCAGTGTAGCTGTATTTTTGTTGACAGACACGGGAGCTACTGTAATATCCCGCTTTATGGGATATTATTATTTTAATATAAAATGGCATTTTCGTAAACATGTCAGATTAACTCCGTTTTACGAAAGGAAAGCGTCATTAGAATCCTAATAATTTATATGGATTTTAGGAATATTATGAGATTTTTAGGAGTTCAAACACTAAATTTACGAGAATTACGTTTCTCGTAATATAATGAACGTTTTCGTAAAAATAGTAAACGAGGTCCGTTTCGCGAACGGACAGTTTTGTTAGAACCCAAATCATAAGTTGGATTTATTGGTGAAATAAGGAAATTTGGAGAATCCGAACGGTCGGCCAATTAACGAAACGAAGGATGAAACAAAAAGATTTAAGTGAGAAGGGCAATATAGTAATTACAAAATCAAAAATATAAACCTAACCTAATATTTTCTTTCTCCCTACTTCTTCATTTCTCCCTGCCCGCCGCGAAGACCAGAGAGCAAGCTCTCTCCTCTGGCCGACGACGTTCCGTCGATCCGAGCTCCGTTTCGCCTCCCGTTCGTTCCGTTTCCTTCGCGTTTCTTCCTTCTCTCGCTACCCTAGGTATGTGTCTATAATCTTAGAGCCTTTATTTCAAGTTTTACGATGTTTTAGAAAGTTAGGGTTTCGATTTAAATCCATTAAAAATGCGAATTAGGGCCCGTAATTAATAGGTTAGCCGTGATTAGGTATATATTGACGTATTGGACGTTATGGGACGAAGTTAAATCAATTTGTGAAAATGTTATAAATTGGTTAATTTTCGGGTTTTAGGGCAAAACTCGTTAATTTGGATTACGGACTATCGAGCATTAATTGTTGGTTTAAATGCTTCGATTAGTTAAGTTAAGATTTTAGGAAAATTCTTTAGTTAAGGTTTTGTTAAATTGGACGTTTAGGAGTTTAAACTAATTTTAACGAAAACTGTTGTAATTGGCTTAGGTGAACAAAGCTCCCTGACGGCTCTCGATTTGCTAAGGACTTCAGGTAAGTCTCCGCGACTTGTTTGGCCGATTGGCCTACACCATAGGATCTTTTGTTGTTCGAGGAAATTGGAGAATTGTTTGTTTAAATGCTTTGGTTGGGTATTAGGATTAGTTCTTTTGTAGGTTATGCCTGAGTGTCTTGATGGTACGTATGATGATTGATATGTTATGTTTATATCTGTTCATGCATCATAGTTTTAAAAACGTCATGAAAATGAATTTGAGCATAGTTTTCATGAAAAAGAAATGCACGTAAAGGCAAGTAAAGTATCATGTAAACAACCCTCTGTATGTGGTTATCGGGGTGAGGTTCAGACCCGGCGTTCTGTGGTGAGCGGGTTTTCCTCCCTTCAGATGGTGTGGGCTGTCTAACCCGCTTGACGGGCCCTAACCATCTGCCGAGTGAATAGACTTCGGTAACCAAAAGAATGTCATGGTGAGAATGAATGAATGAAAGAATGAAATGCATGAGTGACGGTGTTATAAAAACTGCATAAACATATTCATGCATAAGCACTCACGTAGACTTACTGAGCCTTAAGCTCACGACTTATATTATGGTGTAGGTGACGTGATAGGTGACGTAGATCCAGGTGAGGACGACGTTCCTCCTTCTGATGTCTGAGGCAGTTGATGGATGATGGCCCGTGGGAGTGCGCTGGGCAGTCGAGGCGCGTTTTGACCCGTGGAGGAAGTACGTATAGATTTTGGGATTTTCGTGATGTTTGGGCTGATGTTAATTTGTATAGAACATATTAGGATGCTTGGTCTGGTAGTTGATAGGTTTACTTTTGACGTTTCAAATGTTTTGGTAATCGTATTTAAAACGTTTTGTTAAGTCTTTTAGTCGAATGTTATAGAAAATGTTTTGAATGATTTTAAATGGTTACGGGTATGCTCGGTTTTTGGAGCTATCCACGCAGTTGGACTTCGCCAAGTCCGCCGTAATACGATTGAGTTTAGAATACGTTTGAGTGGGATTGAAGCTATGAGTTGGTTGATAATGTTGATGAATGTAATGAATGAAATGTGAAAATGTTGAAGGAAAAGTGAAGTGTATTGCTCTCTGGAATCGGATTCCAGAGAGCTGAGATTGTGTCCTGCTCTCTGGAATTCCAGAGAGCTAGGTACTGAACGAAAACTAAACGAAAAGAGAAGGAAGAAACAAGGGAGAAGTCTGATCGCTTGGGCGATCGCTGCATAAGGTGTGCAGCGATCGATCTCTGCAGCAAGCAGAGATCGATCGCTGCTCTGCTTGCTGCGTTGGCAGCCATATGCGGCGATCGATCTCTGCCAAAAGGCAGAGATCGATCGCTGCTTTGGCAGCGATCATCACCATCAGCGATCGGTCTCTGCCTTCAGCAGAGACCGATCGCTGCTTGATCAATGCATGGCAGCGATCAGTCGCTGCTATGCACAGCGCCTGATCGCTGCTTGAAATTTTGGGGGCAGAATCCCAATTCTGCCCTCCCACTTTTCTGAACGATTTTAAATGTTAAATAAATGTTTTAAGTTTTATTTAATTATTAAACGTCTTGTTTTAAATGTTTTGGAGGTCCGATTTCGATTCCGTTTTAAATTCTGATTTAGTTTCCGCTCAAGTATAAGCTTAAAGTTAAATGAAAAATTTTATCACGGAAATGTGGGTACGGATTTAGGGGTGTGACAGTTATGGTATCAGAGCCCCGGGTTTTAAAATCGATTCTGTAGACTGCTCGACTGCACAGCACTACGCGGACATCCTTCATCAACTGTAAGTCTATTTATACCTTTGTTTGATTTTGTTTCTTAGAGATTACTTTTTTTAAATTTTATAGGAGTTTTATAAATATGGTTCGAGGAAGGGATCCTAGGGATGACGCGATGGATCGACTTACGGAGTTGTTAGATCGCCAGTCTCAGCATATGGACCGGCAAGCGCAACAAATTACAGACTTAGTGAATCGAGAGAACCAGCGAGAGAATCAGAGAGCTCAGGAGCTGGTAGTCCCCAGTAAACAGGGTATGCAGAAATTCCAAAGTTTACGGCCTCCAGTATTTGATGGCCGCTCATCGGATCCAACAGTTGCAGAAGAGTGGATCCGCACTATGGAGGATATGTTAGAGTATGCGGAAGTGGAGAATGGAAAGAAGGTTGCTTTTGTTGCCTTTCACTTGGCGATGGATGCCTGTTTCTGGTGGGATTCAATCAAGGCGACGACAGACGTATCGATTATGACCTGGGAGCGGTTTAAGACCATATTCTTCGACAAGTATTTTAGCCGCACAGTGAGGGTGGCTAAGAGGAACGAGTTCACACAGCTAAAGCAGACAGGTTCGGTTGCAGAGTATATAAGGAAGTTCGAGGCTTTGTCACGATTTGCACCACGCCTTGTCAGCGATAACGAGGAGAAGGTACACCAGTTTATGGAGGGACTAGACCCAGAGATTTGGATGCACGTTATTGTATCAGGTATTATTGATGTGCCGTATTCCGACGTCGCAGCTAGAGCTCTGGACATTGAGGCTGCCAGGGCGACTTGTGTTAGGACGAAGGAGCCAGCTAAGGGCTTCTTTCGTGAGCTCCATCCTCAGGCCCAGAATCAAGGCTGGCAACCGAGAGGACAACAGCAAACGCAGCCACGGGGAGCGAAGAGGCCCTACGACGGAACAGGCAACCAAGGAAAGGGAAAGCAAGTCCAAGAATCTACTCAGAAGCCTATATGCCCGAAGTGCTCGAGACCTCATTTTTGGTGCCTGTAGATTGGGTACGGACAAGTGCTACAGATGCGGAGAGGTGGGCCACTATGCGCTACATTGTCCGAGGACTACTACTGACCAGAAGAAAGTTACCCCAAGAATATTTGCTTTTATTGAGCCTGGTGACGTCGACGGTGGGGCCCAGCCTTCTACAATTGCAGGTATTGTTTTAATTACCTGTATGACAAATATGCATATGATAAATAAATATATAGACTTGAAATAGAAAAGTAAGAAAATAGAAAGTGGGTAAGAAGGATTATTAGTTGAACCTCGAAGAGGAAAACCATAGACTGCATATAGGACAATAAAGACTAAATAGAAATATAGTTATACATTAGTAGAATTAGTTCAATTTAATCAACGGAGTTTGCACACCTAGAGTTTAGTAACAATTAGAGGAATGCGCCCTAAGAGATATGGCTTTCAAATAGGTAGAAACTGGATTTATTTGGCAACCCCCTTGGAGTATTAGGATACGACTAACCACGAAAGATGAAGGTTTAGATATGAACCTATTAAGGGATACCTTAGATTGTTGTAATACTTGAAGTGTATTTAAATAGATGAAGTAGTACCGTAGAAATCGTGTATTGAGGATTCGTGAGAAGTTTATAGTATCTAGATGAAGATAGAATACAAGAGCTAAACTTAGGATAATTGTTGAGAAGAATAGTTAGAACCTGACGAGGAGGAGCGACAAGTGGTAAGATTAGTTAGTAGATTCAATGTAGTCCTCGTGTGAAATTAGGAAAGAAGTAAAAGAGATTGTTGGGATTAATTGAGATGTTAAGATTGGAAGTATAGGTTGGCGTTTAAAGGCATGCAAATTGTGGAATTTGTGAATTTTAGAATAAAGAGAACGAGAGTTTTCACTAAAAACCTCTAAGTAAGCATAGAAGTGAGGCTAAGTTGGCAGAGTTCTAGTGTTCAACGTGTGTTTGGCAAGTCATGACCAATAATTACGGAATGATCTTAGGTTAGAACATGCAGATTAGAGCACATCAAGGGTGGAAATTTTGGAATTTATGGTACTCAGAGTTAATAGAGATCGAAGATGGACGAATGAGTGTAACGCAAGTAGTATGAGAAATTTAGTTAAGAGTATAGTGATTGGATTCGAGAACGAAACTCAGACTGAGTGCGAAATCTAAGGGAATCCCGGTTGCATAGTTAAAGTAGCATAACAATGTCGATTTAGTTGTGAAACCTATCGCGGAATAATTAGCGAAATTAGCAAATTTGTCTAGAAAAATGTGTGACTTGGAGAATTTGATGAGATTCAGAGTGTAAGTGAAGGGGCGTACGGTCCAATTGAGAGTAGAGAATACGAATTTAATGCTGAGGTTGAAGAGTATAGTAGGAATTTTGGCTTAGAACCATGGAGGTTAACCCTAAGTGCAACAGGATCAGAGCTTTTATAGGAAGAATTCGACCTTGAAATGATAGAGGTAGAGACTTGAAAGAAATAGAGAGATTTTAAGCCAAGGTATAAGACTACAGGACGAGAGACAGTGACACCAAGGACTATGAGCTAAGTTAAATTTTGAGGACAAAATTTTAAATAAGGTGGATGGAGTGTAATATCCCGCTTTATGGGATATTATTATTTTAATATAAAATGGCATTTTCGTAAATATGTCAGATTAACTCCGTTTTACGAAAGGAAAGCGTCATTAGAATCCTAATAATTTATATGGATTTTAGGAATATTATGAGATTTTTAGGAGTTCAAACACTAAATTTACGAGAATTACGTTTCTCGTAATATAATGAACGTTTTCGTAAAAATAGTAAACGAGGTCCGTTTCGCGAACGGACAGTTTTGTTAGAACCCAATCATAAGTTGGATTTATTGGTGAAATAAGGAAATTTGGAGGAATCCGAACGGTCAGCCAATTAACGAAACGAAGGATGAAACAAAAAGATTTAAGTGAGAAGGGCAATATAGTAATTTACAAAATCAAAAATATAAACCTAACCTAATATTTTCTTTCTCCCTACTTCTTCATTTCTCCCTGCCCGCGCGAAGACCAGAGAGCAAGCTCTCTCCTCTGGCCGACGACGTTCCGTCGATCCGAGCTCCGTTTCGCCTCCCGTTAGTTCCGTTTCCTTCGCGTTTCTTCCTTCTCTCGCTACCCTAGGTATGTGTCTATAATCTTAGAGCCTTTATTTCAAGTTTTACGATGTTTTAGAAAGTTAGGGTTTCGATTTAAATCCGTTAAAAATGCGAATTAGGGCCCGTAATTAATAGGTTAGCCGTGATTAGGTATATATTGAACGTATTGGACGTTATGGGACGAAGTTAAATCAATTTGTGAAAATGTTATAAATTGGTTAATTTTCGGGTTTTAGGGCAAAACTCGTTAATTTGGATTACGGACTATCGAGCATTAATTGTTGGTTTAAATGCTTCGATTAGTTAAGTTAAGATTTTAGGAAAATTCTTTAGTTAAGGTTTTGTTAAATTGGACGTTTAGGAGTTTAAACTAATTTTAACGAAAACTGTTGTAAATTGGCTTAGGTGAACAAAGCTCCCTGACGGCTCTCGATTTGCTAAGGACTTCAGGTAAGTCTCCGCGACTTGTTTGGCCGATTGGCCTACACCATAGGATCTTTTGTTGTTCGAGGAAATTGGAGAATTGTTTGTTTAAATGCTTTGGCCGGGTATTACTGGAAATTCATTGAGGGGTTTTCGAAGATTGTTGTCCCTCTTTCACGCTTGACCAGAAAGAATGAAAAATTTGTATGGTCGGCTGCGTGCAACAAAAGCTTTTAGGAGCTGAAACAGAAATTGAAAACGGCTCTAGTTTTGACACTGCCAATTGAGGGCGACAAGTTCAGCATATACAGCGATGCTTCTAAGGTTGGACTTGGGTGTGTACTTATGCAGGAAGGAAGGGTTATCACATATGCTTCTCGGCAGCTGAAATCGTATGAACAAAACTATCTGACGCACGATCTGGAGATAGCAGCCGTCATCTTCGCATTAAAAATTTGGAGACATTATTTGTACGGGAAACAATGCAAAGTGTATTCGGACCACAGGAGCTTAAAGTACCTATTTACACAAAAAGAGTTCAACATGCGGCAAAGAAGGTGGTTGGAGGTTGTCAAAGACTATGACTTCGAGATTAAATACCACCCGGGAAAGGCAAATAAAGTTGCCGATGCCTTAAGCAGGATGCCTTCTACGAGTCAGCCTTCGCTTGCAACAATGTCGGTAATGTTAAAGTCTGAGATTGAAAAGTTTGATGTGGAGATTGTGGTTGTAATACCTGGTTTCCACTAACCGGTTTACTTTTATTTTGGTGAATGTTTTATAAATGATATCGGGTGATTTAAAGATTAGGTTAATAAGTATGAGTAAGGACATAATGGTAATTACAATTTATTGTGGATAAAGTATTTAAGGAAGGGTTTAATGAGGTTTAGCCGCCACTATTCCCTTATTTCTCTCCCGGCCTTCAGCTCTTCAGCAGAAAACTTTCGGGCGATTTCTTCCTCCCTCGATTCTCCTTCAACCTAGGTAAGCTCTCTTAGTTTGTCTGTGATTTTAACAACTAGATAGCTGAGGGAGTACAATGTGTGAAGTTTCGAGGAATATTGTGAGAGAGTCGAGATCGGGAGTAGTGTTGAATCGGAAATGCACAATGAACTAAGCTTCCAAGCTAGTTTCTCTTGATTTCCCGAACAGATTAGAATGAGGTTTAGTAGAAATCTAATTGACATCCTTTCTATGACCTAGGTGAGCATACTTCTGAAGTAGAATGAAACCGTGCATTTCTAGGAGAGCCAGATAAGTAAACTTTGTTTGTGTGCCTTCGGGCCTACATCACAAAACGTTAGGGTTGTGTTTACTTGGATGTGTCTGTGTGTGTGTTATGCATCATGTTTTAAAAGTATACGAAAATGAATTTGAATGCATGTTGGCATGGTAAGGAATGAACATATTGAAACAGTGAATCAGCTTTCTGTTAAGGGAGCTAATCCAACCCTTAATGAGACAGTGGATATTTATACTTTGGGAGAGTTGATCCAACTCCCAATTTCACAGGGGGATCTGAACAGTGAATCAGCTTTTCTGTTAAGGGAGCTAATCCAACCCTTAATGAGACAGTGGATATTTATACTTTGGGAGAGTTGATCCAACTCCCAATTTCACAGGGGGATCTGAACAGTGAATCAGCTTTTCTGTTAAAGGAGCTAATCCAACCCTTAATGAGACAGTGGATATTTATACTTTGGGAGAGTTGATCCAACTCCCAATTTCACAGGGGGATCTGAACAGTGAATCAGCTTTTCTGTTAAGGGAGCTAATCCAACCCTTAATGAGACAGTGGATATTTATACTTTGGGAGAGTTGATCCAACTCCCAATTTCACAGGGGGATCTGAACAGAAACAACGCATGAACAACTGAGAGGAGAAAGTAGAAATTGCACGTCTAGGAATTTATGTTCCAGCATTTCATTCTTTTCTTTTCATCATTGCTTTGCTTACTTAGCATTAGGCTAATAGATGAGTTTTGTGATGTAGGTGAAGAAGTGACAGCAGGTGACTCTTCTGAGTTCATTGAGGGATAGAATGGTTGGGGGAGCACACTCATGCCATGAACCTGGTGAACTGATGAGGCGATTTAACTGATGTCTGTTTGGTGAGAAGGTTTAGTTGACAGTGATTAAAACTTAGAAATGCTAAGTTTCCATAGTAGTAGTGGTTTCAGTATTTTAAACACGTTTTGAGATTTTTCTGATAATGATGATCTGTTGTGTTTTAAATGTTATTTTTACTGGATTTGATTAATGTAGATGTTTGAGTTGTTTCTGAATGGTCTTGAAAAAGTAAGCAAATTCCTTTCTGTAATCAGTGTTGTGTATGTTTTGTAAGGAGTCGTTGAAATGTACTCAGTTTTCTACCGGTAGATGATGTCTATCGGTAAATGATGAGTTATGTTGTCTATCGGAAGATGTCTTCAGTAAAGTCATCGGATGATGTAGGTTTAAGTTTATCGGAAGATGTCTTTAGATGAGCCACCGGATGATACAGGTTAATTCTATCGGAGGGTGTAGGTTTAAGTCTACCGGATGATGTCTCAGTAAACTCATCGGCAGATGCGTGCTGACGTCGTCGGCAGATGTAGGAGAATTATCGTCGTTTAGTCTATCGGTAGATGATGAGTTATTGTTCTGTCACCTACCGGTAGATGAAGACTTTGCATTATCGGAAGGAGAGGGTGTCATATTTTGTCGTGTAGTCATCGGTAGATGCAGTCTACTGAAAGTTGTCTGTGTTGTATATTTTCCGGGTGACGTCATCGGTAGAAGCCTCCTATTTCCTGTTTCTACTTCCTCCGTTGACTTTGTCGTCGGCAGATTGGTTTGACCTCTGCAACTTCTCGAGTATTCCTCGTTCAAAAACTTTATTTCTTTTGGCCGATTATTCTGAACATTTCCAAAACATTATTTTAACAATGTTTTTCACTGTTTGTTTGACTCCATAGTTATTCAAATGATTTCCGCTGCAAGTTCTCAAAGTTTTGAGGTTTTAGTAAAATGAATAATCTTGACTTTCGGGTAAAGTTTTAACTTAATCCAAAATTTCTTAGTCATGTTAGAGCGATGAGTAGCGAACCGGGTTCAGAAAACTCGGGGCGTTACAGTGTGGTATCAGAGAAATTCAGTTAAACCGTTCAAAAGATCACTCATCAGCGCCAATCGTTGCATGGGAGTACTCCAACAACTGTAAGTGTTTATGTTAGCCTTAGTAATTAGATGTTTATAGAAATAGTTAATCCTACGCTGGAATATAGCAAAAATGTCCCGACGACCGGGAAGGCCAAGAGTGCAGAGAGAGACACCAACTCCGGGAAGCGCAGAAGATTCTAGTGTAATCGGACAGTTGACAGATCTAGTGCGACAGCAGGTAGAATTAATGCGCCAGCAATCCGATCAACTAGGAGTACTGCTGAATCGAGAGGTACAAGGAAGTGCCAACTCGGGTTCTAGCAATGAGCATTCCGGGGATAGATTCCGGAGGCTAAGACCACCCACGTTTGATGGTCAGTCATCTGATCCTGTTGTGGCTGAAGGGTGGCTTAGAAAGATTGAAAGCATGTTTAGGTGTGCCAACATTGGAGAAGGAGAAAAAGTCACGTTGGCAACCTTTCATTTTGCTGGTGAAGCTCAACTCTGGAGAGAAGCAATCGAGACCACCACAGATGTTTTGACGATGCCTTGGCCACAATTTAAGGACATTTTCTATGGGAAGTATTTTAACAGTACTGTCCAGACCGCGAAGAAGTTGGAGTTCTTGAACTTGAAGCAGACAGGGTCTGTGGCCGAGTATAGTAGGCAGTTCGAGTCCCTGTCCAGATTTGCTGGGCATTTTGCTCACAAGGACGAGGATAAGGTGTTCAAGTTTATGCATGGACTGAAGCCAGAAATTTACCGTGGGGTTAAATTCTGTGGAATCAAGGGCTTGACCTTCAGTGAGGTTGTGTCCATTGCCCTGGAAGTGGAAGAAGCTGAAGGAAAGTGTGCTAGACCAATGGAGGTCCCACAAAGGTTTAACCAGCCACACCAACAGAGAGGAACTAAGAGGCCAAGTGAAGGCCAAAATAGCCAAGGATCAGGAGGGAAGGTACAGAATGTCAGGAAGTTTCCCCAGTGTCCTAAATGTTTGAAGAACCACCCGGGTGAGTGTAGAATGGGCTTTGGGAAGTGTTTCAACTGTGAGGAGGTTGGACACACATACAAAGAGTGCTCGAAGCCTAAAGTCACCAGATCCTACAACTGTAACAAGGTTGGTCACATTAGTAGAGACTGTCCGGTTCCTAAGAGTTGCCCTGCTATGGTTAAACCAAGAATTTTCTCCATGATGGAGTCGGGGAATGAAGAATAGCCTGCTGTGGTGTCAGGTACAATATTGATCAACTCTGTGCCTGCTTTTACTTTAATAGATTCTGGTGCCACACATTCATTTATAGCATATGCTTTTGCTGTTAAGTTAGACGTACAGTTTACCCCTTCCATGCATGTGTTTAATGTTGCATTACCTTCTGGTGAACGCATGTACTCTAACCATGTGATGCTTGACAGTGAAGTGTTAGTAGGGAATGTAAGTCTACCTGCTGACCTTATAATTATGGATATATTAGGATTTGATGTAATCCTAGGAATGGACTGGCTGTTTAAGCATCATGCCACAATAGATTGTAGGACTGGAATAGTTAGCTTCCAACCCCCTGGTAGTTTGAAACACACCTTTCAAGCCTCAAAGAAAGGTAAGGAAATGTCTGTGATGACCTCTATTAACACAAGACCCTCCCCTTGCAGTGAGTATTTGTGCTTTTTGGCCAGTGCTTTAGACACACAAACAGTAGGAAAATCAAGACCCAAAAATGTTTTAGTTGTCCAAGATTTTCCAGAAGTATTCCTAGATGACCTTTCTGGTTTGCCACCAGATAGGGAAATTGAATTTGTCGTGGATGTTTACCCCGGAGCCGAGCCTGTGTCTAAGAATCCATATAGACTAGCACCAACTGAACTTAAGGAATTAAAGAAACAGTTAGAGGATTTGTTGGAGAAGGGGTTCATACGCCCTAGCTTTTCACCGTGGGGTGCACCGGTCCTTTTTGTCAAAAAGAAAGATGGATCTATGCGTATGTACATTGATTATAGAGAATTGAATAAGCTAACTGTCAAGAACAAGTACCCTTTGTCGAGGATTGATGACTTATTTGACCAGCTTAAGGGTGCGAGAGTTTTCTCCAAGATTGACTTGAGGTCTGGTTATTACCAGCTAAATGTTAAAACTGAAGATATCCCAAAGACTGCTTTTCGCACAAGGTATGGACATTATGAGTTTTTAGTTATGTCTTTTGGTCTGACAAATGCACCAGCAGCCTTCATGGACCTCATGAATAGGGTGTTTCACGAGTATTTGGACAAGTTTGTCATAGTATTCATAGACGATATTCTAATCTACTCTAGCACCAAGGATGAGCATGCAGGGCACTTGAGCTTGGTGTTAGGATTACTGAGGCAACACCAACTCTATGCCAAATTTTCTAAGTGTGAGTTTTGGTTGGACAGAGTTCACTTTCTTGGTCATGTGATCTCTGGAGATGGGATATCTGTTGATCCAGCCAAAGTTCAAGCAGTTAGGGAGTGGCCCCAACCGAAGAGTGCTACTGATATTCGAAGTTTTCTTGGACTAGCAGGGTATTAGAGAAAGTTCATTGAAGGATTTTCAAAGATTGCTACACCCCTTACTAAGTTAACCAGGAAAAATGTGAAGTATATATGGACCGATGAATGTGAACATAGTTTCATGACCTTGAAACAAAAATTAACCAATGCTCCAATTCTGACCCTTCCTGTCGATAATGGTAAGTTTAGCATTTACTGTGATTCTTCCAAGATTGGTCTTGGATGTGTGTTAATGCAAGATGGTAAAGTAATAGCTTATGCCTCTAGACAGTTGAAAATCCATGAGAAGAATTACCCTACGCATGACTTAGAATTAGCTGCCGTGGTTTTTGCACTTAAGATATAGAGGCATTACTTATATGGACAGTCCTGTGAGATATTTTCAGATCATAAAAGTCTGAAGTATATTTTCACACAGAGGGAATTGAATATGAGGCAGCGTCGGTGGTTAGAATTTGTCAAGGACTATGACTTTGAAATAAAATATCATCATGGCAAGGCGAATGTTTTGGCTGATGCTTTGAGTAGAGTAACAACATCAACCCCATCTATGATTTTCAGTATGCCATTAGCTTTAGAGTCAGAATTCCAAAAATTTAACCTAGAAACAGTAATCAGTGTATCAGCTATACTATCAGCCATAACCTTAAAGCCTACCATTCTAGAGAAAATTAAGGAAGCTCAGACGAATGATGACGAGTGTAACAAGTACAAGTCAAGCATGAATTCTACGGACCAATCAGATTTTAACTATTCTGCTAATGGGATCCTCAAGTTTAGAAATAGGTGGTTTGTTCCAGCCATTAAGGAACTTCGTGATGAGATTCTTTCCGAAGCACACTCTTCCAGGTTTTCTGTTCATCCTGGAAGTACAAAGATGTACAGAGACCTTAAACAACACTACTGGTGGCCTAGTATGAAACGAAGCGTGGCAGAATATGTAGGGTCATGTTTGTGTTGTCAACAGATTAAGGCCGAGCATCAGAGACCCTCAGGAACATTGCAACCCTTACTAGTTCCTGAATGGAAATGGGAACAGATAACAATAGATTTTGTTGTTGGATTACCTAGAACAACAAAGGGGCATGATGCAATTTGGGTTATAGTTGACCGTCTAACCAAATCTGCTCATTTTCTGCCAATTAAGATAACTTACTCGATGGATCAGCTTGCTGAATTGTACATGCAAGAGATTGTCAGATTGCATGGAGTCCCAAGCACCATAGTTTCAGACCGAGACTCCAGATTTACGTCTAAGTTTTGGAAAAGTTTGCACAAGGCTATGGGAACACAACTTAATTGTAGCACAGCTTTCCACCCTCAAACAGATGGACAATTAGAGAGAACCATTCAGACCTTAGAAGATATGCTCCGTGCTTGCATACTAGATTTTCAAGGATCTTGGAGTCAATTTTTATCATTGGTGGAGTTTTCCTATAATAACAGTTTTCAGGCAACAATAGGAATGGCACCGTATGAAGCATTGTATGGACAAAAATGCAGATCACCTTTGTACTGGGATGAAGTTGGGGAAGTACAGTTGCTTGGTACTGACCTTGTGCAACAAACTGTTGAGAAAGTTGCCCTCATTCGACAGAGAATTTTGGCAGCTCAGAGTCGACAGAAGAGTTATGCGGATTGCAGGCGTAGAGAATTGGAATTTGCAATTGGTGATGAAGTTTTTCTCAAGGTGTCACCCTTCAAAGGAGTTGTGAAATTTGGGAAGAGAGGAAAGTTGAACCCCAGATACATTGGACCATTTTTTATCTTGAAAAGGATTGGGAAAACAGCCTACTAGCTACAGTTACCAACCTCTATGGATGGAATCCATGATGTGTTTCATATCTCCATGCTTAAAAAATGTGTACGAGACCCTTCTCAGATTGTGGAACAGCAGAGTATTGAAGTTCTTCCTACTCTTGCATATGAGGAGAAACCTGTAAGGATCTTGGACTATGCAGTGAATGTATTGCGCAACAAGGAAGTTCCATTAGTGAAAGTCTTATGGCACAACCAGAATGTAGAGGAGACAACTTGGGAGCGCCAGCAAGACATGATGGACCAATATCCGGAATTATTCAGGTACTGAATTTTGAGGACAAAATTCTTTTAAGGAGGGTAGATTGTAATACCTGGTTTCCACTAACCGGTTTACTTTTATTTTGGTGAATGTTTTATAAATGATATCGGGTGATTTAAAGATTAGGTTAATAAGTATGAGTAAGGACATAATGGAAATTACAATTTATTGTGGATAAAGTATTTAAGGAAGGGTTTAATGAGGTTTACCCGCCACTATTCCCTTATTTCTCTCCCGGCCTTCAGCTCTTCAGCAGAAAACTTTCGGGCAATTTCTTCCTCCCTCGATTCTCCTTCAACCTAGGTAAGCTCTCTTAGTTTGTCTGTGATTTTAACAACTAGATAGCTGAGGGAGTACAATGTGTGAAGTTTCGAGGAATACTGTGAGAGAGTCGAGCTCGGGTGTAGTGTTGAATCGGAAATGCACAATGAACTAAGCTTCCAAGCTAGTTTCCCTTGATTTCCCGAACAGATTAGAATGAGGTTTAGTAGAAATCTAATTGACATCCTTTCTATGACCTAGGTGAGCAGACTTCTGAAGTAGATTGAAACCGTGCATTTCCAGGAGAGCCAAGTAAGTAAAGTTTGTTTGTGTGCCTTCGGGCCTACATCACAAAACGTTAGGGTTGTGTTTACTTGGATGTGTCTGTGTGTGTGTTATGCATCATGTTTTAAAAGTATACGAAAATGAATTTGAATGCATGTTGGCATGGTAAGGAATAAACATATTGAAACAGTGAATCAGCTTTCTGTTAAGGGAGCTAATCCAACCCTTAATGAGACAGTGGATATTTATACTTTGGGAGAGTTGATCCAACTCCCAATTTCACAGGGGGATCTGAACAGTGAATCAGCTTTTCTGTTAAGGGAGCTAATCCAACCCTTAATGAGACAGTGGATATTTATACTTTGGGAGAGTTGATCCAACTCCCAATTTCACAGGGGGATCTGAACAGTGAATCAGGTTTTCTGTTAAGGGAGCTAATCCAACCCTTAATAAGACAGTGGATATTTATACTTTGGGAGAGTTGATCCAACTCCCAATTTCACAGGGGGATCTGAACAGAAACAACGCATGAACAACTGAGAGGAGAAAGTAGAAATTGCACGTCTAGGAATTTATGTTCCAGCATTTAATTCTTTTTTTTTCATCATTGCTTTGCTTACTTAGCATTAGGCTAATAGATGAGTTTTGTGATGTAGGTGAAGAAGTGACAGCAGGTGATACTTCTGAGTTCATTGAGGGATAGACTGGTTGGGGGAGCACACTCATGCCACGAACCTGGTGAACTGATGAGGCAATTTAACTGATGTCTGTTTGGTGAGAAGGTTTAGTTAACAGTGATTAAAACTTAGAAATGCTAAGTTTCCATAGTAGTAGTGGTTTCAGTATTTTAAACACGTTTTGAGATTTTTCTGATAACGATGATCTGTTGTGTTTTAAATATTATTTTTACTGGATTTGATTAATGTAGTGGTTTGAGTTGTTTCTGAATGGTCTTGGAAAAGTAAGCAAATTCCTTTCTGTAATCAGTGTTGTGTATGTTTTGTGAGGAGTCGTTGAAATGTACTCAGTTTTCTACCGGTAGATGATGTCTATCGGTAAATGATGAGTTATGTTGTCTATCGGAAGATGTCTTCAGTAAAGTCATCGGATGATGTAGGTTTAAGTTTATCGGAAGATGTCTTTAGATGAGCCACCGGATGATACAGGTTAATTCTATCGGAGGGTGTAGGTTTAAGTCTACCGGATAATGTCTCAGTAAACTCATCGGCAGATGCGTGCTGACGTCATCGGCAGATGTAGGAGAATTATCGTCGTTTAGTCTATCGGTAGATGATGAGTTATTGTTCTGTCACCTACCGGTAGATGAAGACTTTGCATTATCGGAAGGAGAGGGTGTCATATTTTGTTGTGTAGTCATCGGTAGATGCAGTCTACTGAAAGTTGTCTGTGTTGTATATTTTCCGGGTGACGTCATCGGTAGAAGCCTCCTATTTCCTGTTTCTACTTCCTCCGTTGACTTTGTCGTCGGCAGATTGGTTTGACCTCTGCAACTTCTCGAGTATTCCTCGTTCAAAAACTTTATTTCTTTTGGCCGATTATTCTGAACATTTCCAAAACATTATTTTAACAATGTTTTTCATTGTTTGTTTGACTCCATAGTTATTCAAATGATTTCCGCTGCAAGTTCTCAAAAGTTTTGAGGTTTTAGTAAAATGAATAATCTTGACTTTCGGGTAAAGTTTTAACTTAATCCAAAATTTCTTAGTCATGTTAGAGCGATGAGTAGCGAACCGGGTTCAGAAAACTCGGGGCGTTACAGTGGTTGAGTTGTCCACTATGCTTACAAACATTCTCTTAGGCCGACGATATTGGATAAGATACGAGAAGCTCAACAGAAAGATTTGGAATGCGAAAAGTACAGGTTGAGCATGACATCCAAGGACTCGTCCGATTTCAATTTGTCGGATGGTGGTGTATGGAAGTTCAGGCATAGGTGGTACGTGCCTAATGATGAAGAACTAAAGAAAGAGATTTTGACTGAAGCACACTCCTCAGCATACTCTGTGCATCCAGGAAGTACGAAACTGTGTAGAGACCTGAAAAAACACTTCTGGTAGCCGAATATGAAGAGTTAGGTTGCCAGGTATGTAGAAACCTGTTTGGTTTGCCAACAGGTCAAAGCAGAGCATCAAAGGCCGACAGGAACTTTGCAACCCCTGCCAATCCCAGAATGGAAATGGGAGCAGATCTCTATGGACTTCATTGTTGGACTCCCGAGGACGATGAAAAGGCACGATAGCATCTGGGTGATAGTGGACCGTTTGACAAAGTTGCCCCATTTTTTACCAGTTAAGATAACACATTCCATGGATCAGCTTGCAGAACTTTATGTGTAGGAGATAGTTAGATTACACGGAGTCCCAGTCACGATTGTTTCCGATAGAGATTCGAGGTTCTCCTCTAAATTTTGGAAAAGTCTGCACAAAGCCATGGGAACTTAGGTAAATTTCAGCACGGCATTTCATCCTCAGACTGATAGTCAGACAGAAAGAATGAATCAAATTCTGGAAGATATGCTTAGAGCCTGTGTGTTGGAATTTCAAGGTTCGTGGAGTAGGTATTTGCCACTAATCGAGTTCTCATCCAACAATAGCTTCCAAGCTACAATCGGTATAGCTCCGTATGAAGCGCTGTAATATCTGGCTGTACGGAATTTTATATTATAATATATATTGACATTTTTATAAATATGTCAAATCAAACTCGTTTTACGAAAAAGAAGCGCCATTATGATCCTAATTATTAATTGGAATTTTAAGGAATTTACGAGAATTTTCGGAGTAATAACGCTATATTCCGAGTAATTAAGTTTCTCGTAATACAAAGGACGTTTTAGTAAAAATAGTAAACGAGGTCCGTTTTGTGAACGGATAGTTTTATTAGGACTCTCATAATAAGTTGGATATAATGGTGAAATAAGAAAATTTTAAGAATCCGAACAGTTAGCCGATTGACGAAACGAAAGACGAAACAAATATAAAATATGTACTAAGGGCAAAATGGTAATTTTGCCAACCAAATTATATTAAAAACAAACTTCTCTCTTCTCTCCCTCACTTCTTCTTTTCTTCTCTGGCAATTCACGAACCAGAGAGTTTCCTCTCCCTCGCCGTCGACGCCTTCCTCCATTTCCAACCTTCGTTCGTCCTCCAATCGTTCCATTTTCTTCACGTTTTCTCCTCCAATCGACGCTCTAGGTATGATTCTATAGTTTTAGAGCGTTAAATTCTGAGTTTCGTAGAGTTAAACCAATTAGGGTTCGTTTAGGGTTTCGATTAAAAACGAGATTTAGGATTCGAAATTTATAGATTTGCTGCAATTAAGTATATATTGAACGTATTGGACGTTATTGGACTAATCTAATTGATTTAGAAAAAAATGTTAGAATTTGTGAAATTTCGAGATTTTAGGGAAAACTCGTAATTTAGGAATTTAGGTGCCGAGCGTAAATTGCTCGAGTAAATAGCTCAATGAATTAGATTAGAACTTTAGGAAGTTCCGTAGTTAAGGTTTTGTAAATTTGGGCGATCGATAGTTAAACTCGTTTTAACGTCGATATTATGTTTTGCCTCAGACAAACAACGCTCGTGGACGGAGCTTGAGCTGCTTTGGACATGAGGTAAGTTCTCGTGATCTTCTCTGGCCGATTGGCCTACACCGTACGTCGTGGTTGTCTCGAAGAGTTTTGGAGACGTGTTTTGTTTAATTTGTTTTGGTTGGGTAGTTAGGATTAGTTGTTTCGTATGTTGTTTGTTTATCGTCTTGATGGTACATATGTGGTTGTTTACTTTGAAATATAAACTGTTCACGCATCACGTGTTTTAAAGAAAAGCATAAAAATGAATTTTCGCACAATGTTTTAAAGATAATGCTAGAAAAACAGCCGTAAGGCATACAGTTTACAGGCCGAAAGACATACAGTTACAGGTCCACGCGAGGTGGGGCTCAGGCCAGCTGTACGTGTTGTAAGCGTGTACCCCCCTCCTCTAGCTGGAAAGAGTAGTCTGCCCGCTGGATGAGCTCTCTCTGGTTAGGGGGGATAGGATCTCGGTGACACCTAACAGTACATACTAAAGTAAAGAAAATAAAGCATGGTTTGTGAACTCACACGCATAGCAGCATTTACATTTACGAGAGCTTACTGAGATTTTTATCTCATTGTGTGTTGTATGGCGTAGGTGATTACGAGGAAACAGGGGAGGACGAATTCCTCTCCTGAGACATGAGTTCAGTTGACGCAGGATGGTGGCGGTGGTGTGCCTGGCGCAGTCACGCTTACCTGACCCTGGGAAGTATGTACTTGTTCAAAACTTATGTTCTTTTGGCCGCAAAGTTTAATTTTGAACATTTCCAAAACTTATTTTAACCATGTTTTCACGTTGTGTTGACTCCATAGTTATTCAAATGATTTGCTGCAAAGTTCTCAAAGTTTGAGGTTTTAGTAAAGGAATAATCTTGACTTCGGGTAAAGTTGTAACTAATCAAAATTTTTAGTAGTCTAGAGGCGAGGAGTATGAGAACCGGGGGAGTCAGAAAACTCGGGGCGTTTACAGTGGTGAGTTGTCCACTATGCTTACAAACCTCTCTCTTAGGCGACGTATTGGATAAGTAGGAGGAGCTCAACAGAAAGAGTTGGCATCGAAAAGTAAGTTGAGCTGACATCGAGGACTAGTCCGGATTCAATGTCGGATGGGGTGTATGGAAGTTCATGACATAGGTGGACGTGCCTAAGATGAAGAAATAAAGAAAGAGATTTGACGGAAGCGCACTCCTCGCATACTCTGTGCATCCAGGAAGTACGAAAATGTGTAGAGAACTGAAAAAAAAAACACTTCTGCGTAGGCCGATATAAGAGTTGGTGGCAGGTATGTCGAAACCTGTTTGGTTTGCCAAACCGGTCACAAGCAGGAGCATCAAAGGCGACAGGAATTTGCAACCATGCCCCAATCCGGACTGGAATGGGTGAGCAGATTCTATGGACTCATTTGTGGTACTCCCGAGGACGAGAAAAGGCCCGAAGCATTGGGGATAGTGGACCCGTTTGGACAACGTTGCCCACATTTTACCAGTTAAGATCAACATTCCAGGATCAGCTGCCGAACTAGTGTAGGAGATCGGTAGAGTAACGGAGTCCCAGTCACGGTGGTGCGGATAAGATTCGCGGTTCTCTCTAAATTGGACAAGCTGCACAAAGCCATGGGACACTTAGGTAAATTTCGCACGGATTCATCCGCCGATAGCAGACAGAAAGAATGAATCAAACTTCTGGACAGCTATGCTTCGAGCCTGTGTGTTGGAATTTCAAGGTCGTGGAGTAGGATTTGCCACTCCTCGCGTTCTCATCCAACAATAGCTTCAAGCTACAATCGGGTATAGCTCAGTCAGGACGCGCTGTAATATGGGCTGTACGGAATGTTATATGATATATATATTGACCTTTTTAAAAATGTCAACTCAAACTGTTTTACGAAAAAAGAAGCGCCATGCTGCTCCTAATTATTAATTGCCTGTAAGGAATTACGAGAATGTTGAAGTAATAACCGCTATATTCGCTGTACTTAGTTTTCGTTCCTACAAAGGCCGTTTTAGTAACAATAGTAACCAGGTAGTTGTGAAACGGATAGTGGATTAGACCCCCAATAAGTTGGTCTACTGTGACCTAAGCAAATTTTACGAATCGAACCGTAGCGATTGACGCACCGACAGACGACACATTATCAAATGTACTAAGGCAAAATGGTAATTGCCCACAATTATAGTAAAAAAAACTTCTTCTTTCTCCCTCACTTTCTTTTCTTCCTGGCAATTCCCGACCCAGAGAGTTTCCTCTCCCCGCGGTCGACGCCTTCTCCATTTCCAACCTGTTTCGTCACTACTCGTTCCATTTTCTCCGTTTCTCCTCAATCGCGCTCGAGGTTGATTCTATCGTTTAGCGCGTTCCATTGCGTTTGTCGCTTAAAACACTTCGGGTTCGTTTAGGGTTTCGATTAACACCGCGGATTTAGGATTCAACATTTATAGCTTCTGATGGCAATTAAGATAATTGAACGTCTGGCGTATGCCCATCTCCTGATTCGAAAAAAAATGTTGAATTTGTGCACTTCGCGTTTTAGGGCCCCCTGTTACTTTAGGCATTTCGGTGCCGAGCGTAATGTCGAGTAAATCGCTCAATGAATTAGACTTTAGACCTTAGGAAGGTGCGTATGTTAAGGTTTGTAAATTGGGGAGCGATCGATAGTTTTTCAAAGTTAACGTCGATATTCGTTGCCTCAGAAAACACGTCGTGGACGGAGCTGAGTGCTTGGGACAGGAGGTACGTTCTCGTGATTTCTCTGGCGATTGGCCTCCACGTACATCGTGGTTGCCGACGAGGTTTGGCGACGTGTTTGTTATGTTTTGTGGGGTCGTTCGGCTTAGTTGTTTCGTCTGTTGTTGTTCTTCGTCTTGATGGTACATTGTGGTTGCTTATACTTGGCAAATTATCAAAAGTTCACGCATCACGTGTTTAAAAGAAAAGATCACCATGCTTTTCGCCCAAGTTTTAAAGATACATGATAGACAAACAAAGCCGTAAGGGCATACCGTACAGGCTGAGATAAGACTACGTGTACAGGTCAAGCGCGTGGGGCTCAGGCACAGCTGTACGTGTTGTAAGCGTTTTTTTTTTGTTGTGACCCCCTCCTCTTAGCTGGAAGAGTAGTCCGCCCTTGGATGAGCTCTCTCTGGTAGAGGGGGATAGGATCTCGGTGGACCCCGACAGTACATACTAAAGTAACGAAAATACAGCAGGTTTTGTGAACTCACACGCATAGCTTGCATTTTACATTCCGAGGCTTACTCGATTTTTACTCAGTGTGTGGTAGCGTAGCGTGATACCGGGACCCAGGTGAGGACGAGATCCTCTCCGGAGGACATAGGTCAGTTGACGAAAGGATGGGGCGGGGGCTGTGCTGGCGCAGTCGACGCTTAATGACGTGGGGAAGATGTAAAAAACGGGTGTGTTTTTTTGGGGTGGGTTTTTGGGATGTTTTGGCTCTGATGGTTGTACTCGAACCTTTAGGATGTTTGTTCTGGTAGTCGTATGGGGTCTTTTTGTAGTTAAAATTTGTAAGTAATTTGAAAATGTTTGTGTAGTAAAGGAATATGTGCGATTTTTAAAATCCACGCGAATGTTTAAGAAACCGGGTTATATACTGAGTTGAGTGTTCTTCGGGTGAGTGAGTATGTTATGATTTGTTAGTGAATGGTTGGAAGGCGGTGTAAGGTAAGAGAGATAAAGGAAGGAAAGTTAGAAGAAAGGGAAGAAGAGGGAAAGAAAAAGGGAGGAGGGGGGCAGCAGGAGTGGCGACCATTGGGGGGCCTAGGGGGGCGATTGGTCGCAGAGGTCGACACGGCGAATTCGCCCCTTTATGGGTGAATAATCGCCTCGCCTATTGGGGGCGAAATGCGATTACGCCCGTGAGTTTTCTTTAATTGTTTCAATAATTATTTGAAGTTTAATTAAATGGTTGTAGTTTTATTTAATTTGTTAAAAGTTAGAATTCAATTCCGATTTCGATTCTGGTTCGATTTCGGTTAGTTTCCGCTTAGAGTGTTTTTTTTTAAAAGTAAGAGTAAAAAAAAACCAAAAAACAAAACAGTAGTAAGAAAACGGGAACAAGTATTAGGGTCGTGACAACTTATGGTATCAGAGCCTCCGGTTTTAAAATGGTTAGGTAGACTGCTCGACTGCACAGCACTACGCGGACATTCTTCATCAAATTGTAAGGAGTGTATAGCTTTATTGATTTATAGTTTTAGAAGATGTGTTTTAACTCTGGTATAAGAATTTCTAATTATGGGGCGTCACGAAATGATCGAGATGAAGACGATTACAATTGATAACCTTAAGGACTTGATTGCCCAGCAGTCCCAAGTAACTGGAGAGGCAGGCTCAGCAATAGAGAGACGTCTAGCAGCGGGTATACTTTGATGATAGAGAGGGCACTAGAGCCCCGGGATGGCACGCATTCGGTAACCGTGGGATGGAGAGATTTCAAAAGCTAGCCCCTTATTTACGGATAGTGATCGGAGCATCTTCAGCCGAGGAGTGGATTGCACATGGAGGAATGCTAGCCTATGCTCCATTGAGGACAGAGAGAAGAGCGGTGTGACTTACACCTGCGTTAGAGCGCGATTTTGGTGGGATTCCTCAAGAGACCACGATGTGACGATTATGGGTTGGGAGCGATTCAGAGAGGTGTTTGCGACAAGTATTTCAGCCATACCGGCGCGGAGGCAAGATGGTTGAGTTAGGAGTTACGGCAGGTCAGTTCTTGGCCAGTAAGTGAGGAAGTTGAAGTCTTTCTCGATTCGCGCCACGCCAGGTCAGCGTGAACGAGGACAAAGTACGCCGTTTTTTACAGGGGAACTTAGTAGGAAGTCCAGGATGCGCCTTACTCGATCTGGGTAAGGATGTATCCTATGACGAGATTGTGCCAGGGGGATGACATAGAGGAGTTGACAGAGATCTAGTAAAATCGAGGGAGCAAGCTAAGGGTTTTCTGCCTAGAGATTCGCACCTCCGTGCACGAGGTTGTAGTCTAGAGCACAACCCAGCAGCGCAGCAGAGAGGGGTTAAAAGACTCTAGGGGAGGCAATGATCGAGGGAAAAGCAAGGCCGTACATGGGCTCATAAGATACTTTTTTGCCGCAAATGTTAAGACGGAGCACGTGGACCAGGCAGAGGGGCCCGGGGGTGCTATTGGTGTGGAGACGAAGTTCATTTGTTAAAGATGCAGGAAGAAGGGTCCGCGATCAGTCAGTCAGTGATCAGGAGGTGGCTTATGCGAGGATCTTGCGTTATAGGCGGGGTGATGTGACGCGAGGTCAAGCTGCTGAGTTGCAGGTACTATTTTGATTGGCGTTAACTGATTTTCTTGGTAGACAGGGGGTACGCACTCTTTTGTTTCCAATGCTTGGTGTCTAGATGAAGGTGGCCGAGATAGCAGAATGGCGAGTCAGTGTGATTGCCCCTACGGAGAGCGTAGGCGTCAGTCCGGGTGGTTCAGGCAATATATCTCGATTGGTGGACGTACCCTTATGACGCGCCCTATTGTTTGGGCATAGAACACTATGATCTGATCTGCGGAATGGAAGGCTTTCACAGATTCGCACCACGTTGTCGACCGTTGATTGGCACTTTCGACCCCCGCGATAAAGCCGAGGTGAGTTTTCATCAGGGATGAACCGATGAAGAGCTGCCTATTTATGATTATGGAGGTCAAGAGCAGTTTGAAGGTGCCGTGCTCTATTACTTGGCCCTCAGGATTGATAGATAGTTGCTAGCGGGTAAAGACGAGCGCTGTCCTAAGTCCAAGAGTTTCTGGATTTCCCGAGGAGCTTCCCGGGGCTACGCCAGAGGGAGATTGAGTTTACTCTTGATGTTTCCAATGCCACGCCAAGGGTTAGAATCCCTTATCAGTTGGCACAAACTGAAGTGCAAGAGCGAGGATCAATTTGCTGCGTGGTTAGTAAGGGTTTATCTGACCAGTGTTTCACCTGGGGTGGCCGTTGTTGTCAAGAAGAAGAACGGGACTCTTAGAATGGGCATCGATCAGAGAGCTGAAATAAAGCTACAGTGAAGGATAAGTATCCACTGCCCCGGATGATGATGTATTTGATAGCTGAAAGGTTGCCGGAGTGTGTTCAAGGATTGATCTATGCTCGGTTACAATCCGTTGAAGGCAGGAGGATGATATAGAAAACGCATTCTGAACGAGGTATGGGCATTACGAGTTTCTTGTCAGTTTTGGAACTATTTAATCGCCTTGCAGGTTTATGGAGGTGATGAACCGTGTCTTCAAGGAGTATCTGGACAAGTTTGTGGTGGTGCACGACGACATTCGGATATACTCTAGAGAAGAAGACACGAGGAGCACTGAGAATAGTTGAGGATCTTGCAGGCACAGTTGTATCCAAAGTTCGCTAAGGGGGTTAGTGGCTGGATCGAGTCCGGTTTCTTGGCAAATTATATCGAAGAAACGGGTTTTCGTAGATCTGAGCAACTTCAGTGGTCAGAGATTGGAACAGCCGACAAGCACGTTACGTTGAGGTGGTGGATTTCTCGGATTAGCTGGGGTATTATCGGAAAGTTCATAGAGGATTTCGAAATCGCCTTCCTCGTCACGATTGATCGGAAGAACGAGAGATTTGTTTCTGGTCGTTGTTGTGTACGAGTTTATGGAGTAACGCAGAGTGACCACCGCTACAGTAGGTGCTACCGTTGAAGGTGACAAGTATAGAATTATATTGTGATTGGTCTGAGTGGGCTCGGTTGTGGTGATGCAGGAGGGGCGAGTTATTGCTTATGCTTCTCGGCAGCTGAAGGTATGAGCAGAAGTACCCTACGCACGACCTAGTTAGAAGCTGTGGTCTTCGCACTGAAAATATGGAGACCTTATTTATGATGGGCAATAGGTGAGTATTTCTGACACAAGAGCTTGACGATTTATTTAGCCTAAGGAACTGAATATGAGTCGAGAAGGGTGGCTCGAGTTCGCAAAGATTACGATTGCGATATCAAGTAACAAAAGGAAAGGCGACAAGGCGAACAAGGATTGCCGACGCCCGGTAGATATGTCAGGCGGTGGATTCAGAGGAGATGTTATGCCAAGATCTTCGCATTCATTGAGCCTGGAGATGTGATGACGATGTAACATCGTGATCGCAGAGGTAATATATTGCAGTATGGGCGTAGACGTATTGTCTTTGTTAGACCATGGGTTACGCACTTTTTGGTTCCACTGCTTGGGTGTTCTAGCTGAAGCTTGTGCGGAGGTAGCAGAAGGAATATAGTGTGATGTACCTTGGAGAGAGATGAAGTAGGTATGTGTTCAGGCAATATTATCGATTGGGGACCGTACCTCTATGTAGCCTTATTGTTATGGGCATTTAGAACAATATGATCTGATCTTAGGGATGGACTGGCTGTCACAGCACTTCGCCACCATCGATTGTCGCTCAGGGATTGTGACTTTCGACCCCGGGTAAAGTCGAGTTTTCTTGATCAGGCGATGAACCGATTGAGAGCTACCTTTATCTTATTCCATGAAGGTCAACGAGCAATTAAAGTGGTGCTCTATTTATTTGGCATTGATTTGATTGTCAGTTGCTCAGCGGAGAAGAAAAAGCCAAGCGAACCTTCCTTTGTCAGAGAGTTCCTGGGATCTTCTGATGATCTTACGGGTTACACCAGACGGGAGAGGAGATGAAGTAATTGGTGTGTCTATCCAAAAACTCCGCGCGAGGTTTAAAAACTCGTGACGATTGGCACCATCTAAGTGAGAGAGCTGAAACTAGAATGATCGAGGTGTTAGAGCAAGGGATTGATCGAACAGTGTAGCGCCTTGGGGTGCGCCCGTTCTGTTTGTCAAGAAAGGGAAAGCGGGACCCTCAGGATGTGCATTGATGACCGGGAGGGAACAAAATTGACGGTGAAGAATAAGTATCCACTGCCCTCGGATTGATGATATTTGATCGCGGCAGGGTGCCCGAGTATTTTCGAGGATTGATCTAAGCGCGGGGCAATCCGTTGAGGCCGGAGGATGATCTACCGAAGACGACATTTCGACCGAGTAGGGCATTATGAGTCCTTGTCATGTCGTTTAACTTAATAAATGCCCTGCAGCGTATGGATTTGATGAAACCGTGTCTTCCAGAGTATATGGACAAGTTTGTGGTGGTTTTCATCGACAACAGTTGATCTACTCTAAGAGAAAGGGCGAACACGAAGGAGCATCTGAGGATGTCTAAGGACCCATGTCAGCCACCAGGGTATCCGAACGTTCTCCAACTGCAATTTTGTTGGATCGATCAGTTCTTGGCCATGTTCATATCGCAAGATGAAGTTTCTTTGATCGAGCAACGTTCAGGTGGTAAAGATGGTCCACGCGAAGAAACGTACGTGGTGCGTGGTGGATTTCTCGGATTGATGGCTATTATCGGAAGTTTATAGAGGGATTCTCAAAAATCGCACTTCCTCTTTCACACTGACCGGAGAAAGAACGAGAGGTTATATGGTTGTATGCTGTGCTGATAGTTTTATGGAGTTAAAAAGAGTTGACAACCGCTATAGTACTGGCGGACTATTGAAGGTGACAAGTGCAGTATTTATTGTGACGCGTCGGAGTGGGACTGACCTGGTATTGAGGCAGGAGGGGAGAGTTATTGATATGGCTTCTCGGGTTGAAGAGTACGAGCCAGAAACTAACCCTAGCACGGACTTGAGTTAGCAGTGTGGTTTCGCACTGAAGATATGGAGACATGAATTATATGGGCCGCAGTGCGAGAATTCTCAGATACAAGAGCTTGAAGTATCTATTTAGCAGAAGGAGCGAATAGCGACAGAGACGATGGCTCGAGTAGCAAGATGCGATTTTGATATTCAAATGCCATCAGGAAAGGCGAACAAGGTTGCTGTGTGTGAGTAGAGTGCCCTTCTACGAGTAGACTTCATAGCAGCCGATGTAGTACCATGCAGGATGAGATGAGAGGTTCGACGTGGAGAAGTGGCCAGAGTGTTCCAGTTATGATACAACATTTCTCCAGGCGACTATTCTGGATCGGATACGTGTGGCTCAGCCGAAGTTACTGAGTGTGAGGAGCTTCGATCAGCAGGACATGGGGACTGTCCGATTTATAGCAGTGATGGTTATTCTGAGTTAGGCATAGATGTACGATGCTTAACGACGAGGATGAGGAGTTGAGATGGCCGAGGCAATCTTCGGCGTATTCCGTGCACACGGGAAAGTACTAAGATGTACCTGGATTTGAAGACACACTTTATGGTGGCTAAACATGAAGAGAGAGGTCGCCAAGTAGTAACCCTGTCTAGTCTGCAGCAGTAAAGGCGAGCACGAGCGACCGGCGGGAAACTTATTGACACTGCCGATTCGGCGGGAAGTGGGAGAATTCTTTGGATTTTCTTGGGGGCTCCGATGACGACGGAGGGCCATAGACGGCATATGGGTTATCGGGACCGATGACAAAGTTGGAGCCCATCTATCTGGAAGGACTTTTTCGATGGACAGCTCGCGAAAGGTATGCAGGAGAGATTGTCAGAATGCCCGGGGTGCCAGTTTCGGTGTTAAGACAGAGATCAGGGAAGATTACATCGAAGTTTGGAAGAGTTGCAAAGAGCTATGGGGACTCAGCTATCAGCACCGCGTTTCATCCAGGACTGATGGTCAGAGAGAGGGACGTATCAGATTCTTGAGGATATGTCAGAGCTTGGTGCTGGAGTTTAGGGCTCATGGCGCCGATAATTTGCCTTGATTGAGTTCTCGTCAACAACGTACAGGCTACTATTGGATGCACCGTAGAGGATATGTATGGTTGCAAGTGTAGGTCTCGTTGGATTGGGATGAGGTGACGAGGCCGCGTCGTGGTCTGAGTGAGGATTATACAGCAAACAGCATGAGAAGATTGCCATATTCGACAGCGTATCGAGGGTTAGCAGAGCAGCAGAAGAGCTTGCTGACAGAGAGGAGAAGCTGAGTTTGAAGAAGGCGAGAAGTCGATTTTAAAGTTTCTACGTTAAGGGCGTCCCTGAATTGGAAGGAGGGAGGGGTAAGTAAACTCGTTATGTGGCCTTTCCTCTTCTAACGAGGATCGAGAAAGTTGGGTACAAAATACAGCTCGACTTCAGGGGGGTATTCACGAAAGTATTCACGTCTCATGCTCGGAAGGGCTGGCGTGATCCTTACATGCCGTAGCGGACTCAGAGATCCGAGGGTAAAGCCTACTGGATCGAGGCGAGTCGTACGTATTTTGGAGTCTTCCATGAAAGTCTTACGCACAGGAGGGGAGATCGCTAGTCAAAGTTTATGGCGGAACCGAGGTGGAAGAGCGACTTTGGGAGCGACGAGGATGTACTAAATATCCTGATTTGTTTGTATGATTTAATTTTGTGGACAAAAATTCTAATAAGTGGGTTGAATGTAATATACGGCTTGTACGGATTGTATATTAAATATAGATGGTTACATTCGTAAAATACGTCACTCAGATCCATTTTACTAAAAGAAAGGTCATTCGTCCTAACGCTTAATAGGAATTTAAGGAAGTATGGAATTTTTCGGAGTAATAACGATATACTCGAGTAATACATTTCTTGAAATGTTCAAGATTGTTTTAGTTAAAATAGTAAATGCGTAGTTTTGTGACCGGACAGTTTCAATAAATCCCAAAAAGAGTTGGACTTTGGTAATAAGGAAGTTAGGAGAATTAATCGAATAGCAATGAACGAACAAGGAGAAACAAATATAAAAACTAAAGAAGGCAAAAAGGTAATTTGCCAAGTACTGTTTTATTAAAATTCAAATTTCCTTCTTCTGCCAGAAACTTCTGCGATTTCAATTCTATTTTCCAACAGAGCGTTTTTCTCTCGATTCCTCTCTTGCCGTGACGATACCTCAACAGCCGAACTCCGATTCGTTCCTCGTGTCCCGTTGTCGTCATGTTGGGTTTTCTCCTACTCTCATAACTAGTATGAATCTATGTTTGAACGTTGGTTTCAAGTTTGGGCGTGTTAACAAGTTAGGGTTCGTTTGGTTTCAACGAACATGCGAATTAGGGTTCAAATTTTATAGATTTACCGGATTTAAAGTATATTATAGAACGGATTGGACGTTATTGGACGAAACGAGATTAATTTGTGAAAATGTTCGATTGAGAAATTTGAGATTTAGGGAAAAACTCGTTTAAATGGATTTGAGTTACGAGCGAGGATTGCTCGATAATATAGCAATGAATGGATTAAACTTTAGAAACTCTCCTTAGTTAAGTTTTTGTCCTTTGTTTTAGACGTTTAGAAAGTTTGAATTCTCGTTTTATATCGATGTGGTTGGTTTGCCTAGACAAACGAATCTCGTGGACAGAGTCGAAGTTTAGCGCGCTCAAGGGCAGTCTCGGACTTATCTGGACTGATGGTTCCACGTTACTTTGATGTAGCTCGAGGATCTTAGTGGCAAGTTGTTAAATTCTTTGGTGTAGGTCGGTTTAAACTTTTGTAGGTGATTCCAATTACAGTCTTGATGGTACGCATGCTGTGTTTTACATTTATATTGAACGTTCATGCATCACGTATTTTAATGGGAATGAAAATGATTTCTGCACAATGTTTTCAGACAAATAATGTGGCCAGAAATTGGGGGCTATGATCTGACGTGAGCCGATTCGGGTTTTTTTCGGCGATACCCAATCTCAGTACTGTAATAATGAACGTAATTGAGATCTGGTCACGCAGTTGGGGCTCAGACACGGTGTAACGTGTTTTGTAAGCGTGACCCCCTCTATGACCGCACGGGGTAGTCCGATGATGGATGGGCCCCCTTCGGTTAGGGGGATGAGATCTCGGGGTATTACTGTCTGCGCCGCTTGTATGTTATGATGATTTCCGATCCATTGCACGCACGCATGGATTACGTAGAATTTACGGAGCCTTGAGTCAAGTGTGGTCTGTATGGTGTAGGTGACATTTTAGGGGACACGACCAGGTGAGGATGAGTTCATCGTCCTGATGGTGAGGCATGTTGCGGAAGATGGATTGCGGGTGGTGTGATGCGAAGTCGATGCTTAACCAACCAGTGGGATGCTGTATAGATGTTGAGGGTTGTGGACTTGATAAAGGTATAGACATTCTAGGATGCTGTTCGGTAGTTGATAGGTTTACGTTTTGAGGTTTCAAATTTGAAAACGGTTTATATCGTTTGGATGTCTATTTTGGAAATGTTTAGTAATTGAACACAGGAGGATTTTTACAATTTTTAATGTACACAGCGTTGTTTCATGGAAAAGTTAAAGTGGGTTAGAGCGTGTAATTAGGTACATAGATGAGTATGACATGTTGTTGAAATGAATGAAAAGTTGAAAGTTGCTATTGGAATAAGATCCAAAGAGGTACGTTATTCCTGGTCGCTGCAGCCGATTATCGCTGACATAGCAGCGACGGATCACTGCAGTGCAGCTATCGGGCGGTGCATTATGCAGGACTGACGATGTATGCCGGACCGTCGTACTCTCTTTTTCCTTGCCTTTCCGGTTCTGCCCTGGGACCAATTTGATAAATGGTCTATGTTTATTAATTGTTTTTTAATAGATAAGTCATAAATGGTTTGTTTTAAGTGGTTTTTTTAAATGTAAGATTCAATTCGATTAAGTGTAATTAAGTATTAAAAAAAGCTGTCCGGGCAAATAGGTCCAGTTTTAGGGATGGTAAGGAGAGGCTATTTCCTCGGTGAGGGTGACGGAATGAATCAATGCAAACTCGGACGTTAAGATCTAAACGATTTCATCAGGGTAGGCATATCAACCGATATCGCTGAGGAAAAAAATAAGGGAATAATCGGAGTAGTTGGAAGGGTTAAGAATTCGCGACAATTCAAAAAAAGGATTAGAGGTATATGAAAAGAATAGGCAAGGGATACTCAGGTTACTGCAATTGGGCAGTCTCGGAAATACTGTGCCGTCCTAGTAGACTGACAATTAAAAGGGACAATTGTAGCTCGTTGAAAGACTTTGATCGACAACTGTAGGGGGAGATTGAGAAGGTAAGCTAATGAGAGTTGGGGACAAGTCAGACAACTTCGTGTTGCTTGATTAGAGTATGAAGCAAAAAGATATACGAGTTAAGTTTGTAAGTTAGTTGGTACAAATTTAAGTAGGAGCCACAAACATGAGGCTACCTCCAGGATGAAGGTAGAAGCATTAGTGTTTTGAGGAACGTTCATAATATTGAGAATAACAATGGTAGGATTGAGGGACTTAAGGCGAATTGGAATAAAAGGAGGAAACTACTACAACGAGTTTGCTCACAAGATGGATCGGTGGGATAGATCGTTGATGGACCAAAGTGAATCTCAGAACCGACTAGGAGGGGACCGAAGAGGGTAAGGTCATTCAGTAACGTTACGGTATCTCGGGCATATTAGGGATAGGTGAAGGAGAATGTGGATCTCATGGGATTGAGATGCTTTGAAGTTAGATAAAGAGAATGGATGAGTGTGATAGGAAACAGTAAGGAAACTTAAGGTAAAATGATGATTTTCAGAGGTTAGACCGTGTTTGACAGTCGGGAAATGGATACAAAGGACTTAAGGTCGAAGGAAAGGTTAGAGCAACGGATGGTGAAAGTATGGACTTGACCACTCTCGGAGCTATAGAGGTTGAGTTAGACGATTAATGAGAGAAGGAGGAGGTAAGAGAGTTTTAGCTAAAGCATAGCGAGGGGCGCGCTAATGTGATCTAGAAGGAAAAGTTGAGTACTATAGGCCTTCTCACAAAGGAATGAGACCTTAAGAAACTAACGTTGGATCAGTGAGATTGTGAGAATTTTGGGATATAGTTTGAGGATAGTTGTGAAGACTCCGCCCTGAAATAATTACGAGAAGGTAAGTGGCCCAAGGTAGTGGGTGATAGGGGTAAGATGGTGACCAAAAAGTTTAGGAGGAATACATAGTAAAGGAAATGAGGTCTAATGGAATTCGGAGTGGGCTTACATCGAGAGTTGCGGAACAACTTTTAGATGGTTAGCAATTCAAAAGATGAGGGACGCTTTAAGGTAGGGCATGATAGAGAGTAAACAGAAGGAACAACCTGCACCTGAAGTCATCAGACAGTAGAGAGAGGTTTATGTTTTGGCTGTTACAAATATAGAAGACGCGTGCGCGAAGTCGTCGGTTGTAGAGTACCCAGTAGAGATCGCCGATTGAGACTAGGAAATTTTGTAAGACCTGCTTAGCACGGACACGTGGTTAACCCAATTAAAAGTGCGGAATACGCTCGAAGTAATATAGAAATTGAAGTTGGTGTGCATCCGACTGGAGACAGAGTTGCTGAACTATGTTAAGTTTGGGTTCAGCCCCGGAGTGGAAGAATTTAGATGATCATTGATTAACTGATGTCGGAAATTGGACTAGATGCGATATAAGTAATAGCTGAGAAAAAGTGCGATGGGAGAAGATTTGAGGTTTGCTTCGTTACGGAATTGCGGACTGGCATTGGCTTAGATGGGAAGGCTGAAACCAAAGGCAAGGTAAGAAGAGTAAGGCAGTTAAATTATGGACGATTAAGTGGAAACTAAACGTTGTGTGTAACAATTAGTTACGACCCATATCAGTGCAGTTGGGTTATAAAAATTTGAGACGAGAGGGATTACAGACGTGGTGCACAACGAAGGCCTTAGTTAATCAATCAAATGCAGGAGAGTGGTTGGGAGGTAACGATACTCATGTGGTTTTTTAGGATTCTGGTTTAGACCATGAGATGGACCATAGGTAGGGCTAGAACGCAAGACCTGGTGTGGGCTTCAAAAATTTGGAGTGGGATGGAGGGGTGACTGAAAAGAACGACGTGATTATAAATCTAGTTAAAGGCCGCAAGACATGAGACCGTAATGCAATGATGCAGCTAAGTAAATTTGGAGGACAAAATTTTAAGTAAGGTGGGGGATGTAACACCCGGGTATTTCTTAAAGGAACAATTGGAGAGAAAATAACGAACCATAAAATAGGTTGATTGAAAAGAACAAGGAATACTTGGTTAAACTAATGGGGTAATTATTTATGTTCGGATATTATAATGGGCGAAACTTAAGCCGTGGTATACTGTGAGGGTAATTGGACGAAAAATTTATATTTAAGAACGGGATTTAACGGAATTTTCAGTAGCGGCAAAAGGTAAGTTATGTTATTAAGTTATATATGATTATTATTATAAAAAAAATAACTAATAAAAACAAAACAACAGATGGCCGAAGCCATTCCTGGGTTCGCGAACGCCGAAGGCAGGGAGAGGAGACGGATTGAGGGGAGAGCGAGCGACGGCCTCTCGACGGCCACCACCGGCGATTGCGGGGGGGGGGGGGGGGGGTAAAATTCTCGGCCAGACGACCGGCGACGAGCGAGTTACGGCTGTCTCCGCACACAAACCGCGGGTAAGCCCATTGTGACCTGGTTCGGTGCGGTGGTGGCCGAGGGTGACGAGCAGGCATTGTGGCTCCGATCAACTGACGAAATTTTGGTCACTTCGGAGGGTGCCGCCATGAACGGCGATGGCGTATCCGTGAGCGTGCTCATTTGAGCGAAAATTCAGCGAATCCCGAATTGGGGGATTGGGTTTTTGGGGGAGCCTTGGATTTAGTTAGATAGGCTAATTGAGTGTATATGTGGTCGCTGAGTGAAAGAAATTGATGAGCTGATTGAAAAATCGAAATGGGGAAAGTTCTCGCTTAGGGCAGTTAGGGGTGATGATTTGACCTAGCTACGGTGTTATTAGACATTCCTTTAGAAGTGTTAAATAGGTTATAGAGGAGGACGTGGACGCTAGAATCGTTCGATTCGATATCGACACAAAGTACGCGCGTTCGAAGTTTTGAGTCAGTTTTTACCGAACAAAAATGAGTGGCCCGTTTGTTTAGTTAGGTTTTAATTAGTTAGGCTGCAATATAATTTGAGAGTAATGTTGAAGTAGGCTTGATTTTTTGAATGAAGTGGTGTTGTCATAGGCGAGCCATATGTGACGGAGGTGCCGAAACCGCGCTGTTACAGAAGAAGGTAAGTCTATGACTTATCTGGCGAGATGGCCTAACAAAGTACTTCGATGTCGCGTCGAGGACTAGTGGAGGTTTGTTTAAATTGCCTTTGGTTGGGTAGTGGTTTTTAACGTTTTGTAGTTATTATGTACAGTCTTGCGGGCGTATTGCTGTTTGTTTCCATTTATATTGAATTGTCATGCCTCACGTTTTTTAACTGGCATGAAAATGATTTTCGCACATGTTTTCGAAAAATCAAAGGGTGGCCCAGAAAAGTGGGGGTATTGATATCGTGGGGCGATGAAGGGTTTGGCCGATCCCCTCTTGTACTATAATTAAGGACGTAGCTATGTTATCTCGTTCACGCGATGGTGGGGCTCAGACAAGGCTGTACCGTGTGTAAGCGTGACCCCTACTATAAACCGCAGGGGTAGTCCGCCGGGGATGGGCCCCTTCGGTTAGGGGGATGAGGATTCGGTTGATAGATGTGTATGTAGCAGAGTTCTGGAATCCATAATGCAATGCACGCATCTGCATTTACGTTAGATTTACGGAGCCTTTAGTCTGCGTGTCTGTCTGGTGTAGGTACTTCGCAAGGCGAGGATGAGGTCCTCCACTGAGGAGTGATGCAGTGCGGAGGATGCTGCGGTGATTGATGGTGCAGGCGAGGCGATTTTACTGTTGAGATTCAAGGTTTGATGTTTGGAGGTATTTGGAATTTTTTCTGGTTGATGGGAATTAAAAAGGATAATTGCACGGTTCAAATTTTAGGAGCTGGCTCTGGCTAGTTGATGGTTTATATATTAATGTTTTAACGTTTTGAACTGTTTTGTAATTTTACAAAGGAGGATATGTTCATTTCAAACGGAACCGCGCAGTTTGATTTCGGTTGAAAATGTTACGTTGGTATAGTGTCGTTTGCGCAGTTTAGGGTGGTATTCCGGAAGACGTATGAGATTGGGTGATGATGTAAGTTGTATAGTCAAGTGTGAGGTAGGGTGATTGTGAGAAATTGGGCATATAAGTGTTAGCAGGAAAGGAAAGAAGAGGAAGGGTTGTAACTATTTTAATGTTTCATGGTAATTGTTTTAACGTTATCTAAGTGGTGTTAAAAAGTATGTTCCAAGTGTTTTTCGTAACATTAACGATTTCGATTGCGATTCGAATTCGCTCGAGTTCCTATAGGATTTAAAGATAAAAACAAAAGATATAAGTGGGAAAATAGGGTACAGTGTTAGAGATGTCCCAACGTGTTTTAAAGAAACAAGCATGAAAAGAATTCGCACATGTTTTACAGATAATGTATAGAAAAACGCCGAGGCTACAGTTTCAGGCCGAAAGCCATACAGGCCGAAAGGCATAAAGTTTCGACTAATAAGTTTACAGGTCCCGTGAGGTGAGGCTCAGGCACGGAGGTCCGTGTGTAAGCGGTACCCCCTCTCAGCTGGAAAGGTATCTGCCCGCGGATGAGCTCTTCGGTTGGGGATAGGATTCTCGGTGACATACAGTGCATACTAAAGTAAAGAAACAAAGTATGGTTTGTGAACCACACGCATAGCATGCATTTACATTTCCGAGAGCTTACGAGATTTTTATCTAGTTGTTGTATGGTGTAGGGATTACGAGGAATGAAGGAAACAGGTGGGACGAGCTTCTCCTCTGAGAATGAGTTCAGGTGCGAAGGGATGGTTTGCGGTGGGTGCGGGCGCGTCGCGATTACCTGACCTGGGGAAGTATGTACGTGTTTGAGGGTTTGGGAGGTTTGGGCTGATGGTTGTATAGGACATTTTAGGAGTTGGTTATGGTTAGCGATAGGTACTTTCGTAGTTTTAACGTTGTAAATGAATTTGAAAAGTTGGTGTTAGGGAATGTTCGATTTTTTAACTATCACGCAGATTGTTTTAAGAAACCGGGTTATATTACATTGGAGTTTGAGTTGTTATTCGGGCTCGTGCGTGAGTATTGATGATTTGTAGTGAAACTGGTGAGGAAGGTGTAAAGTGTATAGAGAAGATTAAAGGACGAGCAGGGTAGAAGAAAGAGGGAAGAAGAAGGGAAGAAAAAGGAGAAGGGGGCAGAGCGTTGGCGACCATTCGCCTAGGGGGGCGGATTGGTCGCCAGATGGTCGCACTCCTGGAAATTTCCGGGCGATGTGGCGATGAATGCCCAGCCGGCGATCTTTTTTGCACAGGCGATGGTCGCCTGTTGCAATCGCCTAAGGTGCGATTATTCACCCATTTTGGGGTGAATAATCTGCCTCTCCGTATTGGGGAAAAATTTCGATTTCGCCCCTGGCTTTTCTTTGAATTGTTTAAATTAATTATTTAAGTTTTAATTAAAGGTTTAAAGTTTTATTTAATTGTTTTAAAATTTAGGAATCAATTCCGATTGCGGATTATGGTTTCGATTTCGATTCGTTTCCGCTTAGAGTTTTTTTAAGTATAGAGATAAAAAAAAAACAAAAAAAATATCGGACAGTGGGGAACAAGATTTGAGGAGCACCTGGTGCCACGAACCAATGTTTAAGTTATTCATTATGATGTACTTTAGAAGGGTTGCGGAGGAGTTATTGATTAGGTAATAAATGATCAGGCGAGGCAGGGCACATGATGGTAATTAAGAATTTTACATAGTGGATAAGTATTTAAGGAAAAGTACGTGGAGTTAGACCCCCCTGTCTTTTTTTTTCCCTAGCTCGACAGCTTTCCCCTAGGCGATTCTCCACCAGGAGTTTTGATTGATTATTTGCCTGTTTTTAGTTGTTAGATAACTGGTGGAGACTATGGTGCATTTGGAAGTACAGAGAGGGAGGGATGAGATTGGGGTTTAGAGAGAATCGGGAATGGCGAGGAACAGAACCCCCCGAACAGGCCCTCTTTAGATTTTCTCAGGTTTAGACTGACGTTTAGTAATGCTTGTGCTTGTGTTTTAGGTGGCCGTCTGGACTATCCTTACCACCAGGAACTCTCGGTGAAGCCAGGTAAGTGAAAGTTATTGTGTGGCCTCGGGCCTACATCACAAAACAGTAGGTATGCAGTTGGAGTATTCTGTAGTCATGCATCGTTTTAAAAGAATACGAAATGACATTATGTATCTTATGGAAAGAGAGGACATATTGAAAATGCATGGCGGTTTAAGGAACTAATCCCACCCCTTAATTGAGAAGAGGAATGACATGGGGAGAATTGATCCCACTCCCAAGGATGAGGATCGACCAGCTATTAAGGGAATGAATCCAACTTAACTAATGAAGAGATATGATGACAGTGGGATAATGATCCCCACTCCCAAGGGTAACCGAGGATCAGATCCGGATGGAAACGAAATGTGCATGAGATGTGAAAGAGAAAAAAAAATGCCATTAATTAGGATTAGTTTCAGTATTCATTCATATGGCTTTACTTATTAGATTATTAGGGATAATAGATGAGTTGTGTGATGTAGGTGTGAGGATACACAGGTGGACTTCCTGAGTTTACTGATGAAATGAGGAGTGGGGGAGCACGTCTCTGTCTCGAAAACGGATACGGATGAGGCGGTTAACTGATGTATTGTTGGTGTGAAGTCAGTGACAGTGTTTCAATTTAGTATGTTGATTTTTCATGACAGTAGGGATTCAAGTTTTGTAAAAATACGATTTACGTGGAGATCTTCCTGTTAATAAATATTATGTTGGATTTAATGTGGACCACTCACTGGCTTTTAGTAATGTTAATGGTTTAAAAACGTTTGAAGGTTCAGTGAAGTGAGTACATATTTTCTGTAGTTAGAGTGTGTGGTATCCAAGAATAGCTGAAATTGGTTCTGTTGCAATCGTAAATGAAGTTTATCGGCAGAGGTTGAGTTGTTTGTTGTCTATCGGTGTGTTTTTTTGTTGCAGTCGAGGCCATTTGACCCTTGGGACTCATGTTAGGTGTTTTGCGGGTTTTTTGGAATTGTCCGGCTGATGGTTTATAGAAACATTTTAGGTGTTTGGTTTTGATAGTTGATAGGTGTATGTTTTAAATTTTTTAAAGGGTTTGGAACAAATTTAAAGCGTTTTGCAAATGTTTTGATATTTTCCAATGAACCCCGCATTTTATTTTGTGCGAATTTGGTTTCGTGTTTAATTATTTTGGGTTGGCGATTGGGGGAATTGTCGATTAGCTTAGTGAGATAGAGTAATGTAAAGTAAAGTGTGTTTTGTGAAATGTATGTAAGAGGTGTGAGAAGTAAATGAGAAAAGCAGAGGAGTGTGTGTTGTGTGTAACTGCGGTGTGCAGGGCGTGAAAGGAAGACGAAGAAAAGAGAAAGGAGGGAAGACGACTGCTCGCGGAAGGAAAGGAGATTTGTTTGCAGACTCCTCGTTTTTACATAGGTTGGGCAAATCGTCGCTGGGTAGATAGTTGTACGATCGGTTTTGAGGGTCGGATGTGACGTTCTGGAAGACAGAACGTGAACCGAGTCGAACGCTCGAAGCTGAGCGTTCGGGCGCTGTGCGCGGTGCGCCCGTCGCACACCTTCAGCCCGCGTTCGCTCGCCTGTGCTTTTTCTTGCGCACTTGGCCCTTTCTGGCCCTCCCTCCCCCTCGGCCATTGATTTTTTAATGGTTTTTCAATTGTTTTATTCCTTGATTTAGTTTTCTTTTTTTTTTAAATTT
>CM039503.1:25649353-26114114 GCA_022432975.1 Begonia masoniana | reverse complement strand
ATCAGCTGTTAATATATTAGATATATATCTATATATATATAATGTATGTTTAATAAAATTTAAGAAAACAATTATGAGAAAAAATAGTGTCTAATTTATTTATCCAACTATTTGTAATCATTTTAAATATTAATATTTTTGTAGGAATTTATTTAAAATATAACATAATCCGTACTCTGACAAGGGACCACTGAAGGAGGCTGGCAATGCCTGCTGTCAAATCATTCAAGAATCGACGTCATGATCTTAAAGTAACGAAACTCCCAACGGCTCAGATTCAAAGTCTAAATTAGTACTCCGGGACTCCAACTCTTTTTGATTTAGATTTTCTCTCTCCTCCCATGTAGAGAAAAAGCGAACGGAAGCTACAGTGTTTCTCTAAATTGATCTCTAACGTTCAGGGGTACTACCAGTTGAGAGTTAGAGACGTGGACATACCAAAGACTGCCTTCAGAACACGTTATGGCCACTACGAGTTTATGGTTATGTCTTTTGGGCTGACGAATGCCCCGGCAGCATTTATGGACCTCATGAACAGAGTATTTCAGGAATTCTTGGACAAGTTCGTTATAGTATTCATAGATGACATCCTCATATATTCTCGAAATGATGAAGAGCACGCAGAGCACTTGAGGGCCGTTTTGACTACTCTGAAGCAACATCAATTATATGCTAAACTTTCCAAGTGCGAGTTCTGGCTGAGTCAGGTGAACTTCTTAGGCCATGTGATTTCAAAAGAGGGTGTTTTAGTGGATCCAGCAAAAATTCAGGCCGTTAGAGAGTGGCCTCAGCCTAAAAATGCGACTGAAGTACGAAGTTTTGTAGGATTGGCTGGATACTACCGGAAGTTTATTGAAGGGTTCTCTATCATCGCCAAGCCTTTGACGAATTTAACAAAGAAAGAGGTGAAGTATGAGTGGACTAAGGCATGTGAAGAAAGTTTCCAGATCCTAAAGCAAAAGTTGACCACAGCGCCTTTATTGATTTTGCCGGTAGAGAACGGAGTATTCAGTATCTATTGTGACACGTCCAAGGTAGGATTGGGATGTGTTCTGATGCAGGAAGGTAATGTTATAGCATAAACCTCTAGACAATTGAAGAGTTATGAACAGAACTACCCAACACATGACTTGGAATGGGCAGCGGTAGTATTTGCGTTGAAGATATGGAGACACTATCTTTACGGACAGAAGTGTGAAGTGTATTCAGACCATAAAAGTTTGAAGTACCTTTTTACGCAGAAAGATTTAAATATGAGGCAGAGGAGATGGTTGGAGTTTGTGAAAGATTACGACTTCGAGATCAGGTATCATCCTGGAAAGGCGAATACAGTGGCAGATGCTCTGAGTGCGATGCCTAAGACTGTAGAGTCAGTTGTATGCAGCATGCCAGCTTTATTGAAAAAGGAGATCCAGAGATTTGATTTGGAGGTAGTTTCAGAACTTTCAGCTCTACTTACAGATTTAACGATCAGGCCTACTCTTTTGGATAGAATTAAGGAAGCTCAATTAAAAGATTCGGAAGAAAAGGAGTCAATTATGGCTAAGTTGTCGGATGCTTCTTCGGATTTCAGTTACTCAGCAGACGGCATTTTGAGATTTCGAAACAGATGGTACGTTCCCAAGAATGAAGAGTTGAGAAAGTTGATCATGGCAGAGGCACATTCATCGTCTTTCTCAGTGCATCCGGGTAACACCAAGATGTACAGAGATCTGAAGGTGCTTTATTGGTGGCCGAATATGAAGCGGGATATTGCTAACTATGTACAGTCTTGCCTGATTTTTCAGCAAGTAAAGGCAGAACACCAAAGACCAGGCAGGATGTTGCAACCATTACCGATTCCCGAGTGGAAATGGGATCACATTGCGATGGATTTCGTGGTTGGTTACCAAGGACAACAAAGGGGCATGACAGTATATGGGTCGTAGTGGATAGATTGACAAAGACGGCCCACTTCTTACCAGTCAAGATGACCTACACGATGAATCAGTTCGCAGAGCTGTATGTTCAGGAGATCCTGAGGTTACATGGGGTTCCAGTATCGATTGTTTCAGATCGGGATCCCAGGTTTACTTCGAGATTTTGGAAGAGTTTACAAAGCGCCATGGGTACTCAACTGACCTTTAGCACGGCTTTTCACCCACAGACCGACGGACAGTCTGAAAGAACAATTCAGATACTCGAGGATATGTTGCGAGCATGCGTGCTTGAGTTTCAAACGTCTTGGAGCCGATTTTTACCGTTGGTTGAGTTTGCATATAACAACAGCTATCAGTCTACGATTGAAATGGCGCCGTACGAAGCGCTGTATGGCAGAAAGTGCAGGTCGCCATTACATTGGGATGAAGTTGGAGAAACTAAGTTGCTTGGTCCGAAAATTCTACAGCAGCTATCTGAGAAAGTGACTCTAATCAGGCAAAGGATGGAAACGGCGCAGAGTCGCCAAAGAGTTATGCGATCGAAGGAGACGTGATCTGGAGTTTGTAGTTGGTGACGAAGTGTTTTTTAAAAGTTTCACCATTTAAGGGTGTTATTCGCTTTGGAAAAAGAGGAAGTTAAATCCACGGTTTGTTGGACCGTTCCCAATTACGGAAAGGATAGGAGCTTCGGCTTATAGGCTTCTATTGCCTATGTCTATGGAGGGTGTGCATGACGTCTTCCACGTGTCGATGTTGAGGAAATGCGTAAGGGATCCGACGCACGTGGTAGAATCAGTTAACATTGAGATACAGCCAACTTTAACTTATGAGGAGAAACCGATACAGATTCTGGAGTCTTCAGTTAAGGTTTTACGTAATAAGTCTATCCCACTAGTGAAGGTATTGTGGAGAAATCAAAACATAGAGGAAGCAACGTGGGAACGACGACAAGACATGATAGACAGATATCCGGAGTTATTCAGGTACGAAATTTTGGGGACAAAATTCTAAATAAGGAGGGTAGGATGTAACGCCCGAGAAATTTCGTTTTTAGAAATTACGAATTTTAGGTTTTAAGTATTAACTATTTAAAGCCTTATAGAGTTAAAATTCGTAGAAATAGTGAATTAAGTCCGATTTGCGAACGGGAAGTTTCGTTAGAATCCTAAACATAAATAGAAATATTTGGAGAAATGAGGGAATTTTGGAGAAACCAAATCGATGGACGAAATGACGAGTTAAGTTAGGAAGTTTAACTAAGGGTAAAATGGTAATTAGGAAATCAATTTTTAATTTAAATACATGACTCTCTCTCTCTTTTTCTCATTTTCTCTTCTCCAGAACGCGGCTCCCTTTTCTTTCCTCCTTTTCTCCCTCTCTGGCGATTTGCATTCTTCGCCATTCCTTCCCTCAGCCGTCGACTTTTCTTCCCATTTTTCCCTTCATTTTCTTCGGCAAAGCAACGCTCTAGGTAAGAACTAATTTCTATAAGTGTTTATTCTTGATTTAGGGTTATTTTTGAATTAGGTTTTATTGAGAAATTTTCGGTTTAGGAGAAATTGATAGTTTAACTAAGTGATACCCTAACTTGATGTATTTATGATCATTGAAGAGAATTAGAGCTTTAGAAGAAATTGTTCAAACTCGAGACGTAGAATGGTTTAGATTTGGTGTTTGAGAGTTTATATAACGATGTTTTGTTAAATGTCTTAGGAAACCAAGTTCAACGGACGGTGCTCGGCATATCTAGGACGCCAGGTAAGTGAGTGTTAGGTTTCCGGCCCCTAAGGCCCTACGTCGTAGCGATATAGAAATTGTATGTTTCGATGGCTTAGTTCATTTGGTCGAAAGGGATTTTAGAGTGTCGGGTACTTTAGGATGAGTGATCGGTCTTACTACGTGTTCGTCCGCCTACGGCCATAGAAGTCTAAGGATGCGTCTTTGATGGTTTCCTTACGTGATCGTTTGTCCTCATGCTTCATGTTTTTCCAAAATGTGCATACGAACTGTTTACATAAATGTTTTGCAAATGTTAAACTGGAAAATGATAAATGTTGATGAAATGTGATATGTGTTCTAATGGAATATGATATGGTTCTGACGGGGCAATGCATGGTTCTGACGGGGCAAGGAAATGGTCTATGATATAGACAAATGTTACAGTTAATGAAATGAAAACGAAAACGAACATGTTTTAAAATGTCATGCATATATGAAATGCTATGTTTAGTGCACTCTATTACTAAGCATTAGGCTTAATGTAATTATCGTATGATGTAGGTGACGATTTCGAAGGTGAGGATCTTCTTCAGGATGAAAATGTTTAGGTGGTCGATGGGAGAGGATCGTGGCGGCGAGGCGTGTTTGGCTTGGCATGATGACTCGCGTACGAACTCCGAATATTTTGGGGTATTTGATGTATAGCGGTTATGAATAGAAAGAATGATGAAATTTTAGGTTGTTAGACGAATTTGATATTTTGAGTGTAGGTGAAAGAATGTAGACTTGGAGTTGGTTATCTGGAAGAATTGATGTATCTTTTGTTTTGTTTGGGTAAAGTTAGTATTATAACTGAAGTTATGTTGATGATTTAGGCGTTTTGAATCGGTGGGGATTGACTCAGTTTTAAGGCTACCCACGCCATTTGTTTCTAAGAAGTTTCTGTTAAGTTCTGAAATTAAATGATCGAGTGGTTTTAAGGTGTTTAGTGTGTAAAATTTGAAGTGTTTAAGGTGCAGGGAAGAGAATGAAGTTTATAGTTGCTCTTTGGAATCTGTGATTTCAGAGAGCATCCTCATAGAAATCAATTGATGTTAGTTCTCTGGAATGTGTGAATCCCAGAGGGCTAAGGGGAAAAGAAGGATGTAGCGACTGGGCGCTGGAATGGAGAGCGATCAGTAGCCCTCCTTGTTCGTGAGTCAGCTACTGATCGCTGATTAGAGAAGAGATTGATCGCTATGCTTAGTAGCATCAGCGATCGATCTCTATATAATATAGAGATCGATCGCCCTTGCTTGCTGAAGCATCAACGATCAATCTCTATTATTTATAGAAATCGATCACTTATGGGTATTGGAAAACCAGCGATCGATCTCTATGAATTATAGAGATCGATCGCCCCTTTCCCTTAATGACCAGCGATCGATCTCTATGTTATATAGAGATCGATCTCCACTTTTTATTAAATGTTGTTCCACTCTTTTATTGTTGTTTCACTTTTTATTAAATGCTCTTTTATTAAAGGCTGTTCCACTTTTTATTAAATGTTGTTCCACTCTTTTATTAAATGCTGTTTTACTTTTTATTTAAATTCGGTTTTACGGTTTTACCCTCCTTTTATTAACAGTTTTAAATTGATTTAAATTATGTTTAATTAGTTGTTTTCTGTGAGTTACAGAAGTGTCAAAAAAAAATTTTATTACATAGTTCTACGAAAGTAGGGAGGTTGAGTTGGGATTAAGTTATGGCTAGGCCGTGACGGCATTGACCGGGTTGGGGTCGTTACAAAGGCACACTAATCAAGATGCATATTTTAACTGGTCATCTTTCATAGAGGTCCTTCCAGGGTGCTACACTCCAGCACGTAATCCCGACAAGGCACACTAATCAAGATGCATATTTTAATTTCCTTTATCTGATTACATTTCACGCTTACAAACAAACCATGCAAGAAACTCGTGTAAAACCATGATGCATGTCAATGAATATGCAACACAACAATACACAAAATAAATAACCATTAACCTTACCGTTCTATGGTGTAGGCCCAAAGGCGAAAGGATATCAACCACTACTTACCTGACTGCTCGGTAATTGTTTGCTTACTTCGTCCAATAAATTCACTCGCTCGATAACCTATCAAATATAGGAAATAGCTTAGCATAAACCTAGGAAAATTCTGAGGAATTTATCTAAACATTTTTCTAACTTAAATCTAAACACATTTTTAACCAATTATTCAAACCAATACATCAAACCCGATTTTACCCCTATTTCCTACCTTCAAACTTCGAACGGTCATAACGTATTCGTTTTCCAACGGATTTTGACGTGCCACCCCATTTCGTAAACCTCTACACGTCTACTATCCATTGAAACACTCAAATTGATCAACCAAACAACATAGCCAACTCGAATTACACCAAACAGAACCGGCCCTCTTAGTTTCAAAAACCTAGTTTTTCACAACTTCCACAAATTCACCATTCTAACTCCATAAACCACCTAAACTAATCCATTCAACAACTAAAACATGAAATTTAGAAAGAAAACAAGAATTTTTAAGAGAAAATCGGAATTCATGGTCAGGGTTTTCCAAACCCTAACCAAATCTCTCCAAAACACCTTAAAATCTCTAAAAATCAACACCTAATTGTAATAAATAAAAAAGCCACTTAATTTTACCTCAAAAACTCTTGAATCCTTGATGAGAAGAAGGAGAGAAAAGCTCAGAAATGGTGGAAGGAAATCGTGGGAGAAATGAAGAAGAAAACCAATATTTTTCCTTTTTAACCTAATCGACTTTTACTTTTAATTTCCCTCCACCAAATTTTTCAAATTTACAAAACCACCTCCTCAAAGTTGTTTCCTTTTCATCCAACGTGGATCCATCTTTAAACCTCTTTTATTTTAATTTTAATCCATTAAATTACAATTTTTCTATTGGTTCTTTTATATTTTGACTTTTCCACACACTTATGTTTTTTTTTTTTTACTTTTCAAACTCCTTTTCCTTGACTTATCATTACCTTCTTCTAATCCCTTCATCCCATAGCATTAAACCTTCATACATCACCTAACCTAAGGCTACGCACGTCAAGAAAATTTTTCGGGTGTTACAATCCACCCTCCTTACAAAAATTTTATCCTAAAAATTTGAGTCTGGTTATTTCTCAACTTAATTATTCCACCATCATAACTTCCTAACTTTTGGTTACCATACTAACTTTCAACCACGCTACAACCGTAAACCTTTAACAGGAGATGACAATTTCCTATATCTCCACAGATTTAACTTTTTGAACTATACATTTCATAGCTTAGATATGTATACGTTTAATGACATTTACTCAAGCACTCATCATATATACTCACTCGCAAATGTCTCTATCCTAATTTTAACTCTAACTCTTCGTCAAGCTCAGTTCATCTAATTCCTCAATTTAGAATTCCACACCATTTGCCTCGCAGAATCACTACATTTTATTCAAACATCATCCTCATACTCCAAGCTTTCACTACTTAAATCTATCCCCTATTTTCAAAGTGTCCTCTAATGTGTCATACCTACATACATTATAATCTACCTACATACATTATACTCACTTTGTCCAACTTCTACCTTCTATCATTTGGTTTGCCACATAAACTCTAAATTTCGCTACGGCCTTACTCACCTATCCGGCAATGGCAAATCCTACCTCTCCAATTGTTGACTTTGCCTACTCTACACTCCATAACTTTAGAACTCATACGTCTATTTACCTTAATTTAAACATTTATCACTATACTCCTAAACCCCTCTGACCCAGTTTTCAACTCTAACCTTTCCTCGAACAATCACGATATTTTCTTATCACTTTTCAAACACCACCCACGTACTCCAACTCTCATTACATAAATCTATTACTATTCTCCCAAAGTACTATCTGAGTTCTCATAATTATTTACTTTTACACATTTAATAACTTTAACTTAATCAATCCTCACCTATACTTTCAAACTTTTACAATTTAATTCGCAATATCCTCTAAGTTTTTCAACTTCATATGAAATACTCAATTTCTAATGGCTAACTCTCTTATCCTAACTCTCTATCATAGTTAACTAATCTCATCACTTCTCTCTTTCCTATGTCCGTCCAAAATCTAGAACATAATATAAGCGTTCTTCTAGCTTACATTTCTCAACCTCTATTTTCTTATTCATCTTCTACTATTACTCGAGTTCTCATTCACATCCCACTCTTAAGCTCACCAACTCTTAAGCTTATCAACTTTATACGAGTCGAACCTTTTTCTAACTTAACATTATCCCTAAGTCACTCCAATACTTTTTGTGCAATTTCCCGTTCCTCATACTCGAAATTCTATAATTCCTCAAATCATACACTGCTAATTACCTAAGGTCCAAACCTCAAATGTCTAATATTCCTCTTTCTATAAAATACTACTTATAATTTCCCTCAGGATTCTCTTCAAAAATTACTAACTAATCTACTCTCTTTAGTCTTCCAACTCGGTTAAAATATTCTCCTAACTCTCATTACAACAAATCGCCCAACAACCTCATTGTTTGCAAACTTATTGTAACACGCTTAATACCCTTAATCCCATTCTGCTACCGGTTACCTTTCTATGATAGATACTCACTTTCGATATTTCGTATGCGTTACACTAAACCTCATAACATCCCCTTAATTCCAGAGGCTAGAATTTTCTTTAATTAACCCAGACATCTAAGTTATTCTAAACCTTTATACTTTCTACTCCGTACTTTCGGCTCCACAATCCTAGGTTGGGTAACACCAAAAACACGGTACGTCCACTCCTTATTGACAACTTTAATTCTCCTATATCGTGCCGGTTGAAATCTTTTTACGCATCCACGTTCACCCTTGAATGAGTAATCCACTAAAATAGTACCGATTCCCTAAGGTCCAATCATTTTTTCTAACCTGAGTATCACCTTGCATCTTCTTTGATCCTTTAATACCTCAAGATTTATTGGTTTCCCCAACTCTAACTAGTTTCCCAACTCTAAGTAAATCTCTAAATTTTCATCCCCGAAATTGAGTACTACGACACCCCTACATGATCTCTACTAATATATCATATTCTAATGTTACCTTTCCATGGCTCACCATTCACTCCACAACTAATTCTCATTGCCACATTCACGACTCTTACTCTCACTAATTACAGTCTCAAATATTCATCGAGGATTGTCAACTCTCTATGACTCTAGTTTGGGTCATTCTAACTATACCTCTTAATACCCAACCTATTAACACTTAATAATCACTACCATTGTTGACCTCACTTTAATCTATTATACCTATTGTTGTCTCAATTTCTTAAATCAACACTTTACTTGAACTAGACGATCGAATACAGTCTACATCTAGATACTTCCAAATAGAGTACTTTTTATTATCTAAACTTATCCTAATAAACGTGTTAATGACATTTCAATGGTCTAGGGTGTCTCCTAATAATTTCATTTCTAACTTTAAACTCCACTCTTTTTCATTGTATCTTAGAACTTCAAGGGTTTTCTAACTAGGGTCCAATTTCTATCTATCTCAATCTTATCTTCCATCAAAACATTTCTCTAAGGGTTTACTTCATTTCACCGTTCTTCATTTCACCGTTAACATACCGTATCACATCAGAACATAACTCACATCTTCCTTAGCGACTATTGCTTTTACCTATGCTTTTACCTAATCTAACACTTACAATTTTACCACAAAGACATACAATACGCTCGAGTCTATCGATGTAAGAGCAAACATGGAATCAACAAGCATAATACTAGAAATAACAGCAGGTCGATCTTCACCCTCCGACTTAATTTTCTTTGCAGCGGGACAGTCCTTAGCTATATGCCCAGGCTCATTACATTTGAAACACCTTGTGACCTTTGGCTTTGAGCATTCTCGGGAAAGATGACCAATTTCAAAACAGTTAAAACATTTGCCTGCATACTGCCCACACTTTCCAGGATGGGTTTTTAAACACTTGGGACATTGCAGATGTAATATCCGGCTTGTACGGATTTTTAGAATATTCATATTTTATTATATATGTGGTATTTTTTGGTAAATATGTCAAATCAGGTCCGATTTACGAAAAGAAAGCGTCATTATGATCCTGACGAATAATAAGAATTTTAACGAATTTTGGAGAATTTTCGGAGTTATAACGCTATATTCCGAGTAATTACCTCTATCGTAATATAATTGACGTTTTAGTAAAAATAGTAAATGAGGTCCAAATTGCGAACGGATAGTTTTAATAAATCTCTGGTAACTAATTGGACTTATTGGCGAAATTAGGAAATTTGGTGATCCCGAATAGTTGGACGATTAACGAAACGAAGGACGAAACAAATATAAAAATCAGTGAAGGGCAATATAGTAATTTACAATTTCATTTTTTATAAAATAACCTAATTTCTTTCTCTCCCTCACTTTCTCTCTTTTCTTCTCTGGATTTCACGAACCAGAGAGCTTCTCCTCTCGCGGCCGCCGACGCTCTTCCCTGTTCCGACTCCGTCCGACCTCCGTTCGTTCCGATTTCTTCACGATTTCTCCTCCTCTCGCTACCCTCGGTAAGTAGCTTCGGTCTTTGAGCGTTAAATTCCAAGTTTTAGGTCGATTTAACGTTAGGGTTTCGATTAGGGTTTCGATAAAAATGTCGAATTAGGGCTCGTAATTAATAGGTTAGCCGTGATTAAGTATGTATTGAACGTATTTGACGTTATTGGACGAAGAAAAATCAATTTGTGAAAAAGTTAAAAATTGGTAAATTTCCGGGTTTTTGAGAAAAACTCGTTAATTGAGATTTCGGATTATCGAGCCTTAATTGACGTTCTAAATGCTTTGATTAGCTAAGTTGGAATTTAGGAAATTCATTAATTGAGGATTTTATAATTTGAACGTTTATAATTCAAATTGGTTTTAACGGTGGATATCGTGTTTTCCTCAGACACACGACTCCCGTGGACGAAGATTGAGATTCTGCGCGCCCAAGGTAAGTCTTCGTGACTTACTCTGACCAATTGATCTACACCATACTTCGATGTCGTATCGAGGATCCCTGAAGAGATGTTTGCTTTAAATTCGCTTTGGTTGGGTAGTTAGGTTTAAATTGTTGTAGGTTAGTTTAATTTCAGTCTTGATGGTATGCACGTTGTTTGTTTATCGCACGGTTATATTATGCACATATCTGTTCATGCATCACGTATTTCAAAGGTCATGAAAACGAATTTCTGCACGTATTTTAAGAAAATGAACGAACCTCTGTAATGAATGAATGTAATCTGTCTGTATCTGGTCATGCGAGATGGGGCTCAGGCACGGCTGTGCGTGTTGCAAGCGTGTACCCCCCCTCTAGGTGGAAAGGGTAGTCCGACCGCTGGATAGGCCCTCTCCATTTAGTGGGTCGAGGTCTCGGTGACAATCTGTCTGTCTGCGACGTAATGAATCTGTAATCTGAATCTGTCATGCATGTTTTCTGAATGACATCTGCACGCATGCATCTGCATTTACGTAGCTTACTGAGATTTAATTATCTCATAGGTGTCTGTATGGTGTAGGTGATATCTTTGGTGACATCGAGCCAGGTGAGGACGATGTTCCTCCTCCTGACGTAGGTGGCAGCTGATGGATGATGGCCGTGGGAGTGCGCTGAGTAGTCGAGGCGCGATATGACCCGTGGGGATGTATGTATGGACTCTGGGGTTATTTTGGGATATTTTGAATTGATAATTGTATAGAGTATTTTAGGTTGTTTGGATCTGGATAGGGGTTAGAAAATGTTTTGGTAACTGTATGTAAAAGGCTTTGGTTTAAACTGTTTTGATAAACGTTATGAAATGTTTTGATTCGTTTTGGGATTGGTACGGGTAAGCTCGGTTTTTAGAGCTATCCATGCAGTTGGATTTCGCAAAGTCCGCTGTAAGTTGGTCGATTAAGTTATAGGTTAATTGTTGTCATTGTTGAGAAATTGGTATAGGTGAGGTTGCTCTGAGTTTTGCTCTCTGGAATCCAGAGAGCATTGTTGTGAAAGTGAAAGAAACAGGGAGGAAGAAGGATGCACGGTCGCTGCACTGCAGTGCAGCGATCGATCTCTGCAAGGCAGAGATCGATCGCAGTCCCTTTTTGTCACGGTTGGACAGTTTTGTCCTCTCTTCGGTTTTCTATTTTAATTACAATTTTAAATGTTTTAAGTTTTATTAAATTAAATTAGTTTACATCTTAAACGATTTACCAAACGAACTTCGATTTCGATTCCGGTTTCGGTTTCGATTTCAATTCTGCTTAACATTAGGTTTAAAGTTTATAAGGTGTAAATTAAAAATGAAAAATCTATACGGGGAAATTGGGTACAGTTTTAGGATCGTTACAGCAGATACCCTCTTTTTTTAAGTTGTTGCGGATTCTTTCCTTCCCCCTGATCAATCAAATTTTCTCCAGGCCTTTTAGTCCCCAGAGGCTGTGAAGAAGATTCTCCCCTGCTTATCTGGGATGTAGTTTCCTTTAAGTTTCCTCTAGGGTTTTCTATTGACTTAATCCACTCCCCTTTGGTCAATATTACTTCTATTGTCTTTGAAGTCACCTTCAAGTATGATGCCTCGAGTCGTTCAGATAAAATCAATCTCTGATTTACTAGAATACTTCATAAGTCGGTTTGCATACACACCAACTCTACAAGAAGCTTGACGAATTCTTCAATCTCATTTCTAGGTTGTCCTGGTGGTTGTGAATTCCTTTCCATTTTAATTCTAATCCTGCACAAGTTTAAACGATCTAATCTTAGTTATAAGCTAACAAAAAAAAAGAAAGAAATACTTACAGTTGGTGAAGCACGTTGCATGGCGGCCGGCATTGTCGGGTAATCCTTTGAACGTCTCGACTACTTTTGCACTGATACCAACATGTAACGCCCCTGAACCAGCCCCGGCTCGGTGCGTTACTTTGCTAAGCTATCCCGCGTTTAAAACGATGTTTAAACTAATTTTAGATAAATTTTCGACTCGATTTTTTTTGGGTTTCTCGAACCCTCAAAAAATGTTGGAAAACGTGCCCAACATACGTTTAAAATATGTCAGAAAATATCGGGCTAAAACATAGTAGAAATAAGAAATTTAAAAAAAAATTTGGTTTTTGGTGTGCTGGGCGCTGCGCAACCTCCTGCGCGCGCGCAGCGCTGAACGTTCGGCACCCTCTCGGGTGCCAGCGCGCCTTCATGCCCAATTTTGACGTTTTTCCACTTTACTTCAATTTTATTCGAGCCAAACACCTCCAAATCATCTGAAAATTTAACCACACATTCCCGACACTCCCGACTCCGTGTCTCGTAAAAATCTTGGAAAACCAACTTAAAACGATTAATAAAAAAAATAGAGAAATTAAACCCGACGTTGGTTATTTTAAAACCAAAACGAGCGGCATAACGCCTATAATTTCAAAAACCTGTAAATATATATATATAAAACATCTAACCCAAGTTCTCAATTGTGCCAAAACCATAAATATTTACACCAAATCAAATTTAAATCAAATTTAACAAAACCACCACAAAATATCAAACCCCAAACACAAACCACACATCCCAAGAACCAGGTCGAAGCGCCCCGACAATTGCCTGCACCGGTGTGCCCCGTGGATCTCCGACTGCTCCTAGTTCTGATCCTCGCACTCAACCTCACCTGCATATACTTCGTCACCTACACCATAGAACACAAAACGTAAGCCTAATGCTTAGCAAGTAGGGAATAACAAATGTGACAACACAATGCAATAAAACCTAACACATGCAGTTTCTAACACTCAGTTGTACTTATTTGTTGTTCGTTGCTTTAATCATTTCATAAGCCGTGTGGATCGGGTAAGCTCACATCCTATAATCGTACAGGACGGCCATTCCCAGAACCACCTTTACGTATTTTAGCTGGTCATTTAATAAGCCATGTGGATCGGGTAAGCTCGCATCATATAATCGTCCAGGACGGCCATTCCCAGAACTACTATTTAGCCAGTCATCCTTCATAGAGGTCCCCTCGAGGTGCTACACTCCAGCACATAATCCCGACAATGCACACTAATCAAGATGCATATTTTAGCCGGTCATCTTTCATAGAGGTCCCTCCAGGGTGCTACACTCCAGCACGTAATCCCGACAAGGCACACTAATCAAGATACATATTTTAATTTACTTTATCTGATTACATTTCACTCTCACAAACAAACCATGCAAGAAACTCGTGTAAAACCATGATGCATGTCAACGAATATGCAACACAACACAACACAAAATAAATAACCATTAACCCTACCATTCTATGGTGCAGGCCCAAAAGCGAAAGGATAGCAACCACTACTTACCTGACTGTTCGATAATTGTTTGCTGACTTCGTCCAATAAATTCACTCGCTCGATAACCTATCAAATATAGGAAATGGCTTAGCCTAAACCTAGGAAAATTATAAGAAATTTATCTAAACATTTTTCTAACTTAAATCTAAACACATTTTTAACCAATTATTCAAACCAATACATCAAACCCGATTTTACCCCCATTTCCTACCGTCAAACTTCGAACGGCCATAACTTATTCGTTTTCCAACGGATTTTGACGTGCCACCCCATTTCGTAAACCTCTACACGTCTACTATCCATTGAAACACTCAAATTGATCAACCAAACAATATGGCCAACTCGAATTACACCAAACAGAACCGGCCCTCTTAGTTTCAAAAACCCAGTTTTTCACAACTTCCACCAATTCACCATTCTAACTCCATAAACCACCTAAACTAATCCATTCAACAACTAAAACATGAAATTTATAAAGAAAACAAGAATTTTTAAGAGAAAATCGGCATTCATGGTCAGGGTTTTCCAAACCCTGACCAAATCTCTCCAAAACACCTTAAAATCTCTAAAAATCAACACCTAATTGTAATAAACCAAAAACCCACTGAATTTTACCTCAAAAACTCTTGAATCCTTGATGCGAAGAAGGAGAGAAAAGCTCAGTAACGGTGGATGGAAATCGTGGGAGAAATGAAGAAGAAAACTAATTTTTGTCCTTTTTAACCTAATCCACTTTTACTTTTAATTTCCCTCCACCAAATTTTTCAAATTTACAAAACCACCTCCTCAAAGTTGTTTCCTCTTCATCCAACGTGGATCCACCTTTAAACCTCTTTTCTTTTAATTTTAATCCATTAAATTACAATTTTTCTATTGGTTCTTTTATATTTTGACTTTTCAAACTCATTTTTCTTGACTTATCATTACCTTCTTCTAATCCCTTCATCCCATAGCATTAAACCCTCATACATCACCTAACCTAAGGCTACGTATGTCAAGAAAATTTTTCGGGTGTTACATTTAATGAATTTGACGGCGTATCCATTCTTCAAGGAATACTCCACTATTGTTTCTCTAATGGCTTTCAATGAATTATATTTCTTTCCAAAAAAAAAATCTCAGTGAACACGGTTTTCTTACCTGTACACTTTCACATTCTTCATCAAATGAGTTACCAAGGTTGAACACACCTTTATTTCTGCCTTTACTTCTGGATCAATACTTTCATCATCAAATGCACGAAGTTCACCGTATATAGGTCCAAAGTATGAATCATCGTCTATGTTTGGATTTAAATCTTCTTGATCACCTTTTACCTACCCAAAATCCATCAACTCAAATCAAATCACGTTCAGGGAACGTTAGGGTTCGTAAAATCAACGGTAAATCACTTGGGAAAAGGGACAAAGCTATTTTGAGGAAGGGTGACTGTCGATTTGGTCAAAATTTTGGGCAATTGTTGGTTTTAGAGAAGTTTTAGGGTTTTTCTTTGTGAATAGGAGGATAAAAGCTCTTGTTCTGCTTTATACTTACGCAAAACGTGATATGCCAAGAGGTGACACAATCCCGAGCCAAGGCCTTGTCCTCGGCCGAGTCTCCTTCTAACAAGTTTGCTCTTTTTATAGGAGAAGAATATTTTGAAGACTTTGAAGTGGGAGCTAAGCACCCTAGACGTGGAGAGGCCTCTCCATGTCCTAACTTGGGAGTTTCATTCGGCATCACCAAGTACCAAATGAGAGCATCACTCGGCCGAGCCTAGTCATTGAAGAAGGAATTTGTCTTTCTTTTTGACAAGTGTTGTAACCGAGGCTATCTTTCATTTCTTTTGCACAAAAACACTTTAGTTTCCTTTTATGTTGCATGACATGCATGGTTGAAAACTTAGGAGGGAGAATGAGCTGCAATTTGGAGGGAGAAAGTACAAGTGATTGTGGGAGAGAGAATACATGTACTCGGCAAATGAGGTGGCCGAAAGGCAAGCCTCCTTCTATACTATTCTTCTCCTTTTGTGTGCTAAAACCCTAAATGTAATTGGAGGGAGGAATTAAACTCTCTCTTAACTGCTGTAGTAGCCATTTTTGTGTAACGTCCCTTAAATTTACCCTTGTACTATTCCTAAAAATCACGTGAAATTAAAACTTTCATCTTTCATTTCATTTTTTCGTTTCTTTCATTTATCAATTCATTTCCTATTTCATTCGTTCATCAATTGTGAGAGAATAGTCTCAGTCATTCCATCCACATCTATCCACATATAAAGACTATATACCTTATTCAGCGGAAGATATAAACTTTATACTAAAGTGTAACTTAATTTACATTCTATGAAAAACAGTGAAACCTGGTTTCGGTCGACGCCTATAACCTAGCTTAACATTTAATTCCTCTCGGGTTTCATCAATTTGAACAGTGGTCGAGATAAATAACACTTAAATTCTCTCGGATTTCTTCAATTTAAACAGTGGGGGTCGACGTGGCCTCTGTAAGGAGATCGGTCGATGTTCATAAAACAGACGGGGAATTAATTTCACTCGGGTTGCAACTCATTCGTCCACATAATCAGACGACGTTATCGTCCACATAATCGGACGACGTCCATAATCTGGACGATGTTACCACTTTGGGCGACATCCAAACTTTGGACGATGCCACCACTTTGGATGACATCCAAACTTTGGACGATGTCACCACTCTGGACGACATCCATACTTTGGACGTTGTCACCACTCTGGACAACATCCATACTTTGGACGATATCCATATTTTGGATGATGTCACCACTCTGGACGACATCCATACTTTGGACGATATCACCACTCTGGACGACATCCATACTTTGGACGATATCCATACTTTGGACGATGTCACCACTCTGGACGACATCCATATTTTGGATGATGTCACCACTCGACCGAATTACTTACTTTCAGGGGTTGACTTCTCAACCCCATTTTTCCAGAGAACTTAACACTCCCTGGACTTTATTCCTTCTAATCGGTCGATGTTCATTTACCAAAAACTTAACAGATTTCCAGAGAGCTTTACTTTCCTCTCTGGAAATTCACTCCTTCATTTCGGTTGACATCCTATACTCATAAAATAGACACAATTTATCAATGACTGTACATGTACGACAAAACTTATAAAAATCATCAAATGGAAATTCATATCCAATGACTATACAGAAAGCCTTTTTAAACATCATCATACATGCAATATACGTGAATTAAACAGTACCTGTAACGACCCTTAACCGTACCCTTTATTTCCCGTATAAAATTTTTCTTTTTCGATTACAAATCCTCAATTTGATCTTTCAAACGTTTAGGCAGAATTAAAACTCGTTAAAATCTTTTGACAAATTTATAACCAATTGGATATAATTAGAACAATTGAATTAAAACTTAAAACAAATAAAACAATACTCAAAAACCATTAAAAATGACTAAAATGCATCGGTCATTTGAAGCAACAGGCCATCGAAACAGAGGAGGGGCAGGAAAGACAATTCAGCCGAAAATGTAAGAGGCAACCGAATGCGTGATGTTATGCGATCGGGCGCCCCTTGCACAGCCGCCCGAACGCTTAACCTCAAGCGTTCAGTCGGTTCACGTTCTGTTTCCAGAACGTGAAATCCGACTCCCAAACCGATCGGACTCCTCTCTACCCGCGCACAGTCGCCAAACTCTCTGGAAAACCCGAGAGTTCTGCGTTCCAACTCCTTTCCTCCTGCGATCAGTCGACCCCCCCCCCCTATTTCCTTCTTTTCGTCTTCTTTCCTTTCACGCTCTACTCACCAATTTCTCACACAACACTCAAACACTTTTCAACATCCACATTTCTTCATCTTTCTTCATCACATACCATTACAATTTTACAATCACACTTCTATACAATAACCCCGTCTCTCGCATATATTACACACGCTATTAAAGACCTATTTACTGACTCAAAACGCATTTAAAAACATAACCATATTTCATGAAAACGAACCGCGTGGTTTCGTTTAAAAGTTTAACATTTCCTCCTGTTTCAAAATACCAAAACATTTCAAATTTCCTATCCAGTCCCAAGCATCCTAAAACATTTATCTATACAAATTTTCTATATTCTATTCCAAAGCATTTACCTACGCCCCCACGGGTCAAAATCACGCTCCGACTGCCAGCGCACTCCCACGAGCCATCTTTCTTCAACGTGCTTATACTTCAGGCGGAGGGACATCATCCTCACCTGTCTCAATGTCTCCTACACCATAGAATTAAACACGTGAGCTAGAGGCTCAGTAAATCTAAGTGAATGCAAATGTATGCTATGCTATGCTATGTTCTTTTGAAACTCTGCATTCTTTTCATTTCTTTGTTTCTTTGTTTCTGTGTCTATGTGTCACCCGGGGCTTCACTCTCGTTAGATAGGAGCGGCACATCCCGCGATTGGATAGCCCCTCGGATCTAACACGGGGGGAAAGCATGCTTCCTTCGACAGCCATGCCTGAACCACCGCACCCGGCGTGATTATCTCTGTTGTTCAATTACGTACTTTGTTTACCCTTTTTCTATGTAAAACACTTTGAAATTCATTTTGCATGCATGCTTAGAAAACAATGCATGAACATGCTCGATGCAATAACGATAACGATACAATGAAAAATAAAGCATTAACAATCAATGAACACTACAATTAATAACCTAACCGAATGTAAACTAGCTACCCGTTCTAATCTACCCAAATACATCTCCAATATCCTTATTCGACTCAATTCATACGGTGTAGGCCTAGACGGCCAAACAAGTCACAGAGACTTACCTCGCGTCCGTCGTTCACGAGCTTCGTCCACGAGTGTTCGTTCACCTATACATTTCACAATATACGTATTAAATCGAGTCCAAAATTACCAAACTCTAAAAATCGCTAACTCCTAACTAAAGAAAACTCTTCCAAACACTATTTTTAGTTCGTTGGGGCATTTCGTCGAACAACTCACGCTCGACATTCCAAAAACTCCATTAATGGGGTTTTTTAAAGCTCCACCCACAATTACACCTCAACAAACCGATGAATTAAGCTCCGAAAATCACAAATGCGTCCATTAGAGGCATAAATAAGCTCAACCTATAAATCTCAAACATCGATTCACGTTTTCAACGAAAACCCTAACGGATCCTAATCGTTTTAAACCCTAAAAATCGCTATCAAAAGTTCCGAAAGCTTAGAGCCTTACCTAGAGAGCGAAGACGGAGCAAACACGTGATGGATCGAGTAGCCGGAGGGAGGCAATCGCTGCCAGAATGAAGAAGTCGTCGGAGGAGGAAGAGAAATCGCGTGGAGGAGGAGAGGGAGAAATGAAGTTTTGCGTTGGAGTGTTGGAGAGGAAATGATTTTTGACTATTTAATAACCTTGGCTTGGCAAATGACTAAATTGCCCTTCCATTTGATTTCTATTTATTTCGTCACTTATCTCGTTATTTAACTAACGATTCTATTTTTTTTTCAGAACTCTCATATTTCACCATAAATTCCAACTTATTATTACGGCTTCGTTAAAACTTTCCGTTCGTAAAACGGACTTAATCCGACGTATTTACAAAATTGCCGTTTATATCGGAATAAATTTAAATCCCGCAAAGCCGGGTGTTACAGTACCAAACATCCTAAAATGAATGTCTATACATTTTTCCTAACTAAACACCTCTCAGCCCGAACACATCTCAAAATACCCATAATACTTATCCTTTGCTCCCACGGGTCAAAAGCACCGACTGCACAGCGCACTCCCACGACATTCTTCTTCAATCAACTCGTTCCTCTGGTGGAAGAACCACATTCTCACCTTACTCAAGATTACCTACACCATAAAAACATTCTATGAGCTAAAAGGCTCAGTAACCTTCGTAAATGAGACATGCATGTTATGCTTATGCAATTCATGAAAATCATACTGTTCTTTCGTACATTCATTTCTTTCATATATTTTCGTTACATATAAGATGGGTGGGCAACCTCTACCCCACCTGAAGCAGACAACCTTTGTTCCACTTCAAGCAGGGAATGCCAACTTCTAACCCCCGTTGACAACCTTTGCCCCACTTGAAACAGACAACTTTTGTTCTACCCCAAGCGGGGAATGTCAACCTCGAGTAGACAACATCTGCCCCACCTGAAGCAGATAACCTTTGTTCCACTTCAAGCAAGGAATGCCAAACTTGAGCCCCCGTTGACAACCTTTGCCCCACTTGAAACAGACAACCTTTGTTCTGTTCCAAGCAGGGAATGCCAACCTCTAGCTCCATAGTACCGTTTACATATATTACTTTAGTTCATTCTTTCTTACATGAAAACGTATGCATAAATCTTTTTTCCATGCTTTTTCATTTTAAAAATGATGCATGATCGTGAACGGTGCATTAAACATAAAACAAGCATAAAGCAGTAATTAAAACCTAAGAAAACATTTTAGCATAACAGATACCTTAACCTACCCATCCAATCTACACCTAGACCATAAACTCACCAAATCCTCAATCAATGACAATCTTTATGGTGTAGGCCAATCAGCTAAGCAAGTCACGAATACTTACCTGATGTCCTTAGCAAACCGAGTGCTGTCTGTGTGCTTTGTTTACCTAAGCCAATTCACAACACTTGGCATTAAAATCGAGCTTAATCAATCAAACTTCGAACTAAACAAAACCCCATTAATTCTACTTAACTATCCTCCATAACCATAAATATCTTCATTTCAACTGTATCTACTGTGAACCTTGTGACAACCCGAAACCCGGTCCCGATCGGGACATGAGAGCCAAGCCCTCACTCCGGACATTTTAAAACATGACATATTTTTTTTTTGAACTTTACTTTTAAACTTTAACAGAATTTAGAAATGAGAGACAAGAAATCAGTAGACGTATTAAAATTTTGGACTACAGCGATAGAAGACCGAAGACAACAGGAGGACCATAAAAGAAAACTCTCTCTGGAATTAAAGAGTGGGAGATAATATAGAACCGGGTTACAGAAATAAATAACAGAATAAGATAGGAAAAACAGGAAACATAAATGGACAACTGTGAGCTGTGGACATTTAAAACATCAGAGGCTGTTGACTTTTAAAAATAACAGAGGCAAAACAGTGGACACAGGAGTCCGTGGACGTTTATAATAAAAGACTAAAACAGTGGACGCAGGAGTCCGTGGACATTTGCACTAAAAGACAAAAAAAAACAGTGGACACAGAAGTCTGTGGACGTTTAAAATCAAAGACAGACTTTTGACTTTTAAAATAACAGGCAGACTCTCGGCGACGTTATCGTGGACGATAACTTTGGACGATGACACTTAGCCGATTAAAAGAACAGAAATCGAAGGCAAAATAGACTATTATTTTGAAGGCAGAATGGACATGGACGACTGTTTTACAGAAGAGAATGATAACTGTTTTTGAAGGCGTGGACGATTAACACTTAGCCAAATACATAAAAACTCGAAAGACAGAAACTGAAAGGCATAAAGACAGAAGGCGTGGACAACTAACACTTAGCCAAATACATAAAAACTCGAAAGACAGAAACTGAAAGGCATAAAGACAGAAGGCGTGGACGACTATTTTCAAGGCAACGTGGACGTTTAAAAAAAATAACAGACAGACTTTGAACTTTTTAAAATAACAGGCTGACTCTCGGCGACGTTATCCTAGACGATAACTTTGGACGATGACACTTAGCCAAAATACTGGGAAACTTGAAAGCCAAAAACTGGAGGCAGAATGGGCGATAAAATTTAAAGACGAAATGGACGACTATTTTACAAGGAGACATAAAACAGATAGCATGAAAACTTCAAAACCTCAAAACCCGATTCCAAAACACAGTTTTAAAACATGCATAAAAACATGACAGAAGTTGAAAAACATGACAGAAGTGCAAGAAACCAGACTGCATGGATAGCTCTAAAACTCGAGACAATCCATGCACGACCTAAAATAGGAGAACTCCAAGCAGTTCAAGAATAAATCAAAACATGCATTCAACTGTCAATTACAGAGGTTTAAAAACTTGAACACCAAAATCTATACATTACAAAAATCCCAACAGAGTTCCCAACAGGATTTTAAAACGAAAACACCAAAATCCTAACAGAGTTTCCAGACATGAAATTCACTTTAAAACTTAAACCTCGTGACAGAAATACATCTGACTGCAACAACCAAACCCCATGAGCTCAATCCGCCAACCTCCGCAACTCATCAGCCTGAGGCACAAAGTCCTCATCTGGAGGATCCATACCTACAACAGGGAGTTCAACTATGAGCCTAGAGCTCAGTAATAACATGTAATGCGGTGATACGCATGCTGTGCATGAACATTTTTCAAATACATGAACATTACATTACTTTACATTACGTTTCACTGGACAGGAAGGTATAAGTGGGAGGAAGAGCTGGCGCAACAGGAGTACATGCCACAACAGGACATAATAGGAGTACATGAAAGGATGCTAGTCCTCGTCCACACTTAACCATACATTTCATTACAGGTTTTATCTTTCTTAACTTTAAATCCGGTGCTAAAAACATTTACAGGGTTTTCCAGAAAACGTGAATGCATGAACAGGTATGATGCTTAAACTCAACATATACAGGTGACAGAATAAAAACTACGGGAAACAGAACACAAAGAACACATTTAACTTAAAGCATAACCTACGACCTAACTACCCGAACCAAAACCTAGTGTCTCCTTGCTGTATGGCCTTAAGGGCCAACTTATATGCATGAACTTACCTGTTGTCCGAAATGCAGCAAGCTTTGCACGCACGAAAACTGTGGTTCGCGAACCTAGAGTACGCAAAATCGGACATTAACCTAAACTTCAAAAAAAGGAACTAACGTTTAACCTAAACTCTTTAACTATCGTAGAAGGTTACCTGTAACTGAAGGAAACATGAGAAAGGAAGTTTTGGAAATATCGAAGTCGCCTGGAAGAGAGAAAACAGAGAGGAGAAGAAGAAAATGCAAAGTGTTTTACGTAGAGGGGAAGAGAAGGGAAGAAGAAGGTATGGCTTCTTCCACAAGTTTGCCAAGTGTCAATCATCCATTGGCTTCCTCCCACCAACCTTAATTGGCTTCCCATTTTGCCCCACCATGCATTTCTAACTATTGATTTTTAACTAAATTTACTATTAAGTTCGTCGAATCGGTTTTACGAATCACCCTCATTCAATTAAACACGTCGACAATTTCATTAAAAATAGTCGTTCCATTAACATCGGAGTAACTCCGCTTAATTGTTCGGGGAATAATTACATAGGTAAAATGCCGCGTGTTACAAACCTAACCATTTTTTAACGCACCCAACCAAACCTCAACCGAACCCTAGCTGTTTAAATCCGTGACAACCGGCAACTTACATCCGAAAACTATAGAACCTTACCTAGGATCGTGTTTTTGGAAAGAACACACAAAGGGTCGACGGAGCTTGTAGGAGGAATCGGCGTCGGCTTTAGGCACTAGTCGACTGGGAGCCAAAATCGCCAGAGAGCTCGGGAGGGTGATTTCGCAGAGGGAAGTCGTTAAGTGTTGAAGAGAGGGAGTGATTTTAGGTTTTTAATAGAATTTAATCTATTCAATGACAGTTTTGCCCTTTAGTAATGTGATGACCCGAATATGCACATATGATACGATGGCTGCACGAACCGAAATTCGGATGGTGGTACGTCCGCGCGGGCGAACCGGAAGGTGACAGGTTGTAAAAAGGGGGTCGTCACAATCCCACATCACTTGGAGAAGTATATGGAAATGAAACATATGTAAAGAGACCTTCCCAAGATAGTAAGACGCGTTTTGGAGAACGATTGGCAACGGATCCCATAAGAACTCCGAAGTTAAAAGTGCTTCGGTGAGAGCAATCCCAGGTTGGGTGACCTTCCAGGAAGTTCTCGCCAAACAAAGCCGTGAGGGAAGGATATTGGGCTACGGCCCAATCCCCAGAGCAGACAATATCTTGCTGGGAAATGGGGTTATTACAAATGGTATCAGAGCCTGTACCCAACCGAAAATGAGGCCAACGAGGACGTTGGGCCCCCGAGGGGGGGTGATTATGATGACTCGAATATGCACGTATGGGTACGATGGCTGCACGAACCGGAACCCGAATGGCGATACGTCCGCGCGGGCGAACCGGAAGGTGACAGGTCGTAAAAAGGGGGTCGTCACAATCCTACATCGCTTGGGGAAGTATGTGGAAATGAAACATATGTAAAGAGACCCTTCCAACATAGCAAGACGCATTTTGGAGCACAATTGGCAACGGATCTCATAAGAACTTTGAAGTTAAAAGTGCTTCGGCAAGAGTAGTACCAAGTTGGGTGACCTACTGGGAAGTCTTCGCCAAACAAAGCCGTGAGGGGAGGATATTGGGCCACAGCCCAATCCCTAGAGCGGACAATATCTTTCTGGGAAAAGGGGTCGTTACAAGTAAATTTTCTATTAATCTTCATCTGATTTCGTTAATTGATCCACCGATCCGTTTTTTCAAATTTTTTTATTTCACCAATAATTTTGATTTATTTATAGGGCTCTAATAAAACTTTCTATTCGTAAAACGAGCTTAATTTACTATTATTACAAAAAAAATGTATTTATATTACTAAGATCAAAAACTCGTAAAGTCAGGTGTTACATTTTGAATGATTGAATAGCTGAAGTTTTGCCTTCCAAATCGGGTCTCCTTTGAGCCTAAAAAATCCTTGGCCGTCAGTGAGTAATATCTGAGCAATTAAAGTGAATTGTCTTCCAAGTTTGTGAGCACCTTGAAAGTTATTATTGTTACTATTTTCACTTCCTTCCTTAAGGCTAATATCCATAGTAAAAGAGTAGAAACTCTCTTCGAGCTTGCTGGAGTGTTATTCCATTGTAGGAGATCCATAAAATCGAGAGGTGCAGTTTTATCACCTTTCGAACCAGCAGGTATTTCCATTGCATATCTTTTTGAATTCTTCGAATTAGACCTTGAAATTTTCAGGGTCTTTCATCCACATCCCCATATAGTTCGTGATAAAATTACACGCCATTTGGAGCTTCGAAGTAGAAGTTGTGTGGTGCAGAAGTTTGTTCTCTCTCGGCCACCTAGCAGTTTCCCGATTAGTTGAAAAACAGTCCAATTATTCAGAGCATATCTTTTAAATTGCTATATATTTTCACTTGAAATTTTAAGGGATTTTCATTAACTTGTGAGGTAAACTCCTGTTAAATTTTCAAAGCATTTGGATATAATTTGCATTATCTGTGTCTGTTTGAAATCTGGGGATCCTCGGTAATAATCAATTGGACATCCGAGGTGAACTAATGCTTGTGTTGAACTACAAGTTACCATAGGTTAAAGCACATCAAAATGGGAGCCTGTTCTCGAGCATCCCAGAGAAAATTCTCTGAGAACGAGAGCCGTTTCCTGAGCGTTCCACTTAAAGTGTCGAGAACAAGCTCTCGTTCTAGAGAACATGCTTGGGAACACGAGCCCGTTCTCGATAGTTTAAGTGGAATAGTTGAGACAGACTCCCGTTCTCAAGAACATGTTGCGTTCCACTTAAGAGCTTGTTCTTGAGAACGGGAGCTCGCTGTGGTTTGTTTTGTTAACAAACTGATAATAAGGTTTATTTTGTTCACGAAAATAGTTTAATGTTGATTTTGCTAATGACCTCATAGTTCTGTGTTTTTCTTGTAAATTACCCTTAAAAAATTAAAAATAACTTGTTTTCAGAAATTTCGGTAAAACAAATTGAGAATGAGAAAATTTCTACTGAGTCTACTTTAGGAAAAAAAAAAAAACAAACTTTCTTATGGTGGTGCTTTAAGTAACATCACAAAGTCCTTGAGATGAGTGAACAAGACCAGAGACCTTAATTATCCATGAATATTTCTCATGTCCAATGAGAAAGGTTTTTGAGGTTCTCTGATACTCTTAGTCAAAAGAAAATCTGATTTATCTATTAGGAAATTATGAGCGAGTAGAACTCAAAGGATAGTTGTGGTATTGATCAATCAACTCGAAGCATTTACTGATTAAATAACATCTCCAAGGATAGATAGAATCCCACAAGTTGAAACCTTTTAGATTATGTACTCAATTAAACAAACTAGTTTAATAAATTTAAATATATCACACAATTACAAGTAAAGAGGGAAACAAATACTCAATTTCAAGCGATGAACTTGAATTATGTACTCAATCTCTTATTCGACAAAAAGTGAAGGAGACTGATCCATATCTTTGGAGATTCACCTGCCACCATAAAGCTAAATACATGATAATTTCAAGTCTTATAAAAGTGGGCGGGATGCAAATTAAAAAAAAAAAAAGTAGTGTTGAGATGAGGTTGACGTGTCAAACTGGAGAGCAAAGTTTGGAAGCTACCCGAACTCGTAGGTGGGACGAGTAATTAATTAGCCTCGGCCTCCAATCCAAGACCTATCAAGCGATGATTTTACGATACCCAATTTTGGCCCGTAGGTCGGGGTTCGCCACCATTTTGCTTCTTTTTTTTTTAAAGGATTGAACTCAACCATTGATCAAACATTTCACTTGGTTTCTTCCATTTTGTCCTATATACACATGTAAAGAGAAACCAAACTTTAAAATCACCTGCTTGAAATATCTTCAAACAAATAATCCTATAGAGCCATATGAGAATCATCAAATAAATTAGAGTAAAGTATGTTTTAGCTTTTTTTTTTGTTTTATTAATACCTTAAAAATTAAAAATAACTTGTTTTCAGAAATTTCGGTTAAACAAATTGAGAATGAGAAAATTTCTACTGAGTCTACTTTAGGAAAAAAAAAAAAACAAACTTTCTTATGGTGGTGCTTTAAGTAACATCACAAGTCCTTGAGATGAGTGAACAAGACCAGAGACCTTAATTATCCATGAATATTTCTCATGTCCAATGAGAAAGGTTTTTGAGGTTCTCTGATACTCTTAGTCAAAAGAAAATCTGATTTATCTATTAGGAAATTATGAGCGAGTAGAACTCAAAGGATAGTTGTGGTATTGATCAATCAACTCGAAGCATTTACTGATTAAATAACATCTCCAAGGATAGATAGAATCCCACAAGTTGAAACCTTTTAGATTATGTACTCAATTAAACAAACTAGTTTAGTAAATTTAAATATATCACACAATTACAAGTAAAGAGGGAAACAAATACTCAATTTCAAGCGATGAACTTGAATTATGTACTCAATCTCTTATTCGACAAAAAGTGAAGGAGACTGATCCCTATCTTTGGAGATTCACCTGCCACCATAAAGCTAAATACATGATAATTTCAAGTCTTATAAAAGTGGGCGGGATGCAAATTTAAAAAAAAAAAGTAGTGTTGAGATGAGGTTGACGTGTCAAACTGGAGAGCAAAGTTTGGAAGCTACCCGAACTCGTAGGTGGGATGAGTAATTAATTAGCCTCGGCCTCCAATCCAAGACCTATCAAGCGATGATTTTATGATACCCAATTTTGGCCCGTAGGTCTGGGTTCGCCACCATTTTGCTTCTTTTTTTTTTAAAGGATTGAACTCAACCATTGATCAAACATTTGACTTGGTTTCTTCCATTTTGTCCTATATACACATGTAAAGAGAAACCAAACTTTTAAAATCACCTGCTTGAAATTTTTCAAACAAATAATCCTATAGAGCCATATGAGAATCATCAAATAAATTACAGTAAAGTATGTTTTTAGCTTTTTTTTTTGTTTTTTTAATTTAAACCCCAAAGTTTGGGACTTTTTAAAAAAAAAAAAACTTCAAAATTTACTATTCATAAAAAAAACCCTCAAAGTATCAGAAATAAACAATTTGAATCTTATGGTCCGGACTGAGTACCGGCCTCTGCAGAGAGGCTGGCCGGTCTAATTGAACCGGCCGGCCTCCTTTTTTTTTTTTTACAATTAATTTAAAAACAAATACCAAACGATATTCAATTTATTTGAAATTTTTACTACATATTCATCATATTATAGGAAGTTAATTTAAAAATTTTTCGTGATTTTCTAACACTTGTACGATTTATTATAATTTTAGTTAATTATTTTATAAAACAATTATAATAAATCGTACAAGTGTTAAAAAATACGAAAATGCTCAAATTATCTTCCCATGATGCGGTAAACATGTGGTAAAAATTTTAAGTAAATTGAATATCATTTGATATATTTTTAAAATTTATAAATTAATTTAAAAATAAATACCAAACGATATTCAATTTACTTGAACTTTTTACCACATGTTCACCACATTATAGGAAGATAATTTAAAAAATTTCGTGATTATACGATTTATTATAATTGTTTTATAAAATAATTAACTAAAATTATAATAAATCGTATAATCATGAAAATTTTCAAATCATCTTCCAATGATGTGATGAATATGTGATAAAAATTTCAAATAAATTGAATATCGGTTGATATTTATTTTTAAATTAATTGAAAAAAAAAAGGGAGGCCGGCCGGTTCAATTAGACCAGTCGATCTCTCCGCGGAGGCCGGTACCCAGTCCGGACCATAAGGTTCAAATTGCATATTTCTGATACTTTTAGATTTATTTCGATGAATAGTAAATTTTGAAGTTTTTTTTTAAAAAAAACCCAAACTTTAGGGTTTAAATTAATTTTTTTTTTTTTTTTTAGTTTATAAGTTGTCTTAATTAATTATAGTATTTGTACTTCTAATTTTCTCATTGAGATCCTTACTATTTCAATTCGTTTTTAAAAGACAGTTCATTAATTTTTTTTATTAAATTTGACAAAAAAAACCATGAGATATTTTTTAGCACGTCATTTATTTATGTTAACTAGAATATTTTGTTGGAATAAAACGATTGAATCAATTTAGTAATTTTATATGGAAAAAAAAAAACTTAATTTAATTTAAAAATAAACATTTTACTCCGGCTATGTGTTTCGATTGATACGGAAAGATGAACTGATTACCCGATTTTTTTTCTATTTAATTTAATGACAAAAATAAATTGCACATCATTTAAAAATAAAATTAAAATGTAAAGAGCCTAATGAAAAAAAATTAAAAATTAAAAAATCAAATTGAAATGATTTCTTAGTATATTTTATCAAATAAATTATCGTCCACACGTGGTCAATTGTGCAAAGATTTTATAATGATATCTCCCTTGCAAGTCATGGGTAAATGGGTATTTTCCTTCTAAATAAATCTAGTTTTTCTCGAAGGAGAAGACGAGGTATTAGTTTTGAAGCGTTTGACTTCCAGTTCAGTCAATCCAAACTACCGGGAAACAAAGAGTTGGAACTTGGAGGGAGCTGAAAAGTGCTACCATGGTTAACTACCAGTCTAACGAGGACGATGACTGATTGGTGATTTTCGGCTCTTCACCCTCTTCTCTTCGCCATGGATTTTCTGCTTCAGAAATGCTCTGCTTCTGCAACTTCCCAAGATAAGGTTAGGGCTAGGGTTTCGGTTCTTGCCTTTATTATCTTCTTTCTCTTTCTCCGTCAACGATGGATGAAGGAGATCAAGCTGAAACTACGATCGAGAGGAGATCCTCAGGCGATGCATCTTATCCTAGCACTTCTCACGTTCGGGAAGAGGAAGATGACCGTTTGCAGCATATCCACGAACTTCAGCATTCTGAATCTGAGCACAGACAGCAGGAAGATGACCGTTTGCAGCTTATCCACGAACTTCAGCATTCGGAATCTGAGAACAGACAGCTTGAAATATCTTTTAGAGGAACGATCTCGGCTTATGAAGAGGCATCGGCGATGATCAGGGACGATACTTGGTCTTGCGCCGTCGTTGTTCTTACCTTTTGGTTCTTTGGTTTGTAGATTCTTCCTCGATTTTTTTTTTCCATTCTTAATCTGTTGCTGAATTCGATTTCAATTGCGTTGTTTCTTTTTTCAAAATGCCAGTGTCTATGACTTTAATCTTGGGTGTTTATGGGTCTACGAATGTATGGCTTGGCCCCAACACTTCCATCCTCTTGCAACCTAACCCCATATTCGTGCAGAATGTGAAGGTGACTCCCAATTCCCTTCACATTTCTACTGATTCGTAGTGTTACATTGTGGCTATAAAGTGTTCTGTTCAGGTGGAAGAGTTAAACGATTCGGAACCAGGACCGATCCTGTACGGATTTTACAAAGCACCACCTCTGGATACTTCAATCACATGGGCAGACGATCTCAATGTATCAGTTGCCTCCGATTCTCATGAGGTAAGTTATTCATCAAGAGTAGTTTTCTGAAGTTGATTTTCTACCTTCCTTTGATTACTATCTCAAAACTTGACGATGAGTTGAGTTAATATAGTTGACTGTTTTCCTCCTCTTATTCAGGAGTGGGCATATTTCCTCAATGAGGCGTCTCAAATAAATATTTCCTATAGCGTAAATTCTCTGAGATCGTCTATTTTCCTCGTAATTGCTGATGGTATACCTCTAATTTTCTCCCTTCTCATCGTAAATGCTTAGATCTAACTAAAATATATGGTTTCTGTAAATTTTTTTAAATCACTTGTGCATAGATTTGGGCATGACTCCTCCTACAAAGGGGACCTTGCCCCCCCATGAAATGCATTCAATGTTATTTTGCTCGACTCAAAATTTGCTTCGTTTTTTTTTTCATTTCTCTTCAACTGGAGGAAATATATCCAAATATGATTCTGAAACTAGCATATCACAGGGTATGATGGCCTTGCTCAGTGGCTGGAGAACCCAACTTATCCTAATACCACTTTATCCTGGAACGTCATTCACGGTAAGCTGAGTTAGTATAATATTATTCTGTTGACATATATCCTTTACTGATGTTGGTTACAACATCCTCCTAGGAAATGGTCTTGTCCAGCTGGACATATATAAATCTTCTAACTACTACGTAGCTGTTGGTAACTTAAATTCAGAGGAGGTTGAGGTAAGCCTATGAAAAGCCTTTAGTGTATTATAATTTTTGATGTGCTCGGCAAAAATTATGCTCTCGTATAGCAGGAAAAACAAAATGATATAGCTTTTCTTACTGGATTGAGAGCCAGTGGCCACCATCTTTTTTTTTTTGGAATATGGCTGCAAAGTGAACGTGGATGATTGAAACATTCTGCTACTGTGTTGAGTATTCCAATAAATTCTGCTAAATTTAAAATGATTTTGATTATCTTCGACCAAGAGTTACAGGGTCCTTAGTGAAAGTGGCCACTTATATTTTTTATTACTGACTAAAAATATCAATACTTTTTGTATTGGGTTAGTCATCTGATAGAAGCTTCCCACTTGTATTCAAAGAACGAAGGAAAAATTACAGAATCTGGGTTATTCGAGAGACCTACCCTCTCCTGCTCAGATTCGAACTTCCAAAACTACTCCTAACTTCTATTCTCTCTCCTTTTATCCTTTTATTCTTTTATTTTTTTTATTCTTTTTCCAACTGCTTGTAACAAACTTACTATTCTGAAATGAACAACTAATTGCTTATTCTCTTTTCTACACATTATTTCTTTCTCCTAGAATAAGTAAACCTAATAATCGGCTTATCATTACTTCCCTTTCAAAAAGAAACCTTGTTCTCAAGGTTAAAATCTGGAAAACGATGAGAAATGTCTTCATAATCTTCCCACGTGGCTTCAAACGAGGGATTACCCTTCCATTTAATTAGTACCGCAACTGGTTGATTCATACCCAAAAGTTGCTTCACATCTAACAAGGATTCTGGTTCACAGTGCTTCTCCTCTTCTGCAATAAGCTCATCGGGTAATAGAATGGGTTGCTCGATATCACCAGTCGCTTTTTTTAACAACGAAATGTGGACGACAGGATGAATTCTAGCCGATTCTGGAAGGAGCGGCTTATACGCCACTTTCCCGATCTTCCTTAAAATTTCAAACGGACCAACGAACCTGGGTGTCAGCTTCTGAAACTTCTCCGATCTCATCGACTTCTGTCTGTAAGGTTTGAGTTTCAGCCAAACTTTGTCTCCAACTTCGAATTCAACATCTCGCCTCTTCTTGGTAGCCGATTGCAACATTAGCTGTTGAGTGCGATTTAAATGAGATTTTAGCCGACCCAAAACTTCATCTCTTTCCCGCATTTGCTCCTCCACCGCCGAAACTATAAAACTCGTATTTTCGACCCGCAATAGAGTAGGTGGGTCTCTTTTGTAAACAGCTCTAAACGGATTCATTTCAATCGCTGAATGGAATAAAGAATTATACCAATACTCCTCCCAGAATAACCATCTACTCCATTCTTTCAGTTTCTCACCGATGAAACATCTTAAATATGTTTTCAACGTCCGATTGACGACTTCTGATTGCCCATCTGTTTGCGGATGGTACGCAGAGCTGAATCGAAGTGTTGTTGCCTGTATCCTCCACAATTCTTTCCAAAATTGGCTAACAAATACCTTATCCCTATTAGAAACAATGGACTTAGGCATACCATGAAGCCGGAACATGTTCCGTAAAAATTTCTCAGCCACTGTTTTTGCTGAAAAAGGATGGTCAAGTCCCACAAAATGACTAAACTTGCTCAATCTATCAACCACCACCATGATCGTATCTAAACCATTAGATTTCGGCAATTTTTCAATAAAATCCATGAAAATGTCTTTCCAAATATCTACCAGAATAGGGAGGACCTGAAGAAGACCTGCCGGCGATAGAGTTTCATACTTATTCTGTTGAAAAACTGAATAATTATTGACGTACTTCTCCACATCTTTCCTCATGCCAAACCAAAAAAGCTCTGCAGCGATTCGTCGAAAGGTTTTGGCTACCCCTCCATGCCCCCCCTATCAGACTATCGTGAAATAGTCGCAGAACTTTCATAACCACCGGCGAAGTCTGGGAGATAACTTTCCTATTTTTATAGAAAAGTTGTTCTCCCATTAAAAGAAATGTAGAATAGCTCGCCTCATTCTGTAACAATCTCTGTTTAATATTTTCCAACTTCTTATCCTCCTGAAATTAATCCTCTAACTCCTCTCTGGACAGTAAACCGTGAGTCATCACAACATTCAAATTCTTCAATTCCTTTTCTGTTTCTTCCCTACGAGAGAGGCTATCAGCTGCATTATTCTGACAACCCAGTTTATACTGTACTTCAAAATCATAACCCAAAATTTTGATTAACCATTTCTGATGTTCTGGAGCGACTAACCTCTGTTCCAGCAAGAACTTTAAACTTCTCTGATCTGTACATACAATGAAATGTCTACCTAACAAATACAGTCTCCATTTTTGAATCGCTAAAATAATTGCTATCAGCTCCCTTTCATAAACTGACTTTACCTTGTTTTGTTTCGACAATTGTTGGATGTAAAATGCGATGAGTCTGTTATTCTGCATCAATACCGCTCCTATCCCTGTTCCTGAAGCATCAGTTTCCATCACGAACACATCTGCAAAATTTGGGAATGCCAATACTGGAACTGTACACAAGGCTGTCTTCAAGTTCTCGAACGCTGTATATGCTTCACCATTCTAGCCAAATTTATCTTTTTTTTTTAACAACGCCGTAAGTGGTCGAGCAATCGATCCTTACCCAGAAACAAACCTCCTATAATAACCCGTCAATCCTAAGAAGCCCGTAATTGTTTCAGAGAACTGGGTATTGGCCAATCTCTAATAACTGCGACCTTCTTTTGATCAACGGCCACTCTTTGATCGGAAATTATATAACCCAAGTATTCTAGCTCCTTCTGGGCAAACAAATATTTTTTTCCATTGACAAATAGCTTCTCGCTGAGCAAAATATTCAACGTCATCTCCAAATGGTGAAGATGATCCTCCCATGACCTGCTATATATTAATATATCATAGAAAAAAAAAACTAGTAAGAATTTCCGAAGAAATTTATGAAAAATTTTATTCATCAATGATTGAAATGTTGAAGGAGCGTTGGTGAGTCCGAAAGGCATCACCAAGAACTCGTAATGCCCTTCGTGAGTGCGAAATGCCGTTTTATGAACATCTTCCTTCTTCACTCTAATTTGATGATATCTCGATTTCAAATCCAACTTAGTAAACACCTTGGCTCCATACAACTCATCCAACAGCTCTTCAACAACTGGAATAGAAAATTTATCCTTCACCATTTCTTTATTTAATGCCCTGTAATCCACACAAAATCTCCCGCTATTGTCTTTTTTTTTTTACTAGAATAATGGGACTTGAAAAAGGGCCCGAACTCGCCTGAATTATGCCGGTTTCCAGCATTTCTCCTACCAACCTTTCAATTTCGTCCTTTTGTATCACTGGATATCTGTAAGGTCTTACATTTATCGGTGTCGTTCCTTCTTTTAGCACTATTTGGTTATCGTGTTTTCGTCTAGGTGGTAACCCATCCGGCCAGGAAAAAACTTCTTGGTATTTCTGTAACAAATCAGATATTTCCTTATCCTTCATTTGCTGTTCATCTCCGTCAATTCTCTCTACTTTCTCAAACTGTACTAAAACAGCTTGTCCTTCTGTCCTAAAATATCTCATCATGAGCTTCAGTGAAATCAACCTCCTATCCATGTTCAGATCTCCCCTTATTTCTATTAGTTTTTTATCAACTCTCCATTTCGTTGTCTTTTTCTTCCAATCCACCTGCATATCTCCTATTGATTCCAGCCACATCATACCAAGTATTACATCGGTATTACCTAAATCGATCGGAAGAAACTCCTCCATAATGTTCAGCTCCGGTAATTTCAGCAAAATGTTCTTGCAAATACCAGTTCCTTCTACCGATTTTCCGTTTCCCATTGAAATTTCATACGTACTTGTATTCTGAAGGGGTAGCTTTAATTCCAACACTATCTTGCTGGAAATAAAATTGTGAGTGGTTCCACTATCCACCATTATTATCACCTCTCTGTCTCTAATGCTTCCCTTGAATCTCATTGTTCGCGGAGTTTGTAATCCTAAAATGGAATTCAAGGATAACTCTACATTACCCGAGTTCCCTATATCGAGACTTTCTTCCTGAGGGTCCTCATTTTCACTCATTTTCACTATTCTGTTATTGTCTTCTTCATCCCCCATTATTAGGACTTGCAACATTTTCTTTTTGCATTGATGTTCAGCATTGAATTTTTCATCACATCTATAACACAATCATTTTTCTCTTCTCATTTGCATTTGCCTCTGTTAGCCTTCTCCGGTGACCTTCCAACTTAAGCATTGCTGTGGGCTTCGTCAACACCTCCGATTTATTCTTGAAAGTATTGATCGTTACTTTCGAGTTACGCTTCTGAAAGTTCCTGTAATCATTCAACGTGGATGAATGCAGTAGCGAGTTTTTACTTCCCACCATTTGTGAAAACTGCATGAGCTCTCTTAATTCTGTAGGCCTCATTAACTTTACATCTCCTTTAATCTCATTCTTCAATCCATTGAAAAAAGTGCTGATCAAAACTTCTTTTGGAATTCCGATCAAACCAGAAATAATTGTCTCGATCTTGTTCGATGGTCCTCCACCGTTCCTTCTTGTTTCAACGTCAGTAATCTATCGCAACTGGAGCCATCTTGCAACATCCTAAATCGTTCCGTCAAGAGCTGTTTCAGCTCCGTCCAGTTTCTAAATTGACGAGTTTTGTTTTCCCATTGAAACCACGATAACGTAGGTCCTTCAAAACAGACAGCTGCGGCTTCTACCTTTTCCTCCTCCGTTAGACGATTGACGGAGACGTAGCGCTCTGCTCTGAAGATTTATCCTTCCACATCATTTCCAAAGAAAAGTGGAAACTCCAATTTTCTTGGAAGGTAATCTATGTGGTTGCTATCGTCAAATCGCTTTCGTATCGTCTCAGACTCCTATCTCCCGGTGGTCCTTGCCAATCCTCTGGACCTTGATTTCTTGGTCCCTCCGATCGTGCGATCAGTTTTGTTAGTTGCTCTTGCATTACAAGCATTGTTTTCTCCATCATCGAAATTTTTTCTATCTTTTGCAATTTTTGTTTCAGCTCTATCATCTCTTTCTGCCAATCTCCCATCACTTCTTTCTGAGCCTCTTCCCTTGTTTGCATTCCTCGCATCACACAGGAAAGAGCTCTGATACCAAATTGATAGAAGCTTCCCACTTTTATTCAAAGAACGAAGGTAAAATTACAGAATCTGGGTTATTCGAGAGACTCACCCTCTCTCGCTCAGATTCCAACTTCCAAAACTACTCCTAACTTCTATTCTCCCTCCTTTTATTCTCTTCTTCTTTTTCCAACTGCTTGTAACAAACTTACTATTGTGAAATGAACAACTAACTGCATATTCTCTTTTCTACGCATTATTTCTTTCTCCTAGAGTTTGTAAACCTAATAATAGGCTTATCATCATCCACTTCTAGTCTGGAATTTCTTAAGATGTCCATACCAGTTCTTATTCATACATAGAGTCATTTTAGCTCTCCCAATTAATTCAACTGTGTAAGCATCACTTGGGGTTGGGGTTCATTAACCACGCTGACAAAAAAAAAAGGAAGTTACAATAGATGGAAGACTAATAATGAAAAGAAAATGAGAGCAAGCATTCCAGAGCAGCATATAAAATGCTGATGTTCTGAGTGAGGATGTATCGCCTAAGATGGCAGCTGGTTATTGATGGACAAACAATTTTCTTTTTAAGAGTGAACAGACTTTTTAACTGAGAATAATGTTTTTTTCTTCATAACCATATCTTTCTATTGTTGATAATTAAATGTTTCATCCTCTATATTAGCTCCTTTATTGAATTGGACAGGTTCAGTTAAACTTAAGAGTAAGGTCTGTCCTTTACAATACAACGAATGCTTATTACAAGTGCACATTCAGCAGTGGCCCATGTGGTTTGAGTGTTATGTTTCCAGATGGAAATGTAGCTCTCTTAACTTCTCCTGATCCAGAACAGGTATTGTGAAAATTCTTGGCTGCGGCATCTTTTAATTGGAATTAGTTAAACCTGAGTTTAAATTGTATTATGAAATTCAGCTCAAATTGGGTTTAAATTCTTGAAGGATACATGTGTGGTAGATCAATTTCAGCTTTAAATCTGAGAGGTTATGACAGAATTAGGAGGACGGGATTAATTTTTCAATATAACATTTGACCTTGGAAGTTCGGGCTCTTTCATGCCAATTATTTTTTAGATGACATCCTAGATAACAAAATCAGCTAGTCCGTACTCGTGATTATCTTAGGAAACCACCACCATACTTGCAAGAAATTCTGTTTGTACTTTCTTACTTTGCTTTTTTCGTTGTGGTAACATCAGTCTAGTATTAATGGAGGGTGGTACATCAGAATGTCTTATGGACCAAGGTGGGCCACATATGTTCTTGGCACAGGTAGGAATAATCTTAGTTTCATTTCCTTCACATGCTAAAAAACCTACTACCTAGTAGATGCCCATGAACTTTGCATCTTTGCAACGTGTAGGTGGAATGACAATACTGATGTTATTGGCCTTTAACTTTGTGAACAAGTTTCATTGTGCTCGTAACGATGAAACAAGCAATCAATATGCTCATACTGAATCCGAAAGGGCCCCTCTTTTATCAATTAAGGATGACGATCTCTCGAGTTGGGGTTCTTCTTACGATTCTGCTTCACATGATGAAGAAGATTTTGAACAATTACTGGCAGGGGTCTCGATCGACAGGAAGCCAGTAAAAGATGGGGAAAATGTTAATAATACTCGACGTCTTTGTGCAATTTGCTTTGATGCTCCCAGAGATTGCTTCTTCCTTCCATGTGGACACTGTGTAGCTTGTTTTGAATGCGGAACAAGGTAATTTCATCTGTCCTAAAATAACCAAAAGTTTAATGTGTACTGTTCACTCTTAACCTTGCAAAAAAGAATGTTTACTAAATGGAGGAAACGGATACAATTGGGTGGGCACACCATTTTTATCCTCCCTCCCAAACTTGCCCAAGTTGATTAGTTTTTGGGATAACCTGCTAGTATTATGAATAGAGCCTTCTACTAGATTGAGGGATCCAGCTAATGGTGGTTTGTTTTTGAGGTATGAGAAATGGATTACACTACTAATTAGATCAAGTCAAACTAACAAAACTTGTAAAAACAAAGTTCAAAGAAATGACTGCTGCCTCTTCTTATCTGAAAACTATATTCGTATGTAATGGGTCTTGTTCAAAGGCTTGCTGAATGTGTCTAGCCATTATTTACTGAGAATTTCTCTATATTTGAATATTTTCTGGATTTTTGTGAGATGACATGACAATATGGCTTGCTGTGGCTAGATTTTAAAGTTAAAAAACGCTTATGGTGGCAAGTGGTGTTCCTTGGTTTGTGAGTTGAAGTATTTCAATGTGAACTAGAGAGAAAGGAAGAGAGCATTACTTTTACATATTTCTTTAGCTTTCTGTTTCTTAAAATTGTGTTTAACATTAACTTCTACATTAATGAGGCATAGCTTTGACGTTGGTGCATATGGCATATTCCAAATATCCGCAGGCTAGCTGAGGCAGAGGGTATTTGCCCTGTATGTCATCGAAACATGAAGAAAGTAAGGAAGATTTTTACAGTTTAAAGCATTATAGAATTTCTTGTTCTGCAAGGAAGCATTCTCGAAGAACTTTGTTTTCGAACAACCTCACTGCCAAACGGCTATTCCATCAATACCATTGATCCAATAATAGCATTTGACTGTGGGATGACTGTCCACTGTATTTCGGCGGGTTTCGACAATGTACTACGGTTCATGGTAAGAATGGGTTCATGGTAAGAATGGCGTCGAGAAAGTGCACATAAATTGTATCTATTTTTTTTTAGTTTTCCTCTGTTGAGATTAGGCATTGCATTCTTATCATTCTTTGTTCGAATCAGATCTTTAAGTCAGACAGAGCAATTTGATTTGGAGGTTGCTAGTTTTGCCTACTTGATGGGTTGGCTTCTCTTTGCATTGCTCTTTTCATTTTCACCTCTGTTGTTGGGGAAAATAGACATAATTAGCATAGCTAATTCAGTACAAATGCACCAAGAAGCTTGGAGGAAGAGTTGTTGGACTTGGGCATGGTTTGAAACTCATGTCATATTATCCTGCCCCTCCCGAGGCAACCCAACCTTATCCCTTAAAACTTAATCATATTAGCCTTGTCGAAATTCATAGCTCGGTGGGCTACTCAACATCTTGCGGTCTCATGGCACATTTGTAATACCTGTTATTTTTATATTAAGGGTAAAGTGCAATTTGGCCCTTACAACTAGGTAAAATGGGCAATTTACATCGTAAACTTGGGTAAAGTGCAATTTAGCCCTTACAACTAGGTGAAATGAGCAATTTACACTGCAAACCTTTACAACTAGGTGAAATGAGCAATTTACACTGCAAACTTGAATAATAGGCAAGAACAACCTTAATGTATTGATAATGGGTAATATGGCCTCTACCGTCATATTTTCTATCAAAAAATAATATTTTTTCACTTATTCATTTTTTTTTTCCGAAATGCCCCTCACTGGACTGAACTGGACCAGACCGGTTCAGTTAATTCTACTATTATTTATTTTTATTTTTTTAAATCCTATTTCGCAGAAAAGAGAAAACAGATGAATATAATTAAAAAATAAATAAAAAATCAAAGTGCAATTAGTTGAACCGGTCCGGTTCGGTTCGATCCAGTGAGGGGCATTTCGGGAAAAAAAATGAACAAATGAAAAAATATTACTTTTTGATGGAAAATATGACGGTAGGGGCCATATTGCTCATTATCAATACATTAAGGTTGTTCTTGCTTATTATTCAAGTTTACGGTGTAAATTGCTCATTTCACCTAGTTGTAGGGGCCAAATTGCACTTTACCCAAGTTTACAGTATAAATTGCCCATTTCACCTAGTTGTAGGGGCCAAATTGCACTTTACCCTTATATTAATTGTTTTATGAATAAATTTTTTACATTATTCGTGATCAAAATATTTTGCATTGACTCGAATCGTCATGATCCATTAAAGTAAGGCCACATGGAATTTTTTTGTTTGAAAATTTACTGCGTTGTTAAAATTGGCAAAAATAGTGTCGAGTAATTTAAAATTTATCCTGGGTAAAGTTTTGAAAAATGTTCAGTTTTTTGTCTAATCGGGATTTAAAGAATTTGTATATGTATATATATACATATTAATTTAAATAAATTAATTAAAGAAAATGTTTTATTTTAAAAGAGGTTTGGGAAACCTTCTATTTGGTCAGTGAGTATGTCGCGCGCGAAGGAAAAGAAGAAAGAGGGAGAGAGAGGTGGTTGTGATTTGGAGCGTTCGGACCTCTGATTTGCGCAACTGTGGTGCAAAACTTCCAATTTAGACAACGTTTTTCAAGAGTAAGTCATTTTTAAACTCTGTTTTCGTGTTTATAGATTAGAATTAATATTTGATTCTGATTCGAGCTTGGAAATTCAAATCCGTTGATTGTTTGTTTGATATTTTAATGGATTCAAATTGTGTGTAAAGTTTTGAGTCAATTGGGGTAAAAATTGGAGGGAATGGGGCAAGTTTTTGCCATTCCCGTGCTACAAATCACAAAGATGTCGATCTCTAATGTAATTGGAAGCATTAGCACTCTAGGGTGGCTTTATAGCACTCCTTTAGGGTTTTTTTAATTCTTCATGGGCGCTGGATGGGCGTTGTAACACTGCTCTTCTTGCAGCGACTTTCTGCATGGAGCGTTGTAGCACTACTCTTTGATTGAGATTCTCCTTTTTATTGGGTGTTGCAGCGCTCTAATTGATTTTCAAGCACTGATACTTAATAAAATTGATATTTTTCCCTTTTCAACTCGGTTTTGCACTTCGATCTATTTATCAATCGCGTTATATTGAAACGCACCAAAAACCACTCGAAAAGGTATTAAAAACTCTCAAACTGACCAAATTTGTGATTAAAAGTACTCAATTTCTTGAAAGAAAATCGATTCATCAAATACCCAAAAAATACAGAGTCGGCTTCTCCTTGAGCAACATAGAGAAAAAAAAAACAAAAAAACAAAAGCAACCATAAAAAATAACGAAACTAAACTATCGAGCATGACCAATGTTTATTCAATAATCGTTTCAAATCTCAAAGGTTGCACTACAAACAGTAATAAAATTCCAGTATTGAATAAATTAGCTTTCGCTTCATATGTTATACTTGTGCAAATGAATCTTCATGTGTGTGTGCGAGCCAAGCTTTCGACACTCAATCAGACTATATGGATAATTTAAACTTATTATTTCTTTTTCATAATTAACCACAATGATATAGCTTCACAACTTTCATTTCACTTCATTATACCATACTAATTTCATTCACAAAATATATTAAATTGTCTCAACCATGTATAATTTCGATTGTAGTAGAGTTCCTCTCTATGTTTCCCCTTTATTTTAGCATTTTTCACCTGTTTAGTATCCAAAAGACTCGCTCAAAATTTAAAGTGAAAGAAAAACTACCATACTTCTTTTTTTGCATATATCAAAAACACATAGCTTGCAACAGAGTTCCTCTCGATGTGGCTTCTTTAGTTTGTATTTTTTTCACTCATTGAATATCCAAACGGCTCACTCAAGATTGAAAGTGGAGTAGGTAATTGCTAAGTAACAATCTTATTTTTTTAGTTTTTAGGTTTTTTTAACACAAACCAAAATAAATATGAATCTCATGGTGTAGGCAAGTCAACAAATTCTAACCACAAATCAACATAGTGCTCCCAAAATGAAACTCAAACATTTGTCACATCATAACTTAACCAGTTTATCTCTCTCGTGTTTTAAATGAATATTATATTCGCATCATGTACTAGCTGAGTGAAAAAAGCTTTGGCACTTAGATGATTCACATTTGCAATACCTGGACTTTATCAAAACTATATTTTTATTGAAACAGGTTTATATAATAGGTTCATGATATCAAACAAAAACACTAGAATTTCACCTTAAGATAGATAAACAAAATTAAAAAACTACTATTCTAAACACTAATAATGCAAAAATAAACTTATGATAGGAGAAAACTAGCGTAGATGAGAAACAACTCAATATGATTCAATTTCAGACAGTCAACTCACAGAGAGAAAGCATCATAAACTTAGATAAAATAGCCACATAAATCATCATAATCGTAGTCGAGTTCACAGACCTCAAACTTAAGTTGTACTTTGTTCTCAATGTTCAATTTAAAAAAAAAAAACAAAAAGAACGACCTACCATAACGAGCTGCCTTCAAACATCAATATTATCCTGGTCGTCATCATTATCAATAGGAGCTCTAGACGAGGATGGGAAGTGATAGCAATGGAGGGTATGGAAGCATCATTGGATAGCAATTTAACCAAGGCCTAGTTTGGTATCAATGCCCCAAAGGGATGTCAAGAGATGCATGTGCACCGAAACTCCTTCATATATTGTAGTTTGGTGGATGGCTTATGTGCGCATGTTGGAAAGCTCATGCTTGATGTGCTCCAGACGAGCCTCAACAGACATTGGCCAACTGGTGGTGGTGGGTTTCATAGCTGGTGGTGGTGGTAATGTTGGTGGAGCTACCTAGGGTTCCACAAGTCTCCGTACATGTCCCCTCTTAAAACGATGGCTGGAGAGAGAGATGAGAAGAAATTTTTTTGCAAAATTAGAAATTACAAAATTTTGGATATGGTTATATGTTACAGTCAGTTAGAATTGTAACCATTACGTTACCTTTTTTATTGATATTCAGATTTTAAACTTGGCATCAAGACTCATATTCGAACTTCCCTCAAAACAACGGTAAACGACATATTGGAGTGTTAATATGAATGCAAGAATCGTATAAATAACTTGAGAGCAATAGCCCTTTCTCGTATTTGATTGGTAATTCGGAATTTTAAGTGATTCATCTAAGGATGAAACTTTGTTGAATTGGTGGTAGATCGGCATTATTGCGGAGTCTAAGGTTGAAGAAATCAAAGGATTCCGAAGGTAAAGTGAATTATTTGACTCGTTTAGTGTAGATTTGAAAATTTTCAAAATTTTAAGTTAAAAGCTGGATTTTTATTTGTTGGATGTAAATTGAAGTTTTATGCATGAAACTGGTATGATTTAAGATGAGTTAATTTATAGTCAATTAGAGTAAAATCAATGGGTAATCGGAGGAATTTCTCGGAGGAATTTCTCGGAGGACAATCGTTGGAACGTCAAATCGGTTGACCGAACTAAATCGGATAGACTCGAATCGAACTCGGATGGCTAGACTGAACCCTGTTTTTGGATCAAATTTTTGGTTTATTGTTTTATAAGTTCTTAATAATTTTAGATACCCACTGATGATAAGTTTATGATAAACTTGTTGGACGTTCCTATCTTATACTTTGGCGGTGTAGTGCTATTAATCGGTTGAGGTAGGAATATTATTATGTTCACTTGTCCATATCATGGTTTTTTAAAACCTACTTTGGTACATAACTCATACCTTATATAACATTTTATATTATATATGCATATTTTCACTGTCATGTTTTTATTGTTAATGTATCATCACTTCAAGTTGACGATCATATCGGTTGTGTATACCAGGATTTGAACGACTCGAGTGAATATCACTATTTTTGATATGTATACTCGAGCATTGGAAAATATATTTGTTTATTCTACAAATAGAGTAATGACACTACTGATTGTGCCGTGTTGTTTAGTACGAAACCCTAAACTTAATTAGGGTCATAGTATTCTGTTGACGATGGATGATTGAGTTCCGCATTTATTATATATTTATTTCATTTTCATTGAGACTACTTTTTTTTTGGTGAAGTTTTGTTCCTATTTTGCTATTTTATATCGAGATCATAACATATCATGGTGTTTTATTTTCTGCAGTCATTTATTTTAGATATGTATTATTATACTATATAGGATGCCACTCTTAAACTAGTTATAAGCTCACATATTTTGGGCCTGACTCTATTTTATTTGACTTTCTAAGACTTCTTTGGTAAGATTATTAAATTTTATCGAAGGTCAAACGGTTCGAACCTTTTTCGAGTTGGATGGTTTCCCATTTATGTTGTGAGACCCCTTTTGTGTCGTGACAGAACTTTTTGGTATCAGAGTCAGGAACAACATCTTCAAACACTAAGATGAATCCTGTAATAGTATATGAGAGATATCAAGTTTTCTTGCATAAGAATGTTTTTTTCGACAGTTGATATAATTTGATGCGTAATCAAAGTGTCAAAAGAAAAAGTGACTCTAAGGCACATATACAAACAGATAAGTCATAATCTATTTGTTTAATTGTAGCTTTGAGAGTTGCACTACCGAATTTGCCTAAAGAGGATAGGGTGTAGGACCCTAGTTTATGAGTAACAACTTTAGGAGATAATAAGAGATCTAAATATCATTGATATAGCAGCAGAGTGCAAAATTGGCTTTGTCGTATTTTGTTTTGACAAGATAATGAAACTTGTTCAAAGTTAATTACTTATTCCAATATAGAGGGTAGCGGGAATCGAACCCGAATCATTTGCTTGGAAGGCTAGCGGTTCTAGTCGACGTTGATTCATTTTGAACGTCTCTAATTCAAAACCGAAAGTGAAACTTTGATTTCATTCGGCTTCTTTATGGAAGATGGAAAAAAAAGATGTTAACGAAAAAAAAATGCAAATTCTACCCATAACATCTAGGTTAGCATTTCTGTCTGAATGCATTTAATAGAACATGCTTTATAGATGATTCCTATAGAAGAAAAGAGGATTCTAACAATCTTTTCTAGTTACTTTGTTTCTTATTTCTATTTGAAATAATCCTTAAGAAGAGTCTTTTTTGTTCCAACGAGCTAAAACAATACAATCTGTCGATTTCTCTAGTAAACCAAAGACATTGTTTAATAGCTATTTTGTTTTGCTTCAATCTCCCTTATATAAATATCAAATTGAAGATTTAGTTACGATTAGAAATAGACAATTCGTTCTACCTTTATCCATGGATTCCTTACTTGTTCAATTGGAAGTACGATCCAATTCAAAAATAAATTGTGTTTCGTAATTTCATGATCCAATTTTTTGAATTTATTACAGACTCTTGGATACAAATCACGAGAATTTCTATTTTTTCTAGAATTTTCATCGATAGGAAAATAATTTAATCCCTTTAAGAAATAAAGTTTTTTGATCGAAATATAAATCAAACGAAAGAGCCTTTAACTATTAAAATGTTAATAGAACGAATCATCCTTTTACCACTAAACTATACCTGCTACAATGCTATTATTGCATATAAATTGACATTTTGTTGAAAAAAAAAAGACCTAGTAATAATTAATAAAAAAATAGGTTAAGAAAAAAAATCATGAAAATGAGAGCTTGACATATATTTATCAGCAAGACTAATGATGTTAGTAAACGAGGACTCATTTTCTAACGCCCCAAGTTAATTCAACCCGGTTCGTTACACACACTCACTAAACTACATTGGGAAATATTGGAAAAAAAAAACTTTTCCTCTCAACGGCTAAAATCAACATTTCTTTAAATCATCAAAACTTACGGCGGAAAACATTCATGTAAAACAGAGTCATTTCAAAAACAGACTAGAAGAACCTTTCAGTTTAAATAGAATAATAAAGAAAAATGTTCAAAAGCTCTTTGCGACATCGCTTTGGACGACTGTATTCGCTCGCAGAGTGGACGACAACCTTATCTTGGGATTTCTCAATGGCTTTGGACGACTGTTCCTCATCGTCCAAAGCTACATAGATTTTTCGCCAATGGATTATCATCCACAGTCTTACCTAGTTTTATCGTCCATGGGACACGTGACTTTGTCGTCCACGGTCCACGTGACTTTCTCGTCCACGGGGTTACATAGACTCGTCGTCCACGGAACACATGACTTCGTCGTCCACGGTCCACGTGACTTTCTCATCCACGGAGTTACATAGACTCGTCGTCCACGGAACACGTGACTTTGTCGTCCACGGTCCACGTGACTTTCTCGTCCATGAAGTTACATAGACTCATCGTCCACGGACCAATGTCCATAGACTTACTTAAATTTGTCGTCTACGGACCGCGTGACTTTATCGTCCACGGGTCATGTGACTACTTACTCTAGATGACAACACTTCAGACAAACATGTCTAACTGTTTTCACCTACAACTGTGGACGAATATTTTCACCTACAGTTTGGACGACTGTTTTTGTCCACATAATGGACGACTGTTTTCCTTTACAACTCTGGACGACTTTCCTTAAGACAGAAACATAGCTTAACCGATTGTACACTAAACGATGGACAATTTTGACTACAGGAGAACATATAAAAATTTGACAGCAACTATTCAAAACAACACAAGTCCTTAACTACTAAAAATCCAGAAGGAAAAACTCTAGTTAAAACCAACTATGTCAGAATAATTTCAGAAACATACCAAAACATTAAAACTACCACTATCATTAAAATTCTCAGCATACAATAACTAAATCTTTGTCCACTAAGTTCAATACATACTACCATTGCTTAAACCGCCTCATCAGTGCACTAGATCGTGGCAATAGATGCACTCCTCCAACAGCTCTTATTCCTCAGCATATTCAGAGAACTCACCCTTGGTCAATTCTTCACCTACATCACAAAACTCATCTATTAGCCTAATGCTAAATAAGTAGAGCAATAATGAAATAAAATGATAAAACATAAATCCTATTCATGTTGTTTCTACTCTCACAGTTCATGTTGCATTTATAATCGTTCTCTGATCCCCCTGTTCGATGGGAAGCAGATCAATTTCCCCAAAGTATGTATATCCTCTGTTCTCGATTAAGGGGCGAATTAATTCCCTTAATAGCTGATCTTGACCCCCCCTGTTCGATGGGAAGTGGATCATTTTTTCCAAAGTATAAATATCCTCTGTTCTCGATTAAGGGGCGGATTAGTTCCCTTAATAGTTAACTGATTCAATCTGTTCATGTCTGTCCATACCACTATGTTAGTAAATTTATTTTTGTGTTCTTTAAAAAAAACATGATACGTGTCAAGCTAAAAATCATGCAAAACATATATATACCCTACTGTTTTGTGATGTAGGCCAGAAGGCACACACATACTCTACTTACCTGGCTTCCTGAAATGCTTGATTGCAAGCTACTTCGGGGTTTTGCTCGAATCTAAACCATAGACAGAGTATTAATTAGATCTTCACTAAATCTCATTCTAAACTATCTAGAAATCTAAGGAAGCTAGTCGGGAGCTCTGTTCTTCAAGCATTCCCGAATCGCTACAAAACCCGAACTCAACTCTTACTTACAGCATTCCCAAATACGCATCTACAATCCCCTCTATCATCAATAATCACTAATACAACAAGAAATCAAAGTAAAACTCATCTAAGTTGAAGGAGAATCGGAGGGAAAATCGCCAAGAGAAGTCGGCTGAGCTGAATGCTGAAAGGGAAAGAATGAAAACAGTGGCGGCTAAACCTTCACTAAACCCTCCATTTATATCACAAGCTTTACGAATTACACAAATGCCCTTAACTAACCAACTTTAACCTATTTAAGCAACCAATCAAATTCACTTAATTTCATAAAGATAAAAGTCACAAAATGTTACTATTAAAAAAAATCAAGGCTGACAGTTACCGGTTGCTACAATCTACCCTCCTTAAAAGAATTTTGTCCTCAAAATTCTGTGCTTAAACAGCTCGGGATATTGGCTCATCATGTCCTGCTGGCGTTCCCAAGTTGCCTCCTCTACATTCTGGTTATGCAATAATACTTTCACTAGCTGAACCTCCTTGTTACATAGCACTTTTGTTGCATAGTACAAAATTTCCATTGGTTTCTCCTCATAGGTAAGAGTAGGATGAATTTCAATATTCTGCTGTTCCACAACCTGAGTTGGACTCCGCATACACTTCTTCAGCATAGAAACATGAAACACATTGTGAATTCCTTCCATAGAGACCGGTAACTGTAATTGATAGGCTGTCTTCCCAATCCTCTTCAAGATTGAAAATGGCCCGATGTATTTGGGATTCAACTTGCCTCTCTTCCCGAATTTCACAACTCCTTTGAACGGTGAAACCTTGAGAAAAACTTCATCATCGACTTCAAATTCTAAATCTCTACGTCTTCTATCGGCATAGCTTTTCTGCCAGCTTTGAGCTATCAAGATCCGTTGTCGGATAAGCGCAATCTTCTCTACTGTCTGTTGCACAATGTCAGGACCAATCAATCGTGCTTCTCCAACTTCATCCCAGTACAATGGATATCTGCATTTTCGTCCATATAATGCCTCATACGGTGCCATACCTATTGTCGCCTGAAAACTGTTGTTATAAGAAAATTCCACTAAGGATAAGTACTTGCTCCAAGAACCTTGAAATTCTAATACACATGCTCGAAGCATATTCTCCAACGTCTGAATAGTCCTCTCAGATTGTCCATCTGTTTGAGGGTGAAAAGCTGTACTAAAGTTGAGTTGTGTACCCATAGCCTTGTGCAGTCTCTTCTAGAACTTAGATGTAAATCTAGAATCTCAGTCTGAAACTATAGTGATTGGAACTCCATGTAGTCGCACAATCTCATGCACATACAATTCAGCGAGCTGGTCCATCGAGTATGTCATCTTTATTGGCAGGAAATGGGCAGATTTGGTTAGACGATCAACTATCACCCAAATTGCATCATGTCCCATTGCTATTCTAGGCAATCCCACAACAAAGTTGATGTGCCCCATAGGCCCATTACTAGGTCTCAAACCAAAACTCAGCCCATAACCGAGGCCCATGACACTTACAACTTATGTACTAATGAATTTATTTATTTTGCAGGTGATGGACCCTTTGGTGACTTGAAGTGGACACCTAGCAAAGAAGACATGGACAAACCTCTTCACACTATTTTCTGGGATGCTCGGGATGAAGGTTACACTTGAGCACCAGTGGAGCATCAGAAGCGGGAATTTGTCTTCCCGGAGACAAATTCTGTAATTTTTATTTATTTTTTTATTGCTTTTATGTTTCTTGAGAAAGACCATTTTGGCCTTAAGCTTATATAGGTAGAACTTGGTTTCAAGTAAGCCATCTTGATGGGAGGGGCCCAACCAAATGGAAGACAAAGCTTGAAGATGGAACTTGAAGATGGAGCTTGGAGAGGCCCAATTGCTTTGGGCTTGGAGAGGCATGACTTGGCATCAAAGGACACTTGATAGTGGAGACATGGATCGATGACATGGCACAAGGGAGAAGAAGCACAATTGATCTTGGCCACCCATCATCTTTTTTTCATCTAATGGCTCACATTTAATCTTGTAAACCTAGCTACCCCCCCAAAACTCTATTTAAGCAATACTCTAGGCTATTGTATGGGTCTTTTACCAAATTAATCTATTGAGGTATATTTTATTAAGACAAGGTTGTCTTGGTGAAGAATCTTCCAAGGGTTGGTGCCATTGGAATTCTACCTAGATTGGTGCCAAGGTAGGTATCGGTTTGCTTAAATCGATTGAAGAGAACCTCCATTGCTTCCAAGCGTGTGGTGGCTTCAAAGCTCTTACTCCTTACTCTATTCCAAGTCACCTTGGTGCTGGAATCATAAGAGAAGGTCACACCATTCCCAAAGACCGGTCTTCTTCCTTGGAAGAAGCATTAGCCGAGAGGTAACTCAATACCTCTATCGGCTGGTTCAGGGTTTTATCATTTTCTTTATTTTTCTTCACAGAACACTATCACCACTTTACACGTACTTCATCTTTCATCTCTTAGCTTCATTTTGTCTGAAGAAATCGTTTCATTTCGAGCACTTTAACCTTTTCATTTCTGCTCATACATTTTATTGCTCTCGGGTTAGTCGACCAGTGAGCAACCCTTACTCTTTGGGTGATAACTCGCTCATTTTCAGGTCGTTACGCATCAAAAATCCATCGTTATTTGTTTTCATTTTCATTCGGGAAGTGGCAATGGTTGCAATGTTTCTACAGCTCTCTGATGTTCAGCTTTAATCTGTTGACAAATCAAACATGATTCTACATACTCTGCCACACTACCTTTCATATTTGGCCACCAATAATGTTGTCTAAGGTCTCTGTACATTTTCCTACTTCCAGGATGAACAGAGAATTTAGAAGAATGAGCTTCTGAAAGGTTCTCTTCTCGAAGTTCTTTATTAGCCGGAACAACCCATCTATTCTGAAACTTGAGAATTCTATCATCAGAATAGTTGAAATTTGACTTATCAATAGAATCCATGCTTAACTTGTACTTGTTGCACTCAACATCATTAGCTTGAACTTCCTTTATTTTCTCCAGAATAGTAGGCTTCAAGGATATAGCAGAAAGCATAGCTGACACGCTGGACACTGCTTCTAGGTTAAACCTTTGGAATTCTGACTCTAAGGCTAACGGCATGTCAAGAATCATTGCCAAGGTTGATGTTGTCATTCTGCTCAACGCATCAGCCACCACATTTGCCTTGCCAGGGTGGTATTTGATCTAAAAATCGTAGTCCTTGACAAACTCCAACCACCTACGTTGTTTTATGTTTAACTCTTTCTGAGTGAAAATATATTTCAGACTTTTATGATCTGAGAATATTTCACAAAGTTGTCCATATAAGTAATGCCTCCAAATCTTCAATACAAAAACTACCGCAGCTAATTCCAAATCGTATGTAGGATAATTCTTCTCATGTGTTTTCAGCTGTCTAGAAGCATAAGCTATTACCTTTCCATCTTGCATTAACACACAGCCAAGACCAACTTTGGAAGCATCACAGTAAATGCTAAACTTTCCATTCTTAACAGGAAGTGTTAATATTGGGGTATTAGTCAATCTCTGTTTCAAAGTCTGAAAACTGGATTCACATTCCACAGTCCATGCATACTTCATGTTTTTCCTTGTTAACTGAGTGAGGGGTCTAGAAATCTTCGAGAATCCTTCAATAAATTTTCTGTAGTATCCTGCTAATCCAAGGAAACTCCGAATATCTGTAGAATTCTTCGATTGGGGCCACTTCTTGACGGCTTGAACCTTGGCTGGATCGACAGATATCCCATCTCCCGAGATAACGTGACCCAAAAAAGTGAACTTCGTCCAACCAAAACTCACACTTGGAAAACTTGGCATAAAGTTGGTGCTGTTTTAGGGCTTCTAATACCAAGGTCAGGTGCTTTACAGGCTCATCATTAGAGAGTGAATAGATTAAGATATCATCAATAAACACTATGACAAATTTATCTAGATACTCGTGAAACACCCTATTCATAAGATCCATGAAGGCTGCTGGTGCATTTGTCAATCTAAAAGACATTACCAAGAATTCATAATGTCCATACCTCGTGCGAATGACAGTCTTTGGAATATCTTCAGATTTAACTTTCAATTGATAGTAGTCAGACCTTAGGTCAATCTTGGAGAAGACTCGTGCACCATGGAGTTGGTCGAATAAATCATCAATCCTTGGTAGTGGATACTTGTTCTTGATAGTTAACTTATTCAATTCCCGATAATCAATGCACATGCGCAACGATCCATCTTTCTTCTTGACAAAAAGAACTGGTGCACCCTAAGGTGAAAAACTAGGGCGTATGAACCATTTTTCCAACAGTTCCTCCAACTGTGTCTTTAACTCTCTAAGTTCCATTGGTGCTAATTGTTGACTTAATAGGATTTAAGTCTAAATGTGTTTTTGATGATGTTTTTGAATGATAAGTAAGTAATTTGATTATGTTGATTATGTTTAAAAAAATGAGAATATTGAATTATGCATTTGATTTTAATCCTTTGGAAATACTCTTGAAAAGGGTATTTTAGTGTTCTAATAATATTGGTTAAGTGTACAAGGCGTGCATCTGCCGATAGAGTACAAGGCGTGCATCTGCCGATGACTTTTAAGGTCTGCTTCTGCCGATGGCGTTTGAAGCTGCATCTGCTGATGGCTTTCACGCTGCATCTGCCGATGGCTTTCACGCTGCATCTGCCGATGGCTTTCACGCTGCATCTGCCGATGGCTTTCAAGCTGCATCTGCCGATGGCCTTTCAAGCTACATCTGCCGATGGCGTTTCAAGATGCACCTGCCGATGGACTTCAAAGCGTGCACCTGCCGATGAAGTTCAAGATATACCTGCCGATGGTTTTTCAAGCTTCACCTGCTAATGGCGTTGAAGATACATCTGCCGATAACTTTTAAGTTACATATACCGATGGACTTCTAGAGCAACATATACCGATGACGTGGCGATTGAATTAAAGCTGCTTCCACCGATGATCTTCCGCAAGAATTCAAAATAGCCGTGAAGCTACAGTGACGTCGTTTTCAGCATTAACTCCAGAACTTTAATGGCGACGACGACTTGCAACTACAGACGGCAACGGCTACCTGATCTAGTACGGATGCTTCCCAACGGTAACATTTTCCATTTGAAGAAAGAAGCATTCAATTCAGAGCTGAAAAGAAGACAGAGTATTTAAGCCGAGGTTAGAGCACGAAGATACAACTTTTGCGAATTGAATTCCTGAGCCCTAACCTGCGAAATTTTGTCATACTCTGTATTATTTTTCTACACCTCTCGGATTGTGAGAGTGTAGTCTGAGCTTACCATTTACGAACTCAACATTGTGTATAAGGCAGTGGATTGACGCCCGTGAAGTTCAATCCTGAATTGTAAAGGCAGTTGATCGGAGCCCGGAATTCCGATCTGTTTTTCTCACTGAGGAGAAGGTTAAGTATCTTCAAGGGGTGAACCTTGAAGCGTGGATGTAGGCAAGGTTTGGCCGAACCACGTAAAAATCTGGTGTTGATTTTTCTTCTCTCTCTCTCTCTTACTGTTACTGATTGATTGCTTGTGTTTAGTAATTAAGAAAATTTTAAAAAAAGTCTTATTCACCCCCCTCTTAGACAAACTCGATCCTACAATTGGTATCAGAGCAAGGTTGAATATTGTCTAAGTTGTTTATCTAGAAAGTATTGTGATATTTGAAATGGCATTCAACACACACTCTACACAAATGGAAGGTCAATCTACCACTAGACCTCAATTCTTCGATGGTAATGATTATGTTTACTGGAAATCTAGGATGAGAATCTATGTTTAGGCTATGGACTATGATATATGGAATAACATAGAAAATGGTCCATACATTGCTACTAAAACAGAGAATGGTGTTAGGATCCCCAAAGCTTCACACGAACTAAATGATACTGACAAAAAGAACCTGAGCCTAAATGCCAAGGCAATAAACACCTTGTACTGTGCTCTAAATAGAGACGAATTTAATAGAGTACAAGGGTGTGAGAGTGCTCAAGAAATTTGGCACTTATTAGAGATCACACACGAAGGCACAAACCAGGTTAAAGAGAGTAAATTGAGCATGTTAGTTCATGAATATGAACTGTTTTCCATGGAAAAAGGAGAAACCATTAGTTCTATGTTTACTCGATTTACTAACATCACTAATGGTCTTAAAGCTCTTTGTAAGATTTACTCAGGTGAAGAACAAGTAAGGAAACTTCTGAGATGCCTACCGAGAGCATGGCAACCAAAGGTGACTGCCATTCAGGAAGCAAAGGATCTTAAAGCTCTAAAGCTTGAGGAGCTCATTGGATCTCTCATGACGCATGAAATCACTATGAGGTCAAACGAGAAGGAAGACCTCAAGGAAAAGGAGGCTACAAAAAGAAAAGATATTGCTATGAAAGCCTTCTCTAGTAAACAAGAGCTATCTGAGGAAGAAGAAGAAGATGATGATGAGGATATAGCCCTCATTACAAGGAGGTTCAGCAAATTCCTCCAGAGAAAGAGAATGCAAGGAAGGAGATTTCCAAAGGTTGAGAAATCTCAAAAAGAGAAGGAGATCACCTGTTTTGGGTGTGGCAAGACTGGCCACATGAAGGCAGACTGCCCACAGGCCAAGAAATATCCCAAGAAATTTAAGAAGAAGGCTATGAAGGCCACTTGGGATGACAGTGATGGTGACACCTCCTCTTTAGAAGATGAGGAAGTTGCCAATCTATGCTTTATGGCACACGAGGATAAGGTTAGTTCTCCTTCTTCCAGTATTTTAAGTGATAGTGAAAGTGATAATGAAGATGGTGAACTAATAGATGCTTTTAATGATTTGGTGAAACAATTTAGCATGTTAAAGGCCAAATACAATTTGTTGAAAAAGGACAATGCAGTTCTAATAGAAAAGCATGCCAAGGAAACTAATCTGTTTGAAAAGGAAATCACTGAATTTAAGAAGAAAAATGAGTCTTTGAATAAACTTATTCTTTGGTTCTCAAATGGTAGCAAAAACCTAACACTGCTAATAGGGAATCATAGAGCTACTCATGATAAAACAGGTTTAGACTATGATAAGTTCAATAAGAGAAAAGTTTTTAGGAATTTCTTTGTCAAACAGATTACTTGCCATACTTGTAATGAAGTAGGACATAAGTCCTTTGTATGTCCTTTAAAAACAAATCATATGAAAACTGGCAGTAAGTTGCAATGGGTTCCCAAAGGAACCAAAACTAACACTAGGACCCAAAAGATTTGGGTACCTAAGAAGACTACTTGATCTCTGTTTTGCAGGATGATGTGTCTCCAATAAGGAATCAGTGGTACCTGGACAGTGGCTGTTCTAGGCACATAACTGGAGATACATCCATGTTTGCTGTTGTCAACAAAAAGAAAGGAAATGTCACTTTTGGTGGAAACCAGAAGGGTAAAATTGTTGGCATCGGCAATATAGGTAATCCTGATAATATTATTATAGAAAATGTTCTGTTAGTCGAAGGTCTAAAATATAACCTGCTGAGCATCAGTCAATTATGTGATAAGGGTTACAAAGTAGTCTTTAAGAAAAATTCCTGTATTATTAAGGATATATCTAATAGCAAAGTTCTCTTTACTGGTTTCAGGAAAGAGAATATCTATGTTATTGACTTAGATAACTTTGTTTGTGATAATGAAAAATGTTTTGCTGTTAATTCTTCTAATGACTGTTGGATCTGACATAGGAGATTAGGACACGTAGGGATGGATACCTTAGCTAAAATTACTAAGGAGAATTTAGTTAGAGGAATCCCTAATATATCATTTGAAAAGGATAAGGTCTGTGAAGCCTGCCAAATGGGCAAGCAGATCAAAAGCTCCTTTGCATCGAAGAATGCAATTTCTACTTCTAAGCCTCTCCAACTCCTTCACATGGACCTCTTCGGTCCTTCAAATATGGCCAACTTAGGAGGAAAATTCTATGCTTTTGTCATTATTGATGATTTTTCTAGATTTACTTGGGTTCACTTTCTGAAGTCTAAGGATGAGACTTTTGACACCTTTTCTAGTTTTAGGAAAAAAGTTCAAAATGAAAAGGAGCTCACCATAGTTGCTATTCGTAGTGATCATGGTGGAGAATTTGAAAATGAGAAATTTGAACTCTTGTGTCTCAAGTATGGAATTGAGCACAATTTCTCTTCCCCTAGAACCCCTCAGCAAAATAGTGTTGTTGAGAGGAAAAATAGGTCTCTCCAAAAGCTAGCTCGGACTATGCTTAATGAGAATTCTCTTCCAAAATATTTCTGGGCAGAAACTGTGTCAAAAGCTTGTTATGTGCTTAATCGGGTCTCCATAAGACCTATTCTTGAGAAAACCACCTATGAGCTTTGGAATGGTAAAACACCTTCTGTTAAATATTTTAGAGCTTTTGGAAGCAAATGTTTCATTCTAAACACTAAGGATAACTTAGGAAAATTCGATTCCAAATCTGATCTTGAAATTTTTCTGGGTTATTCCCTTTCCAGCAAAGCTTATAGAGTATTCAATAGGAGAACTCTAGTTGTAGAGGAGTCAGTTCATGTTAACTTTGATGAGTCCCCTCAACCCACAATCAATGTGGATGAGGATGATATTTTAGATAAACAACTAGATTCTCTTTCCTTAGAAAAGCCTAGTGATCCTCCCCAAGTAGAAAAATCTCTAGAACCTTTCTCTACTTCTCTAGATATTGTTCATGTCAAGGATGAAAATCCTGTTCTTCCTAGAGATTGGAAGTATGTCAAAGACCATCCAATAGATGAAATTTTAGGTGATCATTCTTTAGGAGTCAAGACTAGATCCTCTTTTAGGAATCTCTGTGCCAATGTGGCATTTATTTCTCAGATAGAGCCTAAAAAGTTTGAGGAAGCCAAATTGGATGAAAATTGGATTGTTGCAATGCAAGATGAACTAAACCAATTCGAAAGGAACAATGTTTGGGAACTTGTTCCAAAACCTGTTGATCATCCTATTATTGGAACTAAGTGGGTTTATAAGAATAAAATGGATGAAAATGGGATTGTAGTAAGAAACAAAGCTAGGCTAGTTGCCAAAGGTTACAATCAAGAAGAAGAAATTGATTTTGAGGAAACCTTTGCACGTGTAGCTAGGCTAGAATCCATTAGAATGCTCTTAGTCTTTGCCTGCTACAAAAACTTCACACTCTTTCAAATGGATGTAAAGAGTGCTTTTTTAAATGGTTATATCAAGGAAGAAGTTTATGTAGAGCAGCCCCTAGGATTTGAAGACTATGCGAAACCTGATCATGTTTATAGACTTAAGAAGGCTCTTTATGGACTTAAGCAGGCTCCTAGAGCTTGGTATGATAGATTGAAGAACTTCCTTGAGGAAAGGAATTTCAAAAAAGAGAAATACAGATTCAACTCTATTTACCAAGCAAAAGGATAATGACATTCTGTTAGTTCAAATTTATGTTGATGACATTATTTTTGGATCAACTAATGTCAACTTGTGTAATGAATTTTCTTCCCTCATGCAAAGTGAATTTGAAATGAGTATGATGGGAGAGTTAAAATTCTTCTTAGGATTCCAGATTAGTCAATCTCCTGATGGAATTTTCTTCTGTCAAGAAAAATACATCAAGGAACTCCTAAAGAAATTTGGTTTAGAATCTGTCAAATCTTCTAGAACTCCCATGTGTGCCACAACAAAATTGGACAAAGATGAAAATGGAATAAATGTGGACATAAAGAAATATCGTGGTATGATAGGGTCTTTGCTTTATCTGACTGCAAGTAGGCCAGATATTCTTTTTAGTGTTTGTTTGTGTGCTAGATTTCAAGCTGCTCCTAAGGAATCTCACTTAACTGCTGTCAAAAGGATTTTTAAATACTTAAGTGGAACTCCTGACTTAGGGTTATGGTATCCTAAAGGTACTTCCTTTGATCTGATTGGATACTCAGATTCTGACTATGCTGGTAGTCTAGTAGATAGAAAAAGCACCAGTGGAACATATCAATTCCTTGGTGAATCTTTAGTTTCCTGGTATTCTAAGAAACAGAATTCTGTTGCATTGTCAACTGCTGAGAGTGAATATATTGCTGCAGGCAGTTGCCATGCACAAATGCTTTGGATGAAGCAAACTCTAGAGGACTATAATCTGTTCTATGATAGGATTCCTATTCGGTGTGATAACACCAGTGCTATCAATATTTCTAAAAATCCTATTCAGCATTCTAGAACCAAGCATATAGATGTTAGATATCACTTCATTCGAGATCATGTTCAGAGAGGTGATATATCCTTAAAAGTTGTTAATTTTGTAGATCAACTAACTGACATTTTTACCAAGCCTTTGGATGAAAAGACATTCAATAATATTAGAATAAGGCTAGGCCTTATTCGGGTTGAGAAAAACTAAGTTTATTCCTCTGTTGGAAATTCCTGAGTGCTAGAGCATTTTCTTCTGTGATGGCATGGTAGATGCTGAGTCTTCAATAGGCATCGGAAGATGCATGTCTATCGGAAGGCATCGGAAGATGCAGTGTTTGTCAATTGGCATCGGAAGATGCATATTTTCTGAATGCATCGGAAGATGTATTTTTAATCTGCCGACACGTGTGACTCATCAAGCTTATCAGTTTTACACGTGTGTGTCCCTCGCATCAGGCAATGCCCTATTCTCTTTTAAACTCTGTTTCTTCTCAAAGATGCTTCACATTTCGCGCTCTTTCTGAAAAACCCCTGCCCTACCAGTTCTCTCTCTCTCGCAAGTTCTATTCCTTCAATGGAGTTTCAGGGTTCATCTTCTCGCACTGCTAAGGAACCGGCCAAGAAGAAGGCCAAAGTTTCTGCTCATCCTCCACGTGTGATTCCCCGAGCAAAAGAGTGGCCCTCTCTCTACTTTCTCACTAAAGCTGCAGAATTAAGGTATCATGAAGATTATTAGTTCAAATCTCTAATACCCAGTCGTGGGATTGACTTTGATGATTTAGCTGGGATGGACAGTATTGAACCCTTGAAGGATCTCGGGTTATTAGGTCTTTTTAATGTAGAATCCTATTATTACCCGGAAGCCATCAAAATATTCTATGCCAATCTTAGTTTCACCTCTGATTTCTCTATTATTAAGAACTATGTGTATAACAAACACATAGAAATTACTCCCCAATTCATTAATGCTCTTCTGGAGGTCTCCCATTTGGATAGCTGCCCCTATAAGTATGTATCCGGCACTGAGCTTCCTTTCTTTGGTACATCTGATGGTGAGAGTTTTCTACGGCTTATAGTAAATGACCCCAATCACACTCCTGATCCTCTTAAAGGTAAACACCTGACCGCAAGGGCCAGGTTTTTTCATTAAATGATTGGGTACAATATTGTCCCTAAGGGTGGTCATCACGATGAAATCAGTGCAATGGAGTTTTTTGTTCTGTTTGCTATTTACTTCAAGACACCCTTCAATCTTGGCTTTATTGTTGTTCGAAGGATGATTCAAGCAGTGTCATCCCGGGCTACCTCTATACCCTACAATCTGCTGCTCATGAAGATATTTATGCAGCTTGATGTTGCTTTTCCAGAGGATGAAGACCCTTGCCGTCTTCAACCTTCAAGTTATTATTCCCGAACCACTCTTAAGAAAATGGGAATCAAGAGAACAAGAACATGGAATCTTGTTCTGGATGTTTCTAAGCAAGGTACTGTTAAGGCTGTAGCTGCCAAGAAAGGGAAGAGAAAACTTATCCTGCCAGAGGAGTCCACTGCTGAGGGTGGAGATGAATCTGAGATACCTGCATTCAATAATTCCCCTTCTCAATCTCAGGCGTCTAGTTTCCAACCTCCTCCTCTTGTGCGAAGGCGTCATGCCCCTATCTCAAGAGCACCTGTTTCAGAGGCAATTTCTACTCCTTCATCTGTGCCTCGTCTCATTCCAGAGAATCCTCCATCTCCTCCACCTGCCCTTCTATTACCGGCTCTGCCTCCTGCTCCTCCTTCTCCAGTCCAACAGGATATTGCTCCTCCATCTCCAGTCCAACAGGATATTGCTCCTCCATCCCCAGTCCAGCCACCTCCTTCAGTCCAATTACCTCCTCCAAGTACAACTGCTTCTCAAGTCCCAATTCCTTCACCTCCTTCACCTGCACTCTTGATACCTTCACTACCTACCCTTCCACATATTCCCCTCACTCCTCAAGTACCAGTATTCTCACCCATTCCCTCAGTACCACCTGCCACTCCTCTAACTTATCAGAGGAGATCTTCGATGAGTGAGACTCAGTTTAATGAGCTGAAGGTGTAACGACCCGAGGAGGATCGTCACGTGTCATGACTTTCCTTTAAACTTATCCGTACTTTTATACCTCTGTAATCGTAGTATACTTTTTTTTTTCTCAGACTTATATCATATCTCATCTTAACTTAAATTCGCTGAATAACCGCGTTTAGCTTTCACTCCTGCCGATCGCTAAACGACAAACATCTAGTTGTTCTACCGGTCAGCACGTGCATCTCACATGATTCATTAAACATCTATCGGCAGGCACACATATTTGCATCTGCCGACAGTCACGTGCAACTCGTGTGACCAATTAAAACACCGTTCAATTATACAACGGAAGCCACCTACATCTGCCGATGAGAGAACAATAGACGATGCTCTCATCTGCCGATGGCAAATACTCTATATCTGCCGATGACGTGGCATCACATCTTCCGGTAACTTAACTCACTACTCATACCGATCGCCAGATAACAGACATTGTCGTCATCTGCCGATGGCTTAAGACAACTACATCTTCCGACAGATTAACTCACCATCTGCCGATGATACGTCCCATGTCTGCCGATGAGAGAACCATAAGCGAGGCTCTCATCTGCCGATGGCAAATACCCCTTATCTGCCGGTGACGTCAGCCGGAAGACAAATACTCTTCCTCTTCCGATGACGTTCTCCGGAAGTCAAACTTACCCGACTCCCATCACAACTCTCCTGCCGATGACGTCAGCCGGAAGACAAATACTTTTCCTCTTCCGATGACGTCCTCCGGAAGTCAAACTTACCCGACTCCCATCACAACCCTCCTGCCGATGACGTCAGCCGGAAGACAAATACTTTTCCTCCATCATCCCTCGGCATCAGACATCCCCCCTTTTTTTTTAGACTTCTATCTTGATAAATGTAAACCTCATAACTTAAATCTTAATGGCCAAAACTCATCAGAATAAATCATGAACTCATTCAAACTCACACAGCGGAAGACTTAATTAAAATAGTTCATTTGATAACTATAGCTATATCTTCGGACTCTGAAATTAAAACAGGCAGTTTCTAAAATCCCAAATTGTTAAATAATCCGAACCTACTTGACTTGGCTTCTTAACAACTTCATTAAAACTTATACGAGCTTTAACCAGAATTCCCCATTCGCCATCCAGCCACAGATTTCACACTGATCACCTCCAGCAACCTAGCTTAGACATTTTCATCAACTTTGAATTCCTCACCTGATATTTCTTCACCTACATCATAAGGTGTAACTGTAAGCCTAAGGCTTAGTAAGGAATGCAAACTATTATGAGTTCATGAATGCATAACTTGGAGAAAAACATGCTCATAAGTCTTTTCTTTTCATGTACTTATCTTAATCATCATTCATAATCGTATCTCGTATTCATTGTTCATAATCATCATTCGTAGACATGCTCATATTCATCATTCCTTTCATCATTCATATTCTTCATTACATTATGTGGTTTAAGGGAGGATTTGTGCCGGTAAAGGGGGTTCGACAGTGAGTTTGATCATGGTCCCTACTGCGGGTCGTATTCATATGTCCTACTGCGGACTGTGACATACGCCGAACCACCCCCAACCCTCACTTAACCACGTTGCATAAGTTTTATCTTCTTACCTTATTCATGAGAAAACATATTTCAAAACATTTTCATATGCTTGAGAAGTAAAACATGATGCATAACATAAATGCACTTAATCATCGAACTAAGACAGGGGAGTACATGAGAATAACAGAACCATATCCATCGACATTTCATCAAACATATAGCAGACAATGTTCACTAAATCTAACTTAATCCTTTGATGTAGGGCCCTATTGGCCGGAAACTTAATACATTCACTTACCTGGATTCCTTAGCAACTTGAATCACCTTCTCTTCAACTTCTTCACCTAACACATTTCACATTACAGTAGTTAAAATAAAGTCCTAAAAGTTCTAATCGAAAGTCATCCTAGAATCTAACAGCTAAGGTTCTCTGTGCAGTCTGAAATCCAAAACCGAAACAGCTAGATATAGCTATCGATTAAACGCGGTCGGTTATATAAAAGGTCCAGAATCGATTTAAAGGTGGCATTACCAAATGAAGATAAAGAACGATAACCAACTGACTCAGCCATTGAAGAGCCCGAAAGTACAAGTTCAACTGAAAACAGAGTTCTAAATGACTACCCGGCATCTACATTGTCAAAATCTTACCTAGAATGCGGGTTATCGGAGTGGAGGTTGAAAAACCAGTTGCTGGGGAGGAAAAAGGCTCCAGAGAAGAAGGGAGTCGCCGAGAGGAAATGTCGGCTGCAGTGAGGTTTAAATGAGATTTAAGGTTTCCATTTTCTATTTATACCTAATCCTTCAATCTTTATTACAAAATTGCCACTCAACCTAGTTTTACTCAACTTGTAATGAATTTGCCTCAACGTTAAATTTAATCATAAAGGTTAAATAAAGGGTAACAATGAGAATGGTCAGAAAAATTCACCTGGCCGAAATGTCGGGTGTTACATCCACCCCTCCTTAAACAAAATTTTCGTCCTCGAAAATTGGTCAAGCAAAGAGTTTTGGATACTTGTCCAACATATCCTGCTGTAGTTCCCATGTAGCTTCTTCAATACCATGATTCTTCCACAAGACCTTAACCAACAAGATTTCCTTATTCCTTAGAGTCTTCACTGCAGAATCCAAAATTTGTACTGGTTTCTCTTCATACACCAAATTAGGTTCAATTTCGATTTCTGTTGGTTCAACAACCTGAGTCGGATCACGTATGCATTTCCTTAGCATAGACACATGAAAGACATTGTGAACCTTTTCCAAAGATGGAGGCAAAAGTAATCTATAGGCTGTGCTACCAATCTTAGCTAAGACAGGGAATGGTCCAATGAACCGTGGGTTAAGCTTTCCCTTCTTACCAAATCTTAAGACTCCTCTAAATGGTGAAATCTTCAGGAAAACTTCATCGCCAACAGAAAATTCAAGATCTCTTCTTCTTTGGTCCGCATAACTCTTCTGCCGGCTTTGTGCAGTTAACATCCTTTTCCTAATGACTGTAATCTTGTCTGACATCTGTTGCAAAATCTCTGGGCCCAATAACTTCGCTTCACCAACCTCATCCCAGTACAAAGGTGACCTACATTTCCTGCCATACAAAGCTTCATAGGGTGCCATACCAATGGTGGACTGGTAACTATTGTTGTAAGAAAACTCAATCAGAGGTAGGTGTCTACTCCATGTAGTCTGAAAGTCAAGCACACATGCTCTCAACATATCCTCGAGTATCTGAATGGTCCTCTCGGATTGTCCATCTGTCTGCGGGTGAAAAGCGGTGCTGAAGGATAACTTTGTGCCTAAGGTACCTTGTAAACTTTTCCAGAATCGGGAGGTGAATCTAGGGTCACGATCAGAGACTATGGATACGGGAATCCCATGCAATCTGATAATTTCTTGAACGTAAAGATTAGCAAGTTGGTCCATCGTGTAGGTTGTCTTTACAGGTAAGAAATGAGCTGACTTTGTCATCCTATCAATCACAACCCAAATACTGTCATGTCCTTTAGTTGTTTTAGGTAAGCCTACAACAAAATCCATGGCAATGTTTTCCCACTTCCATTCGGGAATAGGTAGAGGTTGAAGGGTACCTCCTGGTCGTTGGTGCTCGGCTTTAACTTGCTGGCATACCAAGCATGATTCTACGTACTTGGCGATATCCCTCTTCATATTAGGCCACCAATAAAGTAACTTCAAGTCTCGATACATCTTGGTGCTACCGGGATGTATAGAAAAGGAAGACGAGTGAGCCTCGGCCAAAATCAACTTACGTAATTCTTCATCACAAGGGACATACCATCGATTCCTAAATCTCAGGATTCCATCATTGGAAAGACTAAACTCGGAGGTGGCGTCCTTCAACTTATTCATCATACTGTTATTCTCCTCGGAATCCTTCTGTTGTGACTCTTTGATCTTTTCCAAAACCGTTGGTTGAATGGTCAAATCGGTAAGTAAGGCTGACAACCCTGGAACTAGTTCCAATTCAAACTTCTGAACTTCAGTCCTCAAGGGTGCAGACAAAACTGACACTGCGGGTTGCATTGTTTTTGACATTCTGCTCAAAGCATCGGCTACAGCATTAGCCTTACCCGGGTGGTACTTGATTTCAAAGTCATAGTCCTTAACAAATTCTAACCAACGTCTTTGTCTCATGTTTAATTCCTTTTGGGTGAAAAGATACTTTAAACTCTTGTGGTCAGAAAACACATCGCACTGCTGTCCATACAAATAGTGCCTCCAAATTTTTAAAGCAAAAACAACTGCAGCTAGCTCTAAATCATGAGTGGGGTAATTCTGTTCATAACCTTTTAGCTGCCTAGAGGCATACGCCACAACTTTACCTTCTTGCATCAAAACACATCCCAAACCAATCTTAGATGCGTCACAATAAACACTAAATTTTCCTTCTTCAGTTGGGAGAGTTAATAGCGGGGCTGTCGTTAACTTCTGTTTCAATGATTGGAAGCTATCTTCACAAGCTTCGGTCCAAAAGTACTTGAGGTCCTTCTTGGTTAAATTGGTCAAAGGTTTAGCTATCATAGAGAATCCTTTAATGAACTTTCTATAGTAGCCAGCCAGACCAAGGAAACTTCGAACTTCACTGACATTCTTTGGCTGTGGCCAATCCTTAACGGCCTGAACCTTAGTTGGATCTACTGATATGCCCTCAGCAGAAATGACATGACCTAAAAAGTTGACCTTATCCAGCCAAAATTCACATTTGGACAATTTGGCATAAAGCTGCTGCTGTTTTAAGGTTGATAATACTATTCTCAAATGTTCTGCATGGTCGGTTTCAGTCTGTGAGTATACTAAAATGTCATCTATAAACACAATCACAAACTTATCCAGGTATTCACGAAATACTCGGTTCATCAAGTCCATGAAAGCGGCAGGCGCATTAGTCAGTCCAAATGACATCACAAGAAATTCATACTGTCCGTAGTGGGTTCTGAAGGCTGTCTTTGGTATATCTCCTTCCTTAACCTTCAGTTGGTAATAACCCGAACGTAAGTCAATCTTTGAGAATACCTTAGCTCCTTGTAGTTGGTCAAACAGGTCATCTATCCGGGGTAAAGGATATTTATTCTTGACTGTCAACTTATTCAGTTCTCTGTAGTCTATACACATTCTAAGAGAACCATCTTTCTTTTTAACGAAAAGGACAGGTGCACCCCAGGGAGAACTACTAGAACGTATAAATCCCTTGTCAACTAATTCCTGTAGTTGGACCTTTAATTCTTTTAACTCAACAGGTGCCATTCGGTAAGGATTCTTAGATACAGGTAATGCCTCGGGGTATGTATCAATCACAAATTCTACCTCTCTATCGGGTGGTAGTCCCGGTAAGTCGTCCAAGAATGCTTCAGGAAACTCTTGTACGGTAGGAATACCTTGTAATTCCACTTTATTCTTTACTCGGACATCCATTATGTTAGCTAGGTAACTCAAGCAACCACTCTTCAGTAACCGTTGAGTCACTAGTGAGGATATGATTGGTATCTTACTCATCTTTGGAATAGCTTGGAAGGTATACCGATCTCCATTTGGGGGTCGGAAATCAACTAGGCCAGACCTACAACTAATCGTGGCATAATGCCTAAATAACCAATCCATTCCTAAAATAATCTCATATCCTTTCATGTCAATCATAATCAGTTCTACATATAGCTCCTTATCTCCTAAGGACAAAACATCACCCTTCAACATTTGCTCAGAATGTAAAGACTTCCCTGATGGTAACATAACTCTATACGGTTTATCAACTGGCGAAAGTTCTAACTTATGTTTACACACAAACAGGGTTGCTATGAATGAGTGTGTGGCTCCCGTATCAATAAGTGTATAAGCAGAAAAACCACAAACCATAATGGTACCTGATATGACCGTGTGTGGTTCAACATCATCATCCTCCATCATAGCATAGACTCTTGGTGGCAACTCTGATTCGATTCGGGTCCTGATGGCATCGGGCAGTCTCTGGCTATGTGTCCAACCTTGTCGCATCTATAGCAACGGCCAGAGTGCAGCTTGCACTCACCATGGGGATTCTTCTGGCAGTTGGAGCATAGAGGGGCTAATGGTCGTTTCCTTTTCCCTTGATCATCGTTTGGATTGAAGGGTCTCTTACACCTTGCTGTTGTTGTTGCTGGTTTCTGTTCTGCTGGGGTTGCCATCCCTTGTTCTGCCGTGGTGGGTGGTTGAGTCTCCTTAGTGAACTTCCTTGGCTGTTCACGCTGTGCATAAGCGTCATCTCAGCCTCCTCCAATTCCAGGGCCTTAGCCGTCACTTTCGCCATAAGGTATATTGTGTAAGCCCAGAGCGTGACAAGGCATCGAATTTGCATATATAATCCGTCACAGAGCCAGGCTTTTTTTTTTTTTTTTTTTTTTTTTTTTTTTTTTTTTTTTTTTTTTTTTTTTTTTTTTTTTTTTTTTTTTTTTTTTTTTTTTTTTTTTTTTTTTTTTTTTTTTTTTTTTTTTTTTTTTTTTTTTTTTTTTTTTTTTTTTTTTTTTTTTTTTTTTTTTTTTTTTTTTTTTTTTTTTTTTTTTTTTTTTTTTTTTTTTTTTTTTTTTTTTTTTTTTTTTTTTTTTTTTTTTTTTTTTTTTTTTTTTTTTTTTTTTTTTTTTTTTTTTTTTTTTTTTTTTTTTTTTTTTTTTTTTTTTTTTTTTTTTTTTTTTTTTTTTTTTTTTTTTTTTTTTTTTTTTTTTTTTTTTTTTTTTTTTTTTTTTTTTTTTTTTTTTTTTTTTTTTTTTTTTTTTTTTTTTTTTTTTTTTTTTTTTTTTTTTTTTTTTTTTTTTTTTTTTTTTTTTTTTTTTTTTTGAGTCTCCTAGTGAACTTCCTTGGCTGTTCACGCTGTGCATAAGCTGTCATTCAGCCTCCTCCAATCTCCAGGGCCTTAGCCGGTCACTTCGCCATAAGGTATATTGTTGTATCCCAGAAGTCTTTACCTTCACATACAACTCGGCTTCAGTCCTTGAACAAATTGGTAAATCTTGTCTTCATCATTCTCAACCAGTCGGGGAGCAAACCGTGACAAGGCATCGAATTTGCATATATAATCCGTCACAGAGCCAGTTTGCCGCAGGTTCATAAATTCTTTCTTCTTGCTGGCCTGAACGGTCCTATTGAAGTACTTGTCAAAGAAGGCAGTCTTAAACATATCCCAAGTCATAGTCTCTGCATTAACAGTGCTCTGAAGAGAATCCCACCAATGCCTTGCATTCAGCTCCAAATGATAGACAGCATAGGTGACTCTATCTCCTTCATCAACTTTCGCATACTTAAACATGTCCTCTACTTTTCGGATCCATTCCTCAGCATAAATGGGGTCAGAAACTTGGCCATTGAATGTCGGGGGTCAGAGCCTGTGGAAGCGCTCACCCCCATGATCATGAGTTACATTAGAGCTGGAGTTCCCAAGCTCTTCTCTAGTAATCACTAGTTGCTCTATTTGTCGTGATTGGCGATTAACTAATTCTATTAGCTGAGCAACGGTGGTACTATCCACGTTGTCTTCCCTCTGTTGACCTCTTACCATCTTGAGATTCCTAAGCAATAATAGAAACACATCTTAACATAATGACATCACTAGAATCGTAAACACTTACAGTTGTTGGAGAGTACTCAGGTGGCAATCTGTGCTGGAAGGCAGTCTACAGAACCGATTTTAGAACCTAGTTTAGCTCTGATACCATAATTGTAACGACCCGAGGAGGATCGTCACGTGTCATGACTTTCCTTTAAACTTATCCGTACTTTTATACCTCTGTAATCGTAGTATACTTTTTTTTTTCTCAGACTTATATCATATCTCATCTTAACTTAAATTCGCTGAATAACCGCGTTTAGCTTTCACTCCTGCCGATCGCTAAACGACAAACATCTAGTTGTTCTACCGGTCAGCACGTGCATCTCACATGATTCATTAAACATCTATCGGCAGGCACACATATTTGCATCTGCCGACAGTCACGTGCAACTCGTGTGACCAATTAAAACACCGTTCAATTATACAACGGAAGCCACCTACATCTGCCGATGAGAGAACAATAGACGATGCTCTCATCTGCCGATGGCAAATACTCTATATCTGCCGATGACGTGGCATCACATCTTCCGGTAACTTAACTCACTACTCATACCGATCGCCAGATAACAGACATTGTCGTCATCTGCCGATGGCTTAAGACAACTACATCTTCCGACAGATTAACTCACCATCTGCCGATGATACGTCCCATGTCTGCCGATGAGAGAACCATAAGCGAGGCTCTCATCTGCCGATGGCAAACACCCCTTATCTGCCGGTGACGTCAGCCGGAAGACAAATACTCTTCCTCTTCCGATGACGTTCTCCGGAAGTCAAACTTACCCGACTCCCATCACAACTCTCCTGCCGATGACGTCAGCCGGAAGACAAATACTTTTCCTCTTCCGATGACGTCCTCCGGAAGTCAAACTTACCCGACTCCCATCACAACCCTCCTGCCGATGACGTCAGCCGGAAGACAAATACTTTTCCTCCATCATCCCTCGGCATCAGACATCCCCCCTTTTTTTTTAGACTTCTATCTTGATAAATGTAAACCTCATAACTTAAATCTTAATGGCCAAAACTCATCAGAATAAATCATGAACTCATTCAAACTCACACAGCGGAAGACTTAATTAAAATAGTTCATTTGATAACTATAGCTATATCTTCGGACTCTGAAATTAAGACAGGCAGTTTCTAAAATCCCAAATTGTTAAATAATCCGAACCTACTTGACTTGGCTTCTTAACAACTTCATTAAAACTTATACGAGCTTTAACCAGAATTCCCCATTCGCCATCCAGCCACAGATTTCACACTGATCACCTCCAGCAACCTAGCTTAGACATTTTCATCAACTTTGAATTCCTCACCTGATATTTCTTCACCTACATCATAAGGTGTAACTGTAAGCCTAAGGCTTAGTAAGGAATGCAAACTATTATGAGTTCATGAATGCATAACTTGGAGAAAAACATGCTCATAAGTCTTTTCTTTTCATGTACTTATCTTAATCATCATTCATAATCGTATCTCGTATTCATTGTTCATAATCATCATTCGTAGACATGCTCATATTCATCATTCCTTTCATCATTCATATTCTTCATTACATTATGTGGTTTAAGGGAGGATTTGTGCCGGTAAAGGGGGTTCGACAGTGAGTTTGATCATGGTCCCTACTGCGGGTCGTATTCATATGTCCTACTGCGGACTGTGACATACGCCGAACCACCCCCAACCCTCACTTAACCACGTTGCATAAGTTTTATCTTCTTACCTTATTCATGAGAAAACATATTTCAAAACATTTTCATATGCTTGAGAAGTAAAACATGATGCATAACATAAATGCACTTAATCATCGAACTAAGACAGGGGAGTACATGAGAATAACAGAACCATATCCATCGACATTTCATCAAACATATAGCAGACAATGTTCACTAAATCTAACTTAATCCTTTGATGTAGGGCCCTATTGGCCGGAAACTTAATACATTCACTTACCTGGATTCCTTAGCAACTTGAATCACCTTCTCTTCAACTTCTTCACCTAACACATTTCACATTACAGTAGTTAAAATAAAGTCCTAAAAGTTCTAATCGAAAGTCATCCTAGAATCTAACAGCTAAGGTTCTCTGTGCAGTCTGAAATCCAAAACCGAAACAGCTAGATATAGCTATCGATTAAACGGGGTCGGTTATATAAAAGGTCCAGAATCGATTTAAAGGTGGCATTACCAAATGAAGATAAAGAACGATAACCAACTGACTCAGCCATTGAAGAGCCCGAAAGTACAAGTTCAACTGAAAACAGAGTTCTAAATGACTACCCGGCATCTACATTGTCAAAATCTTACCTAGAATGCGGGTTATCGGAGTGGAGGTTGAAAAACCAGTTGCTGGGGAGGAAAAAGGCTCCAGAGAAGAAGGGAGTCGCCGAGAGGAAATGTCGGCTGCAGTGAGGTTTAAATGAGATTTAAGGTTTCCATTTTCTATTTATACCTAATCCTTCAATCTTTATTACAAAATTGCCACTCAACCTAGTTTTACTCAACTTGTAATGAATTTGCCTCAACGTTAAATTTAATCATAAAGGTTAAATAAAGGGTAACAATGAGAATGGTCAGAAAAATTCACCTGGCCGAAATGTCGGGTGTTACAGAAGGCCTCTATTGACCACCTTGAGACTGCTCTTAGCTCCATTGAAAGTAGGATTGATCAGTCTCTTGATGCCAAGCTAGCCAAGAATCACCAAGTCATGCGCACTGATTTAGATACTAGTCTTGGTTTGCTGTTTCAGAAGGTAGATGCTGATAGGCGCATGGTTGTCAGGGAACTTGAGTCATTCCGATCTTCTATTGACAATCCGACTCCTGCACCCGAACCTGATCCATCCTGTTCAATCGATGTCTCAGAGGCTTGCTATGAAGATCTCATTCTTCTATTTTCCCGGCCTGAAGTTTATGAAGATGTCCGTTTCATGTCGCTGGATCTTCAGGAGACTTAATTTGCATTCTCTCCTCCTGATGCGTCTACTGCTGCTCCTTCTGTTGAAACTCCTCCATGTATGGACATGGTGGTGTATCACGGTCCTTCTACCTCTGCGGCTCCTCAGCCAGAGACTCCTCCATGCCTGACACTTGTGCCTTATCAACCACCCATTTCTCTTGGTATTCACACACTTCCAGCACTTGTTGATGCTTATCTCAATTCGAACTGTGAAGTGCCCGCTTGGATTAGCCAAGCTTTTTGGACACATTTTGTAGCTTTCTTTAAATAAAAGACTTGATTTAATGTATACACCTTTCTTGCTTCTCTAATGCAATTACTCTGATGTTTTTCTGAACTATGTTGAATCCATTATTTCTGTTGTCTCTCTGATTGTTTTTGATAATGTCAATGAGAGAGAATATATTTGATTTGCTGGATGCTGGATGATATGCATGTTTCAGTTACTATGTTTTTGGAAATCTGAAAAAATCTCGATATATGCACGTTTATGAAACTCTGGTTGCTCCGTGTTTATTTTTAGAATATATGCATGTGCTATGGGGGAGCTAGAATTATGGGGGAGAGTAACCATTAATCAAATTTACATTAGTATCTTGTCATCATCAAAAGGGGGAGATTGTTGACTTAAATAGGATTTAAGTCTAAATGTGTTTTTGATGATGTTTTTGAATGATAAGTAAGTAATTTGATTATGTTGATTATGTTTAAAAAAATGAGAATATTGAATTATGCATTTGATTTTAATCCTTTGGAAATACCCTTGAAAAGGGTATTTTAGTGTTCTAATAATATTGGTTAAGTGTACAAGGCGTGCATCTGCCGATAGAGTACAAGGCGTGCATCTGCCGATGGCTTTTAAGGCCTGCTTCTGCCGATGGCGTTTGAAGCTGCATCTGCCGATGGCTTTCACGCTGCATCTGCCGATGGCTTTCAAGCTGCATTTGCCGATGGCTTTCAAGCTGCATCTGCCGATGGCCTTTCAAGCTACATCTGCCGATGGCGTTTCAAGATGCACCTACCAATGAAGTTCAAGATATACCTGCCGATGGTTTTTCAAGCTTCACCTGCTAATGGCGTTGAAGATACATCTGTCGATAACTTTTAAGTTGCATATACCGATGGACTCTTAGAGGAACACATACCGATGACGTGGCGATTGAATTAAAGCTGCTTCCACCGATGATCTTCCGCTAGAATTCAAAATAGCCACGAAGCTACAGTGACGTCGTTTTCAGCATTAACTCCAGAACTTTAATGGCGACGACGACTTGCAACTACAGACGGCAACGGCTACCTGATCTAGTACGGATGCTTCTCAACGGTAACATTTTCCATTTGAAGAAAGAAGCATACAATTCAGAGCTGAAAAGAAGACAGAGTATTTAAGCCGAGGTTAGAGCACGAAGATACAACTTTTGCGAATTGAATTCCTGAGCCCTAACCTGCGAAATTTTGTCATACTCTGTATTATTTTTCTACACCTCTCGATTTAACTTGAGATTCAATCCTTGTGAGAGTGTAGTCTGAGCTTACCATTTACGAACTCAACATTGTGTATAAGGCAGTGGATTGACGCCCGTGAAGTTCAATCCTGAATTGTAAAGGCAGTTGATCGGAGCCCGGAATTTTGATCTGTTTTTCTCACTGAGGAGAATGTTAAGTATTTTCAAGGGGTGAACCTTGAAGCGTGGATGTAGGCAAGGTTTGGCCAAACCACGTAAAAATCTGGTGTTGATTTTTCTTCTCTCTCTCTCTCTTACTGTTACTGATTGATTGCTTGTGTTTAGTAATTAAGAAAATTTTAAAAAAAGTCTAATTCACCCCCCTCTTAGACAAACTCGATCCTACACTAATCTGTATGGGTTCTTAGATACATGCTCCGCGCCTGGGTAAACATCTACAACAAACTCTATTTCCCTATCTGGCGGCAGGCCAGGAAGATCATCTAGAAATACTTCTTGGAAGTCTTGGACAACTAAGACATTTTGGAGACTCACTCTTCCTACGAACTGTGTGTCTATAGCGCTAGCCAAAAAGCATAAATTGTCCCTGCATGGAGAAGGTCTAGCATTGATAGGAGTTAGAACAGACATCCTCTTATCCTTCTTCAAGGCTTGAAAGGTGTGTTTCAAACCACCAGGGGGTTGAAAACTAACTATCCCAGTCCTTTAATCGATTGTGGCATAATACTTGAATAACCAATCCATACCCAAGATTACATCAAATCTCATTATCTCCATGATAATGAGATCAGCAGGTAGATTCATACTTCCCACTGACACCACACTATTAAGCATCACTTGGTTAGAGTGCATGCATTCTCCGGAGGGTAATGCGACATTAAACGCATGCACAGTTGGCGTAGGCCGTACATCTAACTTAACAGCAAATGCAGACGCTACAAAAGAATGCGTTGCACCAGAATCTAACAAAGTAAAAGCAGGCGTAAAATTGATCAATATAGTACATGACACCACACCGGGCTGATCATCATCACCTGACTCCATCATGGAGAACATCCTCGGCTTCAACTTGACGGGGCCACTCTTTAAGGTTGGACAATCCTTGTTAACATGACCAACTTTATTACAGTTGTAACATCGAATGACTCTGGGTTTCGGGCAATCCTTGAACGTGTGTCCGACCTCCTCACAGTTGAAGCACTTCCCCAAACTAAGTCTGCATTCTCCCGGGTGAAATCTCGAGCACTTCGGGCACTGAGGAAATCTCTTGGTGTCATGCACTTTCTTCTCCTTTCCCTGAATGCCTTGGCCTTCATTGGGCCTCTTCATCCCTCTCTGTTGGTGTGCCTGAAAGAACTTTCGTGGAGCTTCCATTGGTCCAGTACACTTCATTTATGCTTCTTCCACTTCCAATGCCGTGGACACAACTTCACTGTAAGACAAACCTTTGATACCAGAAATTTTTACACCTCTATAAATTTCTGGCTTCAGTCCATGCACAAATTGAAAAACTTTATCTTCATTCCTGTGTACGAGGTGTCTAGCAAACCTGGACAAGGACTCAAATTGTCTGTTGTACTCTGACACGGACCATTTGTTTCAATTGCAGAAACTTCACTTTCTTTGTAGTCTGGACAGTACTGTTAAAGTATTTCTCATAGAAAACTTCATTGAATTGCGCCCAAGACATTGCCAGGACATCAGTGGTGGTCTCGATTGTTTCCCACCAAAGCTGAGCATCACCGGCCAAATGAAATGTTGCCAAAGTGACTTTGTCTCCTTCTCCAATATTGGCAAATCTGAACATACTCTCAATCTTCTTAAGCCATTCCTCGGCAACAATCGGATCGGATGATTTTCCATCAAACGTGGGCGGTTGTAGTCTCCAGAATCTATCTCCCGATTGCTCATTGTTGAAACTCGAGTTGGCACTCCTTTGCACCTCTCGGTTCAATAGTATTCTCAATTAGTCGGACTGTTGACGCACAAATTCTGTCAGCTGCCTAATCACACTGGGATCCTCCTCACTTCCCAAATTTGGTATCTCTCTCTGTACTCTTGGTCTTCCTGGTCGTCTAGACATTTTACTATATTCCCTGAACAAGGTTAATTATTCTCATAAATATCTAACAACTAAGGTTAACATAAACACTTACAATTGTTGGAGTACTCTCATGCGACGATCGGCACTGATGAGTAATCTTTTGAACGGTTTAACCAAATGTCTCTGATATCATACTGTAATGCCCCAAGTTAATTCAACCAGTTCGTTACACACACTCACTAAACTACACAGGGAAAATTTTGGAAAAAGTATAAACTTTTCCTCTCAACGGCTAAAATCAACATTTCTTTAAATCATCAAAACTTACGGCGGAAAATATTCATGTAAAACAGAGTCATTTCGAAAATAGACTAGAAGAACCTTTCAGTTTAAATAGAATAATAAAGAAAAATGTTTGAAAGCTCTCTGTGACATCGCTTTGGACGACTTTGGACGACTATATTCGCTCGCAGAGTGGACGACAACCTTATCTTGGATTTCTCAATGGCTTTGGTCGGCTGTTCCTCATCGTCCACAGCTACATAGATTTTTCGCCAATGGATTATCGTCCACAGTCTTACCTAGTTTTATCGTCCACGGGACACGTGACTTTGTCGTCCACGATCCACGTGATTTTCTCGTCCATGGGGTTACATAGACTCGTTGTCCACGAAACACGTGACTTTATCATCCACGGTCCACGTGACTTTCTCGTCCACGAAGTTGCATAGACTCATCGTCCACGGAACACGTGACTTCGTCATCCATGGTCCACATGACTTTCTCGTCCACGGAGTTACATAGACTCATCGTCCATGGACCAACGTCCATAGACTTACTTAAATTTGTCGTCCACGGACCACGTGACTTTATCGTCCACGGGTCACGTGACTACTTACTCTAGATGACAACACTTAAGACAAACATGTCCAACTGTTTTCACCTACAACTGTGGATGAATATTTTCACCTACAGTTTGGACGACTGTTTTCCTTTACAACTCTGGACGACTTTCCTTAAGACAGAAACATAGCTTAACCGATTATACACTAAACAATGGACAATTCTGACTACAGGAGAACATATAAAAATTTGACAACAACCATTCAAAACAACATAAGTCCATAACTACTAAAAATTCAGAAGGAAAAACTCCAGTTAAAACCAACCATGTTTCATCGTCAGAATAATTTCAGAAACATACCAAAACATTAAAACTACCACTGTCATTAAAATTCTCAGCACACAATAACTAAACCTTTGTCCACTAAGTTCAACACATACTATCATTGGTTAAACCGCCTCATCAGTGCACCAGATCGTGGAAATGGATGCACTCCTCCAACTACTCCTATTCCTCAGCATATTCAGAGAACTCACCCTTGGTCAGTTCTTCACCTACATCACAAAACTCATCTATTAGCCTAATGCTAAATAAGTAGAACAATAATGAAATAAAATACTGAATCATAAATCCTATTCATGCAATTTCTACTCTCACAGTTCATGTTGCATTTATAATTGTTCTCTGTTGATCCCCCTGTTCGATGGGAAGCGGATCAATTTCTCCAAAGTATGTATATACTCTGTTCTCGATTAAGGGGCAGATTAATTCCCTTAATAGCTAATTTTGTTGCTGATCTTGATCCCCCTGTTCGATGGGAAGTGGATCATTTTTCCCAAAGTATAAATATCATCTGTTCTCTATTAAGGGGCGGATTAGTTCCCTTAATAGTTAACTGATTCAATCTGTTCATGTCTCTCCATACCACTATGTTAGTAAATTCATTTTCGTGTTCTTTAAAAAAACCATGATACGTGTCAAGCTAAAAATCATGCAAAACATACACCCTACTGTTTTGTGATGTAGGCCCGAAGGCACACACATACTCTACTTACCTGGCTTCCTGAAATGCTTGATTGCAAGCTACTTCGGGGTTTTGCTTGAACCTAAACCATAGAAAGAGTATTAATTAGATCTTCACTAAATCTCATTCTAAACTATCTAAAAATCTAAGGAAGCTAGTCGGGAGCTCTGTTCTTCGAGCATTCCCGAATCGCTACAAAACCCGAACTCAACTCTCACTTACAGTATTCCCAAATACTCATCTACAATCCCCTCTATCATCAATAATCACTAATACAGCAAGAAATCAAAGTAAAACTCACCTAAATTGATGGAGAATCGGAGGGAAAATCGCTAAGAGAAGTCGGCTGAGCTGAATGCTGAAAGGGAAAGAAATGAAAACAGTAGCGGCTAAACTTTCACTAAACCCTCCATTTATATCACAAGCTTTACGAATTACACAAATGCCCTTAACTAACCAACTTTAACCTATTTAAGCAACCAATCAAATTCACTTAATTGCATAAAGATAAAAGTCACAAAATGTTACTATTAAAAAAAATCAAGGCTGATAGTTACCGGTTGCTACACATTTAACTAATTAAATGATAAGTTTTTTTTATTCCAATAAAAAAAAGTAAATAAAAAAAGAAAGAATAATAAGAAATGACACTTTGATTCTATATCATTTAATTATGTATCATAGGAATCAAAATAATTCTTCTTATCATATGATTGTTGTTTCGATTTTTATTATTTTATTTCAAAAATATTTTGAACTTTCAAATAAAATAAATTATTTTTTCTATGATTTATCGAAATAAAAAAAAAAACTGACTAGGCCAGGCCGTGGAAATAAAAAAAGGACTTTTCGACCGAAATAAATAAGGTACTTTTATTGATTTTATTTATTATTTAATATAAATATAAATAAATAAATATATATATATATTTTTTCATTTTTTTATTTTCTTAATTTTTTAAAAAAAATTATTAACATTTAATAGACTGATATTTATATATTCAAATATTGGATCATAGATATTTCTTTTTAACTCTTACTTTATTTAAAATCTAAATGGAATTGAAATTTCAAATAAAATTTTTTAGATATATATTATTTATATATAGCTTTATATAACTATCTATATAATAAATAATAAAGATATAATAAAATAATAAAGAGAGATAAAGAATGGCTTTTTTCAAGCCTTACTTAACGTATCATAGTAATTATTTTTTTTCATTTTTCAATTGGGGGAGAGATGGCTGGTGGATTGAAGAGTCAAATTGTTAATCCGTTGTACATATTTTTCGCACCGAGGGTTCGAATCCCACTCTTTACATTTCTGTCGACTATATATATAGTTAAAGAAAAATGTAGAATAGATAAAAATTTACAAATCAAGCAAAGAAAACAAAAAGCTGATTTTTTATTCTTTACACGTCCCGGGTCATTAGATAGGAATCCCAAAAATGAAGAGAGAAACAAAGAATATCACTATTGTATAAACAAAATAGTTTTAGAATAAGCATTATACAATCTCCAATAGAATTTTTTTTTCTTAAAAAAGAGAATGGATTCTCTATTTTTATATTGCATACCCTATTTTTTGACACTAAGAAATGAAGGGATTTCTAGAAAAAAAAATTCAAAAAATCAGAGTTGAGTTGTTTATTAATGAAAATTTTCTTTTATACCAACAATTGTATATTGTGGGGACTTTAATAGGGTCATTCAATGGAAAAAAAAAAAGTTATGACAAGAAAATGAGAGTAATCTAGATTTAGCACAACTGTACAAGAATTTTAACATTTAACTTAACGGTTCAGACTGTATGTAAGACTTATATATATTAGAAATTGTTAGAATTTTTTTTTTGAGTAAATCATGAATTTTCTAAGACAGTATGAAAAATCTCATCGAAAACTTACAATAGCTTGGATTGGGTGTCATTTGATGTAAGATTTTGTGTTAATTACATTAACGCAAGGCATAGATAGAACATAAATGACTGTATCATAACTTATCGTAGGATGAACACAAAATTTTTAAAATACCACGCTAAGTTTGTGAAATTGATATATTACGTTAAGGTGATTGGTTGCAACTTATAAAGTTGTCAATTGAGAAACCACCTGAGGCCTAAGATTATCTTTAGGCTGACGAGTATGAAGTTCAACTCTATTTTTGAAGATTTGATTGATATTAAACATGTGAAGGCTAATTTGGGGAAGTGCTAGTGTGAGTATGATAAAGAGTCGACAGAGAGCAACTTAGTCAAAGAAGATGACTAGAAAGAACTAAAGGAAGTCTTTTGGGCAAAATTATGTAGTTCAACCTTCTAGCTCCTATTATTGGATTGGACAGGACGTCGATGATAGTATGATTATTCTTTCTTAGTTTATTAAATATATGTTGTTGGACGTTAGGATATGAAATATTGTTTTTTTTTTTTTTTTGCACTGTTGTGTTTCTTTAGAGGTTAGTAGTAAGAAAATTTTAATCTCCCTTTGTGTTGGATACTCGTTAAGTGTTGATAGTGAGATGCTTTACGTTTGACACTCTACAGATGTTATTACTAACACGCATGAGTTGCCTGCACACTTGACAGTGTCACATGCATTAGTTTAATGTGATTTTGAGTATGAACCTATTAAGTGAGTATTTAGCTTAAGTTAATTGTTACGTGAAGAGGACGACTCATCGCTTAGTAAGCAAGCAAGTTGTCGAATAATGTAGTTTTTTTAAAAAATTATATTAATTCTTGTCAACTCTATTATATGGGCTTGTTTTGTGATTTGAGCACTAAAGGTGTGTTTTTACTATTAATGGTGACTATGTGATAGTCAAATAGAATCTGATTTTGCCAATTGAAATTGATTATCCTGAAATATTTCTTTAACATCTACAAGGGTTACCACCCGGCCGCGTGGATTTTAGTATTTATTTTGGTTCCCACATTGCTTCAGCTTCTATTGCTCCTATTTTTATGAGACATGATGGTTTGCTTCTATTGTATATTAATTACTAGGAGTTAGACCAAACAACGATGAAGAGTAAATATCTATTGTATAGATTGATGGTGTTCAATAAGTTTGGTGAATTGAAGTATTTTTCCATGATGAATTTAATTTTAGGCTACCATTAGTTAATAGATCCTTGAGTAGAGTTTTTCCAAGGCAATCTTTCAAGTACGTTAAGCCTATTTTAACTTTATGGATTATGTTATTCGATTGACCAGTGCCCCAACTGCTATTATGGATTTTATATATTGATACTTCTAATTTTATTGGATTAGGTCGTTGTAGTCTTATTTAATGGTATATTGATTTTTTCAACGGCTCTTAATGTGCACGTGGAGCAGCTAAGAATTTTACTGTTGGCTTTGAAAAGTCGTCAATTGTATGTTAAAAAGAGTGAATTGCAGGTTTGGAAATCGTTGGTCAAATTTATTTTCATGACAATAATTCTATAGATCTATCTAAGATGGAGGTTGCTTAGATTTAGTCTCACCTAGGAGTGTTCTATAGTATCTTATATCTACATAGTCATTATTATCGCTTTGTAAAGCAATTTCTTCTGTATTGTTTTGTTGTTGGCACTTCTAACTAAAAGGATATTAAGTTGTTGTGGATGGAAAATGTCACTATACTTTTACAGAGCTAAAGCCCAAATTGACTATCGTATTGTTTTTGGGCATGCTTGCTGGTAATTTAATATATGTCATTTGTTCAGAGTTATCGAGTGTTAGACTTGGATGTGTAATAATGAAGTCAGTAAAAGTTATTGCATATGTTTTCAGGCAATTGAAATTTCACGAGGGAAGTACCTTGGCCATGATTGGGGGGTGGTAGTGTTCATTCTATGTAGAGTTAATGGAAAAGTTATTTTCATGGTTTAAAGATTGAGGCTCTCTCGCATTGTAAAAATTTGAAATATTCTTTCACATATTTTGTGAGTTACATGAAGGATTATATTATACCTATGAATATCATATGAGACAGATACTTTAAGGCGTCAACGTTAAAGTTCACTTTACTATTTGGTGTTGGGTTTGTGGAATAGATCTTTTATTCGTTGATAAATATAAACTGTAATATCATGTTTGTCGTCATATAGTTTGTGAATATAATTTGGTAGTGACTTCTACCCTTATGCAGCGTGTTAAAGATGGTAGAAATGTGATGATGGGTTTCATGAGAGTCTTGACCAATTGAAAAATATATGTTCACATGACGCTTGAGAGGTCTGTGCTAGTGGATATATGCTTTTCAAAATCAAAGTTGTCGTACCTAATAATTCATAGTTGAGATGGACAGATTGTTTTAGGTGAGAGTCACAAGTTAGAGTTTTCTATTCATCTTGGTCGTATCAAAACAGCATGACTCAATATGAGTGAACTGACTAAGGTGAGATGTGTTATAGTATGTAATTAGATTTCTAATTTGTTAGCAGATTAAAACTGAGCATTTGAGATATGTTAGATTATTACAACTTTACCTTTTCTAGAGTTGAAATGAGATATGATTATTATAGATTTTGTGATCAAATTGTTGGAGACTATGTAAAGGTATGATATTGTTTAGGTTATTATTGATTGATTTAAGAGCCTATACATTTGATCTTGGTGAGGAAGAATTATTCTCTGTTTGAGTTGACTAAACTTTTTGTGGAGAACACCATTCATTTACACGTACTTCGTATAGTGTTATATTTGATAGAGACATGAAGTTCATGTGTAAGTTCTTGAAAATCATACTAAGAGTATTGGGCAATGAATTTAACTTGAGTGTGACACATCATTTTTCAATTGATGGACAGTCTGAAAAGGCAATTTTAATTTTTAAGGATATGTTGAGATCATGAATTCGGGACCTTAGTAATAGTTTGGTGAACCATTAGTTACCTTTTCTTGAAAGTGTTAGAATATCAACTATAAGACTTTTATCGATGTTTCAACTTATGAAATCTTTAAGGGAGACTATTGATAGCCCTTGTGTTGCATTAAAGTCGAAGACAAAGTGGGTATTGGACTATATTTAATTAATAAGAAGACTAAGAAGGTTCATATTATTAAAGATGGATTGAGGATGGCATGGTGTCAGCAAAACAATAATGTAAATATCCAAAGGAGAAAGATTGAGTTTGAGGTTGTAATTTGCATTTTTGAAAGTCTGATCGAAAATCTTATCGCGACGTGATGTTATTCATTTTGGTGTGAATGGAAAATTAGCCCCAAGTTTTATCAGACTGTTGCAGTTCATTGATCATGTCAACCTTGTCGTTTGTAGATTGGTATTGCCCCTGCAGCTAAAATATGAGTATAATATTTGTCATCTTCCTATATTTAGAAAGTACACTCTTGGTCCGTCACCTATCACCTCCTAGACAAAACTGTCTATTTAGTAGGATATATCGTATAAGGATGAGTTCAAAAGGATGTTGGGCCCTGAGATTTGAGTCCTAACACAATTTGAGATTCCTTTGCTTGGAGTACAAGAGACGAAGCAAGTGAACAAAGAGCTACCTAGAAACAATGTGGGAGTTAAGAATTTTGCAAAATTGGACTCAAGACGAAATTAAGAAATTTCAAATGACGATTATATGTCAAAGAATCAAGAGGTAAGTCGGAATTATCAATAAGTATGTTACCTTCTTATAGAAATTCAAATTGTAAACTCGAGATCGCAATTCAAATTCAAACTTACCTCGAAACAACATTGAATGACAAATTGAAAATACCTCACTTGTGGTTTATGACATGTTTTAAATCATATCATGATATGTGAAAATGTAGAAAATATTTTGAAAATACCTCACATGTCGTTTATGAAACAGTTTTTCCTAATCTTTTGCATGTGTTTTCATAAACTTTTCAATATAATAATATGAAATTTATATTGAGCTTAGTATTACTAGTTATCTTTGTATTATAGTATGACTAGTTATACAACTTATGTTTGGTAGACCGTATAAGATAGGGCTGGGCACGGTTCGGTCCTATCTGGTTTGGGCCGGTTCTGGCCCGGAACTGCATCGGATCTTTGGTTTTGGGAATTTATTTCCCGAAATTGGAACCGGTCCCCAACGGAACCGGTACCGAACTGGTCTCTAGCGGAACCGGTACCGAATTGGATCAGACCGAATTTTTTTTTAAATTTAAAAATAAATCAAACTAGGGACGAAGAGAAGAAAATTAGCTTCTATTCACTGAAGGAGAGGACTAAGACTTTGTCGTTGTCGATGACCGTCGGAACTCTATGAGCGATAAGCTATGAAAATGTCTAAACGCCGATTCCCTGTCTAGGTGGATTAGATGCAGTATAGATGATGAAGTGCAACAATGGTGGAGAGAGAACAGAGCAAGAATAAGGCAGGAGATTTTACAGGGATTTCGACTTCTTCAATGGAGGAAACCGGGAAAGAAATCTCAGCGAACATTGAGAAGGAAATTTGTCCCTCCGCCATTGCATCAGTTCCAAAAAGTTTTATTCAAATAAACAACCACCCATTTATGAGATCTGAACCTTCAATGTTTGATTTCTTAGCATTTGGGGGCTTAAACTCACAGACCCACAAATCTAATGGAGATTATGAATCGGTATGCAAAAGCTCCGACGAAGCAAAAGAAGAAGAAGAAGAGGAAGAAGCTCGGGAAGACGGAGATAAGGCAGTGAAGTGGATGGAAGATGATCAGAAAAATCTTCTGGATCGGAACTCTATAAACCATAGGTCGGTTCTCCCGTAGGAATTCCCGGTCCCGGCACGGGGAACCGGGGACTGAGCCGCGATTTCTGATTTTCCAATCCATGGAACCGGGATCGGCTCCATGGCAGGCAGAACCGACCAATCCATGGAACCGGGACCAGTTCCATGACAGACAGAACCAACCAAGAACTGGCCTGGACCGCCGATCTGGTCCGGGTTTGTGGTTTTGGGCCAGTTTTGCCCACCCCTAGTATAAGATGTTGCATGAGTTATTTCTAACTTGATTTTAAATTTATTAACTTAATCTCATTGGTAATCACATGCCAATGTTTTAGAAAATGCAATGACTAAATTTTTACAACTTTTCTCAAATTATGTAATATCTCAAACTTCACCGAGTTGTACAATACAATGCTATATGTATAATGTACTTCAAGACCACAAAATAATTGTACTCACATCACTTGGTCTTGGAATCCAACAAACTCTCACAAGGATGGGCTACCACAATCACTCCACTCAGGAAGCCTGACGTCCCTGTCAAACACATTTTGTTTAGGTTCATATACAATTTATGTAACATCTCAAACTTTATTGAGTAGTACAATATTATCTATTTAAGCGGAGGCTTGCAAGACTTTGCTTTTAGAATTTACCTCAAAAGGTATTTACGAATTGGAGATGCAATGCTACACAAATATTTTTTTTGAATTATAGGTTAGACGGTTCGACACTCGTTTTTGTTTTTTCTAGAAGGATAATTTTGAAAGGTGAAGGAGAGTCGGCTCGATGCTTTTCTTTTTCATAATTCTGTTTTGAGAGGAGTCAAAATTATTTTGCTTTAATATCTATTTGTCAATGACACCTCTTAGTTAAATGAATAGATTTCAATTTGTTGTTCTCACACACAAGAACAGAAGTTCAGCAAATTTCAACCTAATTGAAAAGAACTCATCAGAAATCTACATCACTCTTACCAAATTGGTCGAAAAATAATGTCAAAAAAGCCATCTCTTAAGATATAGACCACATTTCACAAAATGACAAGCAATTAATACAATTAATGCAAGAAGACAACATAGTTCCTAATTTTTAATGACATTTTGATTGTATTAGTTACGTAATTATTTTCACCATTTGATTAAATAATAACTAATTAAAACATATACAACAATAAACAAATAAAACATCAATTTACTTTAATAGTAAGCCTTGTGGCCCTTGTCATTTCAACAACGTAAAAAGAACGTACGGACAGACAATTAGCTAAAAAGTAGCAGCTTCTTTAGTAAACTTGGATCTTCAAAAAGAAGCTTCTCAGCCAGCATTCCCATTCAACGGCTAATTCGAAAGCAGATTAAGTGACGAAGAGAGAATAGCAGAAAGCCTCGACTCCCTTAGAAGTAAGAACGATTCTTACTCCTCTCTTTCAATCTCTTCATCTCGCATAGAATTCAGAATTATAATTAGATTCTGCGTCAGAATTTTTAGCAAAACTCCACAAATCCACGGTCAATGATGGTGGGTTACAGAAAATGGCAAGGCAAGTCTCCTTTGGCAGAAAAGCAGTGAGACTTTGGAGTGAACTACCACAATGTCTGCTACAGAAGAATTGCACCGTCATTTCTCTTTACCCTTCTTTCCGAATCTCCGTTGCTGCTTTGATAACCTCGGGTCAGTATCAACAATGGCGGATAATCGAAAATGGTAGAGTCAATTGAATAGCAGGGCAAGTCTCCTTTGGCAGAAAAAAGATATATTTTTCTTTTAACTGCCAAAGGAGAATCGCGCTGTTATTCTTCTCTACTGTCTTAGCTTGATTATTGTTCTGAAAAACTACTTCTTCTTCTTCGGCTTTTAATTCTGTGTTATTCGCACAAATAAAATGAATATGCCTGTTGGAAATTAAGGGAGGTATATGCGATTGGATCATTCTCAATGGAGGCTTTCCTTCTTCTTCTTCACTTTTGCTTTGGTCCCCTACTTCTATCCTCAACTGATCACTATATTTTTGCTGCTTTTTGATCAAGATCGGTACTTCTGAATAAATAAGAGTGTTTGGTTTTTCATGAAGAGGCGTTTTGATGTAGTTTAAGAGAGTGGAGTAAGGAATGGATTTGGCCTAAGCAGAGAGAGAGAGAGAGATATTCTGAAAATCCTGATGATAGTTTTCTTCATTAGTTTGAGTGTATCTTAGGGGGGAGAGAGAGAGAGAGAGAGAGGTTGTGATTATTTTCTTTGAAATGCAAAAGAAAAATTAAGAATCAACAGCTCTCGTACAATCAACCAAGTTGGCACTGACAGAACTTTATTCACAAGTAAACTCCAACTATAATATTAAGCAATAACATTAAATGTGATGATTATGAGCTCAACAATAACATTTTAAACTCATTGATGGCAGGTGTATAAGGAAATATCAAAGTGAATTAGAGGGAAGTTCTCCATTTGAAAGCATAAAAAAAGCCATTGTGTTTAGATAATTTTTTCCTTCTCGCTAAGAAGATTACATGGTTGATCTTTCAACATTATTTGTCAATTTTTAGCTCCATAAGATTGAGACATGTTTCCTTTAGATGTCCGAATATTATTCGCATTTGAAGTTTAGGATATGCTGGTGAAAAATAAATATACAAGACCAATATGCCACAAACATTCCTGCACGGGTCCTTTCTCCCTCGTTCATAATGTCATTGTCTCAATTGATTTTCTTTTTCACACACATTTCTACATACACATACATTTAGGTTTCATGTGAATGTAGAAACTCAAAGATGCTAATCTTCTCGCTCTCTACGATCAATCCAGCGAACCAGATACTTAAGGTTTTTTATGTATTTAATTTTTGAAGATACATCAACAAGAATTGTGGAGTTCTCTATACTCCTAGCACAATATTGTTCCATTTGAACTGAAACGCACACAATTTTATTTTTGAGTTTAGTAAAACATATATTGTACTAGGTCGAGAGTAGAATATTACTTATAAACCATTCACTTTCCACTCTCCCAAATAATGTAGAATTGTGTACCATACTGGTATGAACTCAGCCTTCATCATCAACAAAATATTAGGTCATCGTTGCCTTCAAAGAGTAGGCTATCACAGCCCTGTCTTTGGGGGTCTAACGTCCTCGTCGATCATATTTCTAGTTGGGCTTTGACTTGAATATAATTTTTGAAGTCCACAGTTTTTCTAATAAAACATTGTCCACTTCGGGCCAAAGACCGTACAATTTTATTTTTGAGGTTATCCCAAAACCATTGCACTAGGTATGAAGGAGAACTGTATTTATAAATCATTCACTTTTCATTTTCCAAAACAATGTCGAATTTTACACTCCTACTAGAATGAGTTGAGCTCTCACCTCACTATCAACATAATATTGAATTTTCTTTGCCTTCACAAGGTAGAATGTCACGAGAACTATCTCGATATTGATTAATATAAGATTTGAACTTATTTCTGGCCATTCTAATATGTTTAAATCCACACAAAAATTAAAAATGGAAGATCTTAAGTTTCAACTTAGTTTGATTTCTTTTAATGAAAAAAATAATCGTCCACTTCTATTTATTATATTAACTAGGGATCCCTTCATTGGTAAGGGAAACCTTTTAAAAAAGATGTTGATCCACAACTCTATTGCCATATATTGTCTCTTCATCGATGATTTGTCTTATACATGTTGGTAAAAACAATTAGGCTGTATAAACAAATATAACATAATGCATATAAAAAATTAGGAGAAATATTTTGTATCATGTTACAATATAATGGCAAAATAAAAGACATTTAGAATTTTTACATTAAAAATTCTAATCAGAAAAAATCACAGGGTTCAAGTCCAAAAATATATCCATATGAAGAATAGAATCTCAATATTTTTCTTTAAATAAATATTTTGAAAAATATTCATTAAGAGAAATTTACCATTCTTAGAACTCATTTTGCACACAAGTGCACCTCACCTATTTTTCTTTAGCAATTTTTTTTCCCACACTTATATCTCTTCTACTCACACACCACTTCAATTTTTTTGAGGTATTGATCCTTTATGCAACTTCATAGAAAATACATACATAATTGGACAAACAGTGTCTATGCAACGTCATATTTATAGGAAAATACATACATAAATGATTGTGTATAATTTTTTTTATTATGCTTGTGGGACCCTCATCATTAACAAGGGAATTCATCATTAAATCCCACCTTGACGTTGGATTAGGTAGTTTGTAATCCATCAGAATTTACACAAAATTTGTGCTAATTCTTTTGTCGAATTTTTGCTATCTTGTTTGAGCCGTTATTTTCAATGTGAACTTTCTCAAGTTGTACTTGGTTTCTATATTACATATCACACATCTAGTGATATTTTATATCTATGTGTTTGGATCCCAAGAGAAAGCTCAAATTCTTTTTCAGATAAATAGCACTTTGAATAATACTATACAAGATGTATTTTTCTTGTTTATAATCTAATTCTATCAAAAACTTTTGCGAAAAACTTTTGCGTCATTAAAACTTCTTTATATACATCTATGGTTACAGTAAACTTTAGCTTTACTTCTATTATAGATAATACAACTAATTTCTAATGACTGGATTGTCATGATGGAGCTACCCTTTCAAATCTAATCAATGATTTGTGGAGCCAATATTTCAACCATGTATGTATCAATATAGTCTACTAATGTATGCTCATTACTTTCAAAACAATAGAGTGATTGACATGATTTGAACCGGCAAAAACAAAGTTAATCACAAGAACAAAACAAAGGTTCGGTATTCACGGTTCTACCCGAGAACACCTCACATTCAGCAAGTAATTATATAAGTAACTGGGATCCAATTGCAACGAATTTTAGAGATATTCTTACCTCAATTGCTAAGAACAGACCTTGCAAGTTTTATACAAAAACAACACAAAATGGACAAAATATGCAAGAGAACCTGTGATCGGTCCGAGAGGTATCTTTGAGCACCTCCGGTTAATATAACCATCCAAGGATGATTATATTGGTACAAGGCTTGATTTCCACCTTTTCTTCTCTTATCTATTGCTTAGATAAGATGAAGGAATTTGACGTTAATATGTGCCACAAAGTAACTACGGATTTGGATAGCTTTCGGAGGCGCAACTCTGCTCGGACGTATGTTCCAAGGCCTTACCTTGAGAGCAATGCTCCTTCGGCTCTTGAGAGAAAACACACCAATCTTTTATTGATCCAAAAAAAACTTATACAAATTCTAATAACTATGATTCTTATACCTAAGGTGGCAAAAGGAAGAAAAAGACACAAAATGTAACACCCGACCTTTCTGTTTGTGAGTTTGTCCTTGAAATATTTTGTACAAATATTTTATCAATATTATGGATGAGATTTTTATTTAAAAACAAGTATGGACAAAAATAACAAAAAGGGATTCAAACGATAAGAAGAGGAATAGACGAGGGTGTAAATTGAATTAAGAAAAGATGAGGGGGGGTTAAATCGAGTTAGGGAAAAGTTTAAAAAAAAAACTATAACACTCTCTCTCCTCTTCTTCTTCTTCCTCACGTTACGCAAAAACCCTCCTCCACCATTTTCATTCTCCTCCTCTGATTGAAGCTCCGTTTCCGACACATTAAGGTAAGTTTCCTTCAGTTTATGCATTATCTAGGTTAGTTGACGTGTATTTAGAGTTTTGAACCCAGTTTTGAAGCGGGTTTTGAGAATTCCAAGAATCAAAAATTTCTCTCTCCCTAAATTGACGTTTAACTTAGATTTAAGCTTATCTAATGCATTATTGGATGTGTAAATGGATAGAAGTTCATGTTTGAAGCAAAAACGAGTAAGTTTTTTTAAAGAAAAACAGGTCAGTTTGTGATTTTGGATTTCTGGCCCTAATTCCGGTGTGTTTTCTATAAACAGATGAGTCTATGCTAAACTAGACGTTATAAGGTTTCCGTAACCTGTTGAATCGTCAAAAACGAATAAAAATTAAGGAAGTTACGACCATTTGTAGATTTGACTAAAGATTTCGACAAAAACTGAGTTTTAAATGGAAAATTATTGGAATTCGATAGTTAATTAGGTTTAAGCTATTTGAATTGATTTATGCACTTGTTTGATAAGTATTGGACTTTGTTTCAATTTGGTTGGATGTTAATGTTTCCGACTGTTACGTTAATAGGTGTTTGCGACGTAAAGAACATTGAACAAGTGCAGAATTTTCTATGGACTACAGGTAAGTTCATACTGTATGTGCTTGGCCCTTAAGGCGTACATCACGAAGGTACTAAGTTTTGCTTTTAACGGGGTACACCGATGGGTAGTTAGGTAGGAATATTGCTTGACTGACCTGCCTTGTGGTTTATGTTATGTTTTACGCTTTGAGGATATGTCTATTGTTTATGTTGTGCTATGCATACTGTATGTTCATGCATCACGTTTTCTATGAAATCATGAAAAAGTTTTATGCACCGATTTCATGTAAGAAAGATAAGAAAATGTCATGTAATGTAATGTACCGGTTATGTTGTGGGATTGCAAATAGCATACAATTCGTCCACCGTAAGCCCTGCGAATCTTTACTGCTGGGTGGGTTAGGGGGCGGTTAAAACTCCATGGATCCTAGAGCTGACCTAGGCCAAAGGGGCACATGTTATGTTTCTAGTATCTATTCCTCTAACACGCCCCTTTAATCACTTTGTCACTAAAACTAAATGAAAAGTAAAGTATGTATCTGTTTCGAAAAGTATCATGCATAGCACGAGCATTGTATATTATTATTATGATCTTACTGAGCTTTAGGCTCATTAGATGAACCCCGTGATGTAGGTACTGACTGTAGTGACAAGAACGTAGAGCCTCGGGATGATGATCAGGAGCAGTTGAGGGAACGAGCTCATGAGGATTGATTGATGCAGTCTGGAGGCATTACAAACTATGGGAGTTGTTTCTATCCTTGGATGTATAGAAGTAGTATTTTTGGATTGAGTATGAACTGTCTTTTGGATAGGATGTTCAGTTAGACATATGTTTTGAAATACTGGATGCATTATGGAGTCGGTTGCATTTCATCTGCACGGGTATGTTCAGTTTAGACGTACCCACGCAGTTTTGTCAAAAATCTGTATGTCACTACGTTTTTAAAGTGTAATGTTAGATTTGTAGTGTTTTAAAGATGTTTTAGGCGTTTAGAGGTAAAAAAAGGGATTTCTGGTAAATGAATTCTACCTTCAAGTGTCGACCAAAACTCTGAGGTGTCGACCAAATTTGAGTGGTGTCGACCACCAGAGTCGACCTATGGAAACAGAGAAGAATGAAGTGTGAACCTGGTTGGAGAGGTGTCGACCAGTTTAGTATAAAAGCTGATAGAGGTGTCGACCCCTCTTGGCAAGTGTTGACCCCTCTTGGCAAGTGTCGACCTCAAAGTTTAAACCGATGAAAATAGAGAGAAATGAGGTGTCAACCTGTGTAGTGAGGTGTTGACCAGTTTAGTGTAAAAGCCGATAGGGTGTCGACCTTAGCATATAGGTGTCGACCCCTCTTGGCAGGTGTCGACCCCTCCTGGCAAGTGTCAACCCCAAAGTTCAGATTGATGAAAATAGAGAGAAACCAAGTGTCGACCAGTTAGTGTAAAGCGGGGTAGAGGTGTCAACCCTTGGTTAGAGATTGTACCAAGGTGTCGACCAGTCCTTGTAAGTGTCGACCGGCAGACACTCGTTTAGTTGGTGGGTTTTCTTAAAATACATATTTCAAATATAATTCAATCCTACCCCCAAGGAGTCTTTCAAGCATGTTTTCTAATAACTACTAGAGTATTTAAAAGCTTAGAAGTCAATTTCAAGTTTTAAAGAAAAATTGAAAAATTTTCACACCGAAAATGTCTTACTTTAAGTGAAAGTCATGTCAAATCCTATGACGACGTACGGGTCGTTACACAAAAGGAGCGCCCAAATCCGCTAGAAACCATCTTGGCCATGCCTTCAATCCTTCAACCGTGGAAATCAATTCTTTGTAAGGAAAATTGCATCTTGACAAGGTAGGTGCTCTTGAGTCCTTGTGAGGATAGTGAGTTTGTGGTTTTTGAATTTGAAATGAAAATTAGTGGCACCAAAATTGGGAGGACACTTTGGTCTTCGACTTCGGCTATGTATTTTAGCCCATTTCTCAAGCGTGACTCCTTGACAATAATTAGTTGGATGACAATCTTCTTTGTATGATGGGCCAACCAAAGGACGCGTCATCAGTGTCCCAATCCAATTCTTCGTACAAATAAAATACTTTCACATAACAGAAGGTGTGTAAGAAGTCATCCTCTAATTGCTTTGGTTATGGGCCTCAATACAACCCAAAACAACAAAAGGTCTACCTTGCATATATATATATATATATAAAATAAAAAGAAACCAAGTATTATGTACGTTCAAAATAAATGTGTAAAATTGACATATGTATAATATAAAAACAACATGTTGTTAGATAAGTCATGTCAAGTTTTATGTGTGATTTCTCAAAATATATGGGTTTTGAAAACCATGATTCCTACCATCGATGGTGATTGCTCTCTTACCATAAAAAACAACACTCTCGGAACAATTCGTAGTCTGTAAAATCGTCAGAACCTGTAACAAAGCCGATGTTAAAAACCTCATACTAAAACTCTAGGAGAAAGGTAGATGAGTCCTATATTGGGACTGAGAACCCAAATCAGAAGAAAACAACAAACAACCACGATAGCAGAGGACCGCAACAGACGCCCAGAACCCCACAGCGGATGACCACAACAAACGCTTAGGTAGCATCTATGGACTCCAAGATCGGAAGCCACAATACTTAGTTTGAAACCCACAGAAAGTCCTTTCGACGTGTGTATTTTTTGAATATTGAACTTGTGTTTATGACAAATTCAATATTCATCTTTACATGAGCAAAAATAATTGCGTATGGTCGAGCCGATACTTCTAATCGCTACCTTTTGTATTTATCATCATATGAGTTTATTTAATTTAAATAATAATTTCAATGGAAGGTCATCTACATTTAATGTTTGTCATCTTTATTACCTAATGTCAAAAGTAAAATTCTTAAAATAATATGTTTATTTAATAGTTAAAAAGGTATTATTAAGTTTCTAATATTTTGAAAAAATAAAATTAATGGTAAGAAATTGGCAAGAAATGTGTCAAGGCTTGATTACCCTCGGTAACCCAAAGGCTATGTTGGAATATATACTTCATTTCTCGTCCAGTATATACTCAGAAATCAATCTTAAAATTTTATGTCTATTACAATATTTAATCATCGCTTGAAGGTCTAAAATTGCAATATATTAAACTAACCTATTTTGGTCTAAGGTGACGCAACAGAATGCAGAAAAGAAAAGTATTTCACTATTCGAGAGAAATCCTAGACTACTAAAAATATTTTTTAAATTGAATAATACTGAATATAAAAAGAAAAACTAAACAAGAGATCCAGATCTCTTATAATTTAGAAAACTGAATAAAAACAATTAATAATTTCCAAAATAAAATATAACTAAAAGATATTTTTAAAATAAACTACAACTACGAAATTGAGTCCCAAAAACACTGTTTTTGGGCCCAAGAGTAGTAAGTCATGAGTAAACTCTTGCAACAAATTGTGAACCTCTAAGTTAGTTTCGTATGAACATATTATTATAATAGCGATTCTGATGTCTGTAGTGAAAATTATGGCTTTCCGAGTCTCAAAGAATCACTTTGTCACTTTACATCATAAGGAAATTGCTTTTAAGTTTGTAAAATTCGTCCCTTCTTCCTACTAACATTCTTAAGGAAGCAGGAAATGGAGAAACACATTCCAATGACCAAAGATATCTTAATAAGATGAACGACAAATATACGTGAGATAGAGAGAGAATACTTGCAGAACTTGGAGGAATGTGCTCATTTTTTGGTTCGTTTAGATTTCTCTTTGCACTTTTTTTTTCTGGTGGTAGGTATCACACAAACTGCAAGAACACAACTTCCACCACAACTAAAAGATTGAAACTTCCCTTTCAAGAGTAGAAATTACAAGATATCCTTTGTTCTTGAAGGTTTCCTAACAACGACATTTATTATGATCCACATACAATTACCATGAAAAACTCCTCATCCAATGCCAACCTCCTCGAGTTGGAAAAAATTAAGAGCTGCATTTGACATTATTAATCATCATTTGGTAAAATAGTAATGTTACGTTTATTTTTTTATTCTAATCTGTTAAAAAATTTGTTGACGTGTCAAACAATTATTGATGTAATTAATATAATAAATTATAAATGATTATTTTATTACATTTATTATTTGACATGTAAATATTTTTTAAGATAGTAGAATAAGAGAGCAAGTATAGCGTAATTCTTCGTAGAATAGTTAAGTGGTAACACTTTTGAAGGGTCATGGTTTTTATTGTAATCTTCAAAGTGAAATAAATAATTAAGTAGAATAAGACAAATATGTTAATGATAGAACTCTAAAACCTTCGTGTAATTTGCAGATCATGACTTCGATTGATTGTTCCACCAAAATCTTTCCCTCCTGCCTTCCTCGTCAAGTAAACATGGTCGTTCTCATGAAATAACAATTATTTCTGTATTTTCTCAAACACTTCTCTCCGTGTTTATTGAAAACAGGCAAAAGAAAAATTGATTTGAAGTTTTGTGTTTCCCATTCGATTACCAAGCAAAAGAAAGATAAATAATCAAAGAGGAGTTAAAATAATTTGCTGTAAAAGAATCAAAAATGAAAGAAAGGATGTACTGAGAATATGCTGTTGCAATTTGTAAGAACCCAAGGTCTTTCCATGGCGCTATATAAAGATATGGAAACCCTAGAGAGGACGAGCAAGGGTAGAGTAAAGTGTGAATGAAGTAAATTACAGGGCAATTTACTACTCTGGCAGTTTGTTATTTACCTTCTGATTCTGATTAACTTCAGTTTGGGAGAGGTTTACCTCACTGCCAAAGGAGATTTGCCCCGCAATACATTTGCATTTCTCCGTTTTTATGGTCTCTTCCGATGCAGATGTAAGTTTTCTTTTATTTTCTGCATTATTTTTTGTTATTTTTTTTTTTATTATTATTATTATTATTATTATTATTATTATTATTTCAAATAGTCATCTGATAGATTTGAATAAATCAAAGCTTCATTTATTTCGATAGTAGCTGGTAGTACTTGAACTTTCTTTTATTTCTCAAACTTCTTGATGAGATAAATCAATCATACGTTATCAACTTTTTGAAGTAAAATCTGTACAATTTGAAAGAAAATTCTCTCAAAATGATATATTAGCACGTCTTTTCGCTGTTAAAAAATATTTTTTCATTCATCTTATTTACTGAAAAATCTTAGAATTTCTAGAAATTTAGGAATTCACTTTCAAAAACGTACACGTCATTGAAACCATAGTAATTGTAGAGAGAGAACAGCCACAAAAAGAAAAGAGAAAGGCAGAGAGAGTGAGAGAATTTGTCTCTATCTCTATATAAACATTGATGAACGAGTCTAAAATAATAATTTGACACTTATTTTTTTTATGTCGAACAGAGATTTTTTTATTTCATCTGTTTTAGAAAATGTAACACTAGATTAACAGTGTAACACGAAATAATATCTAGCCCAAATTTCTTGTCTTTAGAGTTAAACTGAACATCTTATGATATATTTAATATAAAGTAATTATTATTTTTGTGAGAAAAAATACACAATTAAAAGTATATCAGCACGGGTGTAGAAAAAGTCAAATATATATAAAGAGGGACTACAATTTTTAATTCCAAAAATTAAATATGTGTCATTTTCTTCTATTTCTCGCCTTCTTTGTCTTAAAAAAGTTTATAAAATCGTCAGTCAGCATATCAAAGTGTCAAAAAAGTGCATCCAATAATTGGATTATTCGCATAAATTTAATGCTTGTGGGGGCAACCTTAACGTCAAGAATGAGAATATTGAAATTGATTTTTAAAGGATTTATTAATTATTTTTTTTCTAAAAAATTTCTTTTTGTGATATGATAACATAATTGCTCATTAAATTTTTCCTTAGCGAATGTGCAATGTGATATTTTTTATCATTAGATATTATCAAGTGAAGTATGCAAGAAAAAGTGACGAAGACGATCTAATATATTAACTTTATTTTTGTAGAAAACATTTGATGGAAGTAAAAGAAACCTTTCGATATCTTTCTCTTATCTATTTTTGTTTTTAAAACTTAACAACTTATTTAATCTAACTATCAATATCATACCACTTCATCAAAATTTAAATTAATTTTTACAATATTTAACTTAGTTTTAGTCATTGTGTGTGAAACCCGCAGTTCTTTATGGGTAAGAGGCGACCTTGATTTCAAATTCTATTTGGAGGTACGCTATTTAGGTTTTAGTCACTTTAAATCAAAGTTACGTAATGTTAATTGTGACCGTGGGTCATAAAGGGCTGACCATAACCTGGTGGGCTCTTTTTATTGAAGAGCCAGGGTCCTTCGTGAAAGCATTCTCAATTCTGATACACCATTGACCTAGTTTTCTCATTTGACGTCGGAGAGAAAGGAGAATTGGAAGAAAAATTCTACCAGATCATTTCCAAATCAAGAATCACGACCAACGCATCAGCATGATACGTCAAAGAGCTTGAAAGGTAAGTTGGATTTCAATACCCTTTCTTGTTATTTATTATAATTTGGAATTTTCATGTCATGGCCTGCGAGAAACCTGAGATAAAATGGGATCGAAGGTGACCAAAAGCAAATAGAATCACCCAACTTTTAACGTTGATTTGTAGTAAGCAATGGAAGACAAATGAAAAATAATTAAAAACTAGGGCCCAACAACATTGGGATATCATGCAGGTCCAACAAATACATGAAAAATAGTGCAATAATACAAGTTCCAAACAACTGAACTTAAAAAAAAAAAAAGAAGATAAAAGTCTAACAATAGTTTAATCTCACTAAAATAAAACTCTGTAAATGTAATAAAGATATGAAAATAAAAGTCGTGCATTCTTGAGAAAATTGGTATTTTTGTAATTAATTAAAATCGGCTAACAACTTGTCAAGAGTTACTCGTTTTGTCCTTTTATTTCCACGTTGAATGTTTCGAAACTTTTGGATAAAATTAGTAATTTAAAAAATTTACATATGGTTAGATTTGGATGATTTCCATTTGGAATTTGGACTATGTTTAGAATTTTGAAGGATGAGAATGTGATGGATTATTGTTTAATATAAATTGGAATTATATTAAATAAATTTAAAAGGGATTAAAAATAAAGTGAAGATGAATTAAAAATGAAAAGGGTGAATATTTTAAAGGGATGGAGAGAGAGAGAGTCTCTTCCCATTCTTGCTAATCATTTGAGGTTAGAGTCGCATTCATAGGACTAAGAGCAATGACTTTCGTTAAGGAACTTCGAGAGCAAGTCGCTAGAACTCCCTATTTCTGTAGTTAAAGTTTGAGGTTTTGTGAGAATCAGATTTGAGCTTGAAAAATTGAATTTGTTGTTTATTTCTAGATTGTATTTATGTTTTTGGAGTTTAGATATTGTGTTTAACATTTTGGAGGTGAAAATTAGTGAAAACGATGAGTTTCTTGCGAAACCGGTAACTAGAATGGCGTTTACAAGTGTCCTCTATCAAGTGCGGAGTTCTATAGTAGAGTCTCGTAGTTCACTACTGTAGCACCCAGTTCCATTGAACAAAAAAAATTTTTAATCTATTATTAATGATGAACTTTTATAGAAGGGTTGGGGAGAGTTATTGATTAGGTTAATAAATGATCAGGCGAGGGCATGATGGTAATTAGGATTTTACATAGTGGATAACACATTTAAGAAAAAGTCCAGTGAGAGTAGCCGCCACTATCCCCATTTTCCTCTTTCAGTTTTCAGCTCGAGCAGTAGAACTCTCTAGGCGATTCTCTCGCCCGATTCTCCTTCAACCTAGGTAAGTCTTGTTTTCTTGCATTTTAGTGATTAGTTTACTGAGAGAATACAATGTGAAGATTTCGAGGTTTCTGTGATTGAGGGTGGGTTCAGGTTTCTGGTGATAAATGGGAATGCACGGGTAGTAGAGTTTCAAATCGATTTCCTCAAACATATTATTGATTTTTGGTAAGGTTTAGTAAGGGTTGGATTAACGTACTGTCATGACCTTAGGTGAGCGAGTTTTGGAGTAGTTGTAACCGAGCATTTCTAGGAGAGCTAGGTAAGTAAAGTATGCATGTGCCTTCGGGCCTACATCACAAAACAGTAGGGTTGTGCATTTTGTGAATGATTTTGTATGTCATGCATCATGTTTTTGAAAGACTACGAAAATGAATTTCCATATAAGAATGGTAAGGTATGAACTGAACGTGACAGACAAACTATTAAGGGAACTAATCCGCCCCTTAATCGAGTAGAGGATGTATGACATTGGGAGAACTGATCCCACTCCCAAGGGAACCATGGGATCAGATCAGCTATTAAGGAAATTCATTCGCCCCTTAATCGAGTAGAGGATGTATGACATTGGGAGAATTGATCCCACTCCCAAGGGAACCAAGGGATCAGATCAGTTTATGAACGTATGTGTATGCAACTGAGATGAGAAAGTAGAAATTGCATGTTTAGGAATTTATGTTTCAGCAATGCATTTCATTACTGCTTTACTTACTTAGCATTAGGCTAATAGATGAGTTTTGTGATGTAGGTGTTGAGGATACTGCAGGTGAATTCCCTGAGTTTACTGACGAATAGATGGGGTTGGAGGAGCACTTCTCTGTCTCGAACTGGTATACTGATGTCTGTTGGTGTGAAAGTTTAGTTGACAGTGTTTCAATTTAAGTATATTGAGTTTTCATGACAGTAGTGATTTCAATATTTTGAATACAACATCGAGATTTTCCTGTTAATAGTAGTCTGTTGGGATTTAATGTTAGCACTCACTGAATTTTTAGTATTGCAATGGTTTGAAATGTTTTTAAATGGTTTCAGTGAAGTGAGTAAATTCTTTTCTGTGGTAGAGCCGTGTTTGTATACCAAGGAGTAGATGGGATGTGGTTCTGTTCTCTATCTTTAGATGAAGTCTATCGGCAGAGGTAGAGTTGTTGTTCTGTTGTCTATCGGAAGATGTCTTCAGTGGAAGCTATCGGATGATATAGAACAAACTTTGTCGTTTAGTGATCGGTATATGTAACTTGTTATATCAGAAGATATAAGTAGAGAGTTTGTCGTTTAGTGATTGGCGTATGCGTGCTGACGTCATCGGAAGGTGTAGGTTTAAGTCTATCGGATGATGTCTCAGTAAACTCATCGGCAGATGCGTGCTGACGTCATCGGAAGGTGTAGGTTTAAGTCCATCGGATGATGTCTCAGTAAACTCATCGACAGATGCGTGCTGACGTCATCGGAAGGTGTAGAGAGTATTTTGTCGTTTAGTCACCGGTGGATGTAGAACAAAGTCGATCGGATGAAGGAAATCATCTGGCTGACGTCATCGGAAGATGTAGAGTGCATTTTGTCGTTTTGCCACCGGATGATGTCTTCCATTTTCTGCTTCAGCCCCTTTTGTTGACTTTTTTCAGTGGGCGATGCGTTTGACTTTTGAAACTTATGACGTGTTTTGCGATTTAATCCTTTATTCCTTTTGCCGATTATTCCCCAAAATTCTAACTGAGTATTCAAGCATTGTACAATAGTTTTGTTTAACTTTATTTTTACTTAGATGATTTCCGCTACAAGTTTTTAAAAAAAAAAATAATAATACGGTTGAAATTTTTAGTCATGTACGGGCATGGTGTGACGAACCGGGTTCAGATAACTCGGGGCGTTACAGTATGGTATCAGAGACATTCAGTTAAACCGTTCAAAAGATTACTTATCAGTACCAATCGTCGCATGGAAGTACTCCAACAACTGTAAGTGTTTATGTTAGCCTCAGTAATTAGATATTTTTGAACATAGTTAACCTTGTACAGGAAGTGAGTTTAATGGCCAGACGCCCAGGAAGACCTAGGATACCGAGGGAAATGCCAAATTTGAGGAGTGAGGAGGAACCTAGTGTTATCAGACAATTAACAGACTTGGTACGTCAGTAAACAGACTTAGTGCGTCAGCAGTCCAATCAGTTGGGGGTGTTACTGAACCGAGAGGTACATGGGAGTGCCAACTCAGGTTCTAGCAATGAACATTCAGGGGACCGATTCCGGAAACTTCAGCCGCCCACGTTTGATGGAAAATCATCTAACCCGATTGTTGCTGAAGAGTGGTTGAGGAAGATTGAAAGCATGCTCCGGTGTGCCAACGTCGGAGAAGGAGACAAGGTTACCCTGGCGACCTTTCATTTTGCTGGAGACGCCCAGCTTTGGTTGGAGACAATTGAGACCACCACTGACATCCTGACTATGACTTGGTCACAGTTTAAGGACATTTTCTATGAGAAATATTTTAATAGCACAGTCCAGGCAGCAAAGAAGGTAGAGTTTTTGAACTTGAAGCAAACAGGGTCTGTGGCTGAGTACGTTAGACAATTTGAGTCACTGTCCAGATTCGCTGGACACTTTATTCACCGAAATGAAGATAAGGTGTTTCAATTCATGAATGGACTGAAACCAGAAATGTATAGAGGGGTCAAGTTTTCGGGTTATAAGGGTTTGCCCTTCAGTGATGTTGTGTCCACAGCATTGGAAGTGGAAGAAGCTGAATTGAAATGCGCTGGACTAAAGGAAGCCCCGAGAAAGTTTGTTCAACCATCGCCGCAGAGAGGAGTGAAGAGATCCAATGAAGGCCAGCACAGCCAAGGGATAGGAAATAAGGTACCAGATACCAAGACGTTTCCTTAGTGCCCAAAGTGTTCGAAGAATCACTCGGGCGAGTGTAGATTTGGATCGGGTAAGTGCTTCAACTGCGATGAGGTTGGACACTTGTACAAGGATTGCCCAAAGCCCCGGATTGTTCGATGTTTCCAGTGCAACAAGGTTGGCCATGTCAATAGAGACTGCCCAGCTTTGAAGGGTGGCCATGCCAGGATTAAGCCAAGGATATTCTCCATGATGGAGTCAGGTGATGAGGACCAGCCTGCTGTAGTGTCAGGTACTGTATTGATTAACTCTGTACCTGCTTTTACTTTGATAGATTCGGGTGCAACTCATTCTTTTATAGCCTCTGCATTTGCTGATAAGTTAGATGTACGGTTTACTCCTTCTGAGCATGTGTATAACGTAGCATTACCTTCTGGAGAGCACATGCACTCTAGTCAAATGATGCCTGATAGTGTGGTGTTAGTAGGGAATATGAATTTGCCTACTGACCTCATTGTTATGGACATAATGGGATTTGATGTGATCCTAGGAATGGATTGGTTGTTTAAGCATTATGCCACAATAGATTGTAGAACTGGAATTGTTAGTTTTCAACCCCCTAGTGGTTTAAACCATACCTTCCAAGCCCTGAAGAAGAGTAAGGAAATGACTGTAATGACTTCTGTTAGTTGTAGACCCTCCCATTGCAGAGAGTATTTGTGCTTTTTGGCCAGTGTTTTGGACACCCAACAAGTAGAAAAATCAAGCCCAAAAAACGTTTTAGTTGTCCAAGATTTTCCAGAGGTATTTCTAGATGACCTTCCTGGCTTGCCACCAGATAGGGAAATTGAATTTGTGGTAGATGTTTACCCCGGCGCTGAGCCTGTATCTAAGAATCCATATAGACTAGCACCAACAGAACTTAAAGAATTGAAGAAACAGTTAGAGGATTTGTTGGAGAAGGGGTTCATACGCCCTAGCTTTTCATCATGGGGTGCACCTGTCCTTTTTGTCAAAAAGAAAGACGGATCAATGCGTATGTGCATAGACTATAGAGAATTGAATAAGCTAACTGTCAAGAACAAGTATCCACTGCCGAGGATTGATGATTTATTTGATCAGCTTAAGGGTGCAAGAGTTTTCTCAAAAATTGACCTTAGGTTCGGTTATTACCAGTTGAAGGTTAAATCTGAAGATATCCCAAAGACTGCCTTTCGCACAAGGTATGGACATTATGAGTTTTTGGTTATGTCTTTTGGTTTGACAAATGCGCCAGCAGCCTTCATGGATCTTATGAATATGGTGTTTCGCGAGTATTTGGACAAGTTTGTCATTGTATTCATAGACGACATTCTAATCTATTCTAAAACTAAGGATGAGCATGCAGGACACCAAAACTTGGTGTTAGGATTATTGAAGCAGCACCAACTTTATGCCAAATTTTCTAAGTGTGAGTTTTGGTTGGACAGAGTTCACTTTCTTGGCCATGTGATCTCTGGAGATGAGATATCTGTTGATCCAGCCAAGGTTCAATCAGTTAAGGAATGACCTCAACCGAAGAATGCCACTGATATCCGAAGTTTCCTTGGACTAGCAGGGTATTATAGAAAATTCATTGAGGGATTTTCAAAGATTGCCACACCCCTTACTATGTTAACAAGGAAAAATGTGAAGTATAATTGGACTGATAAATGTGAATCCAGTTTCCAGACCTTGAAGCAGAAACTGACCAATGCCCCAATTTTAACTCTTCCTGTCGAAAATGGTAAATTCAGTATCTATTGTGATGCTTCCAAGATTGGACTTGGTTGTGTTTTGATGCAAGATGGAAAGGTTATAGCTTATGCTTCTAGGCAGTTAAAAGTACACGAAAAGAATTACCCCACACATGACTTAGAATTAGCTGCTGTGGTTTTTGCATTAAAAATTTGGAGGCACTACCTGTATGGACAAACCTGTGAGATATTTTCGGATCATAAAAGCCTGAAATACATTTTCACGCAAAAAGAACTGAATATGAGGCAACTTAGGTGGTTAGAGTTTGTCAAAGATTATGATTTTGAGATTAAGTACCACCCTAGCAAGGCGAATGTGGTGGCTGATGCCTTGAGTAGAGTGACTCCTTCAGTCTCTACATTGATTCTAGAAATACCGATAGCTTTAGAGACAGAATTCCAAAGATTTAACCTGGAAGCTGTGTCTAGTGTGTCAGCCATGCTTTCGGCCATATCCTTGAGGCCAACTATTTTGGAGAAAATAAAGGAAATTCAAATGAATAACGTTGAATGTAATAAGTATAAGTTGTGCATAAATTCTACTGACAAGTCGGATTTCAACTGCTCAGCTGATGGAATTCTCAAGTTTCGAAATAGACGGTTTGTTCCGGATGATGCCGAACTTAGAAAGGAAATCCTATCTGAGGCACATTCCTCTAGACTTTCTGTTCATCCTGGAGGTACGAAAATGTACAGAGATCTTAAACAACATTATTAGTGGCCAGGTATGAAGAGAAGTGTGGCGGAGTATGTGGAGTCATGTCTGGTCTGCCAGCAAGTCAAAGCTGAACATCAGAGGCCTGCTGGAACATTGCAACCCTTTCCAGTTCCCGAATGGAAATGGGAACAAATAACTATGGATTTTGTTACAGGATTACCTAGAACAGTAAAAGGTCACGATGCAATTTGGGTAATAGTTGATCGTTTAACCAAATCAGCTCACTTTCTGCCGATGAAGATAACATACTCGATGGATCAATTGGCTGAGTTGTATGTGCACGAGGTTGTTAGACTGCATGGAGTTCCAAGCACCATAGTTTCAGACCGAGACCCCAGATTTACATCTAAGTTTTGGAAAAGTTTGCACAAGGTTATAGGAACACAGCTTAGTTTTAGCACAGCCTTTCATCCTCAAACTGATGGACAATCCGAGAGAACTATCCAAACGTTGGAGGATATGCTTCGTGCATGTGTACTGGAATTTCAAGGTTCTTGGAGTAAGTATATACCATTGATGGAATTCTCGTATAATAACAGTTTTCAAGCAACAATAGGCATGGCACTGTACGAGGCATTGTATGGACGAAAGTGCAGATCACCATTATATTGGGAAGAAGTTGGAGAAGCACAATTGATTGGTCCTGATATTGTGCAGCAGACAGTGGAGAAGATTGCTCTTATCCGACAAAGAATCTTTATAGCACAAAGCCGGCAGAAAAGCTATGCAGACAAAAGACGAAGAGAATTAGAATTTGATGTTGGTAATGAAGTTTTCCTTAAGGTGTCACCTTTCAAAGGAGTTGTGAGATTTGGGAAAAGAGGAAAGTTGAACCCCAGATATATTGGACCTTTCCAAATCGTGAAGAGAATTGGGAAGTCGGCATATCAACTTCAGTTACCAGCCTCCTTGGAGGGAATTCATAATGTGTTTCATGTTTCCATGCTAAAGAGGTGTGTTAGAGATCCTTCCCAGATTGTGGAACAACAGAGTATCGAAGTTCTTCCTGCTCTTACTTATGAGGAGAAACCAGTAAAAATCTTAGATTATGCAGTAATGGTGTTACGCAACAAAGAAGTTCCACTGGTAAAAGTCTTATGGCATAACCAGAACAATGAGGAGACAACTTGGGAGCGCCAGCAGGACATGATGGACCAATATCCAGAACTATTCAGGTACTGAATTTTGAGGACAAAATTCTTTTAAGGAGGGTAGATTGTAGCACCCGGTTCCATTGAACCAAAAAATTTTTTAATCTATTATTAATGATGAACTTTTATAGAAGGGTTGGGGAGAGTTATTGATTAGGTTAATAAATGATCAGGCGAGGGCATGATGGTAATTAGGATTTTACATAGTGGATAACACATTTAAGAAAAAGTCCAGTGAGAGTAGCCGCCACTATCCCCATTTTCCTCTTTCGATTTTCAGCTCGAGCAGTAGAACTCTCTAGGCGATTCTCTTGCCCGATTCTCCTTCAACCTAGGTAAGTCTTGTTTTCCTGCATTTTAGCGATTAGTTTACTGAGAGAATACAATGTGAAGATTTCGAGGTTTCTGTGATTGAGGGTGGGTTCAGGTTCTTGGTGATAAATGGGAATGCACGGGTAGTAGAGTTTCAAATCGATTTCCTCAAACATATTATTGATTTTTGGTAAGGTTTAGTAAGGGTTGGATTAACGTACTGTCATGACCTTAGGTGAGCGAGTTTTGGAGCAGTTGTAACCGAGCATGTAACGACCCACGTCCCGAACCACGTACCCCGGCCCAGGCCCGTACACCTGGCACCGAGGCCCCGGCCCAAGCCCATACACTTGGCACCGAGTTACGTGTCCGGCCACGTGTCCGCTACTCACAGAACTTCTCTCTCCCTGCAGAGGAATTTTACCTTCCCCCCCACTCGAACCCAGGACCTCAGGGTTAAGTACCTGGGCTACAAGTGAGGAGTACCACTTGGGCTAGTAGCTCAAGTGGTACTCCTCACTTGTAGCCCAGGTACTTAACCCTGAGGTCCTGGGTTCGAGTGGGGGGGAAGGTAAAATTCCTCTGCAGGGAGAGGGAAGTTCTGTGAGTAGCGGACACGTGGCCGGACACGTAACTCGGTGCCAAGTGTACGGGCTTGGGCCGGGGCCTCGGTGCCAGGTGTACGGGCCTAGGCCGGGGTACGTGGTTCGGGACGTGGGTCGTTACAATAAAAGGCGCCTTTTATTGTAACGACCCACGTCCCGAACCACGTACCCCGGCCCAGGCCCGTACACCTGGCACCGAGGCCCCGGCCCAAGCCCGTACACTTGGCACCGAGTTACGTGTCCAGCCACGTGTCCGCTACTCACAGAACTTCCCTCTCCCTGCAGAGGAATTTTACCTTCCCCCCCACTCGAACCCAGGACCTCAGGGTTAAGTACCTGGGCTACTCCGGCTTAATCGGATTTTGGATTTAATATATTATATTAATATATTATATTATATGTGGCATTTTTGGTAAATATGTCAAATTAAGTCAGTTTCGCAAACGGAAAGCGTTAATACGATCCTAACGATTAATTGGAATTTTAAGGAATTTTGGAGAATTTTCGGAATAATAACGCTATATTCCGAGTAATTACGTTTCTCGTAAAACGAATGACGTTTTAGTAAAAAATAGTAAACGGGGTCCGATTTGCGAACGAACAGTTTTAATAGAACCCAGATAATAAGTTGGAATTATTGGCGAAATAAGAAAATTCGAATGGTCGAAAAACACGAGAGGGCAAAATTAATGTTTTGTTAAGAAATAGTTTTAATTATAATTATTATTATTATTATTAATAATAATAATCAAAACAAAAACAACGAAAAACGTTGTTTTTCGTTGTTGATTCGAGCCCGAGCACCCGCGACGAACGACGAACGACGAACGCGAACGGTGAGCGGCATCCCTCCAACGACGACGCGGCTCCGACGACGAGCAGACTCCGGCGAGCTGGAGCCAGAGTGCGGTTCGGCCTTTCCGCGCAAAAACCCGATCGAAAACGGTGAGTTCTCCCCTGTTCTTGCTCGATTCTGGCCGCGAACGTCGAGCTTTGTTGAGCTCCGATCGCCGGCCCTTCGTGGCCATTCTTGGCGTCGAATGGTCGGCTTAACACCGGCGATGGTTGCCGAGCGTTGGTGTGCCCAATTGGTGTCGAAAACAGGATCACGAATTGTGGGATTCGGTGTTTTCGTGATAACATCTAATTTGGTTAGTTTATGTTTAATTAGGTTAGTAGAGGGGATTGATTGGTGAGAAAAAGAAAATGAGCGTGAATGATGAAAAACGAAATGGAGGAAAATTCCGGGAAAGGCAGATTCGGGTTTTGTAAATAAAAATTGACCTAGTTACGATCGTTTGTCAAAGTCCCGAACACTACCCGGCCAAGGCCCGTACAACTGGCACGAGGCCCGGCCCAAGCCCATCACTTGGCACCGAGTTACGGTCCGGCCCGGTAGTCCGCTACTCACAGAACTTTCTCTCTCCCTTTTACGAGGAATTTTACCTTCCCCCCACTCGCACCCAGGACATCAGGGTTAAGTAACGGGCTAACAGTGAGGAGTACCACTTGGGCTAGTAGCTAAAGTCGTACTCCTCACTTGTGCCCAGGTACTGAACCTGAGGTCCGGGGTTTCGAGTGGGGGAAGGTTTAAAATTCCTCTGCAGCGAGGGAAGGCGGTGAGTAGCGGAACGTGGCCGGACACGTAACTCGGTGCAATGGTACGGGCTGGGCCGGGGGCCTCGGTGCCAGGGTACGGGCCTAGGCCGGGGTCCGTGGTTCGGGAAGGGGCGTGACAATAAAAGGCGCTTTTATTGTAACGACCCACGTCCGAACCCCGTACCCCCGCCCAGGGGCCCCCCCACTCCGTACACCTGGCAACGAGGCCACGGCCCAAGCCAGTACACTGCACCGAGTTACGTGTCCAGCAAGTGTCCGCTACTCACAGAACTCCCCTCCCTGCCAGCGAATTTTACCTTCCCCCCACTCGAACCAGGACCTCAGGGTTAAGCTACTGGGCTACTCCGGTTAATCGGATTTTGGATTTAATATATTATATATATTTATATATATGTGGCAGTGTTGGTAAATATGTCAAATTAAGTCAGTTTCGCAAACGGAAAGCGTTATCGATCTGATCGATAATTGGAATTTTAAGGAATTTGGAGAATTTGCGGAATAATAACGCTATATTCCGAGTATTACGTTTCTCGTAAACGAATGAAGTTTTAGTAAAATAGTAAAGGGGTCCGATTTGCGAAACGAACGTTTTAATAGACCCAGATCATAAGTTGGATTAGTGGCGAAATAAGAAAATTCGAATGGTCGAAAACACGAGAGGGCAAAATTAATGTTGTGGTAAGAAATAGTTAATTATAATATTATATTATATTAATAATAATACCTCAAACACAAAAACAACGGAAAAACGTGTTTTTCGTTGTTGATTAGAGCCCGAGCACCGCGACGAACGACGAGACGAACGCGAACGGGGAGCGGCATCCCTCCAACGACGACGCGGCTCCGACGACGAGCAGACTCCGGCAGCGGAGCAGAGTGCGGTTCTGCTTTCCGCGCAACAAACACGATCGCAAACGGTGAGTTATCACCTGTTCTTGCTCGATTTTCTGGCCGCGAACGTCGAGCTTGTTGAGCTCGATCGCCGGCCCTTCGTGGCCCTTCTTGGCGTTCGAATGGTCGGCTTAACCACCGGCGATGGTTGCCGCGCGTGTGTGTGCCCAATTTGGGTCGAAACAGGGAATCCCGAATTGGGGATTTCGGGTTTTCGGTGACTAACATCTAATTTGGTTCGTTATGTTAACTAGGTATTAAGAGGGCTTGATTGGTGAGAAAATGCGCGTGAATTGCTGAAAAATCGAAAATGGGGAAAATTCCGGGGAAGCGGCAGGATTCGGGTTTTGTAAAAAATTGACCTAGTTACGATCGTTTGTTTAGAATTCCTTTGGCAGGTTAAATAGGTTATTAGAGGAGCGCGTGGCCGCTGGAATCGTTCGATTCCGATAACCGACGCGAAAGTTACGCGCGTTCGAAGTTTCGGGTCGGTTTTACCGAACCCAAATTAGGGTCCGAAATTAATAGGGTTGACCATGATTAATGATAGAAAGGACGTATTGACGTTATTGGACGAAGTTCGAGTGATTTGTGAGAAATGTTAAAATTGGAGAATTTAGGGATTTTAGGGAAAGGCTCGTAACTTGGAATTTTGTGGTGCCGAGCGTAGATTGTTCAATGAAATAGTTTAATGAATCGAATTAGAGCTTTAGGAAGTTTCTTTAGTTAAGATTTCGTTAATTTGGACGTTATCGGTTAAAACGCATTTTAACGATAATTGTTGTGAATTGCTTAGGTGAACGACGCTCGTGGACGGAGATTGAAGTGCAACGGACGCGAGGTAAGTCTCTCGTGACTTGTTTGGCCGATTGGCCTACACCATAAGATTTCTTGTTGTTCGAGGAAATTGGAGATTATAGTAAGTGTCGGGCGAATAGGTTGGGTAGTTAGGTTAATTTCTTATTAGGTTATGTTTCTATTCGTCTTGATGGTATGCACGTTCATTGTTTGTTATTGCTTTGATTATGTTTATAGTATTGCACATGTTCACGCATCATGTTTCTGAAAAGCACGAAAAAGGAATTTCTATGCATATTTTCATGAAAAGGAAAAGGATAATGTAAATGTATGAATGAATGTAATCTGGTCAAGGAGGTGGCGGTGGTTCAGACATGGCTGCTTGGGGAGCATGTTTTCCCCCCGGTTAGATACGAGGGGCTATCCAATCGCGGGATGTGCCGCTCCTATCTAGCGAGAGTGAGGCCACGGTGACATTATGTAATGAAATGAAATGAAATGAATAGCGAAAAGGTAGGAAGCATGTTTTATGAACTGCACGCATAGCATGCATTGCATTCACGTAGACTTACTGAGCCTTAAGCTCACGACTTATTTTTATGGTGTAGGTGACCTCTACACAGGTGAGGATGAGATCCCTCCACCCGAGGCATGAACAGTTGAAGAAAGATGGCCCGTGGGAGTGTGCTGGGCAGTCGACGCGTAATTGACCCGTGGGGATGTAGGTATATGATTTGGGGACTTGATATGAAATGTATAGTTTGTCATATTAGGATGTTTGGGTTATTCTGGATAGAAATATGTAAGTGATAGGTGTAGGCTGTGGTAAATATTGTTGAATTGCTATGGATAACGAAACTGTTTTGAATTTACAACTTTCTGGAACTGCTTGGGACTTTCTTTTTAAATAGGAGGAATGTTTGGTTTTTAAATGGATCCATGCAGTTCGTTTTCTTGGAAAATGTGTTTTGTTTACTTATGTCTCGAGTCGTTCTGAGTGAGATTATGGAGGATGTATGAGCGTCAAGAGATTTGATGTTGAACTGTATAACTGAGATGTAGATAAGAAATGATATTGTCAGGATGTGATGAATTGATGAGTTGAGGAATGATAGAAGGTTGAGTGGTTTTATGTAAACTGTTTTTTATATGATAAATGAATTTTCTTTAAAGGTTTTCGAGAATGTTTTTAATTGGTTTAGAGGCTTAAAAAGGAAAATTTTATACGAGAAAAATAGGTACAGTTTTAGGGGTGTTACAGAGCATTTCCAGGAGAGCCAGGTAAGTAAAGTATGCATGTGCCTTCGGGCCTACATCACAAAACAGTAGGGTTGTGCATTTTGTGAATGATTTTGTATGTCATGCATCATGTTTTTGAAAGACTACGAAAATGAATTTCCATGTAAGAATGGTAAGGTATGAACTGAACGTGACAGACAAACTATTAAGGGAACTAATCCGCCCCTTAATCGAGTAGAGGATGTATGACATTGGGAGAACTGATCCCACTCCCAAGGGAACCATGGGATCAGATCAGCTATTAAGGGAATTCATCCGCCCCTTAATCGAGTAGAGGATGTATGACATTTGGAGAATTGATCCCACTCCCAAGGGAACCAAGGGATCAGATCAGTTTATGAACGTATGTGTATGCAACTGAGATGAGAAAGTAGAAATTGCATGTTTAGGAATTTATTTTTCAGCAATGCATTTCATTACTTCTTTACTTACATAGCATTACGCTAATAGATGAGTTTTGTGATGTAGGTGTTGAGGATACTGCAGGTGAATTCCCTGAGTTTACTGACGAATAGATGGGGTTGGAGGAGCACTTCTCTGTCTCGAACTGGTATACTGATGAGGCGGATTAACTGATGTCTGTTGGTGTGAAAGTTTAGTTGACAGTGTTTCAATTTAAGTATATTGAGTTTTCATGACAGTAGTGATTTCAATGTTTTGAATACAACATCGAGATTTTCCTGTTAATAGTAGTCTGTTGGGATTTAATGTTGGCACTCACTAAATTTTTAGTATTGCAATGGTTTGAAATGTTTTTGAATGGTTTCAGTGAAGTGAGTAAATTCTTTTCTGTGGTAGAGCCGTGTTTGTATACCAAGGAGTAGATGGGATGTGGTTCTGTTCTCTATCGTTAGATGAAGTCTATCGGCAGAGGTTGAGTTGTTGTTCTGTTGTCTATCGGAAGATGTCTTCAGTGGAAGCTATCGGATGATATAGAACAAACTTTGTCGTTTAGTGATTGGTATATGTAACTTGTTTTATCGGAAGATACAAGTAGAGAGTTTGTCATTTAGTGATCGGCGTATGCGTGCTGACATCATCGGAAGGTGTAAGCTTAAGTCTATCGGATATGTCTCGTTAAACACATCGGCAGATGCGTGCTGACGTCATCGGAAGGTGTAGGTTTTAGTCCATCGGATGATGTCTCAGTAAACTCATCGGCAGATGCGTGCTGACGTCATCGGAAGGTGTAGAGAGTATTTTGTCGTTTAGTCACCGGTGGATGTAGAACAAATTCGATCGGATGAAGGAAATCATCTGGCTGACGTCATCGGAAGATGTAGAGCGCATTTTGTCGTTTTGCCACCGGATGATGTCTTCCATTTTCTGCTTCAGCCCCTTTTGTTGACTTTGTTCAGCGGGCGATGCGTTTGACTTTTGAAACTTATGACGTATTTTGCGATTTAATCCTTTATTTCTTTTGCCGATTATTCCCCAAAATTCTAACTGAGTATTCAAGCATTGTACAATAGTTTTGTTTAACTCTATTTTTACTTTGATGATTTCCGTTGCAAGTTTTTTTTTTAAAAAAAATAATACGGTTGAAATTTTTAGTCATGTACGGGCATGGTGTGACGAACCGGGTTCAGATAACTCGGGGCGTTACAACTACGAAGTTCTGCAGTTTAACCTGGAGTTTTGCAGTTGGACCTGTACTCTCGCACTTGCACTCTAGGCTCCCGCACAGTGTAATTTAGTGAGAAATTTCACCACTTCTTTGTCGTTCTACTTCAGTTTGGTTTCTGAGCCTGGTATAAGACTCATCCATATTTTTCTAGTGTTCGAAAAGAATATTTATGGTACTAATTTTCTTTAAAGTTTTGTAACGCCTCGAGTTTTCTGAACCCGGTTTGTTACTCATAAACCCGAACATAAGTAAGAAAAATTTCGGACCAAATTTAAAACTTTGTTCGAAGGTCAAATTTGAACGTTTGCTAAAAACATAAAAAAAAACATTTGCAGCAAAAAATCTTTGAGTGAAGCAAGGTTCAGCAAAACTATAAAACAGTGTTTGAATAATCAATTAAAATATTAAGAAAATAATTCGGCCGGAAGAGATGAAGACTTAGGCATGAAATACTTAAAGTTTATAAGAGTTAAACACATCATTCGCTGAACAAAGTCAACGAGAAGGGCAGAAACAAACCGAAGGCTTCCACCGATGACGTCAGCCGGATGAATCAATTATCCAACCTCAACCGATTGCAAAATGACAAGTTTTGCTACTCGCATCTACCGATGACGTCAGCCGGATGATTCGTTCATCCAGCCTCTTCCGACTACAAAACGACAAGTCTTTTACCACGTCATCCGATTGGTTTAATACACGACATCCACCGATCGCTAAACGACAAAACTTCTACTACATCATCCGATAGGTTTAATACACGACATCCACCGATCGCTAAATGACAAAACTTCTACTACATCATCCGATAGGTTTAACACTCGACATCACCTGATCACAAAACGACACGCTTACTACTTATATCTTCCGATGGCTTCCACTGAAGACATCATCCGATAGACAACAGAACAACAACTCAACATCTGTCGATAGACATCATCTACCGATAGAGAACATGACGACATTTCAACTACTCCTTGCTATACAAACACAACTCTAATTATAGAAAGAAATTTACTTACTTCACTGAAACCATTCAGAAACAATTCAAATCATTGCATTACTCAAAATCCAGTAAGAATCAACATTAAAACCTAACAGAATACTATTATTAGAAAAATCTCAAAAACGTATTCAAGTATTGAAACCACTACTATCATGAAAACTCAACATACTTAAATTGAAACATTGTCAACTAAACCTTCACACCAACTGACATCAGTTAAACCGCCCCGTCAACTGCCAAATTGTTACATAGATGCACTCCTCCAACCAGTCTAGTCCTTATCAAACTTAGTAAACACACCTGCTGTCACTTCTTCACCTACATCACAAAACTCATCTATTAGCCTAATGCTAAGTAAGTAAAGAAATAATGAAATGAAATGCTGAAATATGAATTCCTAAACATGCAATTTCTACTTTCTCATCTCAGTTGTTCATGCATCGTTTCTGTTCAGATCCCCCTGTGAAATTGGGAGTTGGATTAACTTTCCCAAAGTATAAATATCCACTGACTCATTAAGGGGCGGATTAATTCCCTTAACAGTAAATCTGATTCACATAGCTGTTTTCGATCCCCCTGTTCGATGGGAAGCAGATCAAATTTCCCAAAGTCTAAATATCCACTGTCTCATTAAGGGGCGGATTAATTCTCTTAACAGTAAATCTGATTCACATAGCTGTTTCATTATGTTCATTCCTTACTATGCCAACATGCATTCAAATTCATTTTCGTATACTTTTAAAATATGATGCATAACATACAGACACATTCAAGTAAACAAAATCCTAATGTTTTGTGATGTAGGCCCGAAGGCACAAGCATACTTCACTTACTTGGTCTCCTGAAAATCGCTCGGCTGTAAGCTACCTTAGAAGTTTGCTCACCTAAGTTCATAATAGAACATCAATCAAACCTTCACTAAACTTTACCAAAAATTAACCAGAGGAACAAGGAAACCAGTTTGGAAATCTACTGCTTGCACATTCCCATTTATTCCCTAAGAACCCGAACCTACTCTCATCAACAGCATCTTTGAAATCCTCACATTGTACTCCCTCAGTTATCTAACTGCTAAAACGCAAGAGAATGAGGAAAAACGTACCTAAGTTGAAAGAGAATCGAGCAAGAAAATCGCCTAGAGAGCTCTGCTGCTTGAGCTGAAAACCGAGAGAGGAGAGTAGAGAAAGAGTGGCGGCTATAGTGCATTTAATCACAAAGCCTCTTTCCTTAAATAGGTTATCCATTATAAGTTCTCAATTTACCACTATGCCCTTAATTAGTCACTCATTAACCTAATTAATACTTTCCTAACTTTTCTCCACAACATGCTTACTATTAAATAACAGATTAGAAATTGGTTTAATAGAACCGGGTGCTACAAGTTTAGACGACTTTGCAGACTTCGAGTCAGTGCCAAAAGTTTCTGATCCTGCGCAGAAGAGGAGTAGTCATCATCGATGTACGGATTTTATGCTTTCAGCATTGTATTTGCATTGTTTTCAAAAAATATTATTTTGGTGGATTGCCACCTGTAAAAGTATGATGGAGCATTGTCGTCAGCATGTCGATTTTATAGGTACAAGTATTATGGTTTTTCTCACCTTTATTTTCAACATTCATGGTACATGGTTTTGTTGTGATCTGTTGAGGGATGAACCTTCTTCATGCTTTGGGCAGTCTTGGCATCAAAGCATCATGAGACTATCCTATCACACTTACTATTGTGTGAAGATGGTATTGTGTGCATGAACCAAAAATGACATTAGGCCAGTTATGATGCACTCCTGGGTATTGACTATACGAGTTGATGTTGTGGCTCATTGTCGGTCGCTAGTCACTCGTTTGACGAGCTGGATTTTTGGATTGCTGTCACAATTTCCTTTGGTCTAATAAAATATTGTAGGGTTTTTGGATCACCGTCTTTCTGTGAAGTGTGCTGGAAGAGTCTTTATGTGACCCTTCTTTTTTATTGAGGATTTTTTCCACGGAAAACATTGAGGGTTATTTTCAGTATATGACCACCTATGTATGTGACAACTTTTATAACTACCTCATTGAGGGCTCGTGGAGCCGGTTTTGATTAAAAGAAAAAAAGACATTTCCTTAAAAGTTTTATAAACTCATTTATAGTTTGAAATTTAAATCAAGGTTTGAAATGAAGATTAAAATCAGTTTTTTGAAATAAAATCCATTAGTCACTCACCATAACGACCCTCTCCCAATCCAAGTAAAGAGAATAATAGTTAGCTTCAGTGTAGATCTGGGAGAGACTACTAGCTATTTCATTTCCTGTTAGAACTTTGTTTGTATTTCCTTTGTAAGGATTTGGCTGTTTAATTTGGAAGTGTAAACCTAACTGTTTGATTAGAACCATTTAGTTTTCCTCACGGTTGAATGTTTTTAAGTATTTACTTTATTGCACTATATACTTGGGATTTCACTATCTTGGGATTGACTATGTAATCATTTTTAAAGACTTCTACTGTCAACCCTAGACTTGAGCTGGGTGATCAGCTTCTCTTCTTGGGAATTGGGTCACGCCACTTGACATTTCTGCTACGACCCGTCTCTTGTTTGTGAAAGATTTTGTTGGTATCAGAGCCAGGTTCATACAAAAACTGGAAGTGTTTTTCCTTAAAGCATGATAGTGTAATATTTTGGACCAATGTCTACCGTGTGTAAAAATTTCTAAGTCTTTGTGTTGGTTTCCTTTCAGATAAGAATGCCTTAGAGAAGGAATCCTCGTAACCCCACCCAAGACAATGCCGCCGATGCTATCACAACCATGATAGAAGCGCTAATAAAGCTTTCTAGTGGTAGAATGACTCAAAATCTGAGTATTACTTGGATGACCTACTTCTGAGAGTTTGCTATGCTGAATCTGACGGTGTTGGAAGGTAGTGCTAACCCGATGGAAGCGGAGAATTGGATGCAAGAGATGGCGAGGAATTTTCAGACCTTGCAAGTTCCTGGAGAGTACTAGGTGGGGATTGTTGCCCACTATTTGAAAGAATTAGCACTAGGTTGGTGGAATACAGTGCGAGCAACCTTTGAAGTTTGAGCCATGGAGTGGAAGGACTTTACTAAGATTTTCCATAGTCAGTACATGATAGGCTTCACCTATGGCAACTTGTGGGGAAACCACAAGCACTAGTTCTTTTCGGATCAACAATGAAGTTATCCGAAAATCCCTAGATTCCAAGCAATACATCTTACTCAATTTATGATCAAATGCTCTGAAAATTTAATAGATTCTTACCACCAATATGAAGTTATTTCCTTTAAAATTTCAAAGGCTAATTCCTTTCCTAGCCGAAGATATAACCGATTCAATCCACTGGTCTGTTTAGCCGATTTCTGTTGCTAGAACCGAAAAATCATCAACTTCGATCGTGCACAACTTTTGCTAGGGAAAATAAATAGACTTAAAATTTTAAAGGGGACGTGTTGAGGGGATGCAGTGCCAGATCTGAAACTTTCAGAGGTTGGTTCGTAGTGGAGTGGAAGTTATGGCTTAAAACTCGTTCCTGGTCCGAGAAGGCTATAAGCTGCACACTTTGGCCTTGTCTCTCTCTAAACGAAGAAGCTTTCCAAACAAACTGAGAAGAAAGTTTTGGAATACTAACTTGTCCTAGATTTCTACACTTGAATGAGTGGAAGAAGGTTGCAATATAAAATGAACACCTTGGCTCACAACAAGATGCACTTGGTAACAATCTTCTTTCGAATTTCACTCACGAAAATGAAAAGAAAGCAGCAAAGCTCTGGTTCTATTTGATAATCAACTGCACTCAACAAGAGTTTAAGATGAGTTTTATACCCCCACCTTTCATCCCTTTTAGGGTTTACAAAAGTAGCCAATAAGAAGATGAAAAAAAGAGACATTCTCAGCCACCATGCAAAAACTGGGTACTTTTGGCAAAGTCTAGCATCTCTCCACGTGTCCTTTTCACTTGAATTTGAACCATAAAAAGATGCACCTATCATGCCACAAATCAGCTCTTAAGTTTATCAAATAAAAAACAAACGACAAACTAAAGTTAAAAGGAAATTACAAGGCGATTACAATTGGTGAAAACTAGGGAAGACAACATTCCCCCTTCAATCGTTGCATGGTCGAGGATAATGTTCCCATGCAATTAGATGGTATGGCTTCTCTAGATCTTGATCATTTGGTTTCCACTCCATTTGCTCCAATGGTATGCCACCAACAAAATGAGAAGATTTGTTAGAAAAAGGGCCATCGATCAAGGATTTGGAACGAGACCGGGTGATAGCTCCCCATGGCATATCATCCTCTCCGAGTGAAAGAGGATTTGACCACAAATCCTAGGACTTAGAAATCTCTAGTTTTCGATGTAAGAAGAAAGGTCCTGTACATTAAAGGTAGCGGAGATGCTATACTCTCCCAGCAATTCTAGCTTGTAAGCATTATTGTTGATCTTTTCGAGGACCTTTAATGGACCATCGGCCCTAGGGTAAAGTTTAGATTTCTGTTGCTTGGGAAACCTCTCTTTCCTTAAATGAAGCTACACTAGGTCCCATTCTTTAAAAATAACTTCCTTTCTTCCTTGGTTGGCAAGTTTGGCAAAGGTTTTGTTTTTCTTTTCAATGGTTTTCTTCACCTTCTCATGCATGCTTTTGACTTGATTCTTTTTGCTTGCTCCAATGGGATTGACGAGGTCTTTCGTGGGTAATGGTATGAGATCCAATAGGGTAAGTGGATTGAATCCATAAGCGACCTCAAATGGTGTCATTTGCGTAGTGGAGTGCACACTCCTATTATAAACGAATTCAATGTAATGAAGTTGAATATCCTAATAGGTGAGCGTCTTGCCCACTATGCTCCTCAATAAAGTTTCCAAAGTTTGATTCACGACTTCGGTTTGGCCATCTGTTTGAAGATGAAAATAGGTGCTGAAGAGTAACATTGTACCAAGCTTTCTCTATAGTGTTGTCCAAAAAGAACTTCAGAACTTGGTGTCCCTATCTGAAACTATGAATTTTGGAATTCCATGCAAACGAACCACTTCCTTGAAAAATATTTCGGCTATGTGGGACGAGTCATCTGTCTTGGAACAAACTATAGAGTGTGTCATTTTCGAAAACTTATCCACAACCACCGTGATCGACTCCTTGGCTCGGTTAGTACGAGGTAGCCCCATAACGAAATTCATACTCACTTCCTCCCAAGGATAGTTTGGTACTTGTAATGGTAGGTAAAGCCCTTGAAAAAGCACTTTACTTTTATCCTTTTTGCACACCATACATCTTTCTAACACTCGATGCACATCCCAGATTAATGGCTAATAAAAATGCTCCTTGAGCATCTCCATAGTCTTCTTCTCCCCGAAGTAATTTGTTAATCCCCCTCCATGGGCTTCTTTGATCAAGGACTCTCTAATGCCTCCGTTTGGTATGCATAGTTTCCCCTCTTTGAAAAGGAAGCCATCCACCACACGATAATCCCCTTCAGCCTTCTCCTTGCATTTGTTATACCAATGGCTGAAATCCACATCTCTTTCATAGGTGTTCTTTATCCACTCAAAACCAAAAAACCTTGTGCTTAGTACGATTAGAAGAATATACCTCCTAAAGAGAGCATCCGCCACAATATTTGTTTCCCCCTTTTTGTGTTTGATGATGTAGGGGTACCTTTCAAGGAACTCCACTCATTTTGCATGTCTTCTATTGAGTTTCCCTTGACTTTTGATGTGTTTAAGGGCTTGATGGTCGATATGTATAATGAATTCCTTTGGAAGGAGGTAATGTTGTCATACCTCAAGTGCTCGGATGACGGCAATGAATTCTTTGTCGTAAGTCGAATAGCTGACGGTAGCCCCCTTAAGCTTCTCACTAAAATAGGCAAGTGGGCTATTCACTTGCATGAGCAAGGCTCCAATGCCCATGCCCGAGGCATCATATTCAATCTCAAAAACCTTGTTGAAGTCAGGAAGCATGAGGACGGGTGCTTTGCATAACTTCTCTTTGATTGATTCGAAACTCTGTTGGAATGCGACAGTCTAATGAAACTCTTTCTCTTTCTTGGTGCAATCTGTGATGGGAGCTATAATGGGACTAAAGTCCTTAATGAACCTTATGTAGAACGAGGCCAACCCGTGGAAACTCCTCACATCCAATACCCCTTTTGGAACTGGCCAATCCCTGATGGCTTCAATCTTCGAATCATCTACCTCCATACCATCCTTCGTAATGATGAAGCCAAGGAAGTATACCCTCTCTTGGGTGAAGGTGCACTTCTTGAGATTCTTGAAGAGTTTGGCGTCCCGAAAAGTAACAAAAAGAATGCCAAAATGATCTAGGTGTGTGGCAAGGTCTGAACTGTACACCAAAATATCATCGAAGTACACCACAATAAATTTGCCCAAGAAATCTTTGAGCACGTAGTGCGTGAGCCTCATAAAAGTGCTCGGGGCGTTCGAAATACAGAATGACATTACCAACCACTCGAGTAACCCATACTTGGTTTTTAAAGCCGTTTTCCATTCATCGCCCTCCTTCATTCGTATATGGTGGTAGCAGCTCTTTAAATCCACTTTAGAAAAATAGGAAGCCCCACTAAGCTCGTCTAACATAACCTCCAGCCGATGAATGAGGTACCGATACTTGATTGTTATTTGATTGATGGCTCTGCTATCTATGCACATCCTCAAGGAGCCATCCTTTTTTGGTACTAGAAGAGTGGGAACTGCACATGGACTAAGTGACTCCCAAATGTACCCCTTCTCCAATAGTTCCTCCACTTGGTTCTGCAATTCCTTGGTCTCTTCCGGATTCATTCTATAAGCAGGACGATTTAGAAGTACAGTCTCTGGTTGCAAGTCTATCTGATGCTCAATACCCCTTAAGGGGTGGTAGACCCTCTGATAGTTACTCCATAAACATATCTTCAAACTGTTTCAAAAGCCCCTTAACTTCTTTGGGAATTCCTCTTAGTTCTTCCATCCTTTCTCTGAACAACATAAGAAAGATCGGACCGCCCACTAATAGTGTAACGACCCAGAGGGATCACCACGTAATTCATGACTTTCTTAATCATTTAATTCTTATTACTCACACTCTATTCATTTTTGGTAATATATTTTTTTTTGAAACATAACTTAGCTCAAGATGTCATGCACGATTCAATAGGCATCGCTCGACAGAGGAGTACATTATACATCTGCCGGCGGGTAGGGTAAAATGCTCCATCCGATAAAAGACTTCAGCTCTTAAGCTGCACCTACCGATTGAGAAATAAACTTGCATCTGCCGATCAGACCCCAACAGATTTCTATACTTAATTACTTACTCCTGCCGGTCGCTAAACGACAAGCATGGAGTTTACATCTTGCGGTAGAGAAAGATTTCATCATCCGATTTGTCACGTGAAACTCGCGAGACTCACTTATCACCGCCTAATAGAGGACATCGTCCGGTGAGCACGAGCTTAACAAGAGACCCTTTAAAATTTCACTAGATAGGAGATATCATCCGATGGGCACGTGCATCACTCGTGGTTCGTTTAACCTCGTTCAACATCAGCAATACACTACACATACCGGTCACTAGACGACAAAATAACATCTTCATCATCCGGTGACTTTAATACACTACATCTACCGATCACTGGATGACAAAATAACACTCCCATCATCCGATAGCTTAAGCGCACTACATCTACCGATCACTAGACGACAAAATAACACTCTCATCATCCGATAGCTTAAACGCACTACATCTACCGATTACTAGACGACAAAATAACACTCCCATCAACCGATAGCTTAAACGCACTACATCTACCGGTCACTAGATGACAAAATAACACTCTCATCATCCGATAGCTTAACCTTCACTGACTTCAAACTTCAATGGCATAACATTCATATTAATGAAAATCAGTAACTCACCTAGAATTAATATAGCAGAAGACTTAAGCAAACAAACCAACCAATGCTCATTAAAATTATTTTCAAGGGTCAGTGGTCAACAGACATCTTTAAAAGAAGACTCAATGTTATAAAATAGACTCACCCTACTTAAACTATCATATTCATTTGCCATCCAGCCACAGATTTGCTCCCTGAACACCTTCCAGCAACCGAGCTTAGACATCCTCATTAACTTTGAGATCCTCACCTGAAAACTCGTCACCTACATCATAAGGTTTAAACTATAAGCCTATTGCTTAGTAAGGAATGCAGTACTAATAAGTATGCATGAATCCGCATTTTGAGAAAACAAATGCTCATGAATCTTTTCTTATTCATGTTCATACTCAAGTCTTCATCCTTGTTCATCATTCATATTCATTGTTCATAATCATCATTCATATACTTCATTCATATTCATCGTTCATATTCATTGTTCATAATCATCATTCATATACATTCATATTCATTGTTCATATTCATTGTTCATAATCATCATTCATATACATCATTCATGTTCATCGTTCATATTCTTTGTTCACGTTGTGTGGATTAAGGGAGGATTTGTGCCGGTAAAGGGGGTTTGACAGTGAGAGTGCACATAGTTCCCTTGCGGGTCGTATCATGGTCCTTCTTTTGGACAGTGACATACGCCAAACCGCCCCCAACCCTCGCTTAATTCACGTTGCATAAGTTTTATATTCTTATCTTGTTCATGAGAAAGTATACTCTTAAAACATTTTCATATGCATAAAACATTCATTATGCATGAACATGAATATTCTTAAATCATCAAGCTACAGAACAGAGCACCATTCGACATGAAACCTTACCATTGAGCTAATCATCAGCATAAACATTAGACAGTAACATAAGGGAAACTTCTAGTCATAGTATGAGTTTCTACCTAGTATCCTTTGATGTAGGGTCCTAATGACCGAGAAACCTACACATTCACTTACCTGGTCTCCTTAGCAATTTGAGCTCCTTTCTCTTCAAACTTCTTTACCTAAAACATTTACATTGCAGTAGTTAAAACAAAATCGTATTAGTTCTAATCACAAGTCATCCTAGGATCTAATAGCTATAGTCACTCCTGAATCCTTAGTATAGTTCTCTGTGCAGTTTGAAATCCAAAACCCAGAACAGACAGATTCGATTAGCGATAACTCAGGTTTGGTTGTTTAATGTCCAAAATCGATTAGGAATGACATTACCACTTTCAGATTTTAAAATACTCTTACTAATACTCGGCCATTGAAGAGTCCAGAACTTCAACACATAGCTGAAAACAGAGCTTAACGACTAAAAGATAGCTACATTGCTAAACTCGTACCTCATGGACAAAGTAGCCGAGCAGCAGCAAGGAAATCGATCGTCGAAGAAGGGATTTTCAGCTGACAGAGAGCGAGAGCTCGGGAGGGGAAATCGCCGAGAGTAAGAGGTGACGGCTACAGTGGTTTAAATGAGGTTTGAATCCTTTCCTTTTTCTTTAAATACAAGCCTCAATCCTCCATTATTACAACTTTGCCACACAACCTAGTTTAAATCCACATGTAATTAATTAAGCTTGGCATAAAATTCTAAATCGTGAAGATTGAATAATCATGGCCGTTAATTCAGTTAGGAAGTCACCTGGTTGAAGTTGTCGAGTGTTACATCCACCCCTCCTTAAACAAAATTTTCGTCCCCGAAAATTGATCAAGCGAAGAGTTCTGGATATTTGTCCATCATGTCCTGTCGTCTTTCCCATGTGGCTTCCTCAATACCATGATTCATCCATAAAATTTTCACCAGTGGAATCTCTTTATTCCTCAGAGTCTTAACTGCAGATTCCAATATCTGCACCGGCTTTTCTTCATACACCAGTGTCGGTTCCAACTCAATATCTGTTGGCTGAATAACTTTCATCGGATCTCGTATGCATTTCCTTAACATTGACACGTGAAAGACATTGTGAACCCTTTCCAATGATGGAGGTAATTGCAATCTATAAGCCGTACTGCCAATCCTTTCTAAGATAGGGAATGGTCCAATAAATCGTGGGTTTAGCTTTCCTTTCTTACCAAATCCTAAAACTCCTTTAAATAGTGAAATCCTCAGGAAAACTTCATCACCAACAGAAAACTCAAGGTCTCTTCTCCTATGGTCTGCATAACTCTTCTATCGGCTCTGTGCTATTATCATTCTTTTCCTAATAGTGGCAATCTTGTCCGACATCTGTTGCAAAATCTCGGGACCTAGGAGTTTTGCTTCACCGACCTCATCCCAGTATAAAGGTGACCTGCACTTCCTGCCATACAGTGCTTCATAAGGTGCCATACCTATGGTGGACTGGTAACTATTGTTGTAAGAGAATTCAACCAATGGCAGGTATCGACTCCACGACGTCTGGAACTCAAGCACACATGCCCTCAACATATCCTCGAGTATTTGAATTGTCCGTTCAGATTGTCTATCGGTTTGTGGGTGGAAGGCAGTGCTGAAAGATAACTTTGATCCTAATGTGCCTTGCAAACTTTGCCAAAATCTTAAGGTGAATCTAGGATCACGATTGGATACAATAGATAAAGGAATTCTATGCAATCTGATGATTTCTTGGACATACAGATCAGCAAGCTGGTTCATTGTGAAAGTCATTCTTACAGGTATAAAGTGTGCCGACTTTGTCATTCTATCAACAACGACCCAAATACTATCATGTCCTTTATTTGTCTTTGGCAAACCTACAACAAAATCCATGGCAATGTTTTCCCACTTCTATTCAGGGATTGGTAGGGGTTGAAGGGTACCTCCTGGGCGTTGGTGTTCTGCTTTAACCTGTTGGCATACCAAACATGACTCCACATACATAGCAACATCCCTCTTCATATTTGGCCACCAATAATGTAACCTTAAATCCCGATACATCTTGGTGCTACCAGGATGCACAGAAAAGGAAGTTGAATGAGCTTCAGCCAAGATCAACTCTCGCAACTCCTTATCATTTGGAATGTACCATCGGTTCTTAAATTTCAAAATACCATCATTAGAGAGACTGAACTCCGAGGAGGCGTCCTTTAACTTATTCATCATGCTACTATTCTCCTTCGAATCCTTTTGTTGTGCCTCTTTGATCCTGTCCAAAATAGTTGGTCGGATAGATAAATCAGCCAGTAAAGCTGACAGCTCGGGAACTATTTCCAATTCGAACCTCTGAACTTCCTTCCTCAAAGGTATAGACATGGTTGATAACGCGGGTTGCATTGTCGTTGACATTTTGCTTGAGTGTCTGGAAGCCATCTTCACAAGCTTCGGTCCAAGAGTACTTGGTGTCCTTCTTTGTCAAACTAGTTAAAGGCTTAGCTATCATAGAAAATCCTTTAATAAACTTCCTATAATAGCCTGCCAAACCAAGAAAACTATGGACTTCACTGACATTCCTCGGCTGTGGCTAGTCCTTAACAGCCTGAATCTTAATTGGATCTACTGATATACCCTCAGCAGAAATGACATGGCCTAAAAAGTTAACCTTATCCAACCAAAATTCACACTTGGACAACTTGGCATAAAGTTGTTGCTGTTTCAGGGTTGTCAAAACCATTCTTAGGTGTTCTTCGTGGTCAGTTTCAGTCTGTGAGTATATGAGAATATCATCTATGAATACAATCACAAACTTGTCTAAGTAATCACGAAACACTCGATTCATCAAATCCATAAAAGCTGCAGGTGCATTGGTTAACCCAAACGACATCACAAGGAATTCATAATGTCAAGAACGGGTCCTAAAAGCTGTCTTAGGTATATCACTTTCCTTAACCTTCAGTTGGTAGTACCCCGAACGCAAGTCAATCTTTGAAAACACCTTAGCTCCTTGCAATTGGTCAAACAAGTCGTCAATTCGGGGCAAGGGGTATTTATTCTTAATTGTCAACTTGTTCAGTTCTCGGTAATCTATGCACATCCTTAGGGAACCATCTTTCTTCTTAACGAATAACACAGGTGCACCCCAGGGAGAACTACTAGAGCGTATGAATCCCTTGTCTACTAATTCCTGTAGTTGGACTTTTAACTTCTTTAGCTCAACAGGTGCCATGCGATAAGGATTCTTAGATACGGGTGATGCCTCGGGATACGTATCAATTACAAATTCTATTTCTCTATCGGGTGGTAATCCTGGCAAATCATCCATAAACACATCAGCGAACTCTTTAATTATAGAAATATCTTGCAGCTCTACTTTGTTCTTTACCCGATTATCGATCACACTAGCTAGATAACTCTCACAACCATCTTTCAATAACCGCTGAGCCTCTAGCGAGGATATAATCGATATCTTACTTATTTTTGGGATAGCTTGGAAAGTGTACTGATCTCCATTAGGGGGTCAAAACTCGACTAATCCAGACCTACAACTTATCGTGGCATAATGCCTGGATAACCAATCCATTCCTAATATAACTTCATATCCCTTCATGTCAACTACAATTAGTTCTACATATAACTTCTTATCTCCTAGGGACACAATATCACCTTTCAATATCTGCTCAGAATACAAGGACTTTCCTGATGGTAACATCACACTATATGGCCTATCAGCTGGTAAGTATTCTAACTTATGCTTACACGCAAACAAGGTTGCAATAAATGAGTGTGTGGCACCCGTGTCTATAAGTGTATAAGCAGAAACACCACAGATCATAATTGTACCTGTTATGATCGTATGCTGCATGGTGTCTTCGTCTTCCATCATAGCAAAGACTCGGGGCATTACTCTTGCTCGGTTTGGATCGGGTGGCATGGGGCAGTCTCTGACTACATGTCCGACCTTGTCACATCTAAAACAGCGGCCAGAAAGTAACTTGCATTCGCCGGGATGGTTCTTCTGACAGGTGGGGCATAGAGGGGCCATTGGTCACTTTCCTTTTCCCTGATCATCATTTGGATTGAAGGGTCTCTTTATACCTTGTTGTTGTTGTGGTGGTCCCCTGTTCTGTTGCGGCTGCCATCCTTTGTTCTGACGTGGTGGCGGCTGAGTTTCCTTCCTGAATTTTCTTGGCTGCTCACGCTGTGCATATGCTGTCATTTCAGCCTCTTCCAGCTCCAAGGCCTTAGCTGTCACTTCACCATAAGGTACATTGTGTATCCCAGCAGTCTTTACTTTCATGTACAAACTCGGCTTTAGTCCTTGAACAAATTGGTAAATCCTGTCCTCATCATCCTCAATCATTCGGGGAGCAAACCGTGATCAAGCATCAAATTTGCATATGTAATCCATCACAGAGCCAGTTTGTCGCAGATTCATGAACTCCTTCTTCTTGTTGGCCCGAACAGTCCTATTGAAGTACTTGTCAAAGAAGGCAGTCTTAAACATTTCCCAGGTTATAGCTCCTGCATTAGCGGTGTTCTGGATTGAATCCCACCAATGCCTTGCACTCAATTCCAAATGAAAGACAGCATATGTGACCTTATCTCCTTCATCAACCTTTGCATACTTAAACATGTCCTCTATCTTTCGAACCCATTCCTCAGCATAAATAGGATCTGAAACATGTCCATTAAATACCGGGGGTCGAAGCCGGTGGAAACGCTCACCCCCATGTTCATGAGTTGCATTAGTACTGGAGTTGCCTTGTTCCTCTCTAGCAGTCATCAGCTGTTCGATCTGGCGAGATTGGCGCATGACCAACTCCGTCAACTGAGCAATGACATTGCTATCCTCATTGGTCTTTCTCTGCTGACATCTAACCATTTTGGGATTCCTAGACAAATAGTTATAGATACATCTTAATTTAATGACATTTATTGAAATCGTAAATACTTACAGTTGCTGGAGTGTACTCAGATGGCAATCTGTGCTGGGAGGCAGTCTGCAGAATCAATTTTAGAACCCGGTTTTTGCTTTGATACCATAATTGTAACGACCCAGAGGGATCACCACGTAATTCATGACTTTCTTACTCATTTAATTCTTATTACTCACACTCTATTCATTTTTGGTAATATATTTTTTTTTGAAACATAACTTAGCTCAAGATGTCATGCACGATTCAATAGGCAACGCTCGGCAGAGGAGTACATTATACATCTGCCGGCGGGCAGGGTAAAATGCTCCATCCGATAAAAGACTTCAGCTCTTAAGCTGCACCTACCGATTGAGAAATAAACTTGCATCTGCCGATCATACCCCAATAGATTTCTATACTTAATTACTTACTCCTGCCGGTCGCTAAACGACAAGCATGGAGTTTACATCTTCCGGTAGAGAAAGATTTCATCATCCGATTCGTCACGTGAAACTCGCGCGACTCACTTATCACCGCCTAATAGAGGATATCGTCCGGTGAGCACGAGCTTAACACGTGACCCTTTAAAATTTCACTAGATAGGAGATATCATCCGATGGGCACGTGCATCACTCGTGGTTTGTTTAACCTCGTTCAACATCAGCAATACACTACACATACCGGTCACTAGACGACAAAATAACATCTTCATCATCCGGTGACTTTATTACACTACATCTACCGATCACTAGATGACAAAATACTCCCATCATCCGATAGCTTAAGCGCACTACATCTACCGATCACTAGACGACAAAATAACACTCTCATCATCCGATAGCTTAAACGCACTACATCTACCGATCACTAGATGACAAAATAACCTCCCATCAACGACAAAATACTCCCATCATCCGATAGCTTAAGCGCACTACATCTACCGATCACTAGACGACAAAATAACACTCTCATCATCCGATAGCTTAACGCCTACATCTACCGATCACTAGATGACAAAAATAACACTCCCATCAACCGATAGCTTAAAATGCACTACATCTACCGTCATTAGATGGACAAAAATAACACTCTCATCATCCGATAGCTTAACCTTCACTGACTTCAAACTTCAATGGCATAACATTCATATTAATGAAAATCAGTAACTCACCTAGTATTAATATAGCAGAAGACTTAAGCAAACAAACCAACCAATGCTCCTTAAAATTATTTCCAGGGTCAGTGGTCAACAGGCATTTTTAAAAGAAGACTCAATGTTATAAAATAGACTCACCCTACTTAAACTATCATATTCATTATCATAATTAAAATCGTAAAAACATTAACAAGGGGTCTCATTTGCCATCCAGCCACAGATTTGCTCCCTGAACACCTTCCAGCAAACCAGGCTTAGACCACCGAGCTTTACATCTCATTAACTTTGAGATCCTCACCTGAAAACTCGTCACCTACATCATAAGGTTTAAACTATAAGCCTATTGCTTAGTAAGGAATGCAGTACTAATAAGTATGCATGAATGCTCATTTTGAGAAAACAAATGCTCATGAATCTTTTCTTATTCATGTTCATACTCAAGTCTTCATCCTTGTTCATCATTCATATTCATTGTTCATAATCATCATTCATATACTTCATTCATATTCATCGTTCATATTCATTGTTCATAATCATCATTCATATACATTCATATTCATCGTTCATATTCATTGTTCATAATCATCATTCATATACATCATTCATGTTCATCGTTCATATTCTTTGTTCACGTTGTGTGGATTAAGGGAGGATTTGTGTCGGTAAAGGGGGTTTGACAGTGAGAGTGCACATAGTTCCCTTGCGGGTCGTATCATGGTCCTTCTTTTGGACAGTGACATACGCCAAACCGCCCCCAACCCTCGCTTAATTCACGTTGCATAAGTTTTATATTCTTATTTTGTTCATGAGAAACTATACTCTTAAAACATTTTCATATGCATAAAACATTCATGATGCATGAACATGAAGATTCTTAAATCATCAAGCTACAGAACAGAACACCATTCGACATGAAACCTTACCATTGAGCTAATCATTAGCATAAACATTAGACAGTAACATAAGGGAAACTTCTAGTCATAGTATGAGTTTCTACCTAGTATCCTTTGATGTAGGGTCCTAATGACCTAGAAACCTACACATTCACTTACCTGGTCTCCTTAGCAATTTGAGCTCCTTTCTCTTCAAACTTCTTCACCTAAAACATTTACATTGCAGTAGTTAAAACAAAATCCTATTAGTTATAATCACAAGTCATCCTAGGATCTAATAGCTATAGTCATTCCCGAATCCTTAGTATAGTTCTCTGTGCAATTTGAAATCCAAAACCCAGAACAGACAGATTCGATTAGCGATAACTCAGGGTTGGTTGTTTAATGTCCAAAATCGATTCGGAATGACATTACCACTTTTAGATTTTAAAATACTCTTACTAATACTCGACCATTGAAGAGTCCAGAACTTCATCACATAGCTGAAAACAGAGCTTAACGACTAAAAGATAGCTACATTGCCAAACTCGTATCTCAAGCACAAAGTAGCCGAGCAGCAGCAAGGAAACCGATCGTCGAAGGAGGGATTTCCAGCTGACAGAGAGCGAGAGCTCGGGAGGGGAAATCGCCGAGAGTAAGAGGTGACGGCTACAGTGGTTTAAATGAGGTTTGAATCCTTTCATTTTTCTTTAAATACAGGCCTCAATGGAGAATTCTAAATCGTGAAGATTGAATAATCATGGCCGTTAATTCAGTTAGGAAGTCACTTGGTTGAAGTTGTCGGGTGTTACAAATAGAGAGATTTTTAACTCATTCTTTGACAAAAAGAGATTGGATTTATCATTCCCCTTCTTTCTCAACTCCTCGTCTTTAGCTACTTGTTCTGGTTTGAGAGGAGCTAACTTGATCATTTTCTCACCAAACTTCAAGGAATAGGAATTACAGTGGCCACCATGTAGTGCTCGACGATCAAATTGTCAGGGCCTCCCCAACAACAGATGACTAGCGCTCATAGGAACCACATCACAAAAACTCTATCCTGATGTCCACCAATGGAGAATTCTATTTCTACCTGCTTAGCAACATTGATGTCATCTCAATCATGTTAAGGTACGGGCCTGCAAATGAGATGTAAATATGCTTGCGGAAGACTTGATAATAATAGAGAGATCGGTTCTCAAAGGAACACCCCAAAATCTAAAAGATCGCCTTCTTGTACTCCTTTGCTTCGAATGGTAGATATCTTTGCCTTGTCACGAGGAGTACCTAAAAAAATGAACAAACTCATAAAAAGAGAAATTCGGCCATGGACTTGGTCGTGGTCAAATGATCCTAATCCGGGGCACATCATCTCCTCTGAGTTATTGAAGATTTGTCCTCAAATCTAAAGACTCTTCTCCTTAGTCTTTACCAACTAGCCCAGGCTTAAAAAGTTTGCTATAAACATTGAGGCTTACCAAATAAAAAAACAAATTAGTAGGAAAATTTTGCCATGGATTTGGCCGTGGATGGTGAAGTGTCATCCTTGGCACTTCCTCAAATAGTCCAAGTTTGAAATCGAAGGATGCCTCACACTTATGCCAACTTCCAATTCCTTCCCTTTTAATTCCTAATGCTACAAAATTTGACAAGGTTAGTCTCCTCAAGAAAATACAATTCAATTTGGAAACTAGAGGAATACTTACACTACTATCACTAAATTCAAAATTAAACAATAATATCTTCCATAAGCATTAATGTTCTAAGTTGAAATCAAGAGATGCACTAATCGAATTACTACAAAATTTATCCTCCATATAATATTTCAAATTCAAAAGTGGATGCAACAAGTCATGAATTAAAGTAGGTGCCACTTCACAAAATGAATCCTCTTTCAAATAATCTTCAAAAGTAAATATCAAAGAAGGATTATAGTTATTATGTTCAAAAATCGTATCAAGACTACAATCAAGATAGTCCACTATCCATCCAATTCTAAGTAGCCAATCAAGTAGATGGTTAAAGGGTACATACCTTGCTATTACCTTAGCTCCATCAAAGACTCAAGAAACAATGGGATTCCAAAAGGATCTTTGCCTTTCTCAAAACAAGAAGATATAATGGAGAAACAATTTCTTTTCACAACAAAAAACTAAAATCGGTTAGATAGGAAAAAGGATCATAATAATTATGCTCAATCAACCTAATTTTTGCCTTATCTAAATAACAAGTTTCAATCTTCAATTCAAATATGGTAGGCTCATGCATAACTTTTAAAACATCAAAGAACCTAACATAAAAATCCTCAAGTCTAATAAAGTTCAAATCGGTTAACATGCTACAATAATTAATTGAAAAATTCAAGTATTCCATACATATGTCAAACCAACAAAATTCATCCATAGCTTGAAGCTCAAAGTTCTTTCTATCAAAATAAGTGGCATTAAAACATGCAAGTTTAACATTAGAAAGTAGTTTCATACCACTCAAGAGTAAAATAATCTCTACGAAGCCATAAATATGATGTCATTAAATGATAATGCCATAATATTCCAAAGTTTGAAAGTTCATCAAAATAACATGCATCAAAGATTCTATCATTTCTCTGAGCATGGGCTTCAACAAAAGGCGAATATGATATTCTTAAAAAACAATAATAAAATAATAAGAAGGCATGATGGAATAACTATTTTGAAGTAAGGAGTAATCAACAACATACTCACTAATGTCATGCCAACATGAAAAATTAAAACAAAACAAAATAAAATCTAAATTCCATCCTACTCTAAAGAACCATGAAATTAAATGATCCAGCGGAACAAACAATGGTGTTATGTCACCTAAAAATTTTCTAGACCATTCATCTTTTAAGTTTATCTTTAAAGTGCAAGGGTGACTTAAGGTTCTAAAATGATCTATTTCTTTCTCAGCCGATGAGGCCATAATGGGAAAAGCTATTCTTTTCAAAGCAAGTGGGTTGTCCTCATTTTGGATTATGAATGGGTCAAGGTACATTTGATCCACTAGGTATGACTCTTGTTGAATGTGGTGAATAGGCAAGAATGCATACTTTGCGTAAAAAGTTCCCTCTAATGCATAGGTTGGCTCAACAAAGTCCTCAACTAAAATGTATTCCCTAGAACCATCATAAAATGGGTTATACCACATGATAATCTCATTAAATTTAGAATTTTGGAAAGGATCCGGTTTGGCTTCTATTAAAGCCTTCTATGGTCTCGACCACTAGCTCACTTTCAACCTCAAATAGAGATTCCTCAAATAAATTTGCAATTCCAGAATCTTCAATGCTCTCAGTTTGGGGAAGGGGGTATAAAATATTATCTCCAAAAAATTCTCATTTGACCATTTTCCTTTTGTCCATAAGAGTCATCATTCAAGCTTCTTACTCATCCACTTCCTTTCTTAAGGTTTCCTCAATATGTATGGCTTGGGTTTGAGATAGGGGAGTTGGTGACTCAAAATTGATGGGAACTTTTGGGGTAGGCCGAGGGCTATACTCATTTTTGTAATATCTTGGAACAAACCTTTCTTCCATTAAATACTTCAATAAGTTCCAAGTATTAACTTCTCCTTTGCCTTCTAGCCTTCTCTCTTCTTCAATCCTCGTCCACCATATTCTGGCAATTCCAGTGAAACAAGAGAGAGCTATTCGCATTTTCCTTCTTTCCGAATAGTCATGCCTTTTAAACAACTCCTCAACTTCTTCCAACTAATTAATACATTCAAAACTTGTAACGACCCCTTTTCCTAGCAAGATGTTGTCCGCTCTTGGAATTGGGCTATAGCGCAATATCCTCCCCTCACGACTTTGTTTGACAAGGACTTTCCAGTCGGTCACCCAATCTAGTACTACTCTCGTCGAAGCACTTTTAACTTCGGAGTTCTTATGGGATCCGTTGTCAATTGTGCTCCAAAATGCGTCTTGCTATCTTGGGAGGGTCTCTTTACATATGTTTCATTTCCATATACTTCCCCAAGCGATGTGGGATTGTGACAACCCCCTTTTTACGACCCATCACCTTTCGATTTGCCCGTGTGGACGTACCGCCATCTGGGTTCCAATTCGTGCAGCCATCGTACACATACTTACACATCCGGGTCATCACAATTACCCCCCCTCGGGGGCCCAACGTCCTCGTTGGCCACATTTCTGGTTGTGTACAGGCTCTGATACCAACTGTTGTGATGACCCCAACCCCACGTTGGTGCCGCCATGACCTGTGACTGTCGGTCCAAGTGTTGGGACTGTTGGGCAATGAACTCTCTCAACTGATCTATTGTGTCGTCTCGTTCTTCTCTACCATTCCCTCTACGCACCATTTTGTTAACCTATACAAGTTAAAGACAATAACTTTAAGAAACAGAAACAAAGAAATCTTAAAAACGTACTTACAGTTGAAGAAGCATGTCCGTGCAGTGGCTTGCGCAGTCGAGCAGTCTACAGAACCGATTTTAAAACTTGGGAGCTCTGATACCAACTCTAAATCACCCAAAATCCATTCTAAGCTTCAAAACCTAATCCATTTAAATAATCAAAACTAACCTACTCATCGATATCCATATGTACATAGTGGAAGTTAACAGATCATCCAAAATAACATCCATCCATATAAATCATTCACAAAACATCAAAATATGATTTTGTCTATTATCCAGATACCAAGCACCCTAGAATGAATCATCTATACATCTTTTCTAACTAATCACCCTTCAACCCGTTTAAACCAAAAAACCACAAAATACTCAACCTATAGCTCCCACGAGTCAAGTTCTCACCAACTGCGCTAGCGCACTCCCACGGGCACCCCCTTCAAACTACATGCTCGTCGGGTGGAGGGACATAATCCTCACCTTGCTCGAGGTCACCTACACCATAAAGACGCCTATGAGATAAATCTCAGTAAATTCTACGTAAATGTCTATGCATGAACATGTATATGCAATTTTCATGAAGGCTGTCCATGTCATTTCATTTTTCAGTACGTGTTAGTCTTTGGTTATCAGGACCTTTCTCAGTCAGATGGATATGGCACATCAAGCGAGTAGATAGCCCACACCATCTGAAAGGAGGGAGACCTGCTCACCACGGAACGTCAGATCTGAACCTCTCCTCGAATAACCACCATGCGTTGTTTACTATGATACTTTACATTCATTCTTTACCTTTCCATTTTCATGAAATCTATGCATAAATTCGTTTTCATGACATTTTGTAAACTATGATGCATGAACAATTCAATACATATCATTAATATAAAAAGCACGGATACCATCAAAACCATACAAGTATAACCTACAAAACAACTAAACCTAAACTACCTAACCAAAACATTAAAACATCCAATGCACCAACAATCCACAACCTACAAAACTCGACATATGGTATAGGCCGATCGGCGACAGTAAGTTACGAGAACTTACCTCGAGTCCTTTGCACACCGAGCTCCTCGTTTTGAGCTTTGTCACCTATAACATTTCACAGTGTCCTTTGTTAAAACTGAGCCTAAACAATGAAATTTCGAATACTAACGAAACTCTTAACTAAAGAAAATTGCATAAAACTCTAATTAACTTCTCTCGGGCATTTCATCTCGTGCAGTGGGTGCGCGCGCCCCATGCATGCCAAATGATATGTTTTGACGTCCTAAACCTCTTTTGATGATTCCTAACCTTAGACGAGTCATTTTGGGTACCTTTTAAGTTAGACCCCAAACGTCGATAGATATGGATTGAATGCCCGAGTCCGTTCTCTAACGATCGATGAATGAATGAAAAGGAAAAGAAATGATAAATGAAAATGAAAAATTTTATGTGAACGGGCGAGGGTAATATGTATGTATGTCATGACACAGGTCGTGGCAGCACCGACGTGGGGTCGGGGTCGTCACAAAACCTAAAGTATAACTGCTAAAATCAGGGAGTGCTACATCAAAAGACCTTTCATCTTCAAGGTTCACTTTGGGAATCCTTTGGGTAGATTTCTCAAAATCAGTTTCTTCTTCAAAGGTTCTCCTAAATTGGTCTTGTCTTCTTGGGTTTTCTCTTCTCCTAGGTGGAGCTTGAGGGGACCTATGAAGGCCATTATCCTCTCTTTCTAACCATTGGTTTACACCTTTAAGCCTACGGTTTAAGCTTTCAAAACATTGGCTTGCACCTTCAAGCATATGGTTGAAGTTTTCTAAATGTTCTACGAGGCTAGGCTCACCAAGGTTTGGTTTGGGTGTTGAGATGGTTTGACTTTTATAGCCTTGGCTTTGGCGAAAAGATTTACCAAACTTAGACATAATCTAACCCAAACAAAACCACAACAAACTACAAGAAGATATCAGCAAGATGGTTCAAAAAGAACAAACTAAAACTAATCAAAACAGAGAATGAAACCACTAAGCAAAAGTAGAAACAACACAACACAAGGGAAACACAAAAGCTGGTCCTAAACAGCTTATAAAAACAGCAAGTTTAAACAAACAATGCTCCTTCGGATTGACACCAATTTCTTGGCCGAAGAAGACTCCAAACCAGACCTAAAACTAACATAAAAAACACATAAAAGCAAGACATCAACTAGTCCTAAACAGATTAACATTACATGATAAACATGATATTTTCTCTTGGTTAGACAAAATAAAAACATAACAGGTTCACGATAGCAAACTAAAATATTCATGCAATATTTCTAGCTTCAGAAGTGATCATGCTGATTTTAAATAGGAAGATAGCTCTGCAATGTGGATATGCTGGACAACAAAAAGAAACATCACAAAATAGAAAAAATAGAACAATATCACGACAGAACAAGGAAACACGAATAGAGCAAAAGCTAAAAAACAAGAGCGCTTCAGCTCTGATACCAAATGATGCGCGCCAAGCCTCGCTAAGGCCGCATATCACCCATAAAAACAAACAGGTTAAACATTAGTTCTCAGCTAAGCCGAGAAAGCTGCAAAAGAAATCCAAATGGAATGAAATTTTGAGGGTAACTCTACTTAAGAGTTAGGTGAATTCCCTGAAAATTTCAAGGCAAGAAATAAAATTGAATGAAAGTTATGAAGGCAAACCAAAATGATGTCTGATGAGCAAAGATTAGTACTCTCGACAAACAATCTTCTTGTGACGACCCTAACACTGTACCCGATTTTCCGTACTATATTTTTTTTATCTTTATATCCTAAATAAATCTCGTACGTGTGAGCGGAATTAAAACTTTTTAAATCGGCATCGAAGTCTAAGTTTATAAACCATTAACAAAACTTTAAAACAATTTAAATAAAACTTAAAACAATTATTTAAAACCATTAAAACCAACCAAAACGTCGGCCACTATTCAAGGGGCAAAAGGGACATCTGTCTCATAAATGGCAGGGGCGGTCAATCGCCCCTGTGGCAGGCGATCGATCGCCCATTGTAAAAATTGAGGGGCGATCGATCACCCCTCATTGTGGCGATCGATCGCCCCACATATGGGCGATCGATCGACCCGCTCTCTGGAAAATCCAGAGAGCGGCGATCACCCTGCCGATCGACGGCGATCGATCGGCAGGTTCTCTGCCTCCTCTTCTTTTTCTTTTCTTCGACTTCTTTCTTTCTTTCCTTCTCTTCATTCCTTCACTTCTCTGTAAACATACTTCACTAACACCCTAAACCTTTCAATAATCATCAACATAAACTAATTCACAACCCCATCGATTTCTCATTTGCCAATCACCCAAATAAACGACTCATAACACGTTAGAAGCATAACCAAAACACATTTAAAACATAATCCGTTTTCGTAAAAACAAACTGCGTGGTTCGGTTTAAAAACTACAACATTTACCTAATACCAAACATTTACAAAATACATTTTCAAAACGTTATAAAAACTCAAAACGTAACCTATCAACTATCAGAACCAAACACCCTAAAATGTTTCTATACAACCATTAGCCCGACAATTCCCAAAAAAATCCTCAAAACACCTAACCATGAGTCCCACGGGTCAAAATGCACCTCGACTGCGTCAGCACACTCCCGCAACCATCCTCCGTCAACTGCATCACTCCTCAGGTGGAGGGATCTCGTCCTCACCTATGTCGAAGTCACCTACACCATACAAACACACTATGAGATAAAAATCTCAGTAAGCTCTACGTAAATGCAATGTGTGCTGTGCATATGAGTTCGTAAATCATGCATCATCTTCATTATCTTTACTCTGGTTGTCACCAAGATCTACCCCCTAACTGGAGAGGGCACATCCAGCGGTCGGACTACCCTTTCTAGCTAGAGGAGGGGGGTACACGCTTACAACACGTACAGCCGTGCCTGAGCCCCATCTCGCATGACCTATAACTGTATGAGTACATATTAGATGCGGTATTGTGACAGACTCCTTCGTGCCTACACAATTGATCAATAGCCCCTCTCCAGGCCTCATCGCCATTTTCTTTAAAACATTGTGCGGAAATTCATTTTCTATGCATAATTTAAAACCGTGATGCATGAACAGTTACGTACTTAAAGTAAACAAACAACATACATACTATCAAGACAATAAAAGCTATTAAAAGCATATCCTATCTAACTACCCATCCAAAACAATTTAAACCAAAAGCGTCACCAAAATTCCTCGAGACGACCTCGACGTACGGTGTAGACCAATCGGCCAGAGAAGATCACGAGAACTTACCTCGCGTCCGTTGCAACTCTTGCTTCGTCCACGAGCGTTGTTCACCTAAGCAATTTCACCAATTTGTCGTTAAGACGAGCTTAAACAATTTAATGCCCACACTAACAAAATCCTTAACTAAAGAAATTCCTAAAATTCTAACTTAACTAATCGAGGCATTTAAACAAACAATAAATGTTCGATACATTGAAACATCCATTTACGAGTTTTTCCCAAATTCTCAAATTTTAACATTTCTCACAATTCGATCTAACTTCGTCCAATAACGTTCAATACGTCCTTTATATCCTTATACTCGATAAACCTATCAATCTCGAACCCTAAATCGCATTTTTAACGAAACCCTAAACGAACCCTAATCGTTTAAACTTCATAAAAACCGAAATAAACTCTGCTAAAACCTTAGAATCATTCCTAGGGTTGCGAGAGGAGGAAGAAACGTGAAGGATCGAGACGATCGGAGAGCTCGATTGTCGGAAATGGAGGTATCGCCGTGAGGGAAATCGTCGGCGAACGCAAGGAGGGAGAGAGAATCGTGAGAAATGGTGAGGGAGAAGAAGAAATTTTGTTTTTAATAAAACTTGGCTTGGCAAATTATCATTTTGCCCTTCCTTTGTTTTCTATTTGTTTCGTCATTCGTTTCGTTAATTAGCTAACGATTCGGTTTCTCCAATTTCTCTTATTTCACCAATGACCCCAACTCATTACCAGGGTTCTTTTAAAACTGTCCGTTTGCAAAACGGACCCCGTTTACTATTTTTACCGAAGTATCCTTTATACGATAAACGTAATTTTAGTAAAATTAGCGTTACGACTCCTAAAATTTTTGAAATATTCTTAAAATCCTTATTAATTATTAGGATCGTAATGACGCTCTCTTTTTGCAAAACCGACTTAATTTGACATATTAATAAAAATATCATTTACATTAAAATATTAATATTTCGTACAGCCGGGTATTACACTTCTAAAGAAGATTCACAATAAGGGGGAACATGTTATTAGCCACTTTCTCTTGCCACCAACCCTTCAAGAGTTGAGAGAAAGATGGAACAAAGACTCAGCAAGCAACCATGGGCTTGTGAGCTTGGTAGGAGGTGCTCTCCTCTTGGTTGCACACAACTGAGTCACATTTACCTTCTCGGTAAGCACTTAACCACTTTGTGTTCTTCCTTGAACAAAAGGGTCTACTTCTTCTCATATCATAACAACTAAATACAAACACCAACGACCATGTATTTAGAAACCTAAAGGTGGTTTAAGGTTTGGTGTTCAAAAGTTGGCTCAAAGAACCGTTGGAAGGCAAAGCATGGGCGGCAAAGATCTCTTCTTGCAATCTCCATCAAAGGCCTTGAGTAAGCCATGTCATCCATCATTGGAACTCTTCTTTGGTTCATCTCTTAATGCCAAGTAAGCTTAATCACATGTTGGAGTGGTCCCCTTCTCCTTTTGGAAATTGACCAAGTACAAGTGGTCCCCCCCCCCCCCCAATTTGGAGTGTGATGTTTCCCTTTTGCAAGCTCCTTCTTTCTACTTAGAAAAATTTGAACAAGAAGCTTCCTTGCCATGTCAACCTTCTATGGCACACCTCCTTGAAGTCTTCTATGTGGCCATGTGATGACCTGAATATGCACGTATGGGTACGATGGCTGCACGAACAGGAACCCGGATGGTGGTACGTCCGCGCGGGCGAACCGGAAGGTGACAGGTCGTAAAGAGGGGGTCGTCACAATCTCACATCGCTTGGGGAAGTATGTAGAAATGAAACATATGTAAAGAGACCCTTCCAACATAGCAAGACGCGTTTTAGAGCACAATTGATAACGGATCCCATAAGAACTCCGAAGTTAAAAGTGCTTCGGCGAGAGCAATTCCAGGTTGGGTGACCTTCTGGGAAGTTCTCGCCAAACAAAGCCGTGAGGGGAGGATATTGGGCTACGGCCTAATCCCCGTTAGAGCACAATTGATAACAGATTCCATAAGAACTCCGAAGTTAAAAGTGCTTCGGCGAGAGCAATTCCAGGTTGGGTGACCTTCTGGGAAGTTCTCGCCAAACAAAGCCGTGAGGGGAGGATATTGGGCTACGGCCTAATCCCCGGAGCGGACAATATCTTGCTGGGATAAGGGGTCGTTACAATGGTATCATGCCTGTACCCACCCGGAAATGTGGCCAACGAGGACGTTGGGCCCCCAAGGGGGGGTGATTGTGATGACCTGAATATGCACGTATGGTACGATGGCTGCACGAACCAGAACCGGAGGGCAGTACGTCCGCGCGGGCGAACCGGAAGGTGACAGGTCGTAAAGAGGGGGGTCGTCACAATCCACATCGCTTGGGGAAGTATGTAGAAATGAAACATATGTAAAGAGACCCTTCCAACATAGCAAGACGCGTTTTAGAGCACAATTGATAACAGATTCCATAAGAACTCCGAAGTTAAAAGTGCTTCGGATATTGGGAGGGGGTCGTTACAATGGTATCAGAAGCCTGTACCCAACCGGAAATGTGGCCAACGAGGACGTTGGGCCCCCAAGGGGGGGTGATTGTGATGACCTGAATATGCACGTATGGGTACGATGGCTGCACGAACCAGAACCCGGATGGCAGTACGTCCGCGCGGGCGAACCGGAAGGTGACAGGTCGTAAAGAGGGGGGTCGTCACAATCCCACATCACTTGGGAAAGTATGTGGAAATGAAACATATGTAAAGAGACCCTTCCAACATAGCAAGACGCGTTTTGGAGCACAATTGATAACAGATTCCATAAGAACTCCGAAGTTAAAAGTGCTTCGGCGAGAGCAATTCCAGGTTGGGTGACCTTCTGGGAAGTTCTCGCCAAACAAAGCCGTGAGGGGAGGATATTGGGCTACGGCCCAATCCCAGGAGCGGACAATATCTTGCTGGGATAAGGGGTCGTTACAGGCCAAGTCATCAATCCATGCAAAAGAGGAGTTGGAAGTCAAGTGTGCACAGTTTTGGTGTCTTAGCACTTCCTTGGTGTGGCCGAGCATGTGTGGGGTTTTTGTGCCATTTTGCACAACTAATTCAAACCACTATCTAATCCTAACTGTTAACTTAAAATATTTTTAAGTCTAACTATGTTTTTAATGATTGTGATTAACGTGAAAACTATAAATTGATGATTATAAGAAATGAGTGATATTATTAATTATTGCAGTTAATTGGGAATGCCCTTTTACAAAGGGTATTATGTTTTTCTAACGTTTTTGATCAAGTGTTGTTAGTCAAGACTGGTGCATGCATAATGTTAACCAGACGTATAAGTCGTCTGCCAAAAGGAACATCGACCGCTCTCAAAGCAGATTTAAATGTCATCCGCCAGATATGTCAACCGGACAAAGCAAAGTCGACCGATGGCAGAACCAATTGAATATCGACCGATACACTAAAGCCACAAGTCGTCTGTGGGAGTTATGTCGACCGAATTTTGAAGTCTACCGAAATCAATGATGTCCAAAATCAAGAAGTTTTCTGAAAGATCAATCTCGACCGAACTAAGTTTTCATCCACTAGGATAACATCATCCGAATCAAGAAGTCTTCTAAAAGATCAATCTCGACCGAACTAAGTTTTCGTCCACTAGGATAACATCATCCAAATCAAGAAGTCTTCCACTGAAAGTAATATCAACCGCAGACCACAATGGCTAGCTTTCAACGTATGGATTCTTCACAACGGTCATATTTTTGGTACGAAAACAAAGAGTCGTCCTAGTGTGAAGGAGATTACAGACACTAGTATTAATAGACGATTAAAGCTTGGGAGAACAACTTTTGCCAACTTGAACAATTCTCTCTCAACTCTCACGAGATCTTAAGTTTGTAATACTCTTCGACTCTCTACGCCTCTCTACATCTAAACTTGAGATTTTACTTTTTGAGAGAGTGTAGTTTTGTGCTCTATATTTTTCAACACTGTAAAACATGAAGGCAGTGGATTGACGCCCGTGAAGATCAATTCCAAGTTTTAAGGCAGTAGATTGACGCCCGTGAAGTTCGATCAAGAAATCTCGTTGAGGAGAAGAAAAGGATTTTCAAGAGAGAAACCTTGAAGTGTGGACGTAGGCAAGATTGGCCGAACCACGTAAAAATATCGGTGTCAATCTCTTTCTCTTACTTTTACTTTTAAGTGTTTGTTATTAATCGCACACAGAGAGAAAAGATAAGATAAAACTAATTTGCATTGTTAAAAATGATTAGGTTAAGAAATTTCTAATTTACCCCCCCTCCCGCCTTAGACAATCACGATCCTACAATTGGTATCAGAGAATAGGTTGAATATTATCATATTTGTGAGTTAGAAAAATATTGTGATACATTTACAATGGCATTCAACACAAACACTTCACACGTAGAAGGACAATCCACTTCTAGGCCACCTTTTTTTGATGGTAATGACTATGTATATTGGAAAGCTAGGATGTGAATTTTTATTCAAGCAATGGACTATGAATTATGGAATGTTATTGAAAATGGTCCATTTAAAGCTATGAAAACCAAAAATGGTGTAAGTGTTCCAAAGTCTATAAATGAATTAGATGATTCGGATAAAGGTAATCAAAGTTTAAATGCCAAAGCAATAAACACCTTGTATTGTGCCTTAAATAGAGATGAATTTAATAGGGTACAAGAATATGATAGTACATATGAGATATGGAGATTACTTGAGATAACTCATGAAGGAACTAATCAAGTTAAAGAGAATAAAATGAGTATGTTAGTTCATGAGTAAGAATTATTCTCTATGGAAAAGGATGAAACCATTAACTCTAAGTTTACACGATTTACTAATATTACTAATGGTTTGAAAGTACTTGGTAAAACTTATGCCAATGAAGAATTGGTAAGAAAAATTCTTAGATGTCTACCAAGAGCATGGCAACCTAAGGTGACAGCCATTCAAAAAGTAAGGGATCTCAATGTAATACCCGGCTTTTCGGGATATTAATATTTTAATATAAATGGCATTTTTGTAAATATGTCAAATCGAGCCCGTTTTGCAAACAGAGGGTTTCGTTGGGATCCTAATTATTAATAGGAATTTTAAGGAAATTATGAGAATTTTCGGAGTAATAATGCTATATTCCGAGTAATTACCTCAATCGTAACGTAAAGGACGTTTTAGTAAAAATAGTAAATGTGGTCCGATTTGCGAACAGACAGTTTTGTTAAATCTCAAATAAGAAGTTGAACCTATTGGTGAAGTAAGGAAAATCGGAGAGACCAAACAGTTGGCCGATTAACGAACCGAAGGACGAAATCAATATAAAAATTAAAGAAGGGCGTTTTAGTAATTCTCCAAACCAATATTATAAACTAACCTAATTCTCTTCTCTCCTCACTTCTCTTCTTTTCTCCTCTGCCCGCGCCAAGTTCCAGAGAGCAAAGCTCTCTGGCAGCCGACGATCTTCGGCGCCGACCTCCGTTCCGGCCTCCGTTTGTTTCACTTTCTTCGTGATTTCTCCTCCTCTCGCTACCCTAGGTATGAACCTACGATCTTAGAGTGTTTATTTCGATTTCTACGGAGTTTGAATAATTAGGGTTTCGTTTAGGTTTCGTTAAAAATCGAGATTTAGGGTTCAAAATCGATAGGTTGTTATAGTTTAAGGACGTATTGAACGTATTAAACGTTGTTGAACGAAATTAATCGATTTAGGACGAATGTTGGAGTTTGACTAATTTTCGAGATTTTGGAGAAATCTATTAATGGTAATTTGGAATTATCGAGCGTAAATAATTCGATAAAACGCATCGATTAGTTAAGTTGGAATTTTAGGAAAACTCCTTTAGTTAAGGACTTTATTAATTTGGACGTTCACGGTTCAAACGCATTTTAACGAAAATCGTTGTGAATTGCCGTAGGTGAACGACGCTCGTGGACAGAGCTAGCATTTCAACAGACGTCAGGTAAGTCTCCGCGACTTGTTTGGCCGATTGGCCTACACCATACGATATTTTGTTGTTCGAGGAAATTGGAGAATTGTTTGTTTAAATGCTTTTGTCGGGTAGTTAGGGTTAGTTCTTTTGTAGGTTATGCTTGAGTGTCTTGATGGTACGTATGATGGTTTATATGTTCATGTTTTAATTATGTTTATAGTATTGCTCATGTTCACGCATCATGTTTCTGAAAAGCACGAAAAAGGAATTTCTACGCATGTTTTCATGAAAAGGAAAAGGTTAAAGAAATGATATGAATGAATGTAATCTGGTCAAGGAGGTGGCGGTGGTTCAGACATGGCTGCTTGGGGAGCATGTTTTCCCCCCGGTTAGATACGAGGGGCTATCCAATCGTGGGATGTGCCGCTCTTATCTAGCGAGAGTGAGGCCACGGTGACGTATCTGTAATGTAATGAATAGCGAAAAGGTAGGAAGCATGTTTTTACGAACGGCACGCATAGCATGCATTGCATTCACGTCGACTTACTGAGCCTTAAGCTCACGACTTAAGTTTATGGTGTAGGTGACCTCTACACATATGAGGATGAGATCCCTCCCCCTGAGGCATGAACAGTTGAAGAATGATGGCCAGTGAGAGTGTGCTGGGCAGTCGGTGCGCATAATGACCCGTGGGGATGTATGTACAGTATTTTGAGGGTACTGGGTTATTTGAAAAGATATGTAGAGAGTTAGAACATATTAGGATGTGATAGTGAATAGGTTTAATGGTTTTTAAACATTCTGGAAACTGTTTGATAATTGTTTGGAAAAATCTATTTTGTAACTGCGTAGTAAATTAAAAGCAGGGAGGATTGTCGATTTTTAGACATATCCACGCGGTTTGTTTTTATGAAAGTATTGCGTGCGTTTAGGTAGTTGATCGAGAGGGAAAGAATGAGAAAGAAACGATGTTTTGCTTGAATTGTAAGAAAAATGTACAAATGTGTATGTGTGCAGGGGATTGAGAATTGAAGGAGAAAGCTCTCTGGAATCGTATTCCAGAGAGTAAATTGGAGGTTTCCGTGTAGGTCGCTGCGCTCTGGAAAAGTCCAGAGCGTGCAGCGACCGATCGCTGTGCAGCAAGCGCTGCCAGCGATCGGTCGCTGGGCAGCGATCGCTGCCAGCGACCGAGCGCTGGGCAGCGATCGCTGCCAGCGACCGAGCGCTGTTCGGCGCTCGGGCGCTGCAGCGATCGAGCGCTGGGCAGCGAATGCTGCCCAGCGATCGATTGCTGGTGACTGATCGCTGCCAACGATTAGTCGCTTCTCTCCCTGGGCAGCGCAAATGTCAACTCTGCCCTCTTTTATTTTAATTGTAAATTAATTTAATTATAGTTTTAAGTAATAGTTTTCATAAATGTTTTTAATTGTTTTAAATATTTTACGCAACTGATTTTAAATTGTCTTCCGCATCAACGCTAGTATAAAAGAAAATGAAAAATTTATACGGGTAAATGGGTTCAGTATTGGGGTCGTTACAATTATGGTATCAGAGCCCCCGGGTTTTAAAATCGGTTATGTAGACTGCTCGACTGCACAGCCACTACGCGGACATCCTTCTTCAACTGTAAGTACGTTTACTGTTTTGTTTGATTTCATATTTCTTAGGATTATTTGTCTTAATTTTTATAGGATTTAGAAAATGGTTCGAGGACGTGATGCGAGGGACGACGCCTTGGAAAGACTTACAGATTTATTGGACCGTCAATCTCAGCATATGGACCGGCAAGCGCAACAAATTACAGACTTAGTGAATCGAGAGAACCAGCGAGAGAATCAGAGGGCTCAGGAGCTGGTAGTCCCTAGTAATCAGGGTATGCAGAGGTTTCAAAGCCTACGGCCTCCAGTATTCGAAGGCCAGTCATCGGATCCGACGCGTGCCGAGGAATGGATCCGGGTTATGGAGGATATGTTGGCTTATGCCGAGGTTGGGAATGGGAGCAAGGTGGCTTATGCTACCTTTCACTTGGCATTGGATGCCCGTTTCTGGTGGGACTCGATTAAGTCAACGACGGATGTCTCAGTTATGACCTGGGAACGATTCAAGGCCATATTCTTTGATAAGTATTTCAGCCGCGCTGTGAGGGTGGCTAAGAGGAACGAGTTTACGCAGCTGAAACAGATCGGGTCAGTTGCAGAGTATATACGGAAGTTCGAGGCTTTATCACGGTTTGCACCGCGTCTGGTCAGTGACAATGAAGAAAAGGTGCATCAGTTTATGGAGGGACTTAATCTAGAGATTCGGATGCACGTTGTTGTATCAGGTATTATTGACGTGCCATACTCTGACATCGCAGCCAGAGCTCTGGACATTGAGGCTGCTAGGGCGACTTGTGTTAGGCCGAAGGAGCCAGCTAAGGGCTTCTTTCGTGAGATCCAACCTCAGTCATGGGACCGAGACTGGCAACCAAGTGAGCAATAGCAGCCACAACGACAAAGGAGCGATAAGAGGCCCTACGATGGTAGGAACAACCAAGGAAAAGGAAAGCAGGTTCATGGGGCTACTCAAAAGCCTTTATGTCCGCAGTGCCAGAAGCAGCACTACGGTGATTGTCTGACGCGTACCAATAGGTGTTACCGGTGTGGGGAAGCTGGTCACTATATCATGAATTGTCCGTTGTTGAACCGAAATCAACCAGGCAGAGATCAGCAGGACAGAGGTCAAAGAAAAATTGTGCCGAGGGTATTTGCATTGATTGAGCCTGGTGACGTCGACGATGGGGCCCAGCCTTCTACAATTGCAGGTATTGTTTTAATTACCTGTATGACATATATGCATATGATAAATAATTATATAGACTTGAAAATAGAAAAGTAAGAAAATAGAAAGTGGGTAAGAAGGATTATTAGTTGAACCTCGAAGAGAAAACCATAGACTACATATAGGACAATAAAGACTAAATAGAAATATAGTTATACATTAGTAGAATTAGTTCAATTTAATCAACGGAGTTTGCACACCTAGAGTTTAGTAACAATTAGAGGAATGCGCCCTAAGAGATATGGCTTTCAAATAGGTAGAAACTGGATTTATTTGGCAACACCCTTGGAGTATTAGAATACGACTAACCACGAAAGATGAAGGTTTAGATATGAACCTATTAAGGGATACCTTAGATTGTTGTAATACTTGAAGTGTATTTAAATAGATGAAGTAGTACCGTAGAAATCGTGTATTGAGGATTCGTATGAAGTTAGGAGTATCTAGATTAAGATAGAATTCAAGAGTTAAACTTAGAATGACTTTCGAGTAGAATAGTTGGAACCTGATTGGAAAGAGTGAACAAAAATAAATTAGTCGATGAACTCAAAGTAGCCTTCAGGAATTTAGTGAAGGTAAAGTAGATCGTTGGAATAAATGAGAGCTTAAATTGGCGTTTAAAGGATAACAAATTGAGAAATTTGCGATTCATAGACTAAGGAGAGTGAGATTAAGTTAGTAAATTTCTAGTGATCGACTCGTGTGTGACAGGTCGAAACCAAGTAGTGCATGAATGGCTTAGGTTAGAATGACTAGTTTAGAGCGTATCAATGAGGAGATTTAGAGATTTGACCATGCTTAGAGCAAATAGAGTTTAAGATAAACAAAGGAGTGTAATGTAAGCAGTGTGAGAACTTTAATTAAGAATATAGTGGTAGAATTTAAGGACAAAACTTAGAATGGAAGCGATGTTTATAAGGAAATTCTGGTGACATAGTTCGAGGAGTATAGCAGTGTAAGCTTAGTTGTGAAATCCGCCCTGAAATAACTGGCGGAATTAGTAAGTGGTCCAGGAAGGTATGTGACTTAGGGGATTTGGTAAGACTTGAAGTTTAAGTAAGGATAAATACAGTCCAATTGAGAGTAGAGATTTTGAATTTAAGGCTAATGTTGGAAGGTATAGTTGAGGTTTTGGTTTAGAATCATAGAGATTGACCCTAGGGATGATGGGATCAGAGTTAATAAGGGGAAGTTTGAATTTTGCTAGAGATAGGATCCTAAGTAAGTACTGACTGTAGCTCATAGTTTGACTCACATAGACCAAGTAGTGTTATAGTCGTCTAGTTGCAAAGCATAACAATGAGAGCTTAATTAGGAAACCCACACCGAAATATTCTCCAAAGGTCAAGGGGTTACGCAAGAAAGTAGGTGACCAGGAAATGCTATGAGTGGTACAGTTACAGGGAATCGTTACCCGAGAATATATATAGCAATTTGGGTCGACACGAGTTTCGACTACAGACGAAGCCGATGAAATTGCGATGAAGTTTGGGCAAATCTATTGGAGATTTAAGAATTTAACTAAGCTCAGTACTCTAGTAAGGAAGTGTACGATCAGATCGTGGGCAGAGAATACTAGTTTAAGGCCGATATTGGAGGGTACAGTGGACAGTTTTAGTTAAGAACCACGAAGAATGATCGTAAGTACAAATGATAATCGAAACGTAAGGCCGCGTGACATGAAACGTTAACGCCAAGGGTTATGAGTTAGGACAAATTTTGAGGACAAAATTCTAAATAAGGTGGGTGGAATGTAATACCCGGCTTTTCGGGATATTAATATTTTAATATAAATGGCATTTTTGTAAATATGTCAAATCGAGCCCGTTTTGCAAACAGAGGGTTTCGTTGGGATCCTAATTATTAATAGGAATTTTAAGGAAATTATGAGAATTTTCGGAGTAATAATGCTATATTCCGAGTAATTACCTCAATCGTAACGTAAAGGACGTTTTAGTAAAAATAGTAAATGTGGTCCGATTTGCGAACAGACAGTTTTGTTAAATCTCAAATAAGAAGTTGAACCTATTGGTGAAGTAAGGAAAATCAGAGAGACCAAACAGTTGGCCGATTAACGAACCGAAGGACGAAATCAATATAAAAATTAAAGAAGGGCGTTTTAGTAATTCTCCAAACCAATATTATAAACTAACCTAATTCTCTTCTCTCCTCACTTCTCTTCTTTTCTCCTCTGCCCGCGCCAAGTTCCAAAGAGCAAAGCTCTCTGGCAGCCGACGATCTTCGGCGCCGACCTCCGTTCCGGCCTCCGTTCGTTTTACTTTCTTCGTGATTTCTCCTCCTCTCGCTACCCTAGGTATGAACCTACGATCTTAGAGTGTTTATTTTGATTTCTACGGAGTTTGAATAATTAGGGTTTCGTTTAGGTTTCGTTAAAAATCGAGATTTAGGGTTCGAAATCGATAGGTTGTTATAGTTTAAGGACGTATTGAACGTATTAAACGTTGTTGAACGAAATTAATCGATTTAGGACGAATGTTGGAGTTTGACTAATTTTTGAGATTTTGGAGAAATCTATTAATGGTAATTTGGAATTATCGAGCGTAAATAATTCGATAAAACGCATCGATTAGTTAAGTTGGAATTTTAGGAAAACTCCTTTAGTTAAGGACTTTATTAATTTGGACGTTCACGGTTCAAACGCATTTTAACGAAAATCGTTGTGAATTGCCGTAGGTGAACGACGCTCGTGGACAGAGCTAGCATTTCAACAGACGTCAGGTAAGTCTCCGCGACTTGTTTGGCCGATTGGCCTACACCATACGATATTTTGTTGTTCGAGGAAATAGGAGAATTGTTTGTTTAAATGCTTTGGTCGGGTAGTTAGGGTTAGTTCTTTTGTAGGTTATGCTTGAGTGTCTTGATGGTGCGTATGATGGTTTATATGTTCATGTTTTAATTATGTTTATAGTATTGCTCATGTTCACGCATCATGTTTCTGAAAAGCACGAAAAAGGAGTTTCTATGCATGTTTTCATGAAAAGGAAAAGGTTAAAGAAATGATATGAATGAATGTAATCTGGTCAAGGAGGTGGCGGTGGTTCAGACATTGCTGCTTGGGGAGCATGTTTTCCCCCCGGTTAGATACGAGGGGCTATCCAATCGTGGGATGTGCCGCTCTTATCTAGCGAGAGTGAGGCCACGGTGACTTATCTGTAATGTAATGAAATGAAATGAATAGCGAAAAGGTAGGAAGCATGTTTTTACGAACGGCACGCATAGCATGCATTGCATTCACGTAGACTTACTGAGCCTTAAGCTCACGACTTAAGTTTATGGTGTAGGTGACCTCTACACAGATGAGGATGAGATACCTCCCCCTGAGGCATGAACAGTTGAAGAATGATGGCCCGTGAGAGTGTGCTGGGCAGTCGGTGAGCATAATGACCCGTGGGGATGTATGTACAGTATTTTGAGGGTACTGGGTTATTTGAAAAGATATGTAGAGAGTTAGAACATATTAGGATGTGATAGTGAATAGGTTTAATGGTTTTTAAACATTCTGGAAACTGTTTGATAATTGTTTGGAAAAATCTATTTTGTAACTGCGTAGTAAATTAAAAGCAGGGAGGATTGTCGATTTTTAGACATATCCACGCGGTTTGTTTTTATGAAAGTATTGCGTGCGTTTAGGTAGTTGATCGAGAGGGAAAGAATGAGAAAGAAACGATGTTTTGCTTGAATTGTAAGAAAAATGTACAAATGTGTATGTGTGCAAGGGATTGAGAATTGAAGGAGAAAGCTCTCTGGAATCGTATTCCAGAGAGTAAATTGGAGGTTTCCGTGTAGGTCGCTGCGCTCTGGAAAAGTCCAGAGCGTGCAGCGACCGATCGCTGTGCAGCAAGCGCTGCCAGCGATCGGTCGCTGGGCAGCGATCGCTGCCAGCGACCAAGCGCTGTTCGGCGCTCGGGCGCTGCAGCGATCGAGCGCTGGGCAGCGAATGCTGCCCCTGCGATCGATTGCTGGTGACTGATCGCTGCCAGGGATCAGTCGCTTCTCTCCCTGGGCAGCGAAATGTCAACTCTGCCCTCTTTTATTTTAATTGTAAATTGATTTAATTATAGTTTTAAGTAATAGTTTTCATAAATGTTTTTAATTGTTTTAAATGTTTTACGCAACTGATTTTAAATTGTCTTCCGCATCAACGCTAGTATAAAAGAAAATGAAAAATTTATACGGGTAAATGGGTTCAGTATTGGGGTCGTTACACTCAAGGTCCTCAAGCTTGAAGAACTCATTGGCTCTCTCATGACACATGAGATCACCATGAGAGCCAATGAGAAGGAGGATCTCAAAGACAAGGAGATCACCAAAAGAAAGGACATCGCATTCAAAGCCTCCTCTAGCAAACAAGACGAATCCGAGCAAGAAGAGGACGATGAGGAGATAGCATTCATTACAAGGAGGTTTAGCAAATTCCTCTAACAAAAAAGAATGCAAGGGAAGAGATTTTGAAAGTGAGACAAGCCTAAAAAAGAAAAGGAAATTACCTGTTTTGAATGTGGGAAGCCGGGACACATCAAAGCGGAGTGTCCTCAATCAAAGAAGATTCTGAAGAAATTCAAGAAGAGGGCTATGAAGGCTACATGGAATAACAACGAAAGTGACACCTCCTCCGAAGATGAGGAAGTGGCCAATCTATGTTTCATGGCCCATGAAGATGAGGTTAGTTACTTTTCTAGTGATGAAGATGAGGATGGTGAGCTAATTGATGCATTTAATGATTTAGTAAAGCAATTTGGCATGTTAAAGACTAAATATAATATATTAAGAAAGGAAAATGCAAGTTTAATTGAAAAGCATGCTAAGGAGACTAATTTGCATGGAAATCAGTGAACTTAAGAGTAGAAATGAGAAGTTGAATGACATTATTATTAAGTTTACTAATGGGAGCAAGAATTTGAATATGTTGCTAGGAAGCCAAGGAGTGACATTTGACAAGGCAGGGTTAGGTTATGAAAAATCTAATAAAAAGAAAGTTTATAAGAATTTCTTTATTAGATCATCTACCTATCACGCTTGCAATGAAGTAGGACATAAATCCTATGAATGTCCATTAAAATTAGGAAATATTAAATCTGGCAGTGGATTATAATAGGTTCCTAAGGGAACCAAACCTAAAACTAGGACCCAAAAGATTTGAGTACCTAAGAAGACCACTTGATTATTATTTTGTAGGTTAATAGCTCTCCCGGGAAGAATCAATGGTACCTCGATAGTGGATGCTCGAGGCATATGACGGGGGACTCCTCAAAGTTTGCTTTTGTCAACAAAAAGAAAGGGAACGTCACTTTTGGCGGAAACCAAAAAGAAAAAATTGTTGGGATTGGCAACATAGGTAATAATTCTAACCCTATTATTGAAAATATTTTATTAGTAGACGGGTTAAAACATAACTTATTGAGCATTAGCCAACTATGTGATAAGGGATATAAAGTATCATTCAAATCTAAATCATGTGTAATCAAGAATAGCTCAAGTGGTAAAGTTTTATTCGTTGGCTATAAAAAAGAAAATGTGTACACAATTGATTTAGATAATATTGAATGTTTTGATGAGAAATGTTTTGCTGTAAATCTGTTGGTTGATAGTTGGACTTGGCAAAGAAGATTAGGACATGTAGGTATGGATACCTTAGCTAAGACCACTAAGAATAATCTAGTTAGAGGGATTCCAAAAATATCCTTTGAGAAGGATAAAGTTTGTGAAGCTTGCCAAATGGGCAAGCAAATCAAAAGTTCCTTTGCATCAAAAAATGCAATCTCTACATCCAAGCCCTTACAACTACTTCACATGAACCTTTTTGGTCCTTCTAATGTGGCCAGTCTAGGAGGAAAACTCTATGCTTATATCATAATAGATGACTTCTGTAACACCCGACAATCCCGGCCAGGTGATCTTCTTAACTTAGTTAACTGTCACCTTTATTTTTTGTCCTTTGATTGAATTTAATACCAAGGCTTATTTGATCGTTAATTGTGTGGTGGTAGAATTGTAATTATGAGGGATTCCAATTGGTATAAATAGAAAATAGAAACCTTAAACCTCACTAAAACTTCACTGTAGCCGACACATTCACTCTCGGCGATTTTCCTCTCCTCTCCAGAGCTCTCTCTTTCAGCCAGCTACAGCTCCTTTCGGCGACCGATTCTTTAGTCTCCACCCTGACGAATTTACACCCTAGGTAAGACTCGATAATGTAGTTGCTAGTTAACCATTTTGAGCTCTGTCTTTCAGCTAAGCTCTGTAGTCTCGGATTCTTCAATGGCAGAGTTATTTTAGTGACATTTTAATCCTCATTTAGTAATGGCATTCCGATTCAAATCTGGACATTAAGATAATCGACTGTGTACAGCTGCTAGGTTGAATCTGATTATTTAGGATCTGGAAACTGAATCCACGCACCAAGGTGCTGACTAGAGAACCTAGAAGTACAAATGTGTTAGATTCTAGGATAACTATTGGTTAAGACTTTTAGGATTTTGTTTAACTCCGTAATGTGAAATGTTCTAGGTGAAGAAGATTGGAGAGAAGTGCTCCAGATTGCTAAGGAAACCAGGTAAGTGAATGTGTAGGATTGCCCGGCCATTAGGGTCCTACATCACAAGGGTACTAGTTAGAAGTTATCTTTCACTGTTTAATGATTATCTGAGCTTTTGTCTGTTAGTTATGATACTTGAACTGTAAGAATGATCCTTGTTAGATATGTGACCTGTTCAGTAGATTGATGAACTAAGAGTATCCCTACTCATGCATCACGAATGTTTCTCAAGCATATGAAAGTGTTTTAAGTGCATGTTTTCTTTCATGAACAAGATATGAATGTGAAATCTATGCAACATAGATTATGAGAGGGTTGGGAGCGGTTTGGCGTATGTCACTATCAAAAAGAGGGACGAAGAATACGACCTGCAAGGGACTATGTACACTTTCACTGTCGAAACCTCTTTACCGGCACAAATCCTCTCTTAATCCATACAATGTAAATGATGAATATGAATGATGAATATGAACATGAACATGAATATGAACAAGAAAAAGAAAAGATTCATGAGCATGCGCTTCTTTAAACTGTGCATTCATGCATATGTGTTAGCATTGCATTCCTTACTAAGCATTAGGCTTATAGTTTGAACCTTATGATGTAGGTGAAGAATTAACAGGTGAGGATTCCAAGTTCAATGTGGAAGTCTAAGGCTGGTTGCTGGATGGTGCTCAAGGTGACTGTGCATGGCTGGAAAAGGCGATTATGACCCGTGGTTACTGCTCATGTGATGTCAGTAAGGATTATGAAAACTGAGGTTAAAATAGAACAAATTTTCTTATGTCATTAGATACTAGAATATGACTGATAAAATTTCTAAGTAGGATGAGGCTTCTCTTAAGAGCGTTATATTTTCAGATATTACCTGTTTTAGCTTCTGAGCTCGGGAATGATTTTGAGAATTTATATATATGTGATGGTCTGTTTTAATGAAGTCTTCCGCTATGTATACTCAGATTGAGTTTATGTTTAAGTCAGAGAAGGATTATATTTCCATGACGAGAGTGTGTAAAGTTTGGATGTCCTCTATGGGTAAATGTCAAAGGTGTTTGCCAACCGATGGATGTTTTCTGTCAGTAGAAGTCGTTTAATAAGTTAAGGTTTCCTGTCTTTAGGGTAAAGTCTATCGGATGATGTGAGTAGTGTTGTTTTGATCGGATGAGTAAATCATCCGGCTGACGTCATCGGCAGGAGTAGTTTAAACTTGTCGTTTTGTGATCGGATGATGTGAATAAAGATGAGTAATCGGATGATGTGAGTTGTGCTGTTTGATCGGATGAGTAAATCATCCGGCTGATGTCATCGACAGGAGTAGTTTAAACTTTGTCGTTTTGTGACCGGATGATGTTGTCTATCCTATCGGATGATGTTGTTATTTTATCGGATGAGTGTATATAGGTTTTGTCGTCTAGCGATCGGATGGAGTCTTAATGTGTCACGTGAGATACGCATGTCAACCGGATGATGTTGTTTATCCTATCGGATGATGTTGTTTATCCTATCGTATGATGTTGTCTATTTTATCGGATGAGTGTATATAAGTTTTGTCGTTAGCGATCGGATTAAGTTTAATGTGGCACGTGGGATGCACATGTTGATCGGTGGATGTTTGCAAATCCATGCAGCCCCGCGAACGATGAAGTCGTGAGGTCTGAGGGCACCTTCCTTCTGGCCGATCGTGTTATGAAATCAATTTTTGAGTTTAGTCGCTTTGCTCTGCGACTAGTTATGCCGGAAGTGTATTGGATGAGTCGAGTGTTGAAGAGTTAGTTTGTTAGATATTGCAATGGTTTTAAGTTCCTTCTGAAAAAAAAATGTGCGCAGAGAGAATATTGTAAGTGAAAGTTCCACGAAATATGAATTAGTCTCGACCCTTAACGGGGTCGTGACAAATATGGTATCAAAGCAAAACCGTGTTCTAAAATCAATTCTGTAGACTGCCTTCCAGCACAGACCGTCACATGAGCACACTCCAACAACTGTAAGTGTTTATGATTTCAGCAATGTCCTTAAGTTAAGTTATGTTTATGACTAATTGTTTAGGAACCCCAAGATGGTAAGACGCCAACAGAGAGATGACAATGTGGATAGCAATACTATCGCCCAAATAACAGAGTTGGTCATTCTCCAATCCCGACAGATCGAGCAACTTGTAGCCACTAGGGAGGAACAAGGAAATTCTAGTACTAATGTAGCTCAAGATCATGGTGACGAGCATTTCCATCGACTTCGACCTCCGACGTTTAATGGTCAAGTTTCGGATCCTGTTTATGTTGAGGAATGGGTCCGGAAGATGGAGGACATGTTCAAGTATGCAAAGGTGGACGAAGGAGATAAGGTCACATGTGCTGTCTTCCACCTGGATCTGGATGCGAGGCATTGGTGGGACTCGATCCAGAGCACCTTGAATACATCAGCTATGACCTGGAAAATGTTTAAGACTGCCTTCTATGACAAGTACTTTAGCTGAGCTGTTCGGACTAGCAAGAAGATGGAATTTATGCAACTGCGTCAAACCGGTTCTGTGGCCGATTATATATGTAAGTTTGAGGCCTTGTCCAGGTTTGCACCCCATCTGGTGGATGATGAAGAAGACAAGATCCACCAATTTGTTCATGGACGAAAACCAGGCTTGTATAGAGGAGTAAAGACTGCGGGAATTCACAATGTGCCGTTTTCCGAGGTGGCGGCTAAGGCCTTAGAACTGGAAGAGGTTGAGGTAACATTACAAGAACAACGTGAGCAGTTGAAGAAGTTTACCAGAGAGGCTCAACCACCACCACGATAGAACAAGGGTTGGCAGCCACAGCAGAATAGGGGGCCTCAGCAACAGCAGAAAGGTGTGAAGAGAACTTTCAATTAGAACGATGACCAAGGAAAAGGGAAACGACCACTGGCTCCCCTATGCCCCACCTGTCAGAAGAATCACCCCGGTGAATGCAAGTTACATTCTGGCTGCTGTTATAGATGTGATAAAGTTGGACACATTGTCAGGGACTGCCCCATGCCACCGGACCCGAATAGAGCGAAGGTGGCACCTAGAGTCTATGCCTTAATGGAAGATGAGGATGCAGTGCCACATACAGTCATAACAGGTACGATTACGATCTGTGGTATTTCTGCTTATACACTTATAGATACGGGAGCCACTTACTCGTTTGTGATAACCTTGTTTGTACGTAAGCATAATTTAGAACCATTGCCGGCTGAGAGGTCATTTAGTGTTATGTTACCGTCAGGGAAGTCCTTACATTCAGAACAGGTAGTAAAAGGTGACATTGCGACCTTAGGAGATAAGAAGTTGTATGAAGAATTGATCATAATTGACATGAAGGGATATGAAGTTATACTAGGAATGGATTGGTTATTCAGACATCATGCCACGATAAATTGTAGGTCTGGATTAGTTGAGTTCCGGCCCCCGAATAGCGATCGGTATTTCTTCCAAGCTATTCCTAAGATAAGCAAAATGCCAATTGTATCCTCACTAGAAGCCCAGCGATTGTTGAAAGAGGGTTGTGAGAGTTTTCTAGCTAGTGTAATTGATGATCGGGTGAAAAGTGGGATAGAACTGTGAGATATCCCTATAGTCTGAGAGTTTCTAGAGGCATTCTTGGATGACTTGCTTGGGTTGCCACCGGATAGAGAAATTGAGTTTGTGATTGATACATACCCCGAGCCATTACCTGTGTCTAAGAACCCCTACCGCATGGCACCTGTTGAGTTGAAAGAATTAAAAGTCCAACTACAGGAATTAGTAGACAAGGGATTTATACGCCCTAGTAGTTCTCCCTGGGGTGCACCTGTTTTATTCGTTAAGAAGAAAGATGGTTCTCTTAGAATGTGTATAGACTACAGAGAGCTAAACAAGTTAACAATTAAGAGTAAATACCCTTTACCCCGAATTGATGATCTGTTTGACAAACTACAAGGAGCTAAGATGTTTTCAAAGATTGACTTACGTTCGGGTTATTACCAACTGAAGGTTAAAGAGGGAGATATACCAAAGACAGCCTTCAGAACCCGCTATGGACACTATGAATTTCTTGTAATGTCGTTTGGATTGACAAATGCGCCTGCAGCTTTTATGGATTTGATGAATCGGGTGTTCCGAGAGTACTTGGACAAGTTTGTAATTGTGTTCATAGACGATATATTAATTTACTCACGGACTGAAGCTGACCATGCAGAACATTTAAGAGTGGTTTTGATGACATTAAGATAGCAGCAACTCTATGCCAAGCTGTCCAAATGTGAGTTCTGGTTGGATAAGGTCAATTTCTTAGGCCATGTCATTTCTGCTGAGGGCATATCAGTAGATCCAACCAAGATTAAGGCTGTTAAGGACTGGCCACAGCCAAGGAATGTCATTGAAGTCCGTAGTTTTCTTGGTCTGGCAGGTTATTATAGAAAGTTCATTAAGGGATTCTCTATGATAGCTAAGCCTTTAACTAATTTAACAAAGAAGGACACCAAATACTCTTGGACTGAAACTTGTGAAGATAGCTTCCAGACACTTAAGCTGAAGTTGACGACAGCCCTTCTTTTGACTCTCCCATCCGAAGAAGGGAAGTTTAGTGTTTACTGTGATGCATCCAAAGTTGGTTTGGGGTGTGTTTTGATGTAAGAAGGCAAGGTTGTGGCGTATGCCTCCAGGCAACTGAAGAGTCATGAACAGAATTACCCCACTCATGATCTGGAATTAGCCGCTGTTGTTTTTGCTTTGAAGATTTCGAGACATTATTTGTGTGGTCAACAGTGTGAGGTGTTTTCTGACCATAAAAGTCTGAAGTACATTTTCACTCAAAAGGAATTGAATATGAGGCAAAGACATTGGTTGGAGTTTGTTAAGGATTATGACTTTGAGATCAAGTATCACCCGGGTAAGGCTAACGTTGTAGCTGACGCATTGAGTAGGATGTCGATGACAATGCAGCCAGCAATGTCAACCATGTCTATGCCTTTGAGGGCAGAAGTTCAGAAGTTCGAGTTGGAGATGGTTTCAGAGTTGTCAACCTTACTTGCTAATATTACTATTAGACCAACTATCATGGATAGAATCAAAGAGGCAATGCAAAAGGATTCAAAGGAAAATAACAGCATGATGAGTAAGTTGAAAGACGCCTCCTCCGAGTTTAGTCTCTCCAAGGATGGTATTCTAAGATTTAGAAATTGATGGTACATTCCAAGTGATGGAGAATTACGTAAATTGATCTTGGCCGAGGCACATTCGTCTCCCTTTTCTGTACATCCTGGTAGCAACAAGATGTATCGAGACTTGAAGTTAGTTTACTGGTGGCCAAACTTGAAGAGGGACGTTGCCAAATATGTGGAATCATGTTTGGTTTGCCAACAAGTTAAGGCATAGCATCAACGTCCAGGGGGTACCCTTCAACCCTTACCGATCCCCAAATGGAAGTGGGAACACATCGCCATGGATTTTGTTGTGGGACTGCCTAAGACAACTAAAGGTCATGATAGTTTTTGGGTTGTAATTGACAGAATGACGAAGTCAGCTCACTTCCTACCAGTAAGGACAACCTACGCGATAGACCAGCTTGCTAATCTATATGTTCAGGAAATCATCAGATTACATGGTATTCCAGTGTCTATTGTCTCCGATCGTGATCCCAGGTTCACCTTACGCTTTTAGAAAAGTTTACAAGGCACGCTAGGTACAAAGTTATCCTTGAGCACTGCATTCCACCCGCAGAATGATGGACAATCTGAGAGGACTATTCAGATACTCGAGGATATGTTGAGAGCATGTGTGCTAGATTTCCAGACATCTTGGTGCCGACATCTGCCCTTGGTTGAATTCTCCTACAACAACAGTTACCAGTCCACAATCGGTATGGCACCGTATAAAGCACTGTATGGCAGAAAATGTAGATCACCTTTATATTGGGACGAAGTTGGTGAAGCAAGACTCCTAGGTCCTGAAACTTTGCAGTAGATGTCAGACAAGATTGCCACAATTAGGAAGAGGATGATGACTGCTCAAAGTCGATAGAAAAGTTATGCAGACCAAAGAAGAAGAGATCTTGAGTTTGCCGTTGGAGATGAAGTATTCCTAAGAATTTCACCATTTAAGGGAGTTTTAAGATTTGGAAAGAAGGGAAAACTTAATCCACGGTTCATTGGACCATTCCCTGTCCTGGCCAGAATTGGCAGTACAGCTTATAGATTACAATTACTGTAACGACCCCGGCCAGGAGCCGTCACGTGTTCATATTCTTTCATTAATCGTTTGCTTGACTTTTACTATTATTACATTCACTTACTATCTCTCAACAGACTTTCACATTTTACATATACTTTTTTTTTAAAACTGGTAATAGAAACGTAGAACCATTAAGGAAGACGAACCCTCTCGTGCCCGACTTCCCACGCCTCGTCGGCTCAACCTTCACAGAGTCGAGCGACTAGACTCGGTCATTGGCTTCTTGACAATTTCGGGAAAAGAGGAGCTGCCCTCAATTCTCTTAACTTAATACCACTCGGGTTTGCATGGGTTGCATGCGTTGACAACCCTCAGAAATTTAATCGTCCGGTCATCACGTGCATTACGCGTGACTCGCTTAACATCGCCTAAGAGGAGACATCTTCCGGTGGGCACGTGGGTCTCGCGTGCTAAATTAAAACATCATCCGGTCGCTAATCGACAACACACATTTTACATCTTCCGGTGACGTCATCCGGAAGACTAAACCATCAAACAACTACCCTTCGGCCTCTGCCGATGACGTCAGTCGGAAGACTAAACCATCAAACAATTACCCTTCGACATCTGCCGATGACGTCAGCCGGAAGACTAAACCATCAACAATTATTCTTTCGGCATCTGCCGATGACGTCAGCCGGAAGACTAAACCATCAAACAATTACCCTTCGGCATCTGCCGATGACGTCAGCCGGAAGACTAAACCATCAACAATTATTCTTTCGGCATCTGCCGGCGACGTCAGCCGGAAGACTAAACCATCAACAATTATTCTTTCGGCATCTGCCGACGACGTCAGCCGGAAGACTACCTCTTCCAGCTTCCGTCTTACGGTAGAGAACTCTAAATCATCAAATGACTCCTTCCAACAGAAAGAAAACACAACTCATTCAAAATGCATATAGCGGAAGACTTAAGCAACAGACCATTTATAATCTATATAATCATTCCCTGACTCAGTGATCCACTAGACAGTTCAAAGCTCAACGTTTTAAAATAATCTCATCCTACCTAAACTACCATATTCTTTAACATACTGTAACATAAGAGTCTTAACCAGGGGTCATAAATCGCCTCTCCAGTCCCGCACTGTCACCTTGAGCATCCTCCAGCAACCAGCCTTAAGCATCCTCTTTGAGCATAACATCCTCACCTGAACTTCTTCACCTACACCATAAGGTTTAACTATAAGCCTAATGCTTAGTAAGGAATGCATGCTGACAGATATACATGAGTACACAATTTAAAAAGACATAAGTTCATAAACCATTCTTCATTCATGTTCATCTTTATCATTTACATAACATATATTAAGGCAGGAGACGAGGGAGGAAGACAGGGGTACATAGTCATTTGCCTATCGCGGCAGACATACATAATCATTTGCCTATCACGGCAATCATGATACATCACTCGGCCTCCCCAGTGGGAGAATTCGCGAGCCATACATATCATTAACTCGGCCTCCACCAGTGGGAGATTTCGCGAGTCATACATATCATCAACTCGGCCTCCACCAGTGGGAGAATTCACGAGTCATACATAACATAGTCTTTCCCCGCTCTGCACTTAATCTTGGTTACATTTGCTTTTCATATTCTCAACTTAATCATAACATGAACACAGTGCATGGACATAAAGTTCATAGAGAGAAGTCATATCATGAGGACAAGTAAAACATCCTGTAACTTTACATTTACTTACACAACTTCTTCATATCGTGGAAATAACAAATCATAGTCAATAAGCTAACATCTCAGTGATTTCCTAATACCCTTACGGTGTAGTGCCCTAGTGGCCGGAAATCTTAATACATTCACTTACCTGGATTCCTTAGCAATCCGAGCTTCTTTCCTTTAAACTTCTTCACCTAAAACATGTACATTACAGTAGTTAAAACAAAGTCCTAATAGTCCTAATCATAAACCATCCTAGGATCTAATAGCTAAAGTCATTCCGATTCCTCTGTTTGACACACTGCAGTCTGAAATCCGAAACTAGGTGGACAGGTTTTACCATTGATTAAATCCGAGTTGGTTACTTAATATGCTCAAAATCGATTCGGGATGACATTTCTACTCTCAGATTTTAAAAGTCTAAAGCCACTCGGCCACTGCTAAAAATATCCGAACTCAGTGCCGAGCTGAAAACAAAGCTCTATTTACTAATGAATGACTACATTGTCCATTTCATACCTCGGGTGTGGATTCGCAGAGAAAAGCAAGCTCGAAACCAGCCGTCGGTAAGGGAAGTTCTGGTAGCCGAGAGCAAGAACTTGGGAAAGAAGGAATCGCCGAGAGGGAATGTCGGCTACAGTGGTAATAAATGAGCTTTAAGGTTTCCATTTCCTATTTATACTAAATCCATCGATTTTAATTACAAAACTGCCACCCAACCTAGTTTCACACAACTTGTAATAAATTTGTCTTAACATTAAATTTTAAATCATAAGGGTTAAATAAGAGGGTGACAATGAAAATGGTCAGAAAATCACCTGGCCGAAATGTCGGGTGTTACAATTACCTCCAACATTGGGTAAGGTTCATAATGTCTTTCATGTGTCAATGTTAAGGAAATGTATACGTGATCCGACACATGTTGTTGTACCAACTGAAATCGATATCGAGCCGACAGTGACATATGAAGAGAAACTTGTCCGAATATTGGAAGCTGCAGTTAAGACTTTACGGAATAAAGAAATTCCTCTTGTAAAAGTTTTGTGGACGAATCATGGCATTGATGAGGCCACCTGGGAGCGGCAGTAGGATATGCTGGATAGGTATCTAGAGCTCTTTGTTTGAGCAAGTTTCGAGGACGAAAATTTTGTTTAAGGAGGGGTGGATGTAACACCTGAAAATCCCAGCCAGGTGATCTTCTTAACTTAATTAACTGTCACCTTTATTTTTGGTCCTTTGATTGAATTTAATACCAAGGCTTATTTGATCGTTAATTGTGTGGTGGCCGAATTGTAATTACGAAAATTTTGTTTAAGGAGGGGTAGATGTAACACCTGAAAATCCCAGCCAGGTGATCTTCTTAACTTAATTAACTGTCACCTTTATTTTTGGTCCTTTGATTGAATTTAATACCAAGGCTTATTTGATCGTTAATTGTGTGGTGGCCGAATTGTAATTATGAGGAATTGCAATTGGTATAAATAGAAAATGGAAACCTTAAACCTCACTAAAACCTCATTGTAGCCGACACATTCACTCTCAACGATTTTCCTATCCTCTCTAGAGCTCTCTCTTTCAGCCAGCTAAAGCTCCTTTCGGCGACCGATTCTTCAGTCTCCACCCCGACAAATTTACACCCTAGGTAAGACTCGATAATGTAGTTGCTGGTTAACCATTTTGAGCTCTGTCTTTCAGCTAAGCTTTGTAGTCTCAGATTCTTCAATGGCAGAGTTATTTTAGTGACATTTTAATCCACATTTAGTAATGGCATTCCGATTCAAATCTGGACATTAAGATAATCGACTGTGTTTAGCTGCTAGGTTGAATCTGATTATTTAGGATCTGGAAACTGAATCCACGCACCAAGGTGCTGACTAGAGAACCTAGAAGTACAAATGTGTTAGATTCTAGGATAACTATTGGTTAGGACTTTTAGGATTTTGTTTAACTCCGTAATGTGAAATGTTCTAGGTGAAGAAGATTGGAGAGAAGTGCTCCAGATTGCTAAGGAAACAAGGTAAGTGAATGTGTAGGATTGCCCGGCCATGAGGGTCCTACATCACAGGGGTACTAGTTAGAAGTTGTCTTTCACTGTTTAATGATTATCTGAGCTTTTGTCTGTTAGTTACGATACTTGAACTGTAAGAATGATCCTTGTCAGATGTGTGACCTGTTCAGTAGATTGATGAACTAAGAGTATCCCTACTCATGCATCACGAATGTTTCTCAAGCATATGAAAGTGTTTTAAGTGCATGTTTTCTTTCATGAACAAGATATGAATATGAAATCCATGCAACATGGATTATGAGCGGGTTGGGGGCGGTTTGACATATGTCACTGTCCAAAAGAGGGACCAAGAATACAACCCGCAAGGGACTATGTACACTTTCACTGTCAAACCCCTTTTACTGGCACAAATCCTCTCTTAATCCATACAATGTAAATGATGAATATGAATGATGAATATGAACATGAATATGAACAAGAACAAGAAAAGATTCATGAGCATGTGCTTCTTTAAACTGTGCATTCATGTATATGTGTTAGCATTGCATTCCTTACTAAGAATTAGACTTATAGTTTGAACCTTATGATGTAGGTGAAGAATTAACAGGTGAGGATTCCAAGTTCAATGTGGAAGTATAAGGCTGGTTGCTGGATGGTGCTCAGAGTGACTGTGCGTGGCTGGAAAAGGCGATTATGACCCGTGGTTACTCCTCATGTGATGTCAGTAAGGATTATGAAAACTGAGGTTAAAATAGGACAAGTTTTCTTATGTCATTAGATACTAGAATATGACTGATACAATTTCTAAGTAGGATGAGGTTTCTCTTAAGAGCGTTATATTTTTAGATATTATCTGTTTTAGCTTCTGAGCTCGGGAATGATTTTGAGAATTTATATATATGTGATGGTCTGTTTTAATGAAGTCTTCCGCTATGTATACTCAGATTGAGTTTATGTTTAAGTCAGAGCAGGATTATATTGCCATGACGAGAGTGTGTAAAGTTTGGATGTCCTCTATGGGTAAATGTCAAAGGTGTTTGCCCACCGATGGATATTTTCTGTTAGTAGAAGTCGTTTAATAAGTTAAGGTTTCATGTCTTTAGGGTAAAGTCTATCGGATGATATGAGTAGTGTTGTTTTGATCGGATGAGTAAATCATCCGGCTGACGTCATCGGCAGGAGTAGTTTAAACTTGTCGTTTTGTGATCAGATGATGAGTTGTGCTGTTTGATCGGATGAGTAAATCATCCGGCTGACGTCATCGGCAGGAGTAGTTTAAACTTTGTCGTTTTGTGACCGAATGATGTTGTCTATCCTATCGGATGATGTTGTTATTTTATCGGATGAGTGTATATTGGTTTTGTCGTCTAGCGATCAGATGGAGTCTTAATGTGTCATGTGAGATACGCATGTCAACCGGATGATGTTGTTTATCCTATCGGATGATGTTGTTTATCCTATCGGATGATGTTGTCTATTTTATCGGATGAGTGTATATAAGTTTTGTCGTTAGCGATCGGATTAAGTTTAATGTGGCACGTGGGATGCACATGTTGATCGGTGGATGTTTGCAAACCCATGCAGCCCCGCGAACGATGAAGTCGTGAGGTCTTAGGGCACCTTCTTTCTGGCCGATCGTGTTATGAAATCAATGTTTGAGTTTAGTCGCTCTGCTTTGCGACTAGTTATGCTGGCAGTGTATTGGATGAGTCGAGTGTTGAAGAGTTAGTTTGTTAGATATGACAATGGTTTTAAGTTCCTTCTGAAAAAAAAAAATGTGCGCAGAGAGAATATTGTAAGTGAAAGTTCCACAAAAATATGAATTAGTCTCGACCCTTAACGGGGTCGTGACAACTTCTCTAGGTTCACATGGGTGTTCTTCCTAAAGTCAAAGGATGAAACATTCGACATCTTCTTTAGCTTTAGGAAAAGAGTTCAAAATGAGAAGGATCTCTCCAATGTAGTTATTCGTAGTGATCATGGTGGAGAATTTGAGAATGAGCGATTTGAACTCTTGTGCCTCAAACATGGAATTGAGCACAATTTCTCATCTCTTTTGACCCCTCAACAAAATGGTGTAGTTGAGATGAAAAATAGGTATCTTCAAGAGATTGCTCGGACCATGCTCAACGAGAACTCTCTTCCAAAATATTTTTGGGCAGAAGCTATTTCCACAGCTTGCTATGTGTTAAAAAAGGTTTCTATAAGGCCTATTCTAGAGAAGACCCCTTATGAGCTTTGAAATGGAAAAATCCCTAGTGTCAAGTATTTTAGAGCCTTTGGGTGTAAGTACTTCATCCTAAATACTAAGATTCAATTGGAAAAATTCGATTCCAAATCCGATCTAGGTATATTCCTTGGATATTCATTAACTAGTAAAGCCTATAGGAACACTAGTTGTAGAAGAATCCATGCATGTTAACTTTGATGAAACTCCTCAATCTACAATGAATGTAGAAAAAGATGATGATTTAGAAAATCAAATGGATTCTCTCTCTCTAGATTAGCCAAGTGAAAACATAGATATCCCCATAGATCCTCCGTCAAACTCTTTAGGAATAGTGCCAATCCAAAATTTGAATGATGATCTTCTTAAGGATTGGAGATATGTCAGAAATCATCCCATAGATGACATTCTAGATGATCCTTCCTTAGGAGTCAAAACTAGAGCCTCTCTTAGGAATCTATGTGCTAATGTTGCATTCATCTCTCAAATAGAACCTAAGAAATTTGAGGAAACAGAGTTAGATGAGAATTTGATAGTAGCCATGTAAGAAGAGTTGAATCAATTAGAAAGGAACAATGTATGAGATCTTGTTCCAAGGCCTAAAGATCATCCAATTATAGGACCCAAATGGATTTTTAAGAATAAGTTTGATGAAAATGGGATAGTTGTAAGAAACAAGGCTAGATTGGTTGCCAAGGGGTACAACCAAGAAGAAGGGATAGATTTTGAGGAAACCTTTGCTCCAGTAGCTCGCTCAGAGTCAATTAGGATGCTTTTAGCCTATGCTTGCTATAAGAACTTCACACTCTTTCAAATGGATGTAAAGAGTGTTTTTCTAAATGGATATATCATGAAAGAAGTTTATGTAGAGCAACTGTGATGACCCGGATGTGTAAGTATGTGTACCATGGTTGCACGAACCGGAACTCGGATGGCGGTACGTCTGCATGGGAGAACCAGAAGGTGACCGGTTGTAAAAAGCTGGTCGTCACAATCCCACATCGCTTGGGGAAGTATGTGGAAATGAAACATATGTAAAGAGACCCTCCCAAGATAGCAAGACGCGTTTTGGAGCACAATTGGCAACGGATTTCATAAAAACTCCAAAGTCAAAAGTGCTTCAGCGAGAGTAGTACCAAGTTGGGTGACTGACTGGGAAGTCCTCACCAAACAATGCCGTGAGGGGAGGATATTGGGCTACTACTCAATCCCCAGAGCGGACAATATCTTCCTGGGAAAAAGGGGTCGTTACAAATGGTATCAGAGCCTGTACCCAATCCCCATAGCGGACAATATCTTGCTGGGAAAATGGGTCGTTACAGTAACCCGTTGTTTTCGAAGCTTATGACAAGCTTGATCATGTTTTCAAGCTCAAGAAAGCTCTATATGGACTTAAGGAAGCTCCTAGAGCTTGGTATGACAGGTTGAAGAATTTCCTTGAGGAAAGGAAGTTTAAAAAGGGTAAAACCGATTCAACTCTATTTACCATGCAAAAGGACAAAGACATACTCATTGTGCAGATCTATGTTGATGATATCATATTCAGTTCAACGAATGTCTCACTGTGTGATGAATTCTTCTCCCTAATGCAAAGTGAATTTGAGATGAGTATGATGGGGGAGTAAAATTCTTCCTAGGTTTTCAGATTAGTCAAAATCCAAATGATATTTTCTTCTGTCAAGAAAAATATATTAAAGAGCTTTTAAAGAAATTTGGACTGAGTTCTTCTAAGCCATCTAGAACCCCAATGAGCACCACTACAAAATTGGATAAAGATGAAAAAGGGTTAAGTGTAGATATTAACCACTAGTAGACCTAAAATTCTGTTTTGTGCTTATGTGCTAGAATCTCACTTAAATGAAGTTAAAAGAATATTCAAATATCTAAGTGGAACTTATGATTTAAGATTGTGGTATCTCAAAGGTACATCATTCGATCTTGTAGGATATTCTGATTGTGACTACACTGCATGCCTTATAGATAGGAATAGCACTAGTGGAACGTGCCAATTCTTAGGAGAATCAGTTGTCTTTTGGTACTCCAAAAAGCAAAATTCTGTGGCACTTTCAACAGCCGAAAGTGAATACATTGCTGTCGGTAGTTGTTGTGTGCAAATGCTTTAGATGAAACAAACTCTAGAAAACTATAATCTGCTCTATGATAGGATTCCAATTAGATGTGATAACACAAGTGCCATAAACATCTCAAAGAACCTCATCCAACATTCTAGGACCAAACACATAGAGATTAGATATCACTTCATTCGAAATCACGTTCAAAAACGTGATATCAATTTGGAATTCGTAAACTCATCCGATCAATTATCTGATATCTTCACAAAACCTTTAGAAGAGAAGACTTTTAATAAAATTCAAATTCGTTTAGGTATTATTAGGAGTGAAAAACCTTAAACGGTCTATATCATGTGTTCGAAAAAAAAATTATATCTCTCTGGACTGAATGTGATGACCTGGATGTGTAAGTATGTGTACGATGGCTGCACGAACCGGAACTCGGATGGCAGTACATCCATGCGGGCGAACCGGAAGGTGACGGGTGGTAAAAAAGGGGTCGTCACAGTAACAACCCGAGTCTCCCAAACCCGATTATTACCCATGACATAGGACTGCACTAAGAAATTTACGAAAAATTTTAAAATTTCTCTCAATGATGAAAATTCTATCTATCATCCTCGATTATACAGCGGAAAACTCAATATGTAAACAACATTTATAAATAGACAAAACGTTAAGGCTTTTGACTGTGGAAATTGAAAATCAAAGGATATCTACCGATCGCAAATGACAAAACTTTCTTCTCGCATCTGCCGATCGCAAAACGACAAAATATAATTCCCACTTCTACCGATAGTATTAAACAACGACATCTACCGATTGTCACGTGCAACCCACTTGACTCATTAAACTTCTTCTGATAGAAATAAACAACTTCTACCGATAGAAAATAGACAACATCTACCGATCACAAAACGACAAGACGTTATACTCACTTCTACCGATAGTGAAAAAAAAAATCTACATCTTCCGATTGACATGTGCATCCCACGTGACTCATTAAAACTTCATCCGATAGAATTAAACAACATCCACCGATAAAAATAGACAACATCTACCGATCACAACACGACAAGACATTATACTCACTTCTACCGATAGTGAAAAATCTACATCTTTCGATTGACATGTGCATCCCACGTGACTCATTAAAACTTCATCCGATAGAATTAAACAACATCCACCGATAGAAATAGACAACATCTACCGATCACAACACGACAAGACATTATACTCACTTCTACCGATAGTGAAAAATCTACATCTTCCGATTGACATGTGCATCCCACATGACTCATTTAATCTTCATCCGATAGAAGACTTCTACCGGTGAGCTACCGAAAGTAATAAGCAACATCTACTGATAGAAGACATCCTGACTTTTAGAGACTTTAACATGACTGACGTAAACTTGCACAATATAATCCTTAGACTCATCCAAAATACGTGTAGCGGAAAACTTAAATAAAACAGACCTTTCTATAATTTCATGATCATTCTCAAACTCAGGATTTCAGTCAGACAAATTCCAATATCCATCATTTTAAGAAAATTCATCCTATTTCGACTTCAGTATTCATAATTCTTACTAACATCATAAGAGTAGTAACCAGGGGTTGAAATCGCCTTTCCAGTCACAAACTGTCACCCTGAGCACCATCCAGCAACCAGTCCTAGACATCTTCATTGGGTTTGAAATCCACACATGATAATTCGTCACCTACACCATAAGGTTTAAACTATAAGCCTAATGCTTAGTAAGGAGTGCAATGCTAATATGTATGCATGAATGCACAGTTGAAAAGAACACATTTTCATAATCATTTCTCGTCACATTCTTGTTCATCGTTTACATCATGTGGATTAAGGGAGGATTTGTGCCGAAAAGGGGGTTGACAGTAAAAGTGTACATAGTCCCTTGCGGGCCGTATTCATGGTCCTCCTTTTGGACAGTGACATACGTCAAACTGCCCCCCACCCTCTCTTAATCCTTGTTACATAAGTTTCATGTTCATATCTTGATCGTGAATGAACACATGCACTTAAAACGTTTTCATATGCTTGAAAGGAAACAATCATGCAGCATGAGTATGAGTACTCTTATTTCATCGGACTAAGAGGACAGATCAATCATTTAACAATAAATCATGTTGCTAACTCACATATTATAACCATACAGACAATAACGCAAACAACTTTCGGACATCATAATCAACTTTAACTTAGTATTCTTGTGATGTACGGCCCTAAAGACTGAGAATCCTACTCACTCACTTACCTGGTTTCCTTAGCAAACTTGAGCACTTTTCTTCAGACTTCTTCACCTAAAACATTTCACATTACAGAGTTAAACAAAATCCTAAAAGTTCTAACCAAAAGTCATCCTAGAATCTAACATATATATTTCTAAATCTTCTTAGTCGAGCACCTAGTGTGCGCAGATTAACTTACAGAACCTAAAAATAACCAGATTCAACCTAGTAACTAACCACAGATTACAAATGTCGCTACTATTACTCGGCCATAGAAGAATCCGAAACTTCAAGTCCTAGCTGAAAACAGGGCGCTAAGTAACTAACCAGCAACTACATTGTCTAAGTCATACCTAGAGCATGGGTCGTCAGGGTGGAGACTGAAGAATCCATCATCGATGGAGGAGTAGCTGGCCGAGAGAGAGCTCTGGAGAAAAGAGAAATCGCCAAGAGAGGAATGTCGGCTACCGTGAGGTTTTAATGAGGTTTAAGGATTTCCATTTACTATATATACTAAATAAAATCCTCCTTTATTACGGTTCTGCCATCACACAAATAGAAATTGAATAAGCTTTGGCATTTAATTCTAAATCGAAAAGATCATTAATAGAGGTGACAGTTAAATCAGTTAAGAAAATCACCTGGCTGAAATTGTCGGGTGTTACATCCACCCCTCTTTAAACAAAATTTTTGTCCTTGAAAATTAATCAAACAAAGAGCTCTGGATATTTGATAATCATGTCCTGCTGTCGCTCCCATGTGGCTTCTTCAATGCCATGATTCGTCCACAGAACTTTCACTAGTGGGATCTCTTTATTCTGTAGAATCTTAACTGCAGTTTCCATAATCCGAACAGGTTTCTCTTCATACATTAGTGTTGGGTCAATTTTGATTTCTGTTGGCTTAACAACCTGCGTCGGATCACGCATGCATTTTCTTAGCATCGACACATGAAAAACATTATGAACCTTTTCCAGTGATGGAGGTAATTGTAACTTATAAGCTGTACTACCAATCCTTGCCAAGACAGGGAATGGACCAATGAATCATGGACTAAGCTTTCCCTTCTTGCCGAATCTTAAAACTCCCTTAAACGGTGAAATCTTTAGGAAAACTTCGTCACCGACTGCAAACTCAAGATCTCTTCTTCTTTGGTCAGCATAACTCTTCTGTCGGCTCTGTGCTGTCATCATTCTTTTCCTAATAATGGTGATCTTGTCCAACATCAGTTGCAAAATTTCAGGGCCTAGAAGTTTTGCTTCGCCAACTTCGTCCCAATATAAGGGTGATCTACATTTCCTGCCATACAGTGCTTTGTATGGTGCCATACCAATGGTGGATTGGAAAATATTGTTGTAGGAGAATTCAACCAAAGGCAGACATTAACTCCAAGATGCTTGGAAATCCAGCACACACGCCCTTAACATATCCTCGAGTGTCTGAATTGTCCGTTCGGATTGTCCATTAGTCTGAGGGTGAAAAGCAGTGATGAGGGTCAACTTTGTTCCCAACGTGCCTTGAAGACTTTGTCAAAACCTCGAGGTAAACCTGGGATCACGATCGGAGACAATGGATATCGGAATCCCATGCAATCTGATAATTTCCTGAACATACAGGTTAGCAAGCTGGTCCATCGTGTAAGTTGCCTTTACAGGTAGGAAGTGATCTAATTTCGTCAATCTGTCAATTACAACCCAAATGCTGTCATGACCTTTAGTTGTCTTATGTAATCCTACCACAAAATCCATGGCAATGTTTTCCCACTTCCATTCGGGTATCGGTAAGGGTTAAAGGGTACCTCCTAGACGTTGATGCTCTGCCTTAACTTGCTGGCATACCAAGCACGACTCTACATACTTGGTAACATCCCTCTTCAAATTTGGCCACCAGTAAAGTAACTTTAAGTCTCGATACATCTTGGTGCTGCCAGAATGTACAGAAAAGGGAGGCGAGTGCGCCTCGGCCAAGATCAACTTACGTAATTCCTCATCACATGGAATATACCATCAATTCCTAAATCTCAAAATACCATCCTTGGAGAGACTGAACTTAGAAGGGGCGTCCTTCAACTTACTCATCATGCTATTGTTTTCCTTTGATTCCTTTTGTTGTGCCTCCTTGATATTATCCAAAATAGTTGGCCGAATGGATAATGCCGAAAGCAATGCTGATAACTCCGGGACTATCTCCAACTCGAATTTTTGAATCTCAACCTTCAAGGGTAATGACATGGTTGACACCGCAGGTTGCATTGTCTTTGACATTTTGCTTAATGCATCGGCTACAGCATTAGCCTTACCCGGGTGATACTTAATTTCAAAGTCATAATCCTTAACGAACTCTATCCAACGTCTTTGTCTCATGTTTAATTCCTTTTGAGTAAAAAGGTACGTCAGGCTTCTATGGTCAGAAAACACTTCACACTGCTGACCATACAAATAGTGTCTCCAAATCTTTAATGCAAAAACAACTGCGGCTAATTCCAAATCATGAGTGGGGTAATTCTGTTCATAACTCTTCAGCTGTCTAGAAGCATATGCCACAACCTTGCCTTCTTGCATTAGAACACATCCCAGACCAACTTTGGATGCGTCACAATAAACACTAAATTTCCCTTCCTCAATCGGGAGTGCCAAAAGAGGGGCTGTCGTCAACTTCAGTTTTAGTGCCTGGAAGCTATCTTCACAAGCTCCATTCCAAGAGTATTTGGTGTCCTTCTTTGTTAAACTAGATAAGGGCTTGGCAATTAAAGAAAATCTCTTGATGAACTTTCTGTAATAGCTTGCTAAACTAAGGAAACTACGGACCTCGCTGGCATTCCTCGGTTGGGGCCAATCTTTTACTGCCTGAATTTTGGTTGGATCTACAGATATGCCCTCAGCAGAAATGACATGGCCTAGAAAATTGACCTTATCCAACCAGAACTCACATTTGGACAACTTGGCATAAAGTTGCTGCTGTTCTAATGTCGTCAAAACTACCCTTAAGTGTTTTTCATGGTCAGCTTTAGTCCGTGAATAAATTAGGATATCATCTATAAACACAATCACAAACCTATCCAAATACTCACGAAACACACGGTTCATCAAGTCCATAAAAGCTGCAGGTGCATTAGTCAATCCAAACGACATCACAAGAAATTCATAGTGTCCATATCGGGTTCTGAATGCTGTCTTTGGTACATCATTCTCCTTAACCTTCAGTTGATAATAACCCGAGCATAACTCAATTTTTGAAAATACCTTAGCTCCTTGTAGTTTGTCAAATAAGTCGTCAATTCGGGGTAAGGGGTATTTATTCTTGATCGTTAACTTGTTCAGTTCTCTGTAATATATGCACATTCTAAGAGAACCGTCTTTCTTCTTAACAAATAGGACAGGTGCACCTCAGGGAGAACAACTAGGGCGAATAAATCCCTTGTCAACTAGTTCCTAGAGTTGGACCTTTAACTTCTTCAGCTCAATAGGTGCCATGCGGTAAGGGTTCTTAGACACAGGTGATACCTCGGGATATGTATCGATCACAAATCAATTTCTCTATCAGGTTGTGACCCGGGCAAGTCATCCAAAAATGCTTTTGGAAACTCTCGGACTATAGGAATATCTTGGAGTTTTACCTTATCCTTTACCCGGACATCAATTATGCTAGCTAGAAAACTCTCACAACCACCTCTCAGTAGCCGTTGAGTTTCTAGTGAGGATATAATCGGCATTTTACTTATTTTTGGGATAGCTTGGAAGGAATACCAATCTCCGTTCGGGGGTCAGAACTCAACCAATTCAGACCTACAACTTATCGTGGCATAATGTCTGAATAACCAATCAATTCCTAATATGACTTCATATCCCTTCACATCAATTACGATTAGCTTTATGTACAACTTCTTATCTCCTAAGGACATAATATCACCTTTCACTATCCGTTCTGAATATAAAGACTTCCCCGACGGTAACATAACACTATATGATCTCTCGGCTGGCAAGAGTTCTAACCTATGCTTACATACAAACAGGGTTGATACAAACGAGTGTGTGGCTCCCGTATCTATAAGTGTATAAGTAGAAATACCACATATCATAATTGTACCTGTTATGACCGTATGCTGCACTGCATCCTCATCTTCCAATAAAGCATAGACTCTAGGCGCTACTCTTGCTCGGTTCGGGTCTGACGGCATGGGGCAATCTCTGACCATGTGTCCAACCTTGTCACATCTATAGCAACGGCTGGAATATAATTTACATTCGCCATGGTGATTCTTCTGGCAGGTGGAACAAAGAGGAGCTAGAGGTCGCTTTCCTTTTCCTTGATCATCATTTGGATTGAAGGTTCTCTTCACACCTTTCTGCTATTGTTGCGGTCCTCTATTCGGTTGTGGTTGCCAACCTCTGCCCTGGCGCGGTGGTGGCTGAGTATCCTTGATGAACTTCCTTGGTGGTTCACGTTGTCCTTGTACTGTTAACTTAACTTCCTCCAATTCCAAAGCCTTAGCAGCCACTTCGGAATAAGGTATGTTATGGATCCCTGCAGTCTTTACTCTCTGGAAGAGGCTCGGCTTCAGTCCATGGACAAACTGGTGAATCTTGTCTTCCTCATCATCCACCAGACGGGGTACAAACCTGGACAAGGCCTTAAACTTACAGATGTAGTAAGCCACAGAACCGGTTTGGCGCAGCTGCATAAACTCCATCTTTTTGCTGGCCCGAATCGCTCGGCTAAAATACTTGTCATAAATGGCCGTCTTGAACCACGCCCAAGTCATAGTTTCTGCATTCGTAGTGCTCTGAATTGAGTCCCACCAATGCCTTGCACCCAATGCAAGATGAAAAACAGCACAAGTGACCTTGTCCCCTTCATCGACCTTGGCATGATTGAACATGTCCTCAATTGTCCGAATCCACTCCTCAGCATAAATAGGATCCGAAACTTGACCAATGAATACAGGAGGTCGAAGGCGGAAAACGCTCGCTTCCATTGTCGTGAGTCGTATTTGAGCTAGAATTCCCCTGCTCATCCCTAGCAGCCACCCACTGCTCAATTTGGCGGGACTGGTGAATAACCAACTCGGTTAGCTGAGCGATGGTGTAACTATCATCATTGTTCTCTCTTTGTTGACCTCTTACCATTTTGAGATTCCTAAACAAATAATAAAAAACACATCTTAACGTAATGACAGTACTAAAATCATAGATACTTACAGTTGTTGGAGTGTACTCATGTGACAATCTGTGCTGGAAGGCAGTCTGCAGAATCGATTTTAGAACCCGGTTTTGTTTTGATACCATAATTGTAACAACCTGAGTCTCCCAAACCCGATTGTTACCCATGATATAGGACTGGACTAAGAAATTTACGGAAAATTTTAAAATTTCTCTCAATGATGAAAATTCTATTTATAATCCTCGATTATATAGCGGAAAACTAAATATGTAAATAACATCTATAAATAGACAAAACGTTAAGGCTTTTGACTGAGGAAATTGAAAATCAAAGGATATCTACCGATTGCAAACGACAAAACTTTCTTCTCGCATCTGCCAATCGCAAAGCGACAAAACATAATTCCCACTTCTACCTATAGTATTAAACAACGACATCTAACGATTGTCACGTGTAACCCACTTGACTCATTAAACTTCTTCCGATAGAAATAAACAACTTCTACCGATAGAAAATAGACAACATCTACCGATCACAAAACGACAAGACGTTATACTCATTTCTACCAATACTGAAAAAAAAATCTACATCTTTCGATTGACACGTGGATCCCACGTGACTCATTAATACTTCTTCCGATAGAATTAAACAACATCCACCAATAGAAATAGACAACATCTACCGATCACAACACGACAAGACATTATACTCACTTCTACCGATAGTGAAAAATCTACATCTTTTGATTGACATGTGCATCCCACGTGACTCATTAAAACTTCATCCGATAGAATTAAACAACATCCACCGATAGAAATAGACAACATCTACAGATCACAACACGACAAGACATTATACTCACTTCTACAGATAGTGAAAAATCTACATCTTCCGATTGACATGTGCATCCCACATGACTCATTTAATCTTCATCCGATAGAAGACTTCTACCGGTGAGCTACCGAAAGTAATAAGTAACATCTACTGATAGAAGACATCTTGACTTTTAGAGACTTTAACATGACTGACGTAAACTTGCACAATATAATCCTTAGACTCATCCAAAATACGTGTAGCGGAAAACTTAAATAAAACAAACCTTTCTATCATTTCATGATCATTCACAAACTCAGCATTTCAGTAAGACAAATTCCAATATCCATCGTTTTAAGAAAATTCATCCTATTTAGACTTCAGTATTTATAATTCTTACTAACATCATAAGAGTAGTAACCAGGGGTTGAAATCGCCATTCCAGCCACAAACTATCATTCTGAGCACCATCCAGCAACCAGTCCTAGACATCGTCGTTGGGTTTGAAATCCTCACCTGATAATTTGTCACCTACACCATAAGGTTTAAACTATAAGTGTAACACCCCTAATACTGTACCCATTTACCCGTATAAATTTTTCATTTTATTTTACACTTTAAGCGGAAACTGAATCGGAATTGAAGTCATTAGTGTTGTTTGGAAAACCATTTAAAACAAACATAAAATTGTTAATAAAACAATTAAAACTATTTAATTAAAAACTAATTTCGATTAAAACAATCGGAAGGGCAAAACTGTCCGGCCCTAAAAACACAGGGGCAGCGACCAGTTGCTGCAGCATGCAGCGACTGATCGCTGCATATGCTGCAGCGTACAACGATCAGTCGCTGCATTACTGCAGCGACTGGTCGCTGCACAGCATGCAGCATGCAGCGATCATGCAGCATGCAGCGATGTAACACCCCTAATACTGTACTCATTTACCCGTATAAATTTTTCATTTTATTTTACACTTTAAGCGGAAACTGAATCGGAATTGAAGTCGTTAGTGTTGTTTGGAAAACCATTTAAAACAAACATAAAATTGTTAATAAAACAATTAAAACTATTTAATTAAAAACTAATTTCGATTAAAACAATCGGAAGGGCAAAACTGTCCGGCTCTAAAAACACAGGGGCAGCGACCAGTCGCTGCAGCATGCAGCGACTGATCGCTGCATATGCTGCAGCGTGCAGCGATCATGCAGCATGCAGTGATCGATCTCTGCATGCTGCAGAGATCGATCGCTGCACACTCTGTGCTGCGATCCATGTTCCTTCGATCGCTTTCTCTCATCACTTCTCTACTGCCATTTTTTTCAAGTGCTCTCTGGAAACTCCAGAGAGCAAAACCACAATCTGATCTGCTCTCTGGAATCCGATCTATACATTTTATGCTCAAAACATCCCAAAATTGTAACACCTGAGTTACGACTAGGTAATTTTCCTAACTGCATTAACGGTCATGAACATTTAATCTTCGCGGTTTAGAATTTTAAGACAAGTGTAATTAATTACATGTGGGTTTAAACTAGGTCAAGTGGCAAAGTTGTAATAATAGAGGGCTTAGACCGATATTTAAAGGAAGTGGAAATGATTTAAACCTCATTAACTCACTGTAGCCGACATCCTCCATTCTCGGCGATTCCTTCTCTCGCAAGCTCTCGCCCTCTGCCTGCCTGTAATCCTTCCTTCGACGACCAGTTCCCTTGCTATTTCTCGGTTACCTTACGCTCGAGGTATGAGTTAGACAATGTAGTTATCAGTTAATCGTTTAGCTCTGTTTTCAGCTTGAACCTGTAACTCAAATCCTTAAACAATAGGGTAATAATATAGTTCATTGTTAATCTGAGAGTGGTAATGTCATTCCGAATCAGTTTTGGACATTTAAAAACAATCAAACCTGAGTAACCGGTAGTCGAATCTGTCTATTTCAGTTCTTGGATTTCAGATTTTGCACAGAGCGTTAGACTAAGGATTCAGGATGGCTTTGTCTATTAGACCCTAGGATGACTTGAGGTTAGAACTTATAGGACTTTGTTTTAACTACTGCAATGTGAATGTTTTAGGTGAAGAAGTTTGAAGAGAAAGAGCTTAAAGTGCTAAGGAGACCAGGTAAGTGAATGTATAGGTTTCCCGGTCAATAGGACTCTACATCAAAGGATGCTAGGTAGAAACTCATACGATGATCAGTAGTTCTTTCATGTTACTATCTAGCATTTATGTTAATGAGTAGTTCGATGGTAAGTTTTCACACTGGATGATTGTTTTGTCCTTTAGCTAGGATGAGTTAAAGAATCCCATGCTTATGCATTATCAATGTTTTATGCACACGAAAATGTTTTAAAAGCATGTTTTCTCATGAACAAGATAAGATGATAAAATCCCTACAACGTGGATGAGTGAGGGTTGGGGGCGGTTCGGCGTATGTCACAGTCCGCAGTAGGACATATGAATACGACCCGCAGTAGGGACCATGATCAAACTCACTGTCGAACCCCCTTTACCGGCACAAATCCTCTCTCATCCCACACAACATGAACAATGGTATGAATAATGAAGATGGTTCAGCGATATGAACTATGATACGAATGATGAATGTTGTTCAGCGATATGAACAATGATATGAAAGATGAATACGATCTATGATTATGAATGATGAATACGAACAAGAACATGAACCAGAAATGATTTATGAGCATGTTTTCTCTGAATTATGCATTCATGCACTCGTGATAGTATTACATTCCTTACTAAGCCTTAGGCTTACAGTTACACCTTATGATGTAGGTGAAGAACATTCAGGTGAGGATTTCAAAATCAATGAGGATGTTTAGGATTGGCTGCTGGATGGTGTTCAAGGTGCAAGTCTGTGGCTGGATGGTGATGGAAACTCTGGTTTATGCTCTAAGAACGTTAGTAATGATTTTTAATATAGAAGTATAAATGGAATGAAGTTGCGTTATGGTACTGGGATTTGAAATTGTCTGGTTGGTTACTGAATTGAGGATGGTACAATTTATTGAATATCTTTTGTTTAAGACTTCCGCTATAGGTACTCTGAGGGAATCATTGATTTCTGTTTATAGAAATGTTAAGTCTGGAAAGTTTGAGACTTGCTTATGATCATGTCTATTGAGAGATGTTGTTTAGTCTTATCGGTAGGAGCAACGTGCTTCTCTATCGGTAGGTGCAGAGTGTTTTCCTATCGGTAGAAGTAGTGAGATTTCTATCGGTAGATATCGTGTGTTTCAATCGGGTGATGAAGGAGTATTTTTTTTCTGTCGTCTAGTCATCGGCAGATGTAGTTTATATATCTCCCTGCTGATGTCATCGGCAGATACAATTTATATATCCCCCTGCTGACGTCATCGGCAGATACAGTTTGTTTATCTTCCTGCTGACGTCATCGGCAGACACAATTTGTTTACCTGCCGGCTGACGTCATCGGCAGATGCAGCTTAGATATCTGCCGACGAATGTTTAATGAATTGTGTGGGATGCACGTGACTGTCGGTTGAGGTGAGAATTTACATCTGCCGATGGGTGATTAATGAATCACGTGAAATGCATAGGATAACCGGATGATGTAGCTTAGTTTATCGGTAGATGTGAGCTGTCTTCTGTTTTTGTCGTTTAGTGATCGGCAGATGAGAGTGAAGTTTTGTCGTTGAGATTCGGCAGATGCCCTTGGGTTTTAATTTCCCCAGCCAAATGTCTTATTTTATTGTCTAGGTTCTAAATGTGACTACAGAATTAGTATTTCCGCTGCTTAGTAAAAAAAAAAAAATATAAAAGAGTGAAAGGAGTGAGTAAAGTCATGAATTACGTGGCGATCCTTCCCGGGTCGTTACAAAAATACCTACTTACGTCCTCACGGGTCAAAACGCACTGACTGCACAACACGCTCCCGCAGGCATTCTCCGTCAACTGCCTCATACGTCCGGAGGAGGAACGTCGTCTTCACCTGGCTCAATGTCACCTATAACGTCACCTACACCATACAGACACCTATGAGCTAACAGGCTCAGTAAATTCTACGTAAATGCAGATGCGTGCAGTGCATATGGAGTTCAGAAATCATGTATAACAGAGCGTCACAGACAGTATATCACCGAGATCTCACCCCCCTAACCGAAGGGGGCCCATCCAGCGGTCGGACTACCCCGTGCGGTTAGAGGAGGGCGGTACACGCTTACAGCACGTACAGCCGTGCCTGAGCCCCACCTCGCGTGACCAGATAACAGATTACGTTCATTAATTACAGTACATGAGATGTGGTATCGGCCAGACCCTTAATCGGCCTGCACGATAGATCAAGAGCCCCCAATTTCTGGGCCACATGGTTTCCAGAAAACATCGTGCAGTGCAGAAATTCGTTTTCATGCCAAGTTAAAATACGTGATGCATGAACAGTTCAATATAAAAGTAAACAAACAAACATGCATACCATCGAGACTGTAAATGAAATAACCTACAAAACGTTTAAACCTAACTACCCAACCAAAGCAATTAAAACAATCCATCCTTTAAGATCCTCGACGCTAAATCGAAGTACGGTGTAGACCAATCGGTCAGAGTAAGTCACGAGAACTTACCTTGTGTCCAAAGCAGCTCAGCTCCGTCCACGAGCGTTGTGCACCTAGGGCAATTCACAAAAAATACCATTTAAAAAATGAGTTTGAACAGATAATGTCCAAATTAATGAAATCCGTAACTAAGGAAATTCTTCTAAAGCTATAACTTAATTAATCGAGGCATTTGAACAACCTATTCGCGCTCGATTCTACGAAACATCCAATAACGAGCTTTTTCCAAAAACCCAAAATTCATTAAATTTAACATTTCTCACAATTCGGTTTAAATTCGTCCAATAACGTTCCATATATCCTTTATATCCTTAAACACGATAAATCTATTAATTACGAACCCTAAATCGACATTTTAAATCGAAACCTAAACGAAACACTAAATGTTTATACTTCGTAAAACTCGAAATAAACGCTCTAAGAACGTAGATTCATACCTAGGGTTGCGAGAGGAGGAGAAATCACGAAGAAAGCGAAACGAACGGAGGCCGGAACGGAGGTCGGCGCCGAAAATCGTCGGCTGCCAGAGAGCTTTGCTCTCTGGAACTTGGCGCGGGCAGAGGAGAAAAGAAGAGAAGTGAGGAAAGAAGAGAAATTAGGTTAGTTTATAATATTGGTTTGGAGAATTACTAAAATGCCCTTCTTTGATTTTTATATTGATTTCGTCCTTCAGTTCGTTAATCGGCCAACTGCTCGGTCTCTCCAATTTTCCTTACTTCACCAATAGGTTCAACTTCTTATTTGAGATTTAACAAAACTGTCTGTTCGCAATTTGGACCTCGTTTAGTATTTTTACTAAAACGTCTTTTATTTTACGAGAAGCTTCATTACTCGGAATATAGCGTTATTATTCCGAAAATTCTCGTAAATTCATTAAAGTTCCTATTAATCGTTAGGATCGTAATGACGCTTTCTTTTCGTAAAACGGACCTGATTTGACATATTTACCAAAAATGCCATCATATAATAAAATATTAATATAATATAATAAATCCAAAGTCCGTACAAGCCGGGTATTACATTCCACCCACCTTATTTAGAATTTTGTCCACAAAATTTGCCATAGCTCATAGTCCTTGATATTAACGTCTCTTGTCTTGTGGAATTTTACTTCGGCTAATCGCCCGTACCAACGGTCCTTCTTCGTGGTTCTAAACCAAAACCCCCTATATTCTCCAACATTGGCCTTAATTTGTATTTACTACTTTTGATTTGATTGAACCTGTCTTCTTTCACGTACTAAGCATAATCCAAACTCTCAAATCTCCATCAATTAACCCGACAACATATTTGTCATCTTACTTCATGCACATGTACCAACTTTCAACTTTCATTTAATCATGCGCAGACTAAAATTTCTTAATAATACTAACTTCAAAACTCACTTTTATCGACGTCTTTCTTACGCTGTCCCTTTTAGGTCAGAGTTATACCTATGCTTCCTAACGCCAGTCAAATTGAATGCCTAACAATTTCATCCAATTTCTGGGTTGTAACTTGTACCTCAACACAATTCTCTCAATCCTGTTCACAAATCGGGATACACACCAACCGAATTTCTACATTGACTTCCTAATCGTAGTCCTCATTTTCAGTTTACGCATCAAACCTTACCAAATCCCTAAGTCTTAACCAAACGACCTCTATCTGTGTACTTGATACTTAACGTCCAGAGCACGTGTTGGCTTGCATTTGGTCACCCAAAACACTAAACCCTCTCTCGCTTATTAATTGGTTTCTACTAAGGATTGTCTCATATCCTCAATCATCAAAATAACTTCAACTTTTCGACATCATTTGGGTTGATTATCGTTCAAGGACTCCTGACAACACCCAAGCTGCAATTCGAACTCCCCTCTACTTTAACTTCAACTCCTCGAATTGAGTTCCTTTAGTTTCTATCTTTCTTACTCTCGTTTTTACCGAATATGTACCTAACCACTTAACGCACTCGAAGCCTTCTCAAATTACTTACTCCAACACTAAGTCTCAATTTATCCTACTACCTTACCCACCTATCGGGTATAACAATTTCCTATATATATTTATATAAATATCTGAGCTGTAAATCAAACTCGCGTAAAAATTCGTTAACCGTAACTTTAGTCACTATTACAACTTTTCTGGTTCATATTCCTCTAGTAATGCCCCCATAGAGCTTCTTCCTCAATAGTACTCAAATTGTACACTTCCTCGGACACCTTGCAGGTTCTAATAAAATCCTCAACTAATTTCGCGTTGTTACATCTCGCAACTACCTTAATGAGTTCTATCATTATATCCTTAATTGACTTTCTCTTACTATATACGTTACACTCATTTATCACCCTCGTGTCCATCGATCTTGACCTGATAGATACCAGTCTTAACTTAATCTCATTCTAAGTTTACCGAAGCGGGCTTATTGCACATCCTTGTTCTTTCTATTCTCTAAATTGCAATTTCACAAATCGTTTGCAGTATAATACTGGTCTAAACCTCCAGCCTTGACCCTTCCGTCCAACAATCTCTTTCACTTATCTCAACTGTCACACGCGGACTTCTCTCAAGTTATCCGACGGTCTATATTTTTTTTGGGTTCTAATTATTCCACTTGTCTCCTGCAAAATGATTTATCCATCGGTCTGTTTTGTTTGAAAATTTGTTGTAGATGGATTCATGTCCTTAATCCGAATTTCCTCATGTTTCCAAATCTTACTCTTCTATTTCTCACCTTGGAGGATTCAGAAACATCGCCTCGCCAAGATTAACCCTCGTAGACCATCGCACACTGATGTTTCTACTTCCATACCGAAGGTAAGTCTCAGGTTGTGATCTTTAACCTGAACTGTATTAACAATAGGCCCATTACTAAAGCCCCTATACTTTCAAGTCAAAGAAATTTACAATCTCTTACTTTGTCACCTTACTCCACATGCGTTACACACTCTTGTTGATTACCTATTCCCTATTAACGTCGCACACGTCACACTTAGCCTATAAATATGACTTTTAACTCAAGGCATTAAACTCTTCCTTAATTAGCTACTGTATTTGGGTTTCTAAAATAGTCCAAGTCTCACATTCCTTGATCGAGCAGTACTGATGGCCCGACGTGTCTATGCTTTGTCCATCCCCTTCGCACCACGATTACCGGGAGTGACCACTCCTTGGGTCCTTGAGCTTTCCTGGTTGGTCAATATCTCGATCTGACGAGATTGTCTAGCTATAAGTTGAGCTTGTCGGTCCATATGTTGGACCTGACGGTTCAACAATTCCGTAAGTCGATCTAACGCGTCGTCTCTAGGATCCTTCCCTCGAACCATATTGTATAAAGCCTATAAAAATTCAACAGATAATCCTAAGAAAGAAAAACAAATAAATCTATAAACAGACTTACAGTTGATGAAGGATGTCCGCGTAGTGGCTGTGCAGTCGAGCAGTCTACAGAACCGATTTTAAAACCCGAGGGCTCTGATACCATAATTGTAACACCCCTAATACTGTACCCATTTACCCGTATAAATTTTTCATTTTATTTTACACTTTAAGCGGAAACTGAATCGGAATTGAAGTCGTTAGTGTTGTTTGGAAAACCATTTAAAACAAACATAAAATTGTTAATAAAACAATTAAAACTATTTAATTAAAAACTAATTTCGATTAAAACAATCGGAAGGGCAAAACTGTCCGGCCCTAAAAACACAGGGGCAGCGACCAGTCGCTGCAGCATGCAGCGACTGATCGCTGCATATGCTGCATGCTGCAGAGATCGATCGCTGCACACCCTGTGCAGCGATCATGCAGCATGCAGCGATCCATGTTCCTTCGATCGCTTTCTCTCATCACTTCTCTACTGCCATTTTTTTCAAGTGCTCTCTGGAAACTCCAGAGAGTAAAACCACAATCTGATCTGCTCTCTGGAATCCGATTCCAGAGAGCAACAGTTCCTCAAATAACACACCTTAAAATCAACTTCCATACATCTTACTCCGATTAACTTCTCAATTATCACTAATATACAATTCAACCATAATTTAACACAATATTTTAAACGCGATAAAACTTCTTAAAAACAAACGGCGTGGATAGCTCTAAAACTCGAGCATATCCGTACCAATCCTAAAATATTTCAAAACATTTTTAACAAAACATTTTACGTACCGTTTACCAAAACGTTTAAAATATCAAACGTAAATCTATCACCTATCCAGATTTCCCAAACATCCTATTAAGTTTGATCTATACATTTTATGCTCAAAACATCCCAAAATACCTATTTACGTCCCCACGGGTCAAAACGCAACGACTGCACAACACGCTCCCGCAGGCATTCTCCATCAACTGCCTCATACGTCCGGAGGAGGAACGTCGTCCTCACCTGGCTCAATGTCACCTATAACGTCACCTACACCATACGGACACCTATGAGCTAACAGGCTCAGTAAATTCTACGTAAATGCTGATGCGTGCAATGCATATGGAGTTCAGAAATCATGCATAACAGAGCGTCGCAGACAGATATCACCGAGATCTCATCCCCCTAACCGAAGGGGGCCCATCCAGCGGTCGGACTACCCCGCGCGGTTAGAGGAGGGGGGTACACGCTTACAACACGTACAGCCATGCCTGAGCCCCACCTCGCGTGACCAGATAACAGATTACGTTCATTAATTACAGTACATGAGATGTGGTATCGGCCAGACCCTTAATCGGCCTGCACGATAGATCAAGAGCCCCCAATTTCTGGGCCACATGGTTTCCAGAAAACATCGTGCAGTGCAGAAATTTGTTTTCATGCCAAGTTAAAATACGTGATGCATGAACAGTTCAATATAAAAGTAAACAAACAAACATGCGTACCATCGAGACTGTAAATGAAATAACCTACAAAACGTTTAAACCTATCTACCCAACCAAAGCAATTAAAACAATCCATCCTTTAAGATCCTCGACGCTAAATCGAAGTACGGTGTAGACCAATCGGTCAGAGTAAGTCACGAGAACTTACCTTGTGTCCAAAGCAGCTCAGCTCCGTACACGAGCGTTGTGCACCTAGGGCAATTCACAAAAATTACCATTTAAAAAATGAGTTTGAACCGATAATGTCCAAATTAATGAAATCCTTAACTAAGGAAATTCTTCTAAAGCTATAACTTAATTAATCGATGCATTTGAACAACCTATTCGCGCTCGATTCTACGAAACATCCAATAACGAGCTTTTTCCAAAAACCCAAAATTCATTAAATTTAACATTTCTCACAATTCGGTTTAAATTCGTCCAATAACGTTCAATATATCCTTTATATCCTTAAACACGATAAATCTATTAATTACGAACCCTAAATCGACATTTTAAATCCAAATCTAAACGAAACCCTAAATGTTTATACTTCGTAAAACTCGAAATAAACGCTCTAAGAACGTAGATTCATACCTAGGGTTGCGAGAGGAGGAGAAATCACGAAGAAAGCGAAACGAACAGAGGTTGGAACGGAGGTCGGCGCCGAAGATCGTCGGCTGCCAGAGAGCTTTGCTCTCTGGAACTTGGCGCGGGCAGAGGAGAAAAGAAGAGAAGTGAGGAGAGAAGAGAAATTAGGTTAGTTTATAATATTGGTTTAGAGAATTACTAAAATGCCCTTCTTTGATTTTTATATTGATTTCGTCCTTCGGTTCGTTAATCAGCCAACTGTTTGGTCTCTCCAATTTTCCTTACTTCACCAATAGGTTCAACTTCTTATTTGAGATTTAACAAAACTGTCTGTTCGCAATTTGGACGTCGTTTAGTATTTTTACTAAAACGTCTTTTATTTTACGAAAAGCTTCATTACTCGGAATATAGCGTTATTATTTCGAAAATTCTCGTAAATTCATTAAAGTTCCTATTAATCGTTAGGATCGTAATGACGCTTTCTTTTCGTAAAACGGACCTGATTTGACATATTTACCAAAAATGCCATCATATAATAAAATATTAATATAATATAATAAATCCAAAGTCCGTACAAGCCGGGTATTACAATAAGCCTAATGCTTAGTAAGGAGTGCAATGCTAACATGTATGCATGAATGCACAGTTGAAAAGAACACATTTTCATAATCATTTCTCGTGACATTCTTGTTCATTTTCTTGTTCATCGTTTACATCATGTGGATTAAGGGAGGATTTGTGCCGAAAAGGGGGTTGACAGTGAAAGTGTACATAGTCCCTTGCGGGCCGTATTCATGGTCCTCCTTTTGGACAGTGACATACGTAAAACCGCCCCCAACCCTCTCTTAATCCTTGTTACATAAGTTTCATGTTCATATCTTGATCGTGAAGGAACACATGCACTTAAAACGTTTTCATATGCTTGAAAAGGAAACAATCATGCAGCATGAGTATGAGTACTCTTATTTCATCGGACTAAGAGGACAGATCAATCATTCAACAATAAATCATGTTGCTAACTCACATACAATAACCATACAGACAATAACGCAAACAGCTTTCGGACATCATAATCAACTTTAACTTAGTACCCTTGTGATGTAGGGCCCTAAAGGCCGGGAATCCTACTCACTCACTTACCCGGTTTTCTTAGCAAACTTGAGCACTTCTCTTCAGAATTCTTCACCTAAAACATTTCACATTACAGAGTTAAACAAAATCCTAAAAGTTCTAACCAAAAGTCATCCTAAAATCTAACATATATTTTTCTAAATCTTCTTAGTCGAGCACCTAGTGTGCGCAGATTAACTTACAGAACCTAAAAATAACCAGATTCAACCTAGTAACTAACCACAAATTACAAATGTGGCTACTATTACTCGGCCATAGAAGAATCTAAAACTTCAAGTCCTAGCTGAAAACTGAGCGCTAAGTAACTAACCAGCAACTACATTGTCTAAGTCATACCTAGAGCGTGGGTCGTCGGGGTGGAGACTGAAGAATCGATCGTCGATGGAGGAGTAGCTGGCTGAGAGAGGGCTCTGGAGAAAAAGGGAAATCGCTAAGAGAGGAATGTCGGCTACTGTGAGGTTTTAATGAGGTTTAAGGATGTAACAACCCCTATTCCCAGCAAGATATTGTCCGCTCTGGGAATTGAGCCGCAACCCAATATCATCCCCTCACGGCTTTGTTTGGCGAGAACTTCTGGGAAGGTCACCTAACCTGGAATTGCTCTCACCGAAGCACTTGTAACTTTGGAGTTCTTATGGGATCCGTTGCCAATTGTGCTCCAAAATGCGTCTTGCTATGTTAGGAGGGTCTCTTTACATATGTTTCATTTCCACATACTTCCCTAAGCGATGTGGGATTGTGACAACTCCCTTTTTACGACCTGTCACCTTCCGGTTATCCTACGCAAATGTACCGCCATCCTGCTTCTGGTTCGTGCAGCCATCGTACCCATACGTGCATATTTAGGTAATCACAATCACCCCCCTCGGGGGCCCAACATCCTCGTTGGCTACATTTCTGGTTGGGTACAAGCTTTGATACCATTTCTAACAACCCCTATTCCTAGCAAGATATTGTCCACTCTGGGGATTGGGCCGCAGCCCAATATTCTCCCCTCAAGGCTTTGTTTGGCGAGAACTTCCCGGAAGGTCACCCAACCTGGAATCGCTCTCGCCGAAGCACTTTTAACTTCGGCGTTCTTATGGGATCCGTTGCCAATTGTGCTCCAAAATGCGTCTTGCTATCTTGGGAGGGTCTTTTTACATATGTTTCATTTCTACATACTTCCCCAAGCGATGTGGGATTGTGACGACCCCCTTTCTACGACCTGTCACCTTCCGGTTTGCCCGCGCGGACGTACCACCATCCGGGTTCCAGTTCGTGCAGCCATCGTACCTATACATGCATATTCGGGTCATGACAATGAGGATATTGGGCTGCGGCCCAATCCCAAGAGCGGACAATATCTTGCTAGGAAAATGGGTCGTTACAAATGGTATAAGAGCTTGTACCCAACCGAAAATGTGGCCAACGAGGACGTTAGGCCCCCGAGATGGGGTGATTGTGATGACCCATATGTGTAAGTATGAGTACGATGGCTGCACGAACTGGAACCCAGATGGCGATACGTACGCGCGGGCGAACCGGAAGGTGACGGGTCATAAAAAGGGGGTTGTCACATTCCCACAACGCTTGGGGAAGTATGTGGAATTGAAACATATGTAAAAAGACCCTCCCAAGATAGCAAGACGCATTTTGGAGCACGATTGACAACGGATCCCATAAGAACTCCGAAGTTAAAAGTACTTCGGCGAGAGCAATTCCAGGTTGGGTGACCTTCTGGGAAGTTCTCGCCAAACAAAGCCGTGAGGGGAGGATATTGGGCTGCGGCCCAATCCCCAGAGCGGACAATATCTTGCTGGGAAAATGGGTCGTTACAAAGGATTTCCAATTACTATATATACTAAATAAAATCCTCCTTTATTATGGTTCTGCCATCACACAAATAGAAATTGAATAAGCTTTGACATTTAATTCTAAATCGAAAAGATCATTAATAGAGGTGACAGTTAAATCAGTTAAGAAAATCACCTGGCCAAAATTGTCGGGTGTTACAGTCACAATCCCACATCGCTTGGAGAAGTATGTGGAAATGAAACATATGTAAAGAGACCCTCCCAAGATAGTAAGACGCGTTTTGGAGCGCAATTGACAATGGATCCCATAAGAACTCCGAAGTTAAAAGTGTTTCAGCGAGAGTAGTACCAGGTTGGGTGACCGACTGGGAAGTCCTCGCCAAACAAAGCCGTGAGGGGAGGATATTGGGATACAACCCAATCCCCAGAGCGGCAATATCTTGCTGGGAAGAGGGGTCGTTACAAATGGTATCAGAGCCTGTACCCAACTGAAAATGTTGCTGGGAAGAGGGGTCGTTACACTGAACGATTGAAAAATTGAGGTATTTTGAAGTATATCGACCGCGTCAATATATGAAGCAGACGATATAGGGAACGGTCGATGTACGCATCGGAGGATATCTGTTCTTACATCCTTTAAATTAGCATTCGGAATACTGAAACCCTACTTATCGTCCATACCGCGAGAAAATTTCAAAAACCACTCATCTTCTCTTTCTCTTGTCTCTTCGACGATTACTTCTCTCGTCTCCAGTCACCTCTCTAATCTCTGATCAATAAATGACATCCTCCTCCAACTCCAGATTAACGTTTTAAAGGAAGAAGCAGAAGAGTGCACGTCAAATGGATTCTCCACCTATCGTGCAACCTCCTTCTCTTCAATGGCCTTCTCTGCAGTTTATCAATGAGGGTGCATTTAAAAGGTATTATGAAGATTTTGAAGAGAAGTCTTTTATTAGAAGAAGTAGAGGAGTAGTGTTTAAGGACCTTTATAGGTTGCATCTGGAGAAGTCTCTCCAGGAAATGGGGTTATTAGGTCTGTTTGAACTAGTCACTTCTTACTGCGAACCCAATTAGAATGTTTGATGCAAATCTAGAACACTCCTCTACGCCCCTTATTATCCGCAGCTTTGTGTATAGAACGCACATCGTGCTGACTCAAGAAAAGATTCATGAACTGCTCAATTGTGAGTTTCTAAATGATAGGACCAAATATTTTGAGATTTCCAAGGATCCTCCCTTCGTTGGAAAACCAGAGTGACTTGTTTTATCCAAAGAGATTTCCAAGGATCCAAACAACACTTTCCTGAGGCTCAAGGGCAAGGATTTGAATATTAGGGCTATAGTCTTTCATCAGATGATTAATTATAACATCCTTCCTAGGGATGGCCATCGAGACCACGTGAGTGGCATGGATCTCTTCATTCTTTATAGGTTCTTCTGTAAAGAACCATTTCACATTGGAAGCATTATTCTGAAACGGATTCTCTAAGTTGTCAAAACTGCTTCTAAATCTCTTCCATATAATCTTCTCTTAATGAAGATCTTCCATAGATTTGGTGTTCATTTTCCGGCTGAAGACGAGCCAATTTTGTTGAAGAACACTGATCACTTTTCTGCTTCCACCTTGCTGAGAATGGGAATTGCGAAATATAAGCAAGGTGTTTTGTATGACAAAGAAACACGGGGAGGTGTTTCAAGAAGCCATGCCTCTCAGGCTATTCCTGAACGTCGAAAGAGGCGAAGAGTGCTATTGGAGGAGGAAGAAGAGTCTGATGCTCAGGAAGAGTCTTATATACCATCTTTTGATCCTCCTCAGATTCAAGGGTCTCATATTTTAGCTCTTCCAACCTGCTCGAACTTTCTCCCAATAGTTACCGAGGGCTTTCATGATCAAAATTTTCTACTTGATCATCCGGAAGTTCAATCCACTACTCTTCCACATCCCTCCATTCCAATTCCTGCTCCTTCGTCAACACAGGCTCCTGACTTGTCAGCTCGTGTTCCTCCTCGAACTCAAGGTAGTCCCAATCCTCCTGTGAGGAATTCTATTTCTAAGGAACAATATCATGAGCTTAGGACATGTATAGAAAGCCTTGGGATAGCCATCGAATCCTTTCAGTCCATTTATATTGCCCGACAAGATCATTTTGAAGCTTTTCTTCTGTCAAGACAAGAACACTTTGAAGCCTTCTGCCTCTCACAGATCCAACAACTTGAAGCCACCACCCTCTCTTGGTATGATCATTTCACATATTCTATTCAAGGACTTCAAGATCGTATTGCTCAAGTGAAAAAGGAACAAAGTAAATCTATTGACGATGTCACCTCTTCCATTAGATTCAATACAAATCATTTAGCAGATCAAATGCGACGGGAGTCTTACCGGGTTATCACTCACATTGGATATCTTAGCACACATTTGGCTAGCAGTGATAGTGAGCCCACTCCTGTGGATAAAGGTTTGGACGACGGTGGTGAGGATCATGAGGAAGTTCACCTAGCTGCTCCTTCGGGTGATGAGCCTTTAGCTGCCTCTCTTAGTGCTGTTGGAGATGCTGTTGCTTAAGTTGCGGTTGTTTGTGAGGACGAGCCATTCATTGATCAAGTTGATGGTATTGCTTGTAACGACCCTAACACTGTACCCTTGTTTTTACTGTATAATTTTTTTTTTTATAACTAATAAATTCGTTTAAGCGGAAAACTATTCGAAAACATTTTAATAAAACGTATTTAAGGTAAAGAAAACTAAAAAGAAACAATTTAAATTAAAAACATTTATTTTATTTTATTTTTATTTTTTATTTTCGGTTACTATTCACGTGAACAATAACTTACTGTTCACGTGAACAGTAACCCACTGTTCACTGTTCACGTGAACAGTACAACTGTTCACGTGAACAACGATTGATCGCCCCTTTTTGGGCAATCAATCGCCCAACTCTTTGGAAATTTTTCCAGAGAGTTGGTTTCTCCTTTGAACAGCGATTGATCGCCCCTTTTTGGGCGATCAATCGCCCAGCTCTCTGGAATTTTTTTCCAGAGAGCTGCCTCTTCCTCTTTTCTTCATTCCCTTCATCACTCACATACGCACTTAATAATTTCATTTCTTCCATCCCACTTCCTCCTCATCAAACCACAATGAAACACAATAATTCTACTACCTTCATGCACTTCCAAATTTCATCATAAAACACACTTCTACCCCATACATTTCTTTAATCCACCAATCACCCAAAAACCGACTAAAAACATACTAGAAAGCGTAATAAATTTCATGAAAACAAATTGCGTGGTTTAGGGGTGGGCAGAACCAGACCGGGACCGAGAACCGGACCGGGACCGGCGATTTTGGTCCGGTTTCGGTCCCTGGGTGTTGGACCGCAGTCCAGTCTTCGGTCCAAAGACTCTGGAACCGTGGTCTGTCGGTCCGGTCCTCGGTCCACAGTCCAATTTCCCGAAGAACCGGGACCGGACCGAATGATTGAAATTTAATAGAAATTCGCCCAATCTCTGCTGCAGCCAATCCCTAATCCAAAATCAGAACACCGAGTCCCCACCTTCGAACGGGAACACCAGAACACCGAGTCCCCACCTTCGAACGCGAACACCAGACCTGCGAACACCTGATTCCCGACCTCCGAACGGCGAATACCTGAGTCGCCTCGAGCTCGCCCTCGCGATCTCACCAGTCGCCTGCTCGCCGCTCGGATCGCCTCCCCTGTCCCCTCAGTTGCAGAATAGAACACTCACGCTAAACGCACTCACGCAGACGGCAGCCGACGGCATGACGCACTCGCACTCGCACTCGTAGAATCTCTCCCGAAGCCCCGACGCCTCGCCTCGCCTCTGTCGTCGGCTGGTCGTCGCCTCGTCGTCGCTCACAGTGATGGTATGTATTTGATTAGGGCTCGATGTCTGCTGCGAATTGGTGTAAAAGAGGAAATTTTTATAAGTTATAAATTTTTTAAAAAATAAAAATATTAGGCCGGGTGGAACCGGGACCGGACCGGGACCGGACCAGGATTTCGGGTGCGGTCTAGGTTCGGTCCCGGTCCCGCATCGGACCGGTCCAAGTTTCGAGAAAAAAATCCCGAACCTGTTCGGGCTGGTTCGGTCTGGGCTCGGGATCGGACCGAACCGGCCCAAGCCCACCCCTAGCGTGGTTCGATTTAAAAACTATACATTTCCTCCTGTTTTAAATCACTTACAATTCAAATAAAACTTTACCAAATCAGTTTATAAACAGGTTTTCAAAGCGTTTAAAACCTCAAAAGTAAACCTATCCACTATCAGATCCAAACATCCTAAAATGTCTATACAATCATCAATTCAAAACATCCCAAAAACCCCAAAACCTATACATACGTCCCCACGGGTCGGGTTAAGCATCGACTGCGCCAACACACTCCCGCGACCATCCTCCGTCAATTGCATCACTCCTCAGGCGGAGGGATCTCGTCCTCACCTATATTAAGGTCACCTACACCATACAGACACACTATGAGATAAAAATCTCAGTAAGCTCTACGTAAATGAAAATGCGTGCTATGCATATGCTGTTCATAAACCATTCAATCGTTTTACCTTTTCGCTAACCTTTCGTTCACCTTTTTGTTTACCTTTTCGTTTTTCTTTTCGTTAACCTCTTCGTTTACCTTTTCGTTAACCTTTTCGTTTACCTTTTCGTTTTCCTTTTCGTTTCCCTTTTCGTTTACCTTTTCGTTTTCCTTTTCGTTAACCTTTTCGTTTACCTTTTCATTTTCCTTTTCGTTAACCTTTTCGTTTACCTTTTCGTTTCCCTTTTTGTTAATCATGATGCATGAACAATTCATATATTAAAGTAAACAACCACATATATACCATCAAGACGGAAACAACATAATCTATAAAATAACTAGTCCTATCTACCCATCCAAAACAATTTAAATAACACGTCACCAAAACTCCTCGAGACGACCTCGACGTACGGTGTAGGCCAATCGGCCAGAGAAGATCACGAGAACTTACCTCGTGTCCGTTGCAGCTCAAGCTCCGTCCACGAGGGTTGTTTGTCTGAGGCAAAAATACAACATCGATGTTAAAACGAGTTTAAACTTCTAAACATCCAAATTGACAAAACCTTAACTAAAGAAATTTTCTAAAGCTTTAATCAAATTCATTGAGCTATTTCATAGAGCAATTATACGCTCGGCACCTCGAATCCTAAATCACGAGTTTTTCCCTAAAATCCGAAAATTCTCAAATTTTAACATTCGTCCTAAATCAATTAAATTCACCCAATAACGTTCAATACGTTCATTAGAGGCGTAATCACAGTAAACCTATCGATTTCTAACATAAATCGGTGATTTGTCTCAAAATCCTAATCTGAACCCTAGCGAAATACAACTCGTAAATGGTAAAATAACACAGGTATAACACTCGAGGCTTACCTAGGGCTTGATTGTGGAAGAGAATGGAGGAAGAACGAACCGTTGAAAGGATGAATCGCCGGCCGAAATGGAGAAGAAGCCGCGGGAGGTGAGGATCGCCAGAAAGGGAGAAGTTGTTCTCTGGAGGGAGAATCGTGGGAATGAATAAGGAAGTGGAGGGTTGGTGTTTTATAAAAAAACATTAACTACTAATTACAATTTTGCCATTGTTTCCTATTCTTTGAATTTTTCGTTATTTCGTCCCTCGATTTAGTTCCTTCAAATTTTTCTTATATCACCAATAAATCCAACTTATTACTAGGGTTCTATTAAAACTGTCCGTTCGCAAATCGGACCTCGTTTACTATTTTTACTAAAACATCTTTTATATTACGAGATACGTAATTACTCGAAATATAGAGTTACAACTCCTAAAATTCCCGAAATTTTCTTAAAATCCATATTAATAATTAGAATCATAATGGCGCTTTTTTTTTCATAAAACGAGCTTGATTTGACATATTTACAAAAATACCATTTATATTAAAATATTAATATCCCGTAAAGCCGGGTATTACATTGCTGGTTCTGATGATATTGTCATGACTGAACTTGTTGATGAGCTAGAGCCTTATACTGGTGTTCAAATGGCAGATGTAGGGGATGCAGGGGATGCAAATGATGGAGAAAGAATTCCTCCTGTTTCTCCTGTTGCCACTATTCCAGATGAAGAAACAGCAGATTAGGATCAAGATGAACCTATGTTCAGATGTGCGAGAGATTTCTATGCCCGCATAAACTAGGATGCTGTTTCTTTCGATGTGTAATCAATTCTTTCATTCTGCACTATGTCTAGGTTAGATAGTTTCACAACTTATGACTCTCTTAGGACTAGTTTAGTGCTTTGTATTCTTATCCCTATTTATTCCTCACACTTGTGTATATTACACTGCTTGTTTATAAATTTTTTGATAATGTCAAAGGGGGAGAAAAGTACATTTCAATTGGTTGAATGCATAGAGTATGTGGGAGTATATATTATATATTATTAATTGGGAAAAATAGAATAGCACGAGGGAATATATGTTTAATCATTTTATATTTGTCATCATCAAAAAAGGGGAGATTGTTAACTTAAAATATGTTTAGGTCTAACTATGTTTTTGATGATTGTGATTACCGTGAAAAATATAAATTGATGATTATAAGAAATGAGTGATATTATTAATTATTGCAGTTAATTGAGAATGCCTTTTTACAAAGGTATTATGTTTTCTAACATTTTTGATCAAGTGTTGTTAGTCAAGACTGGTGCATGCATAATGTTAACCAGACGTATAAGTCGTCTGCCAAAAGGAACATCGACCGCTGTCAAAGCAGATTTAAATGTCATCCGCCAGATATATCAATCGGACAAAGCAAAGCCGATCGATGGCAGAACCAATTGAATATCGACCGATACACTAAAGCCAGAAGTCGTCTGTGAGAGCTATGTCGACCGAATTTTGAAATCAATGACGAAAATCAAGAAGTGTTCTGAAAGATCAATCTCGACCGAACTAAGTTTTTGTCCACTAGGATAAAATCATCCGAATCAAGAAGTCTTCTGAAAGATCAATCTCGATCGAACTAAGTTTTCGTCCACTAGGATAACATCATCCGAATCAAGGAGTCTTCCGTCGCAAGTAATATCAACCGCAGACCACAACGACGCTTTCAACGTACGGATTCTTCACAACGGTTATATTTTTGCTACGGAAACAAGGAGTCATCCGAGTGTGAAGGAGATTACAGACACCAGTATTAATAGACGGTTGAAGCTTGGGAGAACAACTTTTGCCAACTTGAACAATTCTCTCTCAACTCTCACGAGATCTTAAGTTTGTAATACTCTTCGACTCTCTACACCTCTCTACATCTAAACTTGAGATTTTGCTTTTTGAGAGAGTGTAGTTTTGTGCTCTATATTTTCAACATTGTAAATTTTGATGGCAGTGGATTGACGCCCGTGAAGTTCAATCCCAAGTAGTAAGGCAGTAGATCGATGCCCGTGAAGTTCGATTAAGAAATCTCGTTGAGGAGAAGAAAAGGATCTTCAAGGGGGAAACCTTGAAGCGTGGACGTAGGCAAGTTTGGCCGAACCACGTAAAAATATTGGTGTCAATCTCTTTCTCTTACTCTTACTTTTAAGTGTTTGTTATTAATTGCACACAGAGAGAAAATATAAGATAAAACTAATTTGCATTGTTAAAAACGATTCGGTTAAGAAATTTTTTATTCACCCCTCCTCTTAGATAATCACAATCCTACATTAACCACACAATCTAACCTTAGTATTTATCTAATGCATGCAACTATATGGCTAATGTTTGCCAAAATTACATGAAGGCTAAAGTTTGCCAACAAAATACTAAAGTATGAAAAAACATGGTTACATTAATTTGTCCTTTGGGAAGACAAATTCCCTCTTGATTTTCATCCATGCTTTCCATGCAAGTTTGAGCCTTATGCTTAAGCTTCGACTCCAATCTTTCAAAGAAGTCTTTACCTACAAAAGAAATAAAATTATAAGTAATTAAGTTAGGTAAAGTTTGGGCCTAGGTTTTGGATTGAGTGAGTGGGCCTCAGGACACATCATCCTCTCCGGGTGATTAAGGATTTGACCTCAAATCTAATGGTTGACCCGGTCCATAGTCTACTTCTACTACCCTTTTTAATTTGTAGACTTGTCATGCAAGTGGTTTGTGGCCACACAATGCATGAGGGTCAATATATCCTATCCCCTTGGTTTCCTTAAACCCTTTACCTTGGATAGATAATACTTTGAGTTTCTTAAGCCCTTTAAGACTTTTGGGTCTTGATCCACTAGGGCCTCTAAGGGTGGCACTACAAAGAAGGTATGCTCTGTAACATCCCCATATTTGGCCTTTAAACTATTCCTAAAATTCACATGAAATTTAAACTTTTATTCCGTAATTTAATCATGAATGTATAAGGGTGTTTAACCCCAATCAGCAGAAGACTATTCACATGTGGACAATCTCATATTAAATTAAACTTTGGTATAACAGTGATAAAATAATAAAACAGAGGCTTCGGTCGACGTCTATAACAATTCATCTCGGGTTTCATCAAAGGAATAGTAGGGGTTGACAATTCTTTCTATCGGGTTTGGATGAATGGTACAGTGGGGGTCGACGTGGCCTCAGTAAAGATATCGATCGATGTCTATAAAACAGACGGGAAATTAATTCCCCTTGAGTTGCATCTCATTCGTCCACCAAATCGGACGATATTATCATCCACAGAATCGGACGACGTTGTCATCCACAGAATTGGACGATGTTATCGTCAACTCACAGAATCGGATGGTGTTGTTATCCACAGAATCGGACGACGTTGTCATCCACAGAATCGGACGATTTTATCGTCCACTCACAGAATCGGACGATGTTGTCATCCACAGAATCGGACGATGTTATCGTCCACTCACAGAATCGGACGATGTTATCATCCACAGAATCGGACGATGTTGTCATCCACAGAATCGGACGACATCCTTTCGGCCTATATCCTCATCCATAAAATCAGACGATGATTAACACTGAGTAAAATCGGTCGGCATTGCCTTAGAAAAATCCAAGTACATGGCCAACTTCACCTAGCCGATCATTCGCCATTTTGGGATATCGATCGGCTGACTCTCTGAAATCCGAATTCCAGAGAGCTGCTCTTCTTACTCCTCATACCTCTCACCCTTCACAACTTCACTAATCAACTCAATTCATTAAATCTAATCTATTTCAATTATCAAATCAACCTAGTTCATCAATATCCCAAAAGAAACGTCTATCCATAAAATTCTCCAGAAAATATCAAAACCTCAGTATTATCTACTCAGCTCATTAAACCCCTTATACACATATCAAATTGTTTCTTCTTCACATTCAAACCTCAAAACACTTAACCCATGCTCCCCCAGGTCAGTTTAGCTCGGACTGCATAGCACACCATAACAGGCATCCATTCTTCAACCTGTTCTTTCATTTTGCAGATGATTATCCTCACCTTATTCTATGTCACCTACACCATAAAGACAACTATGAGCTTAAGGCTCAATAAACTTCGTAAATGAAAATGTGTGCTATGCATATGCTGTTCGTAAAATCATGCAATCATCCTACCTTTTCGCTATTAATTTCCTACCTTTTCGCTATTCATTTCCTTTTCATATACATTCCTACCTTTTCGCTATTTATTTCCTTTTCATATACATTCCTACCTTTTCGCTAGTAATTTCCTTTTCGTGAAAATATAGTGCGAAAATTCATTTTGTATGCTTATTCAAAAACCATGATGCATGGACATGTACGATACATTAAACGTAAGAAAAGCATAAAACAGAACAAGAAACCTAAAGAAAAGAACATTCTAGTATCACAATTATCCTAAACTACCCATCCAACTTACACTAAAGAAATAAAACCTCCAAGTCCTCAATCAACTACTAATCCTATGGTGCAGGCCAATCGGCCAAGCGAGTCACGAAGACTTACTTGTTCTCTTTAGAAAGTCGAGCTCCGTCAACGAGCGTCGTTCACCTAGAATATTTCATAATAATCATCATTAAAATCGTGTCTAAACCATCGAGTTTCCGAAACTAACGAAACCCCTAGCTAAGGCAAATTTTCTTAAAAATCTAATTAAACTCATTCAGGCATTTCATCAAGCAATTCACGCTCAAGATTTATAAACCTCCATTAATGGAGTTTTCCAAGCCCTCCAACTACAAACACTTCAAAAATCCATATTAAATCAACTAATTACGTCCAATAATCGTCAATACAACAATACCTAACCGTTTCTAACAAAACCTGACAATTTTTACGAAAACCCTAACGAAAACCTAATCATTTAACAACCCGAAAAGTGAAAACTAGTGTCCAAAAGCTATAGAATCTTACCTAGGGAGTGATTTCAGAGAAGAAACGTGAAGGACGTGTCGCCGGAGGAGAAGCTTCGTCGCCAAAGGAGAGAATACGTGAGGGAGGGGAGATCGGACAAGGGAGAAGAGTTTTTCTTCTCTGGAGGATGAAGCAAAACGTGGGAGGGGAGAAAACACTTAGGTGTTTTTTTATAAAATTTCTCATGGCAATTACCTTTTTGCCCCTCAATACTAAATCCTCACTTATTTCGTTAATTAGCCTTTCATTTCGGTTTCTCCAAATTTCCTTATCTCACTAAATATTCCAATTTATCACTGGGGCTCTAACAAAACTTCCCGGTCGTAAAACGAGTTTAATTCACAATATTTACGAAATGCCATTATATGGCGAAAAATCAAAAACCCGTAAAAACTGGGTGTTACATGCTCATTGGGTATAAAATTGGGCTAAGGGTTTGACCTAATTATGGGATTGGCTTTTGTGGGCTTATCATACCATTCAATTCTATGAATCCAAGAATAAGTCATTCAATGGAATGCATTGCCTTAAAACAAATATTAACTCAATGTCTCTCAATAATGGTCGATTGAAACTATAATCATAAGAGTTAATCCTATATTCCAATTGTTCTATCTTAAGGGCTTCTTCATTTCCTAAGGTGGACTCATATTTCTCCATTTGACTCACTAAATAATCAACTACTAAAGAAAAAATTGAGTCACTAAGCATAATAATAAACAATTGTAATCCATTGAGCCACCAATAAATAGTTTGAGCATAATATTCCAAAAATTCCTCACAAATTATCCTTCTTAGGTTTAGTTCAATAATAAAGTGTAATTCACCAAAATTCGAGGTATGCTCTAAAAATCCTAAGTGGTGTGGCATGGATACTCCATCATAAAAGGGATCCTCAAATAAAAGAATTTCAAAATCAATTGGTGTACTAAGAGGTATTCCTATTATGGCATTGTATAAGCTTTCCTCTAAAAACTTAAGAGGGTTTGGTTTCATCAAAAGGAACAAAGAGTGAATAAGGGCATGTTTATCAATGTTGTGACCTTATGGCAACTTATCACTCAAAATCTTAAAATCTTCATTCCAACCAACTTTAAATATCCAAGTAATTAAGGTGTTTGGTGGAACGAATCTAGACATTATATCACTTAAGAGCTTCCTTGACATTTCATTCTTTGAATTTAGCTTCAGGGTGCTAGGATTCCTTAAGGTCCTAGGAAGATTCTTTTCTTCATTTACCGATGAGGCAAAATTGGAAATGTCTTTTCTTTTCAATGCATAATGATCTTCCTTGATTTGGATTATAAAGGGGTCAAGGTAACTCTTATTAAATTAGTAGATCTCTAATTGAGTTTGGAAAATAGGGATATATGCATACATTGCATCAAAGAGTTCCTATATAGCATAGGTCAATTTCTCAAAGTCCTTTGCTAAACTATTCTCCCTAGGGCTCACAACAAATGGATCATACCAAACGTTAACCTCTTGAGTTCCTAAATGTTGGAATTCTTCAGATTTGTACTCTACCTCTAGGGTTTCTAAAGCTTCTATAGTTTCCACTATGAGCTCTCTTTCATCCTCTAGGAGAGATTCCTCAAAAAACTTAAGAATTCCAAAATCTTCAATGGAATCGATTGGTTGGGATTCTATTTCTAGGGTCTTAAAGGTTTGTATGGCCTTTTCCATAAGCTCATTTTTATCCTCTAGAAAGGATTCCTCAAATAAAGTCTTGATTCCAAATTCTTCTGTGCACTCGGTTAAGGTAAGGGATCCTACATTGTTTTCTCCAAAATTTATCATTGGTTCATTGTCCCTTTCTTCATAAGAATTATCATCTAGTCCAAGCAATGGTCTTTCCATGGGAGAGATGATCTCTTCTTCTAACCCTTCCTCTTCCTCCTCACTTAAGGATTCTTCTTTATCCATTGTTTCTCCTTCCTCCTCTCTTATGATTTCAACTAACTCATCTTCCTTCTCACTTAAAGTTTCCTTCACAATTTTGGTTTGAGTTTTGACTAGGGAAGAGGGCGGTTCACATAATATTGAGGTAGGCCGAGGTTGTACTCCTTTTGGTAGGGATTTGGGGAGTTTGGCTTATACCAAGGATCATAGTTTTGCTCTTGTGTACTTGGTGCAAATTTCCTTTTCAATAGAGCCTTCATTGCTCTTCAAGTACAAATTTCTTCCTCACCATTTCTCCTCCTTTTCGCTAGAAGATTATCCCACCAATAACTAGCATAATTGGTTAGGTTTTTAGAGGCTAACTTAATCTTTCCTTTCTCCAAATAATCCTCATAAGAAAAGTACTCTTCAACCGATTTAGTCCAAGAGTAATACTCATTACTATCCAAGGTTCCTCTAAAATAAGGTATGCCAAAAGGTTTATCAACTTCATGGTGACCATTGAAAATTCTAGGGTTTAACCTTCTTGGGGGTTCGATTTTTCTCATTGGTGTGGTTCTTGGAGAAGGTCCTCTATGGTGGTTTGAGAGAATATTATCCATAACAAATCTTAGGCTTTGATTTAGATTCTTAACTTGTTGGCTAAGGTCACTAAACTCTTTGGTTAAACCTCTAAATTGTCCTTGCATATCATGGTTCAGTTTAGGGACTCTAGTCTCTCGGTTTGGTTGGATTTTTAGGGACTTGGGTGGGCCATAAGTGGTTCTACTTCTAGTGGCCATCTAATTAACTAACCTAGACTCAAAGGTTAAGAAGAACGTCACTAAAAAGATACAAAAACAACAACTACAAAGTCACAAAACAGCAACTAATAAAACAAACAACAATTCAAAAACTACCTAAACAATCTAACAAAATGATGCAATAAAGTTTGGAATTGAAATAGATTCATCAAGCATGTCTTAGACATAATATTATTAACCAATTTTTAACATGCAAGTTTAATTCGTGCTCATAATTCCTCTTTAAATTAACATCAAACATACCAACAAGTTTAGGCATTAAAAGAGAACATCACATGCTAAAAACAACCTAAAAAGTCCTAGGCAAAAAAATACACAAATTAACTCCAAAATTCATGAAATTTTAACAGTAGCTATTTAACATAGTGAGTGTCGTATTGTCAAAATTTCAAGTGCAAATTTGGAGTTATCATCAATTTGTGTAACAAACAAAATGGACACAAACATAAAAAAAAAAAATTCTGCTCTCGGTTTTAATATTTCCATTCGGTTTAGTTTAAACACATGCAACCTTGAAACAACCACTACTTTCATGGAATAAAAATAGATTGAAACACGTTTTAAACTCAAAAATCACAGCATATTAGGTGGTCCACACATCAACTTCAGATTTGCCATTTTAGGTATCAAAAACATTCTCAACAAAAACAGCTTTTGTGTTACTCCTTTTTCGATAAACAAACATCAATCACAGCAGCAATCCTTGATTAAATCACGTTAACTTCAAATTAAATCAAGCTTAATTCATGCTAGAAGAGTATTAGCACACTAATAAAGTAGCACTCACAAAGTGGTCCCCAATGTCAACATAGTTCTTACCACTTTAGGAAAAAAAAACATGTTGTTTTGTAGAAACATAAATTGTTTTAACACTTTCGGTAAAACCAGCAAACAAAGTAGATTATAGGTGATGTTAACAAGTCTTCTTCAACCTAAGAGATGTTCAAACATGCTGTAAAATTTTTGAGCTTCAAAAATGGCAAAAAAAATAGCAAAACACAGCAAAAAAAATCAGAACAGCAAACAAGACTATCTCGGTTTTCTGAGAACATATTTGTTACTCACTTAATCCAACAAATGCAGCGTCTTAACTCATATTTAAACCACCAAACTTTTCATGCTTACATTCATACATGCTATAAGAATTATGTGCACAAGAAAAATCATTAAAAGCATCAACCAAAACAGCAAGAACACATAAAAGAACAGCATGCAGAAAACTATTTTTTTAGGCAATGTTCTTAATCCGAAATGAAAGCAAAAATGCATCAAATAAAACTTTGATAAAAAAACAAACCAGCACGATTTCTAGCACCATGGGGAAGCTATCCAAGCTCTGATACCAAATGTTAAGATAAGGGCTTGCAAATGGGATGCAAATACGCTTGCAGAAAACTCGATAATAATAGAGAGATTGGTGCTCAAAGGATCACCCCAAAACAGGCGAAGAAAATGCTTAAAACAAAGGAAGAGATGTGAAAATGGAAGGATGGTCTCTGGAAGATGGGTAAGTGAACAAACCAGTTTCTTTGCCACAGAGAAGGCCAATAAGATGATGGAAATGGAAATGGAGGTGAATGGCCCTCAGCTGTTCGAAGAACTAGGATTAAAGCTCTCGGCAGAAACTCCTTCTAGAAGGAAGTGGCAGCGTTCGGGAACGGGTTTTTCCCACCTTCTACTGGTCTCCAGCATTTAGAAGACTTGGAGAGAAGGATAGAATGAGAACTAGCCAAGAAACCGTGGTCTTAGTGGCAATGGAGGCGTTCTCCACTCGGTGCAACCAACCGAGGCAATTACCTCTCGGTAATTCAACAACCCATTTGGTTTTTGGACAAAACTTGAAGCTTTTCATTCATCATTCATCAACAATCAACAACCATTACAAAGTGTTCAAATCAAGCTAAAATACCCAGAAATGTAATCGGGTGTTCTGTGGAAAAGTGACAAACAAAAAAGAGCCGTTGAGCAAAAAATAGCCGTTGGCTCCGTGGCTGCTACACGCCTATGCCGTGCAGCCAAGTGTTGCTCTCACGCACGATGTGAGGCCCTGGTGATGCTGCTGCTGCGTGCCTTTGCCGACTGGCTCTCCTCCTGCACGCTTGCTGGGTCATCTGCGCCCGCCCTATGTGCTGGGTCCTCTCATACGTGCACATCCGTATGTGTTCTTTACTTCCTGTGGGCTATCTCCTCGGCCATGGCTCTACTTTGCACGCCATACTGCTGCTGCACGCCACTTATGTGCCATAGTGCTTCCTCGTGTGCACCATGCCTTGGTTTCTTGAGTGCACACCAACTGTTCGATAAAATGCCTCTTCCATGCTTTTGCACCAATTCGATCCAAGACTCAACCCAAGCATTCCAATGGTCCTTTCCTGCAATATTAACATATGTCTTAGTGAAAGGACTCAATTAATCACTTACCTTTAACCGAGCATGAGTCTTCGAGCTCCGGAGGCACATCAGATCATTAAGCCACCTCAACTTGTGTGGAGTGGGGTGCGTAATAGTCTCCAATCCAAGCTTATTCACCAAATCCTCTGAAGCCACGTTCGTACAACTCTCTCTATCAATAATAAGGGAACAAACCTTTTCTTTGATGAGGCACCGACTATGGAATATGCTCTCCTGCTGACAATCCTCGTCTTTAACTTTGGATAAGAAAGTGCATCGGATAACCGTTAAAAGTGGCCCCTCTTGGGCATGATTTACCTCTTCTTGATTTTCAGGCCCTTGCTCCTGCTCTTGTTCATCTTCACTTACTATTTCTCCCGTACTTTCCCGAAGAACCATTACCCTTCTATTTGAATATTGTGCGACCATATGCCCAAAGACGAGACACTTATAGCACTTAATCTCTCTAGCTCTTGGTTGATTAGAATCTTGTTCCAGCTTCTTCTCTTCGGTTCCCTTTGTTTGCCAAGTCTTGACAAAAGGCTTCTTATCTTCTACTTTGGTTGGTGGTTTGGAGAAACTCTCATTTTTCTGAGTGAACTGATTATTAAATCCTTTATTCTTTCTCTTGGTTTGCCTTTGTACCTTAAGAGCCAATTGAACCAACGCATCCATCGTATCAAGAGACTGTAACTCAACAATGTCGCCAATCTCCCTCCTCATGCCCCTTATGAACCTGGCAATGATTTGTTCTTTTGGTTCCCTAACTCCACTTCGAATCCAAAGTGTCTCAATCTCGGTTAGGTAATCTTCCACCAAAAGCAACCCTTGTTTCAAACTCTGCATTTGAAGGAACAATTCTTGCTTGTAAGGGCTAGGAGCAAATCTTTTCCTCATCAACAACTTAATAATCCTCCATGTGGTAATAGGATCTTCCTCCTCACGCCTCCTTTGTTCTTTCAAATTATCCCACCACAAACTAGCGTATTCGATCAATTTAAGAGAGACTAGTTGGAGCTCAACCTTTCAGAGTAATCATAATAGTCAAAGACTTTCCCCACTTTATCCGCCCAATCTAGGAAGGCATCTCCATCACAAGCACCATTGAAGAACGAAATAGACAACTTCATGTGCCTTAAATCCTCATTTGAACCATGCCTAGCACAAGGGTTATCAAATTCATTAAAGTCACGCCTACCCCGAGTAAAAATAAACTCATCATTATGGGACTTAACTCATTCACAAAATCTTGGTTGTAGCCTCTCCCCTTCGGTTGCTCGGATCTCCTACCATGAAAGCCATCTTGAGGAGCCTTTATTAAGGAGTTTTTAATATCCAATACATTCTTATTCATGCTGTCCATCCTAGAATTGAGGTCATCAATTTGCCCTTGAATGCTAGATTCACATGCACTAGAAAAAGGTACCTCGGTTTGCCTATTTTGAGCATCACAATTTTGGTCGAATGTAACACCACTTCTTGTTGTCATACTATCCCCACAAATCACAACAAAATGTAGCTTCAAACAACAAGGAAAGAGCAGGGCTCTGATACCAAATGATAGATTTCATCTGTGGCAACTTGTGGAGAAACCACAACGCTAGTTCTTTTCAAATCAACAATAAAGTTATCCAATAATGCTCAGATTCCAAGAAGTGTATCTTACTCAATTTATGATCAAATGCTCTGAAACTTTAATAGATTCTTACACTATTATGAAGTTGTTGCCCTTAAAATTTCAGAGGATAATTCCTTCCCTAGCCGAAGATATAACCAATTCACTCTACTGGTCTGTTTAGCCAGTTTCTGTTGTTGGAACCGAAAAAGCATCAACTTCTATCATGCACAACTTTTGCTAGAGAAAATCAAAAGACTTGGAATTTTGAAGGGGACGTACTGAGGGGATGGAGTATGAACTCTAAAAATTTCAGAGGTTGGTTCATCGTGGAATGGAAGTTATGACTAAAAACTCGCTGCTGGTTCGAGAAGGCTGTAAGCTGCACCCTTCGGCCTTGTCTCCCTCTAAACAAAAAAGCTCTCCAACAAACCGAGAAGTGAGTTTTGGAATACTACCTTGCCTGGATTTCAACACTTGAAAGAGTGGAAGAAGGTAGCAATAAAAGAGAAACACCTTGGCTCACAACAAGATGCACTTGGTAACCATCTTCTTTCGGATTTCACTCGAGAAAATGAAGACAAAAGAAAGCAGCAAAGCTCTGGTTCTATTCGATAATCAACTGCCCTCAACAAGAGTTTAAGATGGGTTTTATACCCACACCTTTCTGCCCTTTTAGGGTTTTACAAAAGTAGCCAACAAGAAGATGCAAAAAAGAGACATTATCAGCCACCATGCAAAAATCGAGTACAACATGTGTGGCTGATTTTGACAAAGTCTAGTATCTCTCCACATGTCCTTTTCACCTGAATTGAACCACAAAAAGTTCACCTAACATGCCACAAATTAGCTCTTAAGTTCAGCTAATCAAAAACCAACGAAAAACTAAAGTTCAAAGGAAATTACAAGGCGATTACAATTGGTGAAAACTAAGGAAGACAACATTCCCCCTTCAATCGTTGCATGGCCGAGGATAATGTTCCCATGCAATTAGATGGTATGGCTTCTCTAGATCTTGATCATTTGGTTTCCACTCCATTTGCTCCAATGGTATGCCACCTACAAAAAGAGAAGATTCGTTAGAAAAAAGGCCCTCGACCAAGGATTTGGCACAAGACCGGGTGATAGCTCCCCATGGTATATAGGTACAGTAGTCATAGGCATCATGATGTTATGATGAGGGTCTTCAATGACTTCCCTCAGAGAGGTATGACAATGATAGAGTTGTTATGCTATTCTGATGGGATGTCTAAGTGGGCACAAGTTGTGAAGTTTCAATAACACATGAGGTCGAAGCTTCAGTAGAGCGTGGTCGTTCTTCAGTTTTGGTTCTCTACTCAAGGTAATTAAAGCTGCTTAGAGGATGGAGAGAGTTTTTGATGCAAACTACAGAAGTTACGAAGAGAAAGTTTCAAAGAAAAAAGAAAGGAATATTACGAATAAGAACCAAAGGAAGTCTCATGGACAAGGATCTAGTGAGATTCAAACCCCTGGTGCTAGCAGTGGGTCGTCTGGCAGCGGATCATCTTGCAACGACCACTTTAGTCCCTTTACTTGCTACATGTGTGCTCAGCTAAGACAAGGAAGAACTACCTGCAGAATCAACACCAGCACCAGCAACAACCACATCATTAGTCTTTTTCTTCTCCTCAAGGTAGTGCTTTTAGAGCCGCAGCTGGAGGTGGGTGTAGAGTTGGAGGTTAGTCTTTCCAGTAGTATCAGCCTACCAGCCTTCATTTCTAGAGGTTAGCGGGTTACCAGTAGAGTTATAGTTCTAATCAGTATCCCCTACAGAGGTCAAAAGGGTTTGAGAGAAGTTTGTTCATAGTAGTGGAGGTGGTTCTAGTTCTATCAAAGGTGGCCATATGATGGACCACAAAGGGAAAGAAAAGTTATCAGGTCAAGCCTATGCAGTAGCTGGAGATAAGGAATGTTATGACCAGCCTGACCAGGAAGTCATCGACAATATCATTCTTATCTTTCACTCTTTTGGTCGACTGCTATTCGATACTGGGTCGACTCACTCTTTTATTTCCTCTATGTTTGTATTAGTTTTGGGGTTGACCGTGGAAGAGATGGAGTCCCCGTTAGTGCTTAGATCTTCATTGGTTGTTCATGAAGAAGTGTTTTCATGTGTTGGTCAGTTTGTATTATCATTGACAACTGTAAGTTTTTTGCAAACTTAGTTGTCTTACCGATTATCCAGTTCGATGTGATTTTGAGTATGGAATAGCTAAGAAGGTATAAAGAGATAGTGGAGTGTCATTTGAAGAAGGCCACTCTTATTTCGAAGGATGAAAGAGTTTTTGTGTATTGTAATGGTTTGAGTGCATCAACAACGAATCCAATTTTGAGGCTTGTTTGGGGGCCATCGAGGATTAGAAAAGTACGGGAACCTAGGGTCAGTTGATGTGAATGGTGAGATTGATGGACAAGTGTGGATATCTCTTTTGTGGGAGAGTTTCAAGATGTATTTTATGATGAGTTTTTAGAGCTACCTCAAGATCGAGAGATCGAGTTTTGCATTGATCTAGCTCCTAGTTCTACTCAAGTTTCAATCCCTGCTTATAGAATGACACCAGCAGAGTTAGCCGAGTTGAGAACTCAGTTGGATGAGTTGTTTGAGTGAGGTCTTATACGCGAGAGCAAGTTCTCGTGGGGTGGTCCACTTCTTTTCGCAGAGAAAGTAGATAGTTCCTTGTGACTTTTTCTAGATTACGAGAAGTTAAATTAGGTGAGTGTAAAGAACAAGTATCTAATGTCAAGGATTGATAACTTGTTTGATCAGCCAGTGGATCCTGATACTTCTCGAAAGATTTGAGGTCTGAGTATCCTAAGATGAAGATTCGAGAAGAAGATATCTCAAGGACAACCTTTAGATTGAGATATGGACACTTTGAGTTCAAGATTCTACCTTTTGGTTTACCAATGCCCCTGCAACATTTATGGATCTTATGAATCAGGTGTTGAGGCCGCTCTTGGATCAGTTTGTCGTGGTTTTTATAGACGACATTCTGGTATGTCCAAGGACTCATAGTCAACATCGTGAGGATCTCCAGATTGTGCTGCAGACTTTGGGAGACCACACGTTATACGTCAAAAGGAGTAAATGTGATTTCTTGATGTCCAAAGTTAAGCTTCTTGAACACGTGGTTTCTCAAGCAGAAATTTTGGTTGACCTGCAAAGATCGAGGTAGTTATACGATGGCGGGCTCTGAAGAATGTGTTGAAGATTCTCAATTTTCTTGGTCTAGATTGTAACGCCCGGAATTTACGGGTTTTCGCTCTTAGGGGTATTTTTGTAAAATAGTAAATTAAAGTCTTTTCTCGAATGAGAAGTTTCATTAGAGCCCTAAAAATTTATGAGGATTTTTAGAGAGATAAGCAAACTTTTAGAAATCCAAATCGATAGCGTAACGCTATGTTCCGTTTTTTTAGCCTATAGTGTTTTAAGTCGTAAAAATAGTAAATTAAGTCCGTTTTGCAAACGGAGAGTTTCGTTAGAACCCTAAGATTTAATTGAAATATTCGGAGGTTTAAGGAAATTTTTGGAAAGCCAAATCGAGTGACGAAATAGAGAATTGAAAAGGGAGATTCATGGAGGGGCAAACTTGTAATTTGCTAGGTCAATTTTATTAACTCACAAATACCCCCTCCCCATTCATTTCCTTCTCCAGATCGTGGGTGCCTCCCTCTTTTCTCCCTTGGCGCCATTTTTCTCCTCCTATGCTGATTCTTCAAGCGCCGATCGACACTCCCTCCTCCAACGTTTCTCCTTCAGTTTTTCTTCCCCAAGTCGATACTCTAGGTGAGTTCTAAGCTCTAGGCTCCTTTGGATGTTGTTTAGGGGATAGTATTTCATTAGGGTTATTGATTTAGGGTTGAGGATTTTGGGGTTTTAGTTAGAGATCGAGGGTATTGTGCTTTTATGCTTATTAGTTAATACATTTGTCGTTATTTAGGTAGATTAAATGAGTTAATGGTTATTGGTGGATTTGGGTTAAAGTTTGGATATTAGAGATTATTGGAAAACCATTAAGGGAGGTTAAGTAAATTGTGAGCACAACGTGTTCGATGAAATGCCCGAATGGAGAAAATGAAAGTTTTAGGAGAAATTTGCCTTAGCTAGGAGCTTAGTTTAAGTTTGGGATTCGTTTGTTTAGGATCGATTTTAACGCCCGTTATTTATGAAATGCCTTAGGTGGACACGGCTTTTGGACGGTGCTCGGCTTGCTATGGACGCCAGGTAAGTGGGTGCTAGGTTTCCGGCCCTTAAGGCCCTACATCGTGTCAACGTTAGGCTTTTGTATTTTGATGATGATTTTCTGATTGTGGGGTTTACTGAGTCGGGTAGTCTAGGATGTTAACTGTTAGTTGTTCGTAAAGTTCATTAAAAGTATTGTATGTCCATGTACATTGTGAATTGTTTGGTGATATGTTTGATGGTATGTTATACGTGAATTCCTCATGCATCATGTTTTCTCAAAAGTCATACGAAATGTCTTCATGCATGAATTATGTAAAGGAAAAGTAATGATAAGTGTGGGTGGGACTGTATGGCCATAACAACAAAACTATTGTCACTATCCACGCGATGGATCATGAATACGGCCGAAAGGACTATGTACACGCACTTGGCCTACCTCCCTGACAAGATGCCCACCTTAATCAATGTCAACGTTAAATGTTATGAAAAAGAATAAGAACAAGTAAATGAACATGTTTTATGAAAAGTCATGCATTCATGCATACGTCATATAGTGCATCATCTTACTAAGCATTAGGCTTAATGTATATGTTGTATGATGTAGGTGACAGGTGTGAAAGTGAGAGTTTCTCTCGATGACAAAGAATAGGTGGTCGACGGATGGTGCTCGTGGTGACGGGGTGTGTTTTGGCAAGATTTGATGACCGTGGGTGTACTCCGAGCAATTTTGGGTAATTGATGTGAACTTGTTTTGATGTTAAAAATTTGAGGGATTTAGGATTTGTGGAGAAACTTTATTATTTAGGAAATCGTATAGTGGATGTAGGTTTGAAGTAGTGCTATTTTGAAGGATTTGTTAACGTATGTCTTTGGTGATGTTTTAGTAAATTTCGTGTTTATGTTCGATGTTTGTTTAGAGGATTTGATTGGGTTTTATTTAATGAGTTTAGGTGATTTACGACTGTATGGATGCGCACGGTCTTGGTGCGATCCATGCAGTCCAATTTCATAGAATTTTAATATGTTTTCATGTACGATTATGAGTCGTTTATTTGGGTGATACTTGGACTGAAGAGGGGATTAGTGATGAAGGGTTGGTTAGAAGTATGTTTAGAGGTGAGTTATTGTGTTTAAAGGTAGAGTGCAGGGCGTGAAGGAAGAAAGGAAGAAAGAAAGAAGGGGGGGGGGGGGGGGGGAGGAAGCTGTGCTCTCTGGAGAAATTCCAGAGAGCATGGCGATTGATCGCCTCTTGGAGGTGATCAATCGCCTCTCCCCAGGCTCTGGTCGCTGCTCTCTGGAGGAATCCAGAGAGCGTGGCGACTGATCGCCACAATTACTGGCGACTGATCGCCATGTTATTTCTTTTAATTTAAGTTTTATTTTAATTATTTAATAGTTTTAATTGATTTAATTGATTTAAGTTTTAATTGTTTTAGTATTTGTTTTAAATGAATTACTAAACGAACTTCGATTTCAATTCCGATTTCGATTTCGATTAAGGTTTCACCGTAAGTACAGTTAAAGTTAAAAGTTAAAAAAAATAATAATAATGATAGTACGGGAAATTGGGTACGGTATTAGGGTCGTGACATAGATGGTTACTACTACCGTTTTGTGAAGAATATCTTCTCAGTAGCCTCGTCAGTGACCAAATAGATCAGGAAAGGTGTAAAGTTTGAATGGGACAATCGTTATCCAAATGCTTTTGATCAGTTGAAACTACGGTTTACGAGTGCACCTTTTCTGATAATTTTTGATAGAGAGCAGCCATATGTAGTTTTTATTGATGCATTTGAAGTTGGAATTGGATGTGTTTGGATGAAACAAGACAAGGTGGTTGCATACGCATCTCGGCAGTTGAACCCTCACGAGCAGAACTTCTTGACTCATGACTTGGAGTTATCTGCTATATTCTTGGCTTTGAAGATTTGGAGGAGCTACTTGTATAGAGCAAAGTTCCAAGTATTTTCAAATCACAAGTCTTAAGTATGCTTGAATATTATTAAGTATTTACTTTATTGCACTATCTGCTTAGGATTTCACAATGTGAAATCTGCTATGTAATTATTTTTAAAGACTTTCACAGTCAAACCGAGCATTGGGCTAGGTGATCAGGTTCCCTCCTCGGGAATCATATTTTTGCTGTGCCCCATCCTCGGTCATGAAAATATCCCCGCATTGGCTGCTAAAGATCTATTTGACAAAAACCTAAAAGGTGAGAGTCGTTGGTTAAATCGAAAAGACTCAATAAGGATAAAATTTTACATTCAGCGATAAAGTTAAGAAAAATGATTTTTAAAAACTAGTTAGAAAATATATAGTAGGACAAGTGTTAAAAAATTTCACTATAGTGTGGCATATACATAAAATAGATCTCTACTATATAACTTGGAAATCTAACTGAAATCTGGGACTCCAAGCATACCATTCCATAGACATATACATTAACAAAGGTGATATTCGACGATTGCATAGCCACAAATAACCTTGATCGGGTTTAGGATTTTGTGTATAGGGATATAACATGTACAACTATTCAAGTATTCTAGTTCACATACAAACACATTCTTTAATAGTCAAATATACATAACAAAATGTGAGCCTGATGTGCCACGAAAACCGCTCACAAGATTTTGAGCCAATGAGTTTTCTAACCACTTTACTAATTTTGTAAGTCAACCATTAAGTGACAACTTGAAGGAGAAATCAAGCCCTAAATGCAAGGGAATTGCAAGGAACAAGGAGAAGACAAACTAATTGTATCCTTTGACCATTAGCATGAAATCCAATTTGAGTATCTTATCCAAATGCAACATAACTCTTGAGGTTAACTTAAAGTTTGAAGACAATGGTAACTGAAGGAAGGACCAAGCTTAAGAGAGCCAAGTGAAAACTCTAATACTTGGCATATTTCGAAGACAGCAAGGAGGTCAAGTGATGTGCCTAGAGGAACCATCATTCGATCACGGGCCAAGTCCATGGCCGAACCTTTATCTAACGTGTTTGCTCATTTTATAGGTGATGATGTTGAAGGCCAAATGGAGCTAAAGTCAAACACTAGAGAAATTGAGGAGCCATCCGACTTGTAAACATAGGAGCAATCACATGATCACTCCAAGCTAAAAGGAGGAAACGACCATCAGCCACCCTGAGCTAAAATCAAGAGATGTGATTCTTTCCCTAAGCGATTGAGGATGAAGCTTGGAATTCAAGACATGAAGGAGCAAAGTCCAATTGCTAACAATGGAGCTCATCCTCGACCACAACAAATGAGAAAAAGGAATTTGTCTTCTTTAATTTAATTTATGTAATCGGCTAAGTATTAGTTGTTTAACTTTTAGTATATCTTTGAGCACTTGGGAGCCAAACATTGGTGCATTGGAAATGACATATTTGGCTGTGAATTTTGGGATGAAAACCTGAAAGAAAGGGGCATTAGGAGAGAGGAACACATTAACATAAATGGCAAGACAATCCATGTACTCGGCCATGTTGTGGTTGCCGAGTACATCCCATTTTGGTGGCCTTCTTCCTTGATCATTTTGTAACCATAAAGTTGAAGGGTGTTGGTATTTAAACCAACTTAACCCTCCTTCATTTGCAGTGGAAATTGAATAGAAAAACCAGAGCATTTTGCTGGTCATTCGGCCTCAAGTCGCCACCCTCCTCACGATGAGTAACATCCGTGAGTGGTGAGTGTTCATGCAACCATTTTCATAAGTGCAGTGATTGTTGTTGTTATTGTACCCTTCTCTAGTTCTTTCTAAAGGGTAGACATCCCCAACAAGGGTGCACAAGCTCTCATCTAAAGCTTGTTGTAGTTTTCTTCTTCAAAGAAGAAGCCAAATCCTGAAAGATGCCATTTATCACCTACTCATACCAGCGGCATGACCTCGACCATATCTTTTCCATCGCATTAATTCATCTTCTCATTTTTTCACACAACCATTCTCAAATCCACAGCTTTAATCTTCCACAAGAAACTGTGACATTTCATTTTCAGACGAGAGAGTTACGCCTCTCCAAAGTGGACATTCTATTCTCGGCTAGATTAGTAAATTGATCTCTATTGGCTTGTAGTATTTCGGCCATAACTTTGCAACCACAGTGAGTTAGCCTCTACAATGTTGAGAGAACTTCATCCACATCCCCAATTAGTTCCATTTAAATTTTCAGAGCATTTAGAGTTAAGACGTGAAAGTTATACACTCTGGAACTTAGAGTCTTCTCGGCCACTTCTGGTATAAATCCGAGGAGCGGATTATTATTTTCATTTATGCTTTCATTTAGTTCATAACCTGAAGCATATCATTTGATATCAGAGCTTTGCTCTTTCTTTTTTTATTTTTCTCTGTTTTTGTGGTATTTTTTTTTTTGTTGGCCAAGATGATGAGAAAAAGTTGGTCAAAATTTTATCATAATCGTTATGACTATTATGATCAATCAAGCCATTTTTATGGTGGAATTTCTGCATCAATTTCTATACAACAATGGGAAAAACTTGATGCAATTATTTCTTATTTTCTTTGTGGTGTTGAAAGGTTATCCAAGTCACTTAAGGAGTCCACTCATGATATAGTAGAAAAAGAGAAAATTTATTTGTATGTTTGTGAACAAAATATTAATAATCAGGTGGAATGTTGGGAAGAGGTTATTGTAGAACCTCCACCACAAATTGGTTCTTCGGATTCCTTGTGTGATTTGAAGGGTTTGAATAATTGTTTCCCTATTATGGAAGTAGTTATTTCCAAGGATACAAAAGTAGCTCCTCCTCAAGAGGAAGAATCCATGAAGCCCGAGGACCCCCAATTTTTGAAAACTAATGGGATTGACATTTTTCATGACCTAGTTGATTTGTGCCCAAAGGAAGAAATTTTGGGAAATAAATATGATGTGTTGAGGGAAGAAGGGAAGGAAAAGTCCTCCTTTCTCATGATTGAGGAGGAGTTAGGAAAGTTCTTTTTGAATGAAGGCCCTTTAATCCCCATATTGTGGCTAGAAGTTCTGAATCCTTGTCAGATGCCTACGCCTTGGATTCCAAGGCAAGATGGGACTATGGAGGTGTTTATTGATAAAAAAACCTTCGATCCAATCTCCATCACATAAAAGTTTCCAACCCCTCGACTTGAAAACTTTTTGGATGAGTTTAGTGGTATCCCGATTTTTCCCAAGATAGGTTAGAAGGTCGGTGTCCACCAAATGGGAATGAAGAAAGGAGAGGAATCAAAGACATCCTTCAAAACCAAAAATGGGTTATTTGATTGGTTAATCTTGATTTTTGGCCTCTCTAATAGTTCTAGAACCTTCAAAGGACCTAAACTTTTTATTCCCAAAGACTCCTTAAGAAAGCTTCTCCCTAGAACAATGGCCCTTCCAAGATAGTAGATTGGATCAACATAGGCGCCTACAAGTTTGTATTGCTGAAAGGACTTGGAGTTTTAGCCACCCTAGATGATCAAAACTTTTTCCCTTATTTCAAGAAAGATAAATAATAAGAAAATGATGTTTTCAAGTTAAGAGAAGTCTTGGATTTGAGGACAAGTCTTTTTCAACCGGGGGAGTATGATATGCCTAGATGAGCCATCATTCGATCATGGGCCAAGTCCGTGGTTGAACATTTATCTAACGTATTTGCTCATTTTATAGGTGATGATGTTGGAGGCCAAATGAAGCTAAAGCCAAACACTAGAGGCATGGGGTAGCCATCCTACTTGTCAACATGGAAGCGAACATGATCACTTCAAGCTAGAAGGAGAAAACGACCTTCGGCCACCTCGAGCTAGAATCAAGAAATGTGATTCTTTCCCTAAGAAATTGAGGATGAAACTTGGCATTCAAGACATGAAGGAGCAAAGTCCAATTGCTAACAATGGAGCACATCCTCGGCCACAACAAATGAGAAGAAGGAATTTTTCTTCCTTGATTTAATTTGTGTAATTGGCTAAGTGTTAGTTGTTTAACTTTTAGTTTATCTTTGAACGCTTGGCAGCCAAACATTGGAGCATTTGAAATGGCACATTTGGCTATGAATTTTGGGAGGGAAACCTGAATGAAAAGGACATTAGGAAGGAAGAAAACATTGCCATAAATGGCAAGACAATCCATGTACTCGGTCATGTTGTGGTTGCCGAGTGCACCCCATTTTGGCAGCCTTCTTCATTGCCATTTTGTAACCCTAAAGCTGAAGGGTGCTGGTATTTAAACCAACTTAACCCTCCTTCATCTGTAGTGGAAATTGAATAGAAAAACCAGAGCATTTTACTGCCCAAACCTTGGAGTCATTCGGCCTCAAGTCGCCACCCTCCTCACGATGAGTAACATACGCGAGTGGTGAGTGTTCAAGCAACCATTTTCGTAAATGTAGTGGTTGTTGTTGTTATTGTACCCTTCTCTACTTCTTTCTAAAGGGTAGACATCCCCAACAATGGTGCACAAGCTCTCATCTGAAGCTTGTTGTAGTGTTGTTCTTCAAAGAAGAAGCCAAATCCCGAAAGGTGCCATTTATCACCTACTCAGACCAGCGGCATGACCTCGACCATATCTTTTCCATCGCATTAATTCATCCTCTCATTTTTACACACAACCATCTTGACATCCATAGTTTTAATCTGCCACAAGAATTGTGTCATTTCATTTTCAAATGAGAGAGTTACGCCTCTCAAAAGTGGACATTCTGTTCTCGGCCAGAGCAGTAAATCGAGCTCTGTTCCTGTAGTATTTCGGCCATAACTTTTCAACCACAGTGAGTTAGCCTCTCCAATGTTGAGAGCATTTGCAGTTAAGCCGTTAAAGTTATACACTTTGGAACTTAGAGTCTTCTCGGCCACTTATGGTATAAATGCAAGGAGCATATTATTGTTTTCATTATGCTTTCATTTGGTCCATGATAAGTGCGTAATTTACTTGATACGATAATTTTTTCTCAAGTGATTATGAGAATTTGACATTTTTTGTGTAAGTGCGCAGATTAATTAAATATAACAGGTTAGAGTTTCAACAAAGACAACTAGATGATTATGTTGCATCATGAGGCAAAATTTAACAATTTTGGTGATACAAACCCAAGAGAGTGCCGATCGATCTCCATATTGGAGGCGATTAATCTCATGTTTGAGCTAATTAATCTTTTACACAAAGGGATCAATCGGCTAATGCGTTAAAAAGTCGACGATTTTTAAGTTATAAACCCAAGAGGGTGCCAATTGATCTCCATATTGGAAGCGATTAATCTCCTGTCGAAGTCGATTAATCTTCTACACTGTAGCGACCCTTAATACTGTACCCTTTATTCCCGTATAAATTTTTCCTTTTAAACATTTTCAAGTGAACCCTTTCGTTAAATCATTAAATCAAAGTATAAATCGTCAAAACATATTTAAAAACAATTTAAATAAAACCATTAAAAACAATGTAAACATTTGAAACTTAAAGGCAACGAAACATAGGGGCAGAAAGGGCAACTTGCCCATAAAATTTATGGCCGATCGATCGGCCCTTAGGCAGCCGATCTATCGCCCCACATACAGGCGATCGATCACCCCTGCAATCGATCACCAGCTGATCGTTCGCCCCTTTGGGCAATCGATCGGCATACTCTCTGGACTTTCCAGAGAGTAGCGATCATTTATGCCGATCGATCGGCAACCTCTCTGGAATCCGAAATTCTAGAGAGTTGCTTCTCTCTTTTCTCTTCTTCCTGCACACTTCTACTTCCTCTTCATCTTTCCTTATACTTCAACATCAAATACATATAAAAACACTTCATAACCATCAACCCAATATCTTAACTTTATCCCTCACAAAATACACTACGCTCTCGTAACCTCCTCAACTCAAAAATCACCGAAACATCCACTCGACACAAGTTCAAAACGTAATAAAATCTCGTGAAAAACAAACTGCGTGGATCCATTTGAAAACCAAACAAAACCCCTATGAAATTTGACAATCAACAAAACGTTTTATAAAACGGGTTTACCAAAACGTCAAAACATCAATCTATTATCCAGAATCCAAGCAAACTAAAATGTTTCTAACTATACAAATATTCTATCTAATCAACCATCAGCCCAAAATAACCCGAATACCCTCAAAACTCTTTCTTACATCCACACGGGTCAAAATGCGCACCGACTGCCAAGCACACTCCCACGCGCCATTCTTCTTCAACGTGCTCATTTCTCGGGTGGAGGGATCTCGTCCTCACCTGTGTCGAAATCACCTACACCATATAGACAACTATGAGCAAAAGGCTCAGTAAGCTTCGTAAATGTAAATACATGTTGTGCATATGAGTTTTGTAAATCATGCAGATTACTTAACATAACAGATCGTGGCAGACAGAATGTCACCGAGGTCTCAGCCTGCTAGATGGAGAGGGCACACCCGGTAGTTGGACAACCCTTTCCACATAGCGGAGGGGGAAAACATGCTTATATCCGTAAACAGCCATGCTTGAACGCCCACCTCGCCATGACCAGATAACAGATTACTTATTTTCATTTCATTAGTTATTTCATCTAAGCGATGTGGTATTGTGACAAGCCCCTCTCAGCCTTCACAATAGATCGATAGCCCCCTTTCGGGCCACATCACTTTTCCTGAAAACGTAGTGCAGAAATTCATTTTCTATGCTTATTCAAAAACCGTGATGCATGGACAATTAAATGCATAAAGTAAACATACAACATGTGTACCGTCAAGACGATAAAAGCATAACATAAAAAGAACTACTCCTAACTACCCAACCAAAGTATTTTAAACAAACAAATCACTGACGTTCCTTGACACGACTTCGATGTACGATGTAGGCCAATCGGCCATAGTAAGTCACGAGAACTTACCTGACGTCCTTAGCAAACCGAGCGTCTCGTTTTGAGTTTCGTCACCTAAGTCATTCCACAATTAGGTTAATAAGACTAAATTCAACAAACCGCTCCAAAGATCAAAACGAAGCTCCTAACTAAATCAACTTTTTCTAAAACTTCAATTTATGTCGTTCGAGCATTCTATCAAACGCATTGCGCTCGCAATTTTCCATAACCTAGCTTCAATGGAGTTTTATCTTAAATCACCTCAATCAACCTAAAATTCTATTAATAACCAACAATACATCATCGATAGACATAAATACGGTAAACCTATCGATTTCTAGCATAAATCAATAATTTATCTCGAAACACTAATCCGAATCCTAGCAAAATCCAACCCAAAATCGGCAAAACAACACAGGTATAACATTCGAAACGTACCTAGGGTTTGATTGTAGGAGAAATCAGAGAAGAAAACGGAGCACCGGAAGAACGATCGACGGCCGATTGAAGGAATCGGCGGTGGAAGGCCAAAATCGCCAGAGGAGAGCAAACAAAATGGCTCTCTGGTGTTTTGCGTGAAGTGAGGTAGAGAAGAGAGAAATTGTGATTTTATAAAATTGTTTTCAATAATTACAAGTTTGCCCCTCACCTCAATTTTCTACTTAATTCTTTATTTAACTATCGATTCGGTTTCTCCGCAATTTTCTTATTTCACCAAATATTCCTATTTATTCTTAGGGTTCTAACAAAACTTTCCGTTCGCAAAACGGACTTAATTCACTATTTTCACGAATTAAACCGCCATAGGATTAAAATGGAAACTTGGGCGTTACCCCACCGATTCTGATTCCTGAAGTTTCCATATTTCTCCTAAAATCCATACAAATCATCGTGGTTCTAGTAAAGCTCTCGATTCACAAAACGGGCTTAAACTCCTTTATTTATGAAAATGTCCTTGTAAACGGAAAGCCGAAAATCTCGAGTGTTACATTCCACCCTCCTTAATAGAAATTTTGTCCTCAAAATTGGCTTAGGGTATATTTTCTTTGACTTTAACTCCCCACGCCTTGCGGCCTTATTCTTCACTTTTCGAGTTTTTTCCCTTTATCTCTAAAAATTCAATTTCCTATGTGAACTTTGATTTTATCTATACATGGGATCTATCTCTGTGGTTCTAAAATAAAACTCTTATAATCAATTGATACAACATTATCCTCATAACTGTATTCCTTAATTCCAATTGTCCTAACACCTCTCTGCTTACGCAAGGAATCTTACCAATTTCCCAAGTCCCTAATTAAATGATCTCTAACTGTGTATTTGACATTTGATGACTCGCGTATGCTTTGGTCTATATTTAATCATCCAGACGTTTAATTCTCACTCATTAATTTGGCTCTACATTTATCTAGGCTTCTCCAATCGAAACTCATTTCAAGTCCTCACCTTCTACCGGCCCCTAGGCTGTAACCCAAACTTCTACATAACATCCGCTCTATCCATAGTCAGGATGCCTGCCAACTCAAATTTATACGTTTTCTTTAGTAATGATCCCTCATAACTATATCATCAATAGTATCCAAGTTGTATACTTCCTTGAGCACTTCACCGGCTTTAATAACCATTCCTATGAGGGCTCCCCAACTAAAATTCTATTCTCTATATTTCGCAAACTATCTCATTAATGATACCCTAAGTCACATTCTCCCTCGGGTAATTCACCGATCTTGATCCTTGTTTCGATGCGGTCTCACAACTTAAATCTTTCCATTGCTATTTCCTGCCAATTATATCCCCGAAAATACATTCAAGGTCTCAATGGGTTTAACTGAGAGCTTAAGTTGCTACTATCTTAAGACCAATACTCACTTGTAAATCAGATCCTATAAATATTACACTTCGTTCTAAGTCACATTAATGAGCTCCCTCATCATGTCCTAACTGAAATCCTTATACTATCTATAATGTGCTGATTTGTCTAACTTAAATCTCTATTTCCTTCGAGTACAGTCAAGTCCCTAAGTCTCGCCATGGATTTGCTCTAAGCTACTCCTTCTATCCTTAAGTCATTTATATATATCAATTGGTCTCGACTTGTCAAATATGAGTCGAACTCCTGAAATTTTCTAACTTAGCTTTACTTTTAAGTTTACTTAAATAGTTTCTGTGCAAAACTCTGTTCTCCTTATTCTATAATTTGCGAATTTCACAATTGCACGGCACTAAACACTGAACTCAACTTCCAATCTTAACCCCTCATTTAATCCAACAATCTCCTGCACATATCTCTAACATCGTACAAGAATTTCTTTGAAGTTACTAACTGGTTTGGCCTCTTTCGTTCTTCCTAGTCGGGTTCTAACATTCTACTTGGCTCCCTTGCAACGATCTATCAAATGATCTTCTTGTTTGCAAACTTGTTATAGGTGGGTTTACAACCTTATTCCAAATCTCCTAAAATTCTCAAATCTTGTCCTTCTATTTTCCCAAAAACTTACAAGCATCCTTATATTAAGGTTTACCCTCCTAGTTCCTCTAGCACTGACGTTTCCACTTCCACCCCAGAAGTAAGCCTTTGGTTACGGTGTTTAACCAGAACTACATCAATTAAAGGCTTACGACTTAACTCTTACCTTTCCGAACCAAGAGTTCACAATTTACTACTTGTTATATTTTCTATAATCGGTACTCACTCTATCGAACCACTATCTCGCCTAACCTTGCACTATATCTCTAATCATGACTTTTACTTTAGGGTGCTAAGCTCTTCTCAGATTAGCTAACACATCTAGGTCTCTAAATTGTCCCTAACTTTTGTATTCCTACCCTACATCCTCTAAACAGATTGTACTTATGGCTTAACGCGTCTACTACTTAAAGGTTACTCTTAGTTTCTCTAAGCCTTCTCCCATATCGTGTTGGTTGTAATCCTAACACATCAAACAAAGAAAAACAAATCTCCCATTATTAACTAGTCTTCTAAAGGGGAACTATCTCGTAGAGAACGACCAATTCTTGTAATTTAAGTATCATCTTGCATAAATTCTTGATTTTATAACGTCTCCAAATTCGTTAACTTTCCTACTTCGCCTAATATACCAAGACCAACGCTCCTACTCGACAATTCCCTTAAACGTAATTCTTGGTTACTATCTTTATCTAAATACTCATAAGGTTTGTCAACTAGGGTCTAGTTTCTATCTATCCAAACGTTTTATCTCGTAGGTTGCACCCCTCTAATGGTAATAAAATTCTAAGTGTGGACACACCCTTGCAACCACACTAGGTTATTCACCTCAGTGCATAAATCTCTCTATTCACAATCCTCCTTCGATCTAGCATAAGATACTTCCTTAAACCTTCACTCTAAATAGCACTTCTATTCTAATGCTCCTTATCTTATTAACTGCCGCTATAGGAATATACCTGGAATAACCGATGGTTGAGCGACTCCCTCGTCTTCAATCAGGGAAATTATCATCGGTGTAACCTTTTTCCGATCTCTGTCCAGTTTCGGGCAATCTTTGACATAGTGGCCTATCACTCCACATCGAAAGCACCTTTCTGTGCCTAATCTGCAATCACCATAATGTTCCTTCTGACAATTAGGACACTGGGGTTTTTGCAAAATTCCTGGTGCCCGCTTCCCTTTTCCCCGACCATTCCTTCCCTCGTACAACCCTTTAACACCTTTTTGTTGCTTCTCCTTTACTGGGTGTGGTTGAAATCTTATGCGGAACCTATCCATGCCGTGGTTACTAGGAGTAATCACCACTTGGGCTCTAGGGTCCTCTCTGTTTATCCATGCTTCAAGCTAGCGGGTTTGCCAATCTATATGTTGTGCTTGTCGGTCTAGATGTTGAGCTTGTTGGGCAACGATATCCTGGGCCCTTTGATTCTCACGGTTAACTAGGCTTTCAATTTGCTGATCCTGTCTGTCCATGTGCAGAGCTTGACGGTCGAGCAAATCTGTCAGCCGATCCAGGGCTTCATCCCTGGCATCTCTACCTCGAACCATTCTATAACTCCTATAAAAGTTAAAACAAAATAATCCTAAGAAATCAAAATCAAAGAAAGCATTTAAACGTACTTACAGTTGAAGAAGGATGTCCGTGTAGTGGCTGTGCAGTCGAGCAGTCTACAGAACCGGTTTTAAAACCCGGGGGCTCTGATACCATAACTGTAGCGACCTTTAATACTATACCCTTTATTCCCATATAAATTTTTCTTTTTAAAACATTTTCAAGTGAACCCTTTCGTTAAATCATTAAATCATTAAATCAAAGTATAAATCGTTAAAAGATATTTAAAAACCATTTAAATAAAACCATTAAAAACAATGTAAACATTTGAAACTTAAAGGCAGCGAAACATAGGGGCAGAAAGAGCAACTTGCCCATAAAATTTATGGCCGATTGATCGGCCCTTAGGCAGCTGATTGATCGGCGATTGAAAAACAAGGGGGGCGATCGATCGCTCGACATACAGGCGATCGATCACCAACCGATCGATCGCCCCTTTGGGTGATCGATTGGCACACTCTCTGGACTTTCCAGGGAGTAGCGATCATTTATGCCGATCGATCGCCCCTTTAGGCGATCGATCGGGAACCTCTCTGGAATCCGAAATTCCAGAGAGTTGCTTCTCTCTTTTCTCTTCTTCCTGCACACTTCTACTTCCTCTTCATCTTTCCTTATACTTCAACATCAAATACATATAAAAACACTTCATAAGCATCAACCCAATATACTTTATCCCTCACAAAATACACTACGCTCTCGAAACCTCCTCAACTCATAAATCACTGAATCATCCACTCGACGCATGTTCAAAACGTAATAAAATCTCGTGAAAAACAAACTGCGTGGATCCATTTGAAAACTAAACAAAACCCCTATGAAATTTGATAATCAACAAAACGTTTTATAAAACGGGTTTACCAAAATGTCAAAACATCAATCGATTATCCAGAATCCAAGAATCCTAAAATGTTTCTAACTGTACAAATATTCTATCTAATCCACCATCAGCCCAAAATAACCCGAATACCCTCAAAACTCTTACTTACATCCCCACGGGTCAAAATACGCACCGACTTCCAAGCACACTCCCACGGGCCATTCTTCTTCAACGTGCTCATTCCTCGGGTGGAGGGATCTCGTCCTCACTTGTGTCGAAATCACCTACACCATACAGACAACTATGAGCTAAAGGCTCAGTAAGCTTTGTAAATGTAAATGCATTCTGTGCATATGAGTTTTGTAAATCATATAGATTACTTAACATAACAGATTGTGGCAGACAGAATGTCACCGAGGTCTCAGCTCGCTAGATGGAGAGGGCACTTCCGGCAGTTGGACAACCCTTTCCACATAGCGGAGGGGGAAAACATGCTTACATCCGTAAACAGCCATGCTTGAACCCCCACCTCGCCATGACCAGATAACAGATTACGTATTTTCGTTTCATTAGTTATTTCATCTAAGCGATGTGGTATTATGACAAGCCCCTCTCAGCCTTCACAATAGATCGATAGCCCCTTTTCGGGCCACATCACTTTTCCTGAAAACGTAGTGCGGAAATTCATTTTCTATGCTTATTTGAAAACCGTGATGCATGGAATATTAAATTCATAAAGTAAACATACAATATGTGTACCGTCAAGACAATAAAAGCATAACCTAAAAAGAACTACTCCTAACTACCCGACCAAAGCATTTTAAACAAACAAATTACCAACGTTCCTTGACACGACTTCGCTGTACGGTGTAGGCCAATAGGCCATAATAAGTCACGAGAACTTACCTGACGTCCTTAGCAAACCGAGCGTCTCGTTTTGAGTTTCATCACCTAAGTCATTCCACAATTAGGTCAATAAGACTAAATTCAATAAACCTCTCCAAAGATCAAAACGAAACTCCTAACTAAAGCATCTTTTTCTAAAACTTCAATTTATGTCATCCGAGCATTCTATCGAACACATTGCGCTCGCAATTTTCCATAACCTAGCTTCAATGGAGGTTTATCTTAAATCACCTCAATCAACCTAAAAATCCATTAATAACCAACAATACATCATCGATAGACATAAATACGGTAAACCTATCGATTTCTAGCATAAATCGGTAATTTATCTCAAAACAATAATCCGAATCCTAGCGAAATCCAACCCAAAATCGGCAAAACAACACGGGTATAACATTCGAAACGTACCTAGGGTTTGATTGTAGGAGAAATCAGAGAAGAAAACTGAGCACCAGAAGAACGATCGACGGCCGATTGAAGGAATTGGCGGTGGAAGGCCAAAATCGCCAGAGGAGAGAAAACAAAATGGCTCTCTGGTGTTTTGCGTGAAGTGAGGAAGAGAAGAGAGAAATTGTGATTTTATAAAATTGTTTTCAATAATTACAAGTTTGCCCCTCACCTCAATTTTCTACTTAATTCTTTATTTAACTATCGATTCGGTTTCTCCGCAATTTTATTATTTCACCAAATATTCATATTTATTCTTAGGGTTCTAACAAAACTTTCCTTTTGCAAAACGGACTTAATTCACTATTTTCACGAATTAAACTGTCATAGGGTTAAAACGGAAACTTGGGCGTTACCCCACCGATTTGGATTCCTGAAGTTTTCATATTTCTCCTAAAATCCATATAAATCATCGGGGTTCTAGTAAAGCTCTCCATTCGCAAAACGGGTTTAAATTCCTTTATTTACAAAAATTCCCTTATAAATGGAAACCCAAAAATCTCGAGTGTTACATACACAAGGTGATCAATCAGCTGTCGCGTTTTATAAGATATGATTTGGGGGATTTTTAATCAAAATAATCTCAACCGTTGATTATATGGACACTGACTTTACTCCGTAATTAGCTTATAAATACAGAAGGAGGCCAAGATGCAAGGATCATCAAGGAGATGGCTAGAGACGGCTAGAGAGGAACAAATAGGAGATCGCTTCTGTCAAGAATTCGCATTCAAAAGCTGTGACGACCCCAATCCAATCAGGGCCGCCACAGACTTGCCGTGACGTAATCATTTAATCATTTTTTTTTTAAACATTTCCCAAAACCCTTAAACAAACTAACCATAACGTAACCTTAACTCTAAACTCTCGTAACCACGTAAATTTTCTTTTTTTTTATATATCACTCATAACATTTCGACTTCTAAACCATTAAATTGAAGTCTCGGATTGTTGAAATCCCTTAAAATCACTCATTCATCGATCATCCAAACACGACACTAATATAACCTACAATTTCGGACAAATTCAAGAAATCGAACTGCGTGGATCGCTCTAAAAATCGAGCGTATCCTTACCTGTTTTAAAATAACCCAAACAGTTCCAGTAAAATTCTAAAATAAAGACTCCATATTCTAAACAATCTACTACCACTACATATACATCAAAACTCGACTATTCATACCTTTTTCTATCAAAACATCCGATCCACATACTTAAACATTTTCATACATTCACAAACAAAACCCAAACAAATCCTCAAAACAAACATCGAACATAAACATGAAATTACAAATCATTCGAAACGACACAACTCTGAGTCTACGTTCACTATAAAATTCCCAAAATATCAAACTTCCCCACATATCTTAAAATCCCTCACAATTCTAACCTCAAAACAAATTCACATTAATTACCCAAAATAACTCACGATCGTCGAACCTTGCCAAAACACACCCCGTCGCCACGAGCACCATCCGTCGACCACCTGTTCTTTGTCATCAAGAAGAACTCTCACCTTCACACCTGTCACCTACATCATACATTAACTACATTAAGCCTAATGCTTAGTAAGGAGCATGCTAAACATAACATTACCTATATGCATGACATTTATAAAACAGTTTCGTTTCGTAAAACATCTTTCTTTTTCCGTGAAACCTATCACATGAGCACTACTACATAACTAAAGCACTACTTAAGCTACCCGTCTTTCCTTAACTACCCGTGTAACCACTTTCTTCATAACAATCAACATCATCAACATTGTACGACGTAGGGCCTTAGTGGCCGGAAAGCCTAACGCTCACTTACCTGGCGTCCTGGTTATGCCGAGCACCGTCCTTGAAGAGTTTGGATTACCTAAGACATTTCATAGCACGTCATTAGTATTAATCTAAATCATCCATTTCAAAGCTAAACGAAATCCCGAGCTAAGACAATTTCTTCAAAAACTCTAACTCATTTCGTTCGGGCATAACTAAACTCTTATTTTCGTGAAAACATCTCAAATTACTATTTCTAGCCTAATCCAATTAAAACCTAATTAAATGGGCCACTAATTTGGGTTTGGTAAAACCAACCCGAAACTTAGAACGCGCGTAACTTTTGCGTCGGTTATCGGAATCGAACGATTCCAGCGGCCACGTACTCCTCTAATAACCTATTTTAATCTGCCAAAAGGAATTTTAAAACAAATGACCGGAGCTAGGTCAATTTATCAAAAACCCGAAACTACCCTTTACCTGGAAAATCCCCCTTTTTGATTCTTCATCAAATTCCATCAATTTCTTCACCAATCTATCCTTCTAACATCCAATTAACATAAACTAACCTAAAATCGAAGTTTCCATTTAAGAAAACCCTAAGCCCTAATTTGGGTTTCACTGAATTTCGCCCAAATTGGGCATTCCGTGGCCAAGCAACAATAGCCGGCCCTAGGGTCGGCAAACCCACGTCGGAAGTGACCGAAATTGGCCGGTGATCGGAGCTCAATCGAGCTCGCCACCCACGGCCACAAACCGAACCAAAACAGAGGAGAAAACCGAGCTTACCGTCGGTTCGTGCGCGAGGATGAACCGGAGCCTCACATCGCCGTTGTCTGGCCGGAGAACGGCGAGAAATCGCCGACGTTTTCGTCGGAGGAGAGCCGCGCTCACGGCTCTCTGTCGTCGGCTGTCGTCGGGCGCTCGGGCTCGTCGAAATCAACAGAATGGTTTAACCATTCTGTTGATTTTAATTAATAATAATAATAATAATAATAATAATAATAATAATAATAATAATAATAATCCTAATATTAATTCCTATTAAACATTAACATACCGTTTTGCCTTCCGTAAATCCCGTTAAATCCCGTATATCTCCACAAATTCACATTAATCATTAGGACTCTAATAACACTTCCTTTTCGTAAAACGGACCTAATTTACTTATTTACGAAAATAGTCTTGGAGCGGAAACCCAAAAACTCGGGTGTTACATCCTTCCCTCCTTAATTGGAATTTTGTCCCCAAAATTATTGCTTGGTTAAACTTCTAATTACTCACCCTCACATTATTTACTTAACCATGCTCGCAATACCATTCACGACACTGCTATGGTCTTACCCACCCCTCGGGTCTCAATGGTTTCCTATATTCCAAAAGCTTTAAATTCTTTTAAATACTCAACCGCTCATACATCCATCGACTTCAACCTAATCCATCATCACTCAATCTCTCAAATCTTCCCCAACTCAACCTCCACTCTAGTTTTCCTCGAATTAATTCAATTGTTTCCCTACTTTTCTCATACCACATCAATCTAACGCATCTATAGCCATCATAATTTCTCGAAGTTTCTTCTCTTACCTAATACGAAGGACCTAGTACATAGCCTTATCATCCTAATTCTTCCACTTCCACGTCCTCCTATGCCTTACCATCAAGTTTTAATCCATCACTCGCACCCATACACCCATGGACATTGGACAAACATGACGTTCCATTAGTCACTCTAATACAATCCTAGTACTCGGGGCTCTGAACACTTAAATTTACTCCCTTCTCTTTCAAAGTATTCTCTAAGTCTTTATAATTACATCCACAACGCTCGTTTGTCCAACTTGTGCCTCGGTTTTCATCAATCGCTAACAAATTCTTTAAGTCTGAACCAAGTCGTTAAACTATTCACCCAATGTCTTAAATGGCGCATAAACACTTCGACATAGCTTATGAGTCGAATCTTTCCAAGACCAACAGATTTATCTTCACTTCTAGGTCCACTTGCACAATCTCCGTGCAACTTTCTATCCCTTCGTCCTTTTTACCGTACATCGCATAGTTCCTATTTTTTTTTTTTCTCATTCAAAATTTCCTATATTTTCCCAATTTGCACACCACCCGATTCTAGTGAGTTAAACCTCAACTTTCAACCTTCCCTTCTTATCTAACTATCCTCTTCTTCCTATCTCTTAACTTTGCAATATCGATTTCATCGTTCCTCCAAAATTAGGTCCTAAGCACCCTTCTAAATTCTTTATAGCATCTCATCCCCTACACCCTTTTGTTTGCAAACTTGTTGTGTGTAATTTAACACCTCCCTTCCAAAAATCCTTGCCTTCCTAAGTCACCAAGTATGATTCCAAATTAAATGCTAAACTTTCACATTACATCATCTAACATCTCTATCTTAACGTCTTCTTTAAATAATTTTTCTAACAACTTTCTTGTTAGCAAACTTGTTGTAGGTAAACCTACAACCTTAATCTAAATCTTCTAAAGTTCTTAAATCTTATCCTTCTATTTTTCCCAAAACTTAGAAGTATCCATTACCCTTAATGGAACGAAGCATATCATAGCTCGTACCACAAGCCCTATCAATTCTCAAGTCTCCAGGCAAATATCTAAGTGATCAAGTTCACTTCCTTAAATTCTCACATGAATCGGTCTTCTCTTAATCCCTTATAGGCCAAGCTTTCTAACTCACCTAATCTGATCTCTTTCTTCATATTTCCTCAATTACTACTTAGGCGCTAAATTTCAACTGATCTACAGCTTTAACCACTTATTGAGTAATGACGATTTCTACATCCCCAAAGTTCTAAACTTTTCCCCCAGCTTCACGCTCTATCGTTCGATCACTCATACGCACTTCGAGTCCCACTTAATTAGTCATCACCCAAACTCTCCAGTCAATTCTCTTCCCAAAAATTTGGAAATGACACTTCATTACGATCTACCTCTCTGGTCCTTTAAACACTAAAGCTCCTACTTCCATCTTGGAGGTAAGTCACAAGTTACGGTGTTAACTCGAACTGTATCAACTTCAGACTTACTACTTATCTCTTATCTTTCTAAACCAAAAGTTCGAAATCAACTACTCGTTATTTTTCTAATTGATGCTCACTCTGTCGAACCACTATTACGCCTAACTTTGCACTATACCTCAAATCAGGACCTTTACTTTAGGGTGTTAAATTCCTCTCAAATTAACTGACACATCTAAATCTCTAGATTAACTCTAACTCTCATCTACTTGCCCCATAATCTCCGAACAACACGCACTCATGACTTGACGTGCCTATTACTTATAAATCGTTCTTAGCTTAACTTAGTTTTCTCCCTTATCGCGTTGGTCGTAAACCTCACACATCAAAGAGAGAAACAAATCCCCCCCCCCTTTTATCATCTAACCTTCTAAGGTGGTACATACCTCCTAGCAAACGTCTAATTCTCGTAACTTGAGTCCCACCTTACATAAGATTCCCTATTCTCTAAAGTCTCTAAATTCGTTAATCTACCAACTTCACCTCAATATTTTTGTTCTCTTCACTGATATTTACTAAGTCAAATGCTCCTATTCGACAATTCACCTAAGATAGACTTTTGGTTATTACTTTCATTTAAATACTTAGGGGATTCGTCAAACCGTTAGATCTCTTAAGTCGTATCCCTCCAATGGTAATAAATTCTAAGTATGTGCATACTTGCACAATTATCCCAGGTTATTCCTCTCAATGCGTAACTTTCTCTATTCACAATCCTCCTTCTATCTAATATACAAAAGTTACGTTTTAAACCCCTACTCTAATTACACTTCTTCTCCAACGCTCCTTATCTTATTAATCGTCACTATACGAATATACCTGGAATAACCGATGGTTGAGTGGTTCCTTCCTCCTCGATCAAGGTATACATCCTCGGAGGACAACACGGTGGTATCTCATTCGGTCCTGGACAATCTCTGGCCTTGTGCCCCACCTTGTCGCACCGAAAACATCGACCGGAATGCAACTTGCACTCCCACTCGATGACACTTCGCATAAGAAACCTTATCTACCTCCTTTACCTTAATAATGTCAAACAATCTTTCCATTGCTCGAACCTATACCTCGGCCTGTATCGGATCTATAGCACATCCATCAAATATCGGAGGTCGAACTGCCTAGTTCGTTCACTACCCTGGTTCCATGAAGTACTATCTTGTCTATTACCATTTCCATCTCGGTCGAGTAAGATCTCTATTTGTTCTGACCATTGGTGCACTATATCCATAAGCTGACTAATGGATTTCTCCTCGAGTTTTCTAGGTGCTTTCGGCATTTTCTTGTTCCTAGACACATTAAGAAACACATGCAAAATAAACAATTTAGAATCATACATAAACTTAAACACTTACAGTCGATGGAGAGTCCTCGCGCGGCGGTGTGTTTTTGGCAGGCATATCACAGAACTCGCTTTTAAAACTCCGTCTCTTTGATACCATAACTGTGACGACCCCAATCCGATCAGGGCCGCCACGGACTTGCCGTGACGTAATCATTTAATCATTTTTTTTTAAAACATTTCCCAAAACCCTTAAACAAACTAACCATAACGTAACCTTAACTCTAAACTCTCGTAACCACGTAAATTTTCTTTTTTTTTATATCACTCATAACGTTTCGACTTCTAAACCATTAAATTGAAGTCTCAGATTATTGAAATCCCTTAAAATCACTCATTCATCGATCATCCAAACACGACACTAATATAACCTACAATTTCGGACAAATTCAAGAAATCGAACTGCGTGGATCGCTCTAAAAATCGAGCGTATCCTTACCTGTTTTAAAATAACCCAAACAGTTCCAGTAAAATTCTAAAATAAAGACTCCATATTCTAAACAATCTACTACCACTACATATACATCAAAACTCGACTATTCATACCTTTTTCTATCAAAACATCTGATCCACATACTTAAACATTTTCATACATTCACAAACAAAACCCAAACAAATCCTCAAAACAAACATCGAACATAAACACGAAATTACAAATCATTCGAAACGACACAACTCTGAGCCTACGTTCACTATACAATTCCCAAAATATCAAACTTCCCCACATATCTGAAAATCCCTCACAATTCTAACCTCAAAACAAATTCACATTAATTACCCAAAATAACTCACGATCGTCGAACCTTGCCAAAACACACCCCGTCGCCACGAGCACCATCCGTTGACCACCTGTTCTTTGTCATCAATAGGAACTCTCACCTTCACACCTGTCACCTACATCATACAATAACTACATTAAGCCTAATGCTTAGTAAGGAGCGTGCTAAACATAACATTACCTATATGCATGACATTTATAAAACAGTTTCGTTTCGTAAAACATCTTTCTTTTTCCGTGAAAAACATTCATTTAGTCCCGTGAGAAACATTCATTTGGTCCCGTAAGAAACATTCATTTGGTCGCGTAAGAAACATTCATTTGGTCCCGTAAGAAACATTCATTTGGTCCCGTGAGAAACATTCATTTGGTCCCGTTAGAAACATACACGTTCACCTGATCGTTCTTTCATTTAACTTTTCATAAAAACATGTTCATAAACAGTTCGTATGCACTTTAAGAAAACATGATGCATGAGGAGACATACACGTAAGGAAAACCTATCACATGAGCACTACTACATAACTAAAGCACTACTTAAGCTACCCGTCTTTCCTTAACTACCCGTGTAACCACTTTCTTCATAACAATCAACATCATCAACATTGTACGACGTAGGGCCTTAGTGGCCGGAAATCCTAACGCTCACTTACCTGGCGTCCTGGTTATGCCGAGCACCGTCCTTGAAGAGTTTGGATTACCTAAGACATTTCATAGCACGTCATTAATATTAATCTAAATCATCCATTTCAAAGCTAAACGAAATCCCGAGCTAAGACAATTTCTTCAAAAACTCTAACTCATTTCGTTCGGGCATAACTAAACTCTTATTTTCGTGAAAACATCTCAAATTACTATTTCTAGCCTAATCCAATTAAAACCTAATTAAATTGGCCACTAATTTGGGTTTGGTAAAACCAACCCGAAACTTTGAACGCGCGTAACTTTTGCGTCGGTTATCAGAATCGAACGATTCCAGCGGCCACGTACTCCTTTAATAACCTATTTTAATCTGCCAAAAGGAATTTTAAAACAAATGACCGGAGCTAGGTCAATTTATCAAAAACCCGAAACTGCCCTTTACCTGGAAAATCCCCCTTTTTGATTGTTCATCAAATTCCATCAATTTCTTCACCAATCTATCCTCCTAACATCCAATTAACATAAACTAACCTAAAATCGAAGTTTCCATTGAAGAAAACCCTAAGCCCTAATTCGGGTTTCACTGAATTTCGCCCAAATTGGGCATTCCGCGGCCAAGCAACAATAGCCGGCCCTAGGGTCGGCAAACCCACGCCGGAAGTGACCGAAATTGGCCGGTGATCGGAGCTCAATCGAGCTCGCCACCCACGGCCACAAACCGAACCAAAACAGAGGAGAAAACCGAGCTTACCGTCGGTTCGTGCGCGAGGATGAACCAGAGCCTCACATCGCCGTTGTCTGGCCGGAGAACGGCGAGAAATCGCTGGCGTTTTCGTCGGAGGAGAGCCGCGCTCACGGCTCTCTGTCGTCGGCTGTCGGCTGTCGTCGGGCGCTCGGGCTCGTCGAAATCAACAGAATGGTTTAACCATTCTGTTGATTTTAATTAATAATAATAATAATAATAATAATAATAATCCTAATATTAATTCCTATTAAACATTAACATACCGTTTTGCCTTCCGTAAATCCCGTTAAATCCCGTATATCTCAACAAATTCACATTAATCGTTAGGACTCTAATAACACTTCCTTTTCGTAAAACGGACCTAATTTACTTATTTACGAAAATAGCCTTGAAGCGGATACCCAAAAACTCGGGTGTTACAAAAGCATAGTTTTCTCTCCCCTTTTTCTTTGCAACTATGAATATCATTACTTTGATTCTTGTTTCTTTTCCTTATTCTAACATGAACTAATTTTCTTCTATAGAGCTAATATGTAGCCGAATTATGATTGTTTGGTATTTACTTTAATTCAAGTTATTGATGTTCTATTTTAATTATATGTTGAGTGAATTATTATTATTCTTATTGCTTGCGTTACCTAATTAACAATAGCATATTTGTAGGATTGTTTTGAGACCGAGAGATAAAAAATAATTATGCAATGGATAGTTTGCCATGAAAAGAATCTTAGACTAAGGATAGCTAAGGCGTTCATGTGGTAGTTTGATTTCTCATTCTTATTGTGTTCAATTAATTGCTAGGGTTTGAGATTGAGAAGTGATAATCTGTTAGTTGGATAAGTGTGTCATTACTCGAGAGAAATTGAAATATATATTTGTGAAATTGTCATCAACACAGGGGAATATGTATTAATAAATTGAATTAGTAATACCAAAAAATGATTAATTAAGGTGAAATCGAAAGCTCTAGATTTTTCTCTCATTAAATTCTATAACTTTATTCAATTTTTGATTATTTAATTAAGTTCTATTGTTTTCTTTCAATCAAAATCATCAAAATTACGCTGTTCATCTATGATTAGAGTTAAAGTTGTTTAATAATTAGTGAAAATAGTCATCGTGGGTTCGACTCTTATTTATTCACTTTATTACTTTTGCGACACGTACATTTGCATCGTATTATTCGCAACAAGTTTTTGGCGCCGTTGCTTGGGAGCAGATTATTGTTTTCATTTATACTTTCATTTCGTCCATAACCTAAAGCATATCACCATGTCCAAGAGCAATTTGAAACCGACAATCTTCATGGATGAGAGCCATGACAAAAATCAACAAGACTCATTTAATCTAACTTTTTGTTTATTTATTTTGAATTTTTGCTAAATATTATGCTTTTATATTTTGTATTTTTTATGGTGGGGACCATCTTGTGAGGAGGAGAGAGTCACATGGCAAGAGGAGACCATAAAGTTATTGGTGACCCCTTTTGGCGAACACCCTCTTCTTCCACTTTTATTTGACCCTTTTTGTATTAGTCTTCTCTTTAGGTTGTAAACCCTAATCTTATTGTGGTATTTATACCACCATTAAGGGCTTCTCTTGGCAGTAAATTTTGAAGTGAAAAATTGAAGTTCATCTTCGAAAATCTTGAAGCTTCCAAGCATTAGGTAGCCGCATCTCCTCGGTGAGTCATATCCAAGCGTGTGTGTGTTTTTGGCTTCCATCTTTGAGAGTGTAATGGAATTCATTTTATTGCTCCATTCTATACCTCTTCCTTGAAGGTAGAACCTCCAACAAGAGTGTACAAAGCTCACTTCATAGCAAGTTGGAGAGCTCTTTATCACCTTCCGACCAACGTGCACCACTTCAGCTGATGGGAAAATGACCATGAAGATGAAGGCAAGCGGAAGTAAACATAGAGAAAAGAAGAACGAAATGCAAATAGAGGAAAACATACACAAAACACAGAACAAAAATTACGTGCAACAAAATGTGTGGAGAATCGAAAATGGCGAAAGAAAAGAGAAGAGGAGGTGGGCAAACCTATTATTACCTTAGACTGCACCGATGGATTGAAAGAAACGTTGTGGAATGAGTGGAATGATGAAAGGAACCTATGCCAGCCCGGCACGATGGTCTAGTCCTTTACGGGAAAAGAACTATTCTAAGGGGAAGAGTGCTCCAGCACTTGGAACTACCTTGTGTGTGCTGTTTCGCCCTTAGAAAAGGTTGGGGGGATGAAAGGCGAAGGCCCTTGGCCGACCCAAATAGCAACTCAGTGCCTTGGGCGAAGAAGTCCCTTACTGCCGAAGGAGTTCACGGCGTAAGAGGAATGGTTTCTCCAACCTTCTTCCAAATTCCAACTCATGAGAGAGAGGAGAGAATGATGGATAAGAACACCTTGAAGCAACCATCAAGCTTGAGGAGCAATGTGGTGAATTCATCCCACCAAGAATGAACACGAGAGAGAAACCCCCCGAGGTTGTAATGACCCCGACCCGGCCAGGGCCGCCACGAAGTTGCCATGACGTAGACTTAACATAAGACCTCAACATTTCCTTTAAGAAGTTCTCCCTTACCTTTTCCCATATATATATATATATATATATATTTATCACATTCTAACTAATGAAGAATCATTCAATTAAAGCTGGCAGCAATCGGCCAGTGAGGGAGAGCAAATTCACCCAAACAGAAAAGTATCGTAGGCGAGTTATTAACATTCAATTTCCCTCGGGTTTCTACTAATTGAGAACCGGCCGACATTAACATACTGAGAATTTGACGACAAAAACGTCCTCAGAATCTACCGGCGATAACATACTCAGAATCGGTCTACGTTACTGTCCCCAGACTCCGACGATATTATCGTCCCTAGAATACCCAGACCTATTCGTCCACAGACCATCGTCCACCGACTATTTAAAAGTACCATCCACGTAGACTACCTAACATACTCGTCCACACAGACTCATTCGTCCACGTGACTTATCGTCCACACAGACTACTTAACTTACTCGTCCACGCAGACTCATTCATCTACGTGACTTATCGTCCACACAGACTACTTAACATATTCGTCTACACAGACAACTTAACTTATTCGTCCATGCAGACTACTTCGTCTACGTGACTTATCGTCCACACAGACTACTTAACTTACTCGTCCACGGAGACTACTTCGTCTACGTGACTTATCATCCACACGGACTACTTAACTTACTCGTCCACGCAGACTCACTGTCCACGTGACCCTCTTAAACCCCACGTGACCGTGGACGATAACTTCTACCGAACACGTCTAACTCATAGAGATAGACTACATGGATCGTTCTAAAAACCAAACTAATCCTTTTGGTAAGAAAACCTAAAGTCGTCCAATACCATCTCATATAACTCACAGAACCATCACCAAATGTAAACATGAAATTTTCCTAAACCATCACCAAATGAATACTTTTACAAAATCATTCAAAATGACATAACTCCAAGTCTAAATCTACTATACAATTTCAAACTATGAGACTCTTCTGTAATTCCAAAAATTTCATCGCATCCTAAAAAAAACAATCCTTTTCACACCTTACTACCACAAAACACTCAGAGCACACCCACGGTCAATCCAACACAGCCAAAACACGCCCTGTCGCCACGAGCCTCAACCACCAACTATCTACACATGATCATCGGGAGGAGGTTCCTCACCTTCGTGCTTGTCACCTACATCATACGATAATCACATTAAGCCTAAAGCTCAGTAAGGAGGTGCACTATCCATGATTAATAACAATGCATGGTTTATCAAAACATGTTCATTTCTTTAATTTACTTAACATATAAGAGTAAGTTTAGGCATGAGTAGCCCCAGTCACCTCCCCGTCTACCCCGTAGACCGCACTTGCCCTGAGTTACCATTTGGGTGTAATTGTCTTGCCATGAGTTGCCATTTACGTGTGCCCTGGGCTCTACTCATCCTCAAACCTTACTCATCATCATATACTTTACATCGTTTACTTGAAATCATGCATGTAAAATATTCTGTGTGTTTTTCTTTTGAGAAGACATGATGCATGAAGATCTGATCATAACATACCATCAAAACAATTCATGAATGTGTTTAAACACACTTAACTCGTAAAACAAACCTAACACATGGTTACTAACCAACAACCTAAGCTACCTGACTCATTTCAGCCCCACAATTAGAAAACATCATCGAAACACATAAAACTTAACATCGATACAATGTAGGGCCTTAAGGGCCAGAAACCTAACACCCACTTACCTGGCCTCCTCGCTATGCCGAGCACCGTCGCTTGAGGGCTTGGGTTACCTAATGCATGTTCATAACACGTCATTAGTATCAGTCCTAAATAATCAACCAAACATCATTAGTTCCTTCTACTTATCCAAATATCCACCAAAGCATCATCAATGGGCAATACAATCGCTATCCTATCGATTTCTCACAATCTGGAAATTTTTCACGTAACCCTAAACCAAAAATCAGCTCTATTACAATTACTAGACATATTCAATGTATAGAACTTACCTAGAGTAGCTATTTGGGAAAGAAGACCGTGAAGAAAATCGCCGGAATCGGAGGAATAGAAAATGTAGAGGGGAGGAATGACTCTTCGCCAGAGGGGGTTTCGCGATGGGGAAGAGAGAAAGTGAAAGACTAATGGGGAATTTTTCTAGTTTTTATTCTAAAATTTTACTTAACAACTTACTTAAATACCCTTAGTTAAATCCTTTGCTTCGTTCATAATTTCGTCTATCCATTTGATTTCTCCCAACATTTCTTATTTCTACAAATATTCCTATTTATTCCTAAGGTTCTAACAAAACTTCCCGTTCGCCAATCGGATTTAATTTACTATTCTAAAACTCAAAACCATTATCGAAATTTCTAAGCGCTACAGAGGTCCTTTGAAGATGAAGATACACTTCACTATTTCCAAATATTGATTCTATTGACTAAACTTTTACAATGGATCAGCTCAACCTTAAATAAAGGAAGGAGCTTAGAGAAAGAAGGAAGAAAAACAACCAAAAAAAATATAGCCGTTGGAAAGTAGTCGTTGGCGCAGTTATTGTTCGTGCACGTGCCGCCGCTACCATACGTGATGCTGCTGGGTCTTTGAGTGCGCTCCATCGTCTGTCTGTCATGCATGATTGGTGATCAACTGCTTGGCAATGCATGCTATCCTACTCGGCATCATGGCAGTCGTCGCTTTGTCTCGCGCGCCATCGCTGCAGTGTCTTCCTTGCGCGCCATGCCTTTATTTTGCGCGTGTGCCATCGCTCATTCGTGCGCGCGTCCCCACTTTTTGGCTGTGTCTTGCTGCCTTGTGCGCTGCTGCATCCTCATGCACGTGTTGCCTTCGTCTTGTGCGCGCGCTGCTGTTGCATCCTGTTGTGCACACCAGCTGTTTGATGAAATGCCAACTCCATGCGCCAACCTTGATCCATAGCCAACCTATATGCAACTAATCCTACTTGCATGCTAAACAAATATAAGGCTAAAGTTTTGCCAACAAAATAAAGGAAATTGAAATACATGAATTTGCCTAAGAGAAGATAAATTCCCTCTTCAATTTAATGGGTTGTCACCTACAAAACTAGCAAACAAATTAGGCAATAAATTGGTTAGAAGACGTACCTCAACTTGAGCTCAGGTCTCAGACCCCTAGGCACATCATCATCCATATTTTTTTCCCATTGATTCAGGACTTCATTTTGGACACAATCAACGTCACACATACAACTTCAACCTGCCATAAAAATCGTATCCATTTTTTTTCACACGAGAGAGTTATGCCTCTCCAAAGTTAATATATTGTTCTTGATCAAAGCAGTAATCTGAGCTTTGGCGACTTCCAGTATTTTAATCATAACTTTTGTTCCACATCGACTTAGTTTGTAATATTTTGAGGGTTCATTTCCAATATCTAGGGCTAGAAGTTCTTAAAATTTCAGCCCCAAAAGTCAAGTACAGCTTGAGTTGTTACTGTTCAAAGTTGCTATCTATTTCCAGCAAAATAGCACAAGCCTGATATGGGTCGATTAATCTCAGTTCACACAACCGAGTTGATGAGAAAAAGAAATGCAAGTGCATGCTCAATAAGACATGTCTAGTGAATCAATATTTCACAAAAACAAGACATGTCATTTTATACGACAACATGTCTCAAAATAAGTTGTATAATACAATGAATTATTTTTTGACATAAAAAAAAAAAAAACACTACCTCAAACTGTGCCTACCATTTTCCAAAGTCTAAAAATCCAACTAGCCCAAAAATATGTCTTAAGTCTGGGTACGTAATCATAATATCACCCTTTTACCAATGTAGGACAACTATATTAATACAACTTCTATATTTTTAGGGTAAAAATGATCTAAGAACAAATAGGATAAAAAGCTCAATTTTCCCAAAATAGCTCTAAGCCGCGACCTAATAAAAGGTCTAGTTGCGGCTTAATGTCTTGCTATGTCGTGAGTTAGCGTTAATATTAAGAATGCCAATACTCATTCATTCTGGTTTTTGTCAGATTCCTATGTGGCTTTTAGCCATATTTGCTTCCAAACTAACAATGACTAATGGAAATATTCTAAAGCATGCTTTGCATCAAAAAATTTCATGATTTACGCCTAAAAAAATTTCATCTTTACGTTAATACATTTAAACTATTCTAATAGATCAAAGAGGAAGTTTCTAATTCGACATACCTCCAAAATAAGAAAACTTCGTCCGTGTTGACCATAATTTTATGCTCTGAAATCTAATTTTAGTTCTCTAAATGTCAATTCCCAGTTTAAATATCCAAACGTTAATTCAACTGCAAAAGAAAATTATCAAGCTTTTTTTTTACTGTTGAGATACCTATTCTTCCTCTCTTATCAGTTTATTCAGAATCCATTAGTATGATCTATAACTCTTCACACCAAAAATTTACCCTTTCATTAGATTTTGAATTTCTACAAAAAAAATAATGGAAACAATAACGAATAACCTATATTATCAATTTATGAACAAGGAATCATTTCTACCATCAGAATTGTGTGGTTTCTCTATTTTTATCCCTTCAAGCACTAACTTATGTCTATCCTTAATACTCCGAATCACTTTTGCAAACAAACTTTTTTTTTCAGTTCAAATTGGTGGAAGAAATAAAGGGCATCAAGATAAATAGGGATAAACTCCCTAATATTTCGTAACCACTCCCCCAAAAAATGAGTAAATTTAAATTGATTTAAATTAAAAAATAAAATTTACCTTAAATATCTTTTGTGGCACTTTTAGGAAATTTCGTTCTAAAAATTTAGGACAATCTCAAGTGTGTCGTCAAACAAATGAGGATACTTTGTCATCATCTCAAATTCAATTTCTCAAGTAGCTTCTCTTTCGTTATGGTTCTTCCACTGAACCCAAACTAAAGATATCTCTTGATGACAGAGAACTCTAATCTCACCACTGAGTATCCTCTTGGGTTCCTCTTCATAAAAAAATATCCTCCTATGTAGGCTCATCAATCCAGAAGAGAACATGTAATGGACCTGGAATGTACTTTCTCAATGTAACACCCGAGTTTTCGGGTTTCCGCTCCAAGGCTATTTTGGTAAATAAGTAAATTAGGTCCGTTTTGCGAGCGGATAGTTTTATTAGGACCCTAGAAATTTACGAGAATTTTTAGAAGAATAAGTGAAATTTTAGAAACACAAATCGAGAAGAGTAATGTTAGAGTTCCCGTTTTAACCTTTTAGTATGTTAAATCGTAAAAATAGCAAAATAAGTCCGTTTTGTGAACGGTGAGTTTTGTTAGAACTATAAGATTAAATTGGAATATTTGGAGAAATAAGGAAATTGCAGAGAAACCGAATCGATTGACTAATTAAAGAAATAGTTTTAGTTTATTATAATTATTATTATTTTTATTATTAATTTTATTAATAATAAAAATCAAACAACAGAATGGCATTGCCATTTTGTTGTTCGAGCTCGACGCCGAAGGAGGGCAGCAAGCAGGGGAGACGAGGAAGCGCGATCGACGGCCACCACCGGCGTTTTCCGACGCCCTCTGGCCAGACGACGGCGGCGAGCATGGTCCGGCCGACTTCGCGCACTAAACCGACGGTATGGCTCGGCTTTCTCCCTCTTTTTCGGCTCGGTTTGGGGCTGGCGGTGGCGAGCTCGATTGAGCTCCGATCGCCGGCCATTTTCGGTCACTTCCGGCGTGGGTTTGCCAACCCTAGGGCCGGCTATTGTTGATTGACCATGTTGAGCTCAATGTGAGATGAAAACAGTGAAGCCCGATTTAGGGCACTCGGGTTTTGCTTAATGGAACTTCGATTTTTGATTAGTTTATTCTAATTGAGTGTATATATGGTCGATTGGTGAAGAAATTGATAGAATTTGATGAAAAATCAAAAAAGAGAAATTTTGGGTAAAGGGGCAGTTTCGGGTTTTTGATAAATTGACCTAGCTCCGGTCGTTAGTTTTGAAATTCCTTTTCGCAGATTAAAATAGGTTATTAGAGGAGTACGTGGCCGCTAGAATCGTTTGATTCCGATAACCGACGCAAAAGTTACGCGCGTTTGAGTTTCGGGTCGGTTTTTACCAAACCCAAATTAGTGACCCATTTAATTAGGTTTTTGTTGGATTTGGCTAGAGACTTAGTTTAAGTTTAGAGTTCGTTTATTTAGGATTGATTTTAATGTCTTAATTGTGAAATGCTTTAGGTGGAGACGGCTTTTGGACGGTGCTCGGCTTACTACGGACGCCAGGTAAGTGGATGTTAGGTTTCCGGCCCTTAAGGACCTACATCGTGGCAACGTTAGGCTTTACTATTTTGATGATGATTTTCTGATTATGGGGATTAATGAGTCGGGTAGCTTAGAATGTTAGTTGTTTGAGAAGTCTGTTGAGAATAGTATATGTCTATGTATGTTGTAAATTGTTTGAGGATATGTTTTGATGATATGTCGTATATAGATCCCTCATGCATCATGTTTTAGAAAATGTACGAAAATGTTTTAGCATATAATTTCACGATTTAAACGTAGAAACGACAACGATGTAAAACGAAAATGTAAAGTGTCTGAGGGAAGTGGTTCACCCCTCAGATGTAAATTGTGGAACGTCCAGAAAATGTAAAGTGTCTGAGGGAAGTGGTTCACCCTTCAGATGTAGATTGTGGAACGTCCAGAAAATGTATGATATCTGAAGGAAGTGGTTCACCCTTCAGGTAAAGATTTATATGTGGAACGTCTAGAGATGGAGAAACTAATCTGCCCTCCATTGGTAGAGGATTACATGTATGTATGATAGAAACGAAACGAATATGAATGATGAAACGAAACGAAACGATTATGAATGATGAAACGAAACGAAACGAACATGAATGACGAAACGAAACGAAATGAATATGAACGATGAAACGAAACGAAATGATTATGTACGATGAAACTGTAGAAACTGCATATGTTAAATAAAATGTTTTAAATTCATATAGTGCATCCCCTTACTAAGCATTAGGCTTAATGTATATGTTGTATGATGTAGGTGACCGGTTGAAGGTGAGAGTTCCTCTCGATGACAAAGAATAGGTGGTTGACGGATGGTGCTCGTGGCGACGGGGTGTGTTTTGGCTTGATGATCCGATGGCTTAAATGATGTATGTCGAATGAAGTGAGATAGTTTTGTTGGTTAGTAGGTCTACGTGTAGGTTTAATTTGTGAAAGCATCAAAGTGTTTAAGTATGTAGATTAAATGTTTCGATAGAAAGATGTATGAATAGTCGAGTTTTGATGTATATGTAGTGGTAGTAGATTGTTTAGAATGTAGAGTCTTAATTTTAGAAATATACTGGAACTGCTTGGGTTATTTTTAACAGGTAAGGATAAGCTCGATTTTTAGAGCGATCCATGCAGTTTGTTTTCTTGAATTTGTCTGAAATTGTAGGTTATATTAGTGTCATGTTTTGATGATCGAGGAATGAGTGATTTTAAGGGATTTCAACAATCCGAGACTTCAATTTAATGGTTTAGAAGTCGAAACGTTATGAGTGATATAAAAAGAAAAATTTACGTGGTTACGAGAGTTTAAAGTTAAGGTTACGTTAGGGTTAGTTTGTTTAAGGGTTTTGGGTTATGTTTAAAGTAAAAATGAAAAAGTTTATGCGAAAAATACGAGGGCTTAGGTAATGATTATGTCACGGCAAGTCCGTGGCGGCCCTGATCGGGTTGGGGTCATCACAGTTATGGTATCAGAGAGACGGAGTTTTAAAAGCGAGTTCTGTGATATGTCTGCCAAAAACACACCGCCGCACGAGGACTCTCCATCGACTGTAAGTGTTTAATTTTATGTATGATTCTAAATTGTTTATTTTGCATGTGTTTCTTAATGTGTCTAGGAACAAGAAGATGCCGAAAGCACCTAGACAACCCGAGGAGAATCTCATTAGCCAGCTTATAGACATAGTGCACCGACAATCAGATTAGATAGAGATTTTACTCAACCGAGATGGGAATGGTAGTGGACAAGGTAGTGTTTCATGGAACCGAGGTAGAGAACAAACTAGGCAATTTCAACCTCCAACGTTTGGTGGATATGTTATGGATCCGAATCAGGTTGAGGGGTCCCTTGATGATTTTCCGTCACCCCAAGTCAATGAAAGGCCACCACCAGCGAGGGACATTAAGAGGGCCAATGATTCGTTGATCGTGCAGGATAGGAGCAAACGACCCCGAGGAGCTCGTCAGGCTCCTTTGTGCCCTATATGTCGGAAAAGTCATTTCGGGGAATGTAGATTGCATTCAGACCGATGTTTTAGGTGTGATAGGAGGGGTCATAGAGCCAGGGATTGTCTTGGGCAGAGCGAGAAACTATCGAGTGGTCCCTCAAGGACAATTGCTATGACTGAAGATAGGGAAGCTGCCCAACCAAGCGTGGTTCCAGGTATGATTTTATTTCGGTAGTCTATAGAATGAAGAACATTAAAAATAGAGGTGTAGTTTAGAGTAAAAATTAAATAGTAAGATGTGTAAAAGATAGAAGTAGACATAGGGATAAAAGATATTAGGTGGGAGAATTACTAGGTGAATGGGTTAAAAACGACGATAGACTGAATGTAAGACGATGTAAACTTTGGAGAGAAATAGTTATGCATTAAGATAGGTAACCTGACTTGATACCACTAGTACGTCTAACTGGATAAGAGGACGTAGTAGAAGTTCGTATATTTTAGACTCGAGTTAAGTTGGAGTTATTTAAATGAAGACATTTTCGAGAGTTTAACTTAAGTAAACTATCGAGAGAGTAAGGGACTGTAACGACCCTAAAACTGTACCCGTATTTCCCGTACTATTTTTTTTTATCCTAATATCTTTAACTAAACTCTAGGCGGAACCTAAACCGAAATCAAAACCAGAATCGAAATCGGAATTGAAATCTAACTTTAAAATCATTTAAAACAATTAAATAAAACTATATTAAAAATAATTTAAATTAAAATAAAAGGGGAGGGCAGAATTGACATTCTGCCCGAGAAAGAGAGGAGCGCCCGATCGCTGGCGCGCGCGGCGCCTGATCGCTGGCAGCGATCGCGCGCGCAGCGCCCGATCGCTGGCAGCTATCGCGGCCTTCACGCTCGATCGCTGACCTTCGCTTCTCTGCTTCTTTCTCTCCATGCTTTCTATACTTATGCTCTCTGGAATCTCAAGTTCCAGAGAGCAACACAATTCATCACAACTCTCTGGAATCGATTCCAGAGAGCAACCTCATCTGATTGATACCAAATTTTTATCAATAACCACAATGAACTCGACCCAAAATATATCCTACACTCAACCAACTTGCAGCGGACTTTGCGAAATCCAACTGCATTGATAGCTCTAAAACCGAGCCTATCCGTAACCAATCAAAACCTTTCTATAACGTTAAATAAAGCTTGAAACCAAAACGTTTTACCAATCAGTTTACAAAAACCTTAAAAACATCAGTAAGTAACCCTAACGTCTATCAGAACCAAGCATCCTATAATTTCTATACAAATTAACCAATACATCCCAAAATATCCCAAAAACCCTCAAAACTCTGTACATACTTCCCCACGGGTCAGGTAAGCCTCGACTGCGCCAGCACACCATCGCAGCCATCCTCTGTCAACTGAATCATGCCTTAGGTGGAGGGACATCGTCCTCACCTGGTACCTCGAAGTCTATGTCACCTACACCATACAATAAAAACTATGAGATAAAATCCCATTAAGCTCTACGTAAATGCGATGCATGCTGTGCTATGAGTTCATTAAACCATGCTTTATTTCTTTTATCTTACTATGCAATGCACTATAGGTGTCACCGAGATCCTATACCTCCTAACCGGAGAGAGCTCATCCAGCGGGCGGACTACTCTTTCCAGCTAGAAGAGGGGGGTACACGCTTACAACACGTACAGCCGTGCCTGAGCCCCACCTCGCGTGACCTGTAAACTGTATGCCCGAAGGCCTGTATGCCCGAAGGCCTGTATGCCCGAAGGCCAATGCTATGCTTTACGTTTTCTTTAAATCTCTGTGCGGAAATTCATTTTCATGCTTTTCTTTAAAACAAGTGATGCGTGGACAGTTCTCTATCATAAAGTAAACAAGCAATAACATGGACCATCAAGACTGTAAAAACATAAACTATAAACTCCTAAGACCTAGCTACCCAAACCGAGCAAAACTAACTACAGGCATCTCCAAAACTCCTCGAGACGACATTTGACGTACGGTGTAGGCCAATCGGCCAAAGAAGATCACGAGAACTTACCTCGTGCACGCTGCAATCCAAGCCTCGTCCACGAGCACTGTTTACCTAAGCAATTTGCAAGGATTGACGTTAAAACAAGTTTAAGTTAATAAACTTCCAAATTGTCAAAACCTTAACTAAAGGGCTTTCTAAAGTTCTAATCTATTTTATCGAGCCATTTATTCAAGAAATTTACGCTCGGCACCTAAATTCTCGAATTACGAATTTTTCTGAAAATCCTAAAATTCTCGGATTTTAAACTTTTTCACGAATTGATCCAACTTCGTCCAATAACGTCCAATACGTTTAATACATACTTAATCACAATAAACCTATTGATTTCGGGCTCTAAATCTCGATTTTATCAAAACCCTAATCGTAAACCTAAACGTATAACTCTACGAAACTCGATATTTAACGCTCTAAAACTGTAAAGACATACCTAGAGCGTTGATTTGAGGATAAAGCGTGAAGGAAACGGAACGATCGGGAGGAACAACGGAGGTCGGAAAGGAGATCGCGCCGCGGGCAGAGGGAGAAGTCGCGAAGGAGGAAAAGGGAGAAGCTCTCTGGAATCGATTTTCAAAAGTGAAAATCGATTAAGGCACCTTGCCTTTTAATAAATAATAAAAGTTAAATACTCAAATGACGATTTTGCCCCTTCACCTATTTTTATATTAGTTTCGTCTTTCGGTTCGTTAATCGTCTAGCCATTCGGCTTCTCCAAACGTCCTTACTTCACCAATAAGTCCAACTTATCATTTGAGATTTAACAAAAATGTCCGTTCGCAATTTGGACCTCATTTACTATTTTTACGAGAACGTCTTTTACATGACGAAAAGTGTATTTACTCGGAATATAGTGTTTGATCTCCGAAAATTCCCGTAAATTCCTTAAAATTCTTATTATTCGTTAGGATCGTAATGACGCTTCCTTTTCGTGAAACAGACCTGATTTGACATAGTTACCAAAAATGCCATTATATAACAAAATAACAATATAATATATTATATCCGTAATCCGTACAAGCCGGATATTACATTCTACCCTCCTTATTCAGAATTTTGTCCACAAAATTAAATCATACAAATAGATCAGGATAACTAGTCATCATATCCTGCTGTCGCTCCCATGTAGCCTCTTCCACCTCGTGGTTCCGCCATAGGACCTTGACTAGCGGAATCTCTTTGTTGCGTAGCACCTTGATGGAAGACTCCAAAATACGTACCGGCCTCACCTCATAGCTCAAGGTAGGCTGTACCTCTATATCTGTAGCCTCCACGATATGCGACGGATCGCGCAAGCACTTCCGAAGCATAGACACATGAAATACGTCGTGGATACCCTCCATAGAAGCCGGAAGCTGCAATCTGTACGCCAACTTGCCGATCCTCTTCAGAATAGGAAAGGGCCCTACATAACGAGGGTTTAACTTGCCCCTCCTTCCAAATCTCGCTACGCCTTTGAACGGAGAAACCTTCAAATAAACTTCGTCACCCTCTTCGAAGTCTAGCTCTCTCCGTCTAGTGTCAGCATAGCTCTTCTGTCTGCTCTGAGCTACCTCAATGCGCTGTCGGATAATGGCAATCTTCTCTGCCGTCTGCTGTAGAATCTCAGGACCAACGATGCTGGCCTCGCCAACCTCGTCCCAATATAACGGAGACCTACACTTCCGACCATACAACGCCTCATACGGAGCCATGCCGATTGTAGCCTAGAAGCTGTTGTTGTACGAGAACTCAATCAGAGGTAAATACTGGCTCCACGAACCCTGAAACTCCAGCACACATGCTCTGAGCATATCCTCCAAAATCTGATTAGTCCTCTCTGTCTGACCATCAGTCTGAGGATGAAATGCGGTGATGAAATTAAGCTGAGTCCCCATAGCTTTGTGCATACTCTTCCAGAACTTCGAGGTAAATCTCGGATCTCGATCTGAGACAATAGAAACTGGCACGCCGTGCAGTCTGAAAATCTCCTGCACATAGAGCTCTGCGAGCTGATCCATAGACGATGCCATCCTCACAGATAAGAAGTGAGCCGACTTTGTCAATCGGTCCACGATAACCCATACGCCATCATGGTCCTTCGTCGTCCTCGGGAGCCCCACAATAAAGTCCATAGAGATCTGCTCCCACTGCCACTCCGGAATCGGCAGTGGCAATAACGTTCCTGCCGGTCTCTAGTGCTCTGCCTTTACCTGCTGACATACTAGGCAGGTCTCAACGTACTTGGCAACCTCCCTCTTCATGTTCGGCCACCAATAATGTCGCTTCAGATCCCGGTACATCTTGGTACTTCCCGGGTGTACAGAATATGCCGAAGAATGTGCCTCGGCCAATATCTCATGCTTCAGATCCTCGTCGCTAGGCACGTACCACCTATGCCTGAACTTCAGAATATCGTCCTCTGATAAATGAAAATCCGACGAGTCTCCCAAGGTCATACTCGATCGAAGCTCCATACACTCCGAATCACTCTGCTGAGCCTCTCGTATACGATCTAGAATGGTCGGCCTGAGAGAAATGTTGGCGAGCAAACTGGACAACTCAGCCACTATCTCCACGTCAAACCTCTCTATCTCAGACCGCAGCGTAACTGACATCGCTGCTAATGAAGGCTGACTCGCAGAAGGCACTCTACTCAAGGCATCAGCAACCTTGTTCGCCTTTCCGGGATGGTACTTGATATCAAAATCGTAATCTTTGACAAACTCAAGCCATCGTCTCTGTCGCATATTCAGCTCCTTCTGCGTAAATAAGTACTTCAAGCTCTTGTGGTCAGAAAATATCTCGCACAGCTGCCCATACAAATAATGTCTCCATATCTTCAGTGCGAAGACCACAGCTGCTAACTCAAGGTCGTGCGTAGGGTAATTCTGCTCGTACGGCTTCAACTGCCGAGAAGCATAAGAAATGACTCTCCCCTCCTGCATCAATACACAACCGAGTCCTACTCCCGATGCATCACAATAAACACTGTATCTGACACCTTCAACAGACAACGCCAGTACTGGAGCGGTGGTCAATCTCTGCTTTAACTCCATAAAACTATCATCACAAGCAGACGACCATACAAACCTCTCGTTCTTCCTAGTCAATCGCGTAAGAGGAAGTGCGATCTTCGAGAATCCCTCTATAAACTTCCGATAATAACCGGCCAATCCGAGAAATCCACGCACCTCACGTACGTTCTTCGGCTGTGGCCAATCTCTGACCACCTGAATCTTGCTCGGATCCACAGAAACTCCGTCCTGTGATATGATATGGCCAAGGAAGCTCACTCTGTCAAGCTAGAACTCGCACTTCGAAAACTTGGGATACAACTGGTGCTGACATAGGGTCCTCAGAACTATCCTCAAGTGCTCCTCGTGTTCTTCCCTCGTCTTAGAATATACCAGAATGTCGTCGATGAAAACCACCACGAACTTGTCTAGATACTCCTTGAAGACACGGTTCATCAGATCCATAAACGCTGCAGGGGCATTAGTAAGTCCAAAAGACATGACAAGGAACTCATAATGCCCATACCTCGTTCGGAATGCCGTCTTCGGTATGTCATCCATCCGGACCTTCAGCTGATTGTAACCCGAGCGTAGATCAATCCTGGAAAATACTCGGGCACCCTGTAGCTGATCGAATAAGTCGTCAATCCGGGGCAGTGGATACTTATTCTTCACTGTGAGCTTATTCAGCTCCCTGTAATCAATGCACATCCTGAGGGTCCCATCTTTCTTCTTGACGAATAGAACAGGAGCACCCCAGGGTGAAACACTGGGTCGAATAAACCCCTTCTCTAACAGCTCATCAAGCTGAGTCCTCAGCTCTCTCAACTCAGCTGGTGCTAACCGATACGGGTTCTTGAACCTCGGCGCAGAGTTAGGATAGACATCAATAGTGAACTCGATCTCCCAGTTTGGGGGTAACCCGGGAAGATCATCAAGAAAGATCCCAGAGAACTCTCTGACAATAGGGATGTCGCTCGGCTTCAATCCGTTGAGCAACTGACAATCAAAGACAGAGGCCAAATAAATAGAGCACGCACCTTTAAACTGCTCGTTGACCATCATGGAATAGGAGATAGGCGAGCTACTCAATCTGCTCATCGCCTGATAAGAAAACTCAGCTTTACCCGGAGGTCGAAAGGTGACAATCCCGGATCGACAGTCGATGGTGGCGAAATGCTGTGACAGCCAGTCCATCCCCAAAATAAGGTCATAGTGCTCTATGCCCATAACAATGAGGCGAGCATAGAGAGTACGGTCCCCAATCGAGATAATATTGCCCTGCACTACACGGCCGGACTGCATACGCTCTCCTGAAGGTAGCATCACGCTATACTCGCATTCTGCTAACTCAGGAGCAAGCCTCAATCTCGACACACAAGCGGTGGAAACAAAAGAATGTGTAGCCCCCGTGTCTAATAAAGAAAATACAGGAACGCCAGTAAGCAATATAGTACCTGCTATCACGGCAGGCTGATCCTCGTTATCAACATCACCAGGCTCGATAAAAGTGAAGACTCTCGGCATAACTCTCCTCTGATCTCCGCCTAACTGATCTCGGCCGGGCTTCGGGCACTCTCTAGCGAAATGGCCCAGGTCTCCACACCGATAACACACACCCATGCCTAATCTACACTGGCCACTGTGCTCCCTCTGACACTTAGGACAAACAGGTGCCTGAGAGACGCCCTGTATCTGCTTCCCCTTTCCCCGGTCGTTACCTCCCTCAAGAGGCCTTTTCACACCCCTAAGCTGCTGCTGGGGCTGTGGCTGCGCTCTAGGCTGCCAACCTCGGTTCAGAGACTGAGGACGTATCTCTCGGAAGAAGCCCTTAGTTGGCTCCCTCGGCTTGACGGAACTCTGATCTACTGCCTCAATATCAAGAGCTCTAGCCACAATGTCGTCATAGGATACACCACGTACCCCTGATATCGTAAGGCGCATCCGGAACTCCTGGCTAAGTCCCCGTAAAAACCGACGCACCTTATCCTCGTTGACGCTGACCTGCCGTGGTGCAAATCAAGAAAGCGCCTCAAACCTCCTCACATACTCGGCAATAGAACCAATCTGCCGTAACTGCATAAATTCAACCATCTTCGCCTCTCGTACAGTATGGCTGAAATATTTGTCGTAGAATAACTCTCTGAATTTCTCCCAGCCCATAATAGTCACATCGGTGGTCGTCTTGATGGAATCCCACCAAAACCGGGCGTCCAGAGCTAAGTGGTAGGTCACCAATGCAACCTTCTCTCCATCCTCTATGCTAGCATACGCCAGCATGTCCTCCATCGTGCGAATCCACTCCTCAGCTGAAGAGGGATCAGTGGACTGTCCGCTAAATATAGGGGGCTGAAGCTTCTGAAATCTCTCCATCCTGCGGTTTCCCGATACCGCTGTCTCTCGAGCTCTAACGCCCTCACGGTCTATCATAGTACCCAACTGCTGAGACTGCCTCTCCATCTGTTGAGCCTGTCTCTCCATATGCTGAGACTGCTGGGCAATAAAGTCCTTAAGCGTGTCAATCGTATCGTCGCGGTAATCTCGGTCGTTTCGTGGACACACCATAATTATAAAATTCCTATAAAAGTTAAAACAATATCTTAAGAAAATAGAAAACAAATAAAGCTATAAATATACTTACAGTTGATGAAAAATGTCCGCGTAGTGGCTGTGCAGTCGAGCAGTCTACAGAACCGATTTTAAAACCCGGGGCTCTGATACCATAAGTTGTAACGACCCTAAAACTGTACCCATATTTCCCGTACTATTTTTTTTTATCCTAATATCTTTAACTAAACTCTAGGCGGAACCTAAACCGAAATCGAAACCAGAATCGAAATCGGAATTGAAATCTAACTTTAAAATCATTTAAAACAATTAAATAAAACTATATTAAAACTAATTTAAATTAAAATAAAAGGGGAGGGCAGAATTGACATTCTGCCCGAGAAAGAGAGCAGCGCCCGATCGCTGGCGCGCGCGGCGCCCGATCGCTGGCAGCGATCGCGCGCGCAGCGCCCGATCGCTGGCAGCTATAGCGGCCTTCACGCTCGATCGCTGACCTTCGCTTCTCTGCTTCTTTCTCTCCATGCTTTCTATACTTATGCTCTCTGGAATCTCAAGTTCCAGAGAGCAACACAATTCATCACAACTCTCTGGAATCGATTCCAGAGAGCAACCTCATCTGATTGATACCAAATTTTTATCAACAACCACAATGAACTCGGCCCAAAATATATCCTACACTCAACCAACTTGCAGCGGACTTTGCGAAATCCAACTGCATTGATAGCTCTAAAACCGAGCCTATCCGTAACCAATCAAAACCTTTCTATAACGTTAAATAAAGCTTGAAACCAAAATGTTTTACCAATCAGTTTACAAAAACCTTAAAAACATCAGTAAGTAACCCTAACGTCTATCAGAACCAAGCATCCTATAATTTCTATACAAATTAACCAATACATCCCAAAATATCCCAAAAACTCTCAAAACTCTGTACATACTTCCCCACGGTCAGGTAAGCCTCGACTGCGCCAGCACACCACCGCAGCCATCCTCCGTCAACTGAATCATGCCTCAGGTGGAGGGACATCGTCCTCACCTGGTACCTCGAAGTCTATGTCACCTACACCATACAATATACACTATGAGATAAAATCCCAGTAAGCTCTACGTAAATGCGATGCATGCTGTGCTATGAGTTCATTAAACCATGCTTTATTTCTTTTATCTTACTATGCAATGCACTATAGGTGTCACCGAGATCCTATACCTTCTAACCGGAGAGAGCTCATCCAGCGGGCGGACTACTCTTTCCAGCTAGAAGAGGGGGGTACACGCTTACAACACGTACAGCCGTGCCTGAGCCCCACCTCGCGTGACCTGTAAACTGTATGCCCGAAGGCCTGTATGCCCGAAGGCCTGTATGCCCAAAGCCTGTATGCCCGAAGGCCTGTATGCCCGAAGGCCTGTATGCCCGAAGGCCAATGCTATGCTTTACGTTCTCTTTAAATCTCTGTGCGGAAATTCATTTTCATGCTTTTCTTTAAAACAAGTTATGCGTGGACAGTTCTCTATCATAAAGTAAACAAGCAATAACATGGACCATCAAGACTGTAAAAACATAAACTATAAACTCCTAAGACCTAGCTACCCAAACTGAGCAAAACTAACTACAGGCATCTCCAAAACTCCTCGAGACGACATTCGACGTACGGTGTAGGCCAATCGGCCAAAGAAGATCACGAGAACTTACCTCGTGCACACTGCAATCCAAGCCTCGTCCACGAGCACTGTTTACCTAAGCAATTTGCAAGGATTGACGTTAAAACAAATTTAAGTTAATAAACTTCCAAATTGTCAAAACCTTAACTAAAGGGCTTTCTAAAGTTCTAATCCATTTTATCGAGCCATTTATTCAAGAAATTTACGCTCGGCACCTAAATTCTCGAATTACGAATTTTTCTGAAAATCCTAAAATTCTCGGATTTTAAACTTTTTCACGAATTGATCCAACTTCGTCCAATAACGTCCAATACGTTTAATACATACTTAATCACAATAAACCTATTGATTTCGGGCTCTAAATCTCGATTTTATCAAAACCCTAATCGTAAACCTAAACGTATAACTCTACGAAACTCGATATTTAACGCTCTAAAACTGTAAAGACATACCTAGAGCGTTGATTTGAGGATAAAGCGTGAAGGAAACGGAACGATCGGGAGGAACAACGGAGGTCGGAAAGGAGATCGCGCCGCGGGCAGAGGGAGAAGTCGCGAAGGAGGAAAAGGGAGAAGCTCTCTGGAATCGATTTTCAAAAGTGAAAATCGATTAAGGCACCTTGCCTTTTAATAAATAATAAAAGTTAAATACTCAAATGACGATTTTGCCCCTTCACCTATTTTTATATTAGTTTCGTCTTTCGGTTCGTTAATCGTCTAGCCATTCGGCTTCTCCAAACGTCCTTACTTCACCAATAAGTCCAACTTATCATTTGAGATTTAACAAAACTGTCCGTTCGCAATTTGGACCTCATTTACTATTTTTACGAGAACGTCTTTTACATGACGAAAAGTGTATTTACTCGGAATATAGTGTTTGATCTCCGAAAATTCCCGTAAATTTCTTAAAATTCTTATTATTCGTTAGGATCGTAATGACGCTTCCTTTTCGTGAAACGGACCTGATTTGACATAGTTACCAAAAATGCCATTATATAACAAAATAATAATATAATATATTATATCCGTAATCCGTACAAGCCGGATATTACAGGGACGTGTTGCTTACTTTTACAAAGATAGTGCGATTGATCGATACGAAGTCTAGGATATATATAGTCAGGGCGGTTACATAGGAGTTTTCATATTGACCAATTTTGATGAGGGAAATATTGAGATCTAAGTGAGGTTGGTAAGTTAATAAATTTAGAGACAATAAAGGATCAAGGTTATACGATGGATGATACTCAAGTTATAAAATTTGGACGTTCTCTAGAAGATAGGTACCATCTTAAAGGACTAACCAATAAAGGACAGTTGTTGATGCGTGAAAATATCATGACCGACCCTGTATAGAAAAGAAGACTTAGTAAAGTTAAGGGTGCCGATAACTAGTTGATGCGTTAGGCAATTAGATGTTGCTTAACCTAGGGACATAAGGTAAAGTATAAGAGTTAGAAATTTACTAGAAGGGCCTAAAAAGTGTAACTAATCAAAGGAGAGTTTAGCGCCGTAGATTGAGAGTCATGTTTAGAGATTTGGTGGATCCCGCACGATATTAGGAGGGATGGTGAAATGACACGAGTGAGTACCAACTATAGTAATGGTAGCAAGGATAAAAGACTTCAGATTGTTTGAGTTATGAGCGTCTGGATTAGGAGACGAGTCTATAATCGATATAGTGGAAGCTAAGAACCCCAAGCACAAGGCTTATTTCCGAGGTGGATGTAGGAACATCAGTGCTCGAGGAACTAGAAAGGCATACCTTAAGGAAGAGATATTTCTAAATTTTAGAAAATAGTAGGGCAAGGTTTGAGAATTTTAAGAGATTTTGATTAGAGTTGTAAATATACATACAACAAGTTTGCTAACAAGAGGACCGTTGGATAAATTGTCATAATGAAGCCAAATAGAATATTTAGAGCCTGACTATAACGAATGATAGGATAGTAGATTAGTTCGTAACTTTTGAGGAAATCTTAGTGTGATATTAAGAATAAGTATGGGACATTGTCTAAGTTAGACTTGAATGTCAATTCGTGCGAGTTGAGGGATTTGTGGATTATCAGATGAGGAAAGCAAGGTCTTGCCTGAAAAACATTTAAGTGCATTGGGAATAAGACTGAATTAGGAAATTTCAAAGGCTCGACCATGTACTGAAGTCGGAGCCAATGATTTTGTAAGTGGCTAAGGTTAAGAATGATAAGCTTAAGTGTGCGAAGAAGATCGCAGCTTGAAGAATTAGGAGCATATTGGACGGAAGGAAGGAAGAGATACACGAGGACTGTACGAGTGGGCTTTGAAGTGAGGTTAGATCAGGAGGGGTAGAAAATGCTTCGACTCGTAAGTTAAGTCAATTGTATATGCACCATTTAAGACATTGGGTGAATAATGTAAAGAATTAGTTTAGACTTAAGATTTGTCTGTGATCGATAAAGACCGATGTAAGAATTAGATGAAACGATCACAGTGGAAATAATTATAGAAACCTAGTGGATACCGTGAAAGCGTAAAGAAATAGATTTAATAATTACGGCCCTGTATACAGGAATGACATTAGAGTAGCTAAGGAAATGCTATGATTGCCCAAGGTAAGTAGGTTTAGAAAATGAGATTGATAATTTGGAAAGAGATAGTAGTGTAAAGGGGAGTTCCAAACAGAGGATTAGGATGAAAGATCTAAGTATCAGGTCCTTAGTGTTATAGAATTGAAGAAGCTTTGAGGAGTTAGAAACCGAATGAACTTAGCTTGAAGTTAAGTTAGAGGAGATTCGAGGTTCTAAATGACAAAAGATTAAGTCGAAGTCGATGAGTGAATGAGCGATTGAATTACGAAGTGCGTAGTTAGAAGGATTTAGAGCTTTGGAGATAAAGGAAGCTATCAAGACCCAAATGGTGAGTAAGACCATATGGGTTTCAAGATTAGTTTTACGAGCATCGTACTAGATAATGTGAGGGTGAGTATTAAGAGGATTGACTAAGCAACAATTTTGAGGACAAAATTCCAATTAAGGAGGGAAGGATGTAACACCCGAGTTTTCGGGTTTCCGCTCCAAGGTTATTTTGGTAAATAAGTAAATTAGGTCCGTTTTGCGAGCGGATAGTTTTATTAGGACCCTAGAAATTTACAGGAATTTGAAGAAGAATAAGTGAAATTTTAGAAACACAAATCGAGAAGAGTAATGTTAGAGTTCCCGTTTTAACCTTTTAGTACGTTAAATCGTAAAAATAGCAAAATAAGTCCGTTTTGTGAACGGTGAGTTTTGTTAGAACTCTAAGATTAAATTGGAATATTTGGAGAAATAAGGAAATTGCAGAGAAACCGAATCGATTGACTAATTAAAGAAATAGTTTTAGTTTATTATAATTATTATTATTTTTATTAATAATAAAAATCAAACAACAGAATGGCATCGCCATTCTGTTGTTCGAGCTCGACGCCGAAGGAGGGCAGCGAGCAGGGGAGACGAGGAAGCGCGATCAACGGCCACCACCGGCGTTTTCTGACGCCCTCCGGCCAGACGACGGCGACGAGCATGGTCCGGCCGACTTCGCGCACTAAACCGACGGTATGGCTCGGTTTTCTCCCTCTTTTTCGGCTCGGTTTGGGGCTGGCGGTGGCGAGCTCGATTGAGCTCCGATCGCCGGCCATTTTCGGTCACTTCCGGCGTGGGTTTGCCAACCCTAGGGCCGACTATTGTTGATTGACCGTGTTGAGCTCAATGTGAGCTGAAAACAGTGAAGCCCGATTTAGGGCACTCGAGTTTTGCTTAATGGAACTTCGATTTTTGATTAGTTTATTCTAATTGAGTGTATATATGGTCGATTGGTGAAGAAATTGATAGAATTTGATGAAAAATCGAAAAAGAGAAATTTTGGGTAAAGGGGCAGTTTCGGGTTTTTGATAAATTGACCTAGCTCCGGTCGTTAGTTTTGAAATTCCTTTTGGCAGATTAAAATAGGTTATTAGAGGAGTACGTGGCCGCTGGAATCGTTCGATTCAGATAACCGACGCAAAAGTTACGCGCGTTTAAGTTTCGGGTCGGTTTTTACCAAACCCAAATTAGTGACCCATTTAATTAGGTTTTAGTTGGATTTGGCTAGAGACTTAGTTTAAGTTTAGAGTTCATTTATTTAGGATTGATTTTAATGCCTTAATTGTGAAATGCTTTAGGTGGAGACGGCTTTTGGACGGTGCTCGGCTTACTACGGACGCCAGGTAAGTGGATGTTAGGTTTCCGGCCCTTAAGGCCCTACATCGTGACAACGTTAGGCTTTACTATTTTGATGATGATTTTCTGATTGTGGGGATTAATGAGTCGGGTAGCTTAGAATGTTAGTTTTTTGAGAAGTCTGTTGAGAATAGTATATGTCTATGTATGTTGTGAATTGTTTGAGGATATGTTTTGATGATATGTCGTATATAGATCCCTCATGCATCATGTTTTAGAAAATGTACGAAAATGTTTTAGCATATGATTTCACGATTTAAACGTAGAAACGACAACGATGTAAAACAAAAATGTAAAGTGTCTGAGGGAAGTGGTTCACCCCTCAGATGTAAATTGTGGAACGTCCAGAAAATGTAAAGTGTCTGATGGAAGTGGTTCACCCTTCAGATGTAGATTGTGGAACGTCCAGAAAATGTATGATATCTGAAGGAAGTGGTTCACCCTTCAGGTAAAGATTTATATGTGGAACGTCTAGAGATGGAGAAACTAATCCGCCCTCCATTGGTAGAGGATTACATGTATGTATGATAGAAACGAAACGAATATGAATGATGAAACGAAACGAAACGATTATGAATGATGAAACGAAACGAAACAAACATGAATGACGAAACGAAACGAAATGAATATGAACGATGAAACGAAACGAAATGATTATGTACGATGAAACTGTAGAAACTGCATATGTTAAATAAAATGTTTTAAATTCATATAGTGCATCACCTTACTAAGCATTAGGCTTAATGTATATGTTGTATGATGTAGGTGACAGGTTGAAGGTGAGAGTTCCTCTCGATGACAAAGAATAGGTGGTTGACGGATGGTGCTCGTGGCGACGGGGTGTGTTTTGGCTTGATGATCCGATGGCTTGAATGATGTATGTCGAATGAAGTGAGATAGTTTTGTTGGTTAGTAGGTCTACGTGTAGGTTTAATTTGTGAAAGCATCAAAGTGTTTAAGTATGTAGATTAAATGTTTCGATAGAAAGATGTATGAATAGTCGAGTTTTGATGTATATGTAGTGGTAGTAGATTGTTTAGAATGTAGAGTCTTAATTTTAGAAATATACTGGAACTGCTTGGGTTATTTTTAACAGGTAAGGATAAGCTCGATTTTTAGAGCGATCCATGCAGTTTGTTTTCTTGAATTTGTCTGAAATTGTAGGTTATATTAGTGTCATGTTTTGATGATCGAGGAATGAGTGATTTTAAGGGATTTCAACAATCCGAGACTTCAATTTAATGGTTTAGAAGTCGAAACGTTATGAGTGATATAAAAAGAAAAATTTACGTGGTTACGAGAGTTTAAAGTTAAGGTTACGTTAGGGTTAGTTTGTTTAAGGGTTTTGGGTTATGTTTAAAGTAAAAATGAAAAAGTTTATGCGAAAAATACGAGGGCTTAGGTAATGATTATTTCACGGCAAGTCCGTGGCGGCCCTGATCAGGTTGGGGTCGTCACACTCAACATGGAAACATGAAAGATATTATAGTGGTAATACCAATCGATAAGCCATTGAACAATTTCACTCAATGATATGAAAAGATCCAATATATATGGGGGCTAACTTACCCTTTACACTAAAACAAGTAACAACACATCTCGTTCGGACTTTTAGAAACACAAAATAATCGACTTCAAATTCAATTTCTTTCAAAAGGCCTACATAACTCTTCTATCGGCTCTGAACAGTTCCCAATCGATCTTTAATAGTCTAAACCTTTTTAGTCATCTCCTGAATCAAATCAAGTCAGAGAGTAACATGCTTTTCGACCTAAGCCAAACATGGTGGTGATCTGTACGATTTCCCCTGCAAAGCTTCATATGCTGAAACTATGATACTAGTAAGATAATTATTATAAACAAACTCTCACACGGTAAGTGATTCACCTAACTATCATCAAAATCTAGAATGAAGGACCTCAAACATAACCTCAAGAATCTAAATTGTTTGCTCAAACTAACATTCTGTCTGATGATGATGTGTTGTACTCAAATTAAGATCAGTGCTCAAAACTCTTTAAAGGGCTCTTCAAAATTTTGAAAGTGAACTTCTAATGTGCCAAGAGGAGCCATGACACGATCCCGATCCAAATCTGTGGCCTCGGCCGATCCATCTTCTAACAATTGTGTTCTTTTCGTAGGTGAAGATTATTTTGAGAACTTGAGGCGGGAGCCAACCTTCCAAGACATGGAGAAGCCCTTCCATTTGCTATCATGGGAGCAATGCTCGGCCACACCAATTAAGGAAGAAGAAATTTATTTTCCTTGTGACAAATGATGTAACCGAGCATGCCTTTATTTTCTTTCAAAATTTTAGTTTATTTTCTTATTTTTGTGGCATGTATGAGTTGAACATATCATGGAGGAATGAGGGCTGAATTTTGAAGAGAAGATGGACCACTTGAAAGTGACCCTTAGAGAAAGAAAAGGTTTTGCCCAAAGTGGCAAAACCAAGTTGTACTCAGCCAAGTCATGTGGCCGAGTACCTCCCCTCTTTGACACTCTTCTTTGACTATCTTTTAAACCCTCATTTGTAATAAGAGACATGGTATTTAAACCATCCTTAAGGCATCTCTTCAGCACTTTTGAATTATATTTTTCAGAACCATTTTCAGCTCAAAGAAGCTTCTTCATTTCTTCTCTTCAGTGAGTAATATACAAGAGTTAAAGTGAGTTTGTATTTCCATTTTGTGAACCAAAGTGGGAACACCTTTTTGCAACCTTCATCCCCCATTTCTTAGGTGTGGATACCCCCAGCAAGGTTGTAATCTATCCTCTATTGTACAAGTTTGAGTGAGTTTCTTCCAAAGAAGAGTCAAACCCGAGAGATGTTGTTCGTGCCCTCATCAGACCAGCAAGCAATCCATCCACCGTAACTTTTTAACCACAACAAGTTAGCCCTTGAAATTTTAAAGGAATTTCATTCACACATACAGTAAGTTTGTGTTAAAATTTCAGATTATTTGGAGCTAAATGGAAGATTTTATGCACGTTGGAAGCTGAGCATTTCTTGGCCAAACTGTTTAGTCAGTCGAGAATAATTTGTGTTGTGTTTGTCTTTTAATCTGAAGCATGTCAACTTCATATTTGTAACGCCCCCGAACCCACCCTGGCTCGTTGCGCTACTTTGCTAACTCAAACCGCATTTAAAATGACATTTAAAATAATTTTCGATAAAATTTTAACTCGGTTTTTGAGTTTTTCAAACCTTCGAAAATGGTTGGAAAACGTGCATAAAATACGTGCAAAACGTGTCTGAAAAGATCGGGTAAAAAAATATTTGAAACGGGAAAATTTAAAAAAAAAATGGCACTATTCACTCAGCCGATCGATCGCCGTATTTCACCGATCGATCGGTAGTGTCTCTGCCTCAAATTCCCGATATACAAAACACCAACCGATCGATCGCGCCTAGCGCCGATCGATCGGCGGTTCACTATGCCCTCTCCCATTTTAGCACTTCACTCATTTTCGACCTACACTTTATTCGCCCAAATTTCAACTAAAATACACACAACTCCTATCCTAAACTACTCCAAACAACGATTCAAAAACATAAGCACAAAATGTAAAGAGTGGTAAAACAAATAAAACAAACGCTTTCCCTTTTTATAAAAATCCGGGCAGCATAACGTTAGATTCTTCCAAAAACCAAAATCTACAAATCAAACCTTTTATAAAACATATCCAAAACAGTTCCAAACAATATTTACAACGTTACAAACAACTTTTATTTACACAACCAACTTCAATAAAACAACCGAATCCCACAGACCTCCAAAATAGTTAAGAAATTTTACACAATCCAAAAATACCGTTCCACCCACATCCTTTCGAAGATCATGGTCGAGTCGCCCCGACAATTTCCCGCACTGGCATACCGCGTACCTCACCGACTGCGTCCCAATCCTAGCTTTCCTCATAGCTCTCACCTGTAATAACATCGTCACCTACACCACAGAACACAAAACGTAAGCCTAATGCTTAGTAAGTAGGGAATAATGCATACCAAAAACATAATGCAACACAACCCCTAACACATAAAGTTTCTACTCGCTCAGTTGCTCTTGTTTCGTGTGCGTTTCGTTGCTCATTCACAGAACGGAACTCATCACAAGTGCTAAACTGCAAATCTGGTAGTCCCTCGCAAGTACCACCTTAACGTGACTGGGAAACTCTACCAGAGTTCCTCGCAGGTGCTACCCTAACGCGACTGGGTGACTCTACCTCTGCTAGTCCCTCGCAGGTACCACCTTAACGCGACTGGGAAACTCTACTAGAGTTCCTTGCAGGTGTTACCCTAACGCGGCAGGGTGACTCAACTCTATAATCCCTCCCAGGTACCACCTTAACGCGACTGGGAAACTCTACTAGAGTTCCTCGCAGGTGTTACCCTAACGCGGCTGAGTGACTCCAACACAACCACATTATTACGTTTCAATCTCACCATTCAAAATCATGCTCAAAACTCGTTCGTTTCGTAGTTTGAAAACAATGATGCATGTCCAGGCAATACTCAAACACCAACTGAAATAAACAACCAAACAACAACCAAACAAAGCAAACAAACAGTTCCCTACCGTTCCATGGTGTAGGCCCAAAGGAAAAACACAAACATCCTCTACTTACCTAGCTTTCCTGCTCATGCTCACTCACTCAGCTAATCCACTCGTCCACCTAACAAATAGGAAAAATAGCTTAGCCATTATTCTAGAAAATTCCAAGGAAATCTTAAAACCCAAAACTAACTTAAATTCAACCAACTAAACAATTAAAAACCTAAAACCCGATTTTCTCACTATTTTTAGCGTCCAACTTCAAACGGCCATAACTTATTCGTTTTTCATCAGATTTCGACGTGCCACCCCAATCCGTAAACCTCTACACGTCTACTATCCATTGAAACACTCAAAACCAACAACCAAATAAATTGGCCCAATCGGAAATGCAGAAACAGAATCGGCCCTTATAGGTTTAAAAACCGGTTTTTCACCAAAACTCATAATTTCTCTAATCTATCCACTTTAACACTCTAAACCAACCTATCTAAGAATTAAACCATCAAAAATATGAAGAACATACCAAGGAGAAACCACAATTCGGAGTTGGCATTTAGGGTTTCCCAAACCCTTTCAAAAACTCTTCAAAACTCATCAAAACTACCAAAAATCACTCCCCATATGCATATAACTTAAAACCCTACTAAGACTTACCTTAAAACTTGATGAAAATGAAGAAAAATGGAGAGCTTCAATTGCTGCCCTTCGTGGAGAACAATGGAGAAGAAGGAGGAATTTTCTTTTCAATTTTACTTGACTTTACCAAATATATAAACATCACTTTTTTCCACTTTTGATTTTTAACCACAAACTTCATAATTTTATAAAAGCACCCACACCTCTTTCTCCTCCTCCATTCAACGTGAAAGCCTTTCCTATTTGACTTGTCTTCCACTTTAATTCTTTTCTTATCATTATATCAAATCAACAATACAATATACTTCCTCCACTTATGTTTTACTTCTAATTTTATAAACTTTTTCTCCTTAAATGCTATTGACTTTTCAACATCCTTTTTCTCACTCACATTTCCACTTGTTTCCCAACGTGGTTCTTACCTTTTGAATTTACAATTTGACTTTTCATATAAGTTCCTTTCTTTCCTTTCATTTTATTTATTCTCTCATTTATTAAGTTTGACTTTTCAACTCAATATTCATCAAACCTCTAAACCATTCCAACGTGTAAACATCATTCATCGTCCACTTTTCAATCTTTTGACTTATCAAACTTTCTCTTTTCTACACTTGATTTAATTTAACTAATTAACTTTTCTAATCCTTAAGCTTTCCTCTTGTTTTACTTTCAATGTGGGCCTAATCTTAAATCCTTTTTTTGTTCCCTTAATTTATCTCTCTCATTTATGTTAACCAATAATACACCAAAATTCTAAGAGATGTGTTATGTCTCATAACCTAACCTATCCAAGGCTATGCACGTTTTAGGGATTTCTCGGGTGTTACAATATCTCAATCTGACATAATAGTCAAAGGAACACCATTCAACATAACACTCCAAAATTTAGAAGTTCATCATTCTGCCAACAATCACCTTAAATTTTATCACATCTTTGCTTGGTCCTTGTTGACCCGACCACAAAATCTATAGTAATTTTGTCTCATCTTCATTAAGGGATAAGTAAAGGCTGCAATAAATCAGGTGGTCACTGATGCGCAACTTTGATTTTCAAATTTTTTGTTTAGCTCAACATCACACTTCTACATATGCTTGTTGTTGTGCAGAAGTGTAAGGGTTACCACCAAATCGAGTCTGACCATTGTCTTTATAGCTAAAAATCATTGTAATAACACATCTCTTCTACTACTCTAACACTAGAGAAAAAGAACCTTGATGACGACGACGTAAGGCATTAAACGTTGCATAGGCCTTGCCAGTATAAAACATCAAAAATAAATCTCTCCATATATTTTGTCCATCAACGATATCTGAGATTCAAATCTCTCTACTTGAAAAGGTAGTTCAACTTTCATGGGTAGAAATTACTTCAAATCTTGCAACAGGCAAAAATAGTAGCTACTAGATTAAAATCATGAGTGGGGTAAATTCATTCATATGTCCTTAACTACTAAGATGCATAAACTATCATATATCCTTTTGCATCAAGACATAACCCAAACAAACTTCTGACGCATCTGTATAAAGTGCATATGGCAAACACTCGTCAAACACTACCAAAACTAGCGCAATAGTCAATTTTTGCTTAAACTCTTTAAAGGTTGTCTAACATTTACCATCCCAAATAAACTTCACATCTTTTCTGGTTAATTGATTCAATGGAAATGAGATAGAAGAAAAATTATCAACAAATCAGTGATAATATCTAGCCAGACCAAAGAAACTACGTACCTCAATAATGTTCTTACATGGCTTCCATTCTAACACAACTTCAACCTGAACTGTATTTAGTGATATGCCATTTTGAAAAACTACATGACTAAGAAACTTCATCTCGGTCATCCAAAAACTGTAGTTCGCTTGTAAAATTTTCACTATATCAGAATATCGTCAAAATAGGGTTACAAGACTAGATTTATCAAGTCCATATATACAGCTGGTGTATTACTCAATCAAAAATAAAGCAACCATAAACTCAAAATGTCCATATCTAGTCCAAAACATCATCTTGGGAATATCCTATTCGCGAATTTTAAGTCGGTGGTAACAAGATCTCAAGTCAATCTTGGAGAAGTACTGTGTTATCATAATATGTATTAAGCTAAATTGTTTTTATGATTGACGTAGATAAGGAAATATCGATACTAAGTTAATGATTAGTATGTGTTGATGAATATCATTATTTATGTTTTTACTCTTAGTGAAAATATCTATGGAGAAATGGTTTAAGTTCCATGTCAAACTTAATTGAAAAATGGCTCAAAAAAGTCTAAGTGTAGACTATGTGGGCACCATAAGATGATGTAAAGATGTCTAGTCCCAAGCCATATCCAAAATGAAAGGACTTGCGGACGCCCAGTTATGAGCCATATGCAAAATGAAAGGACTCATGGACACCCAGTCTTGAGAGCTGTTTTGACTACGAAGACCCACAGTAGATTCTAGGTAGAATCCACAGAAGTCTAGACCCAAGGAAATATTTCTTCAAATTTAACTAGCGAATGCCCAAACCTGAAGAGGGGCCTCTCGTAGCAGATGCCAGAGCTACTTGCAAAAACCCAATCCTGAGGCAATATTTTTTTTAACTCAATTTGAGCACACCTGAAGATACATGCAAGCACCTGAACCTCATAGAAGTCTTGTTCAAAGACAAGAAATTTAAGTTGATGTTTTACAGACGCGCGATCACAATTTGCAGATGCACTGCATGGTAGCTCCCAACTTAAGTCACGGAAGCACATTGCCTCATGGATGTCTTTAACGAACATATCGTGGACATTTAAGGACAACAAGAGGAGAGCCACAAGTCAAGAAATTTGAAGAGGACTATAAATAGAATCTCACTCCATTGTGCAACTTACCTAGAGACTGTCACATTAAAGTGTTGTCAAATTTTTCTTAAGATTTTATAGCCTCTATTCTCAAGTGAATCCCTAATTCTCTTTTACCTGAACTTGAGGTTTTGTATTTGTGAGAGTTAGGTTTTGTACCAATAACCACTACACTTGCTATTTGTGGAACACTTTAAGGGTGACGCGTGAGAAGAGTTAGTGTAAGGCTTGTTGATGCCCAAAAGTGCAATCAATCATAACCTAAGGGTTATAATATAATGAATCTACAAAGAAGAACCCTATAGCATGGACAAAGACAAGATTGACAAAATTGCATTAACAAATATTTTGCATTCTCTTTTCTTACTCTCTTTTTTATTGTTTTTGTCATTGTTTGCATATTATACTTAGCAAATCTAGTTAAGAATTAATATACATTAATTTCATATAGCAAACGATTAAAATACCTAATTCATCTTCCTCATCCCTCTTAAGGTATTATCGATCCTACACATTGTTCCTCCCAATTGATCAAATGGCTCATTGATTCTCTGTAGCAGGTGCTTATTCTTAGCCTTCATTTGATTTAACTTCTAATAGTCAATACACAATGAAGCTAATTGTCTTGCTTCTTTGTAAATAACAATAGTGCACCACAGGGAAAAATACTATTACGAATGAATTTCTTCTGCAACAAATCAGTCCACTAAGTCCTCAATTCTTTCCGATCGCTAGACGACAAAATAGCACTTTCATCATCCGATGGCTTAAACATTCTACATCTGCCGATCGCTAGACGACAAAATAGCACTTTCATCATCCGATGGCTTAAACATTCTACATCTGCCGATCGCTAGACGACAAAATAGCACTTTCATCATCCGATGGCTTAAACATTCTACATCTGCCGATCGCTAGATGACAAATAGCACTTTCATCATCCGATGGCTTAAACATTCTACATCTGCCGATCGCTAGATGACAAATAGCACTTTCATCATCCGATGGCTTAAACATTCTACATCTGCCGATCGCTAGATGACAAATAGCACTTTCATCATCCGATGGCTTAAACATTCTACATCTGCCGATCGCTAGATGACAAATAGCACTTTCATCATCCGATGGCTTAAACATTCTACATCTGCCGATCGCTAGATGACAAATAGCACTTTCATCATCCGATGGCTTAAACATTCTACATCTGCCGATCGCTAGATGACAAATAGCACTTTCATCATCCGATGGCTTAAACATTCTACATCTGCCGATCGCTAGATGACAAATAGCACTTTCATCATCCGATGGCTTAAACATTCTACATCTGCCGATCGCTAGATGACAAATAGCACTTTCATCATCCGATGGCTTAAACATTCTACATCTGCCGATCGCTAGATGACAAATAGCACTTTCATCATCCGATGGCTTAAACATTCTACATCTGCCGATCGCTAGATGACAAATAGCACTTTCATCATCCGATGGCTTAAACATTCTACATCTGCCGATCGCTAGATGACAAATAGCACTTTCATCATCCGATGGCTTAAACATTCTACATCTGCCGATCGCTAGATGACAAATAGCACTTTCATCATCCGATGGCTTAAACATTCTACATCTGCCGATCGCTAGATGACAAATAGCACTTTCATCATCCGATGGCTTAAACATTCTACATCTGCCGATCGCTAGATGACAAATAGCACTTTCATCATCCGATGGCTTAAACATTCTACATCTGCCGATCGCTAGATGACAAATAGCACTTTCATCATCCGATGGCTTAAACATTCTACATCTGCCGATCGCTAGATGACAAATAGCACTTTCATCATCCGATGGCTTAAACATTCTACATCTGCCGATCGCTAGATGACAAATAGCACTTTCATCATCCGATGGCTTAAACATTCTACATCTGCCGATCGCTAGATGACAAATAGCACTTTCATCATCCGATGGCTTAAACATTCTACATCTGCCGATCGCTAGATGACAAATAGCACTTTCATCATCCGATGGCTTAAACATTCTACATCTGCCGATCGCTAGATGACAAATAGCACTTTCATCATCCGATGGCTTAAACATTCTACATCTGCCGATCGCTAGATGACAAATAGCACTTTCATCATCCGATGGCTTAAACATTCTACATCTGCCGATCGCTAGATGACAAATAGCACTTTCATCATCCGATGGCTTAAACATTCTACATCACTTCTAATAGTCAATACACAATGAAGCTAATTGTCTTGCTTCTTTGTAAATAACAATAGTGCACCACAGGGAAAAATACTATTACGAATGAATTTCTTCTGCAACAAATCATTCCACTAAGTCCTCAATTCTTTCAATTCAGCAAGAGTTATACAATACAGAAAAACTGAATACGGAGTAGATACTAAAAAAAAACATAAAGAAAATGCCAAACCATTTATAACTTTTGGTCTTCCTGACTGAATCAAAGTCACTACTAGCATCTAAAACACATCTATAATGCTCCAATTTCCTCTAACTACCCAAACAAGCTAGCAAAATAAGATCAATAGGGAACAAGTGAGTATTACATGGATGCATCAGAACTTGTCTATCTTCTAACATAAGACTACGTGTCTTTGATGACTAATGATCTTAGTCTTATAACGGGTTGACCAATCCAGACCTAGCATTACAGCAAACTGATCAATAGTCATTACTATCAGGTCAACTGATAATAAGTGCTCTCCAACAATGTGAGCAGCAGACTGAATGACAAGGTACATTTCATTTCTCTTTTTCATAAGGGTTTTCAAATTTAGGGGATTTTCTAACATCCCTATTTGCACACCCAAGCTGTAACGACCCCAGAGAGATCGCCACATAATCCATATCTTTCTTAATCATTTGATTCTTATTACTCACACATTATTCATTATTAGTAATGTATTTTATTATTTATTTATTTTTTTTAAAACATAATTTAACTCAAGATGTCATACGCGATTCACTAGGCCTCATTCGGCAAAGGAAAACATTACACATCTGCCGGCGGGCAGCGCAATGTGTATCGGCTGGTGAAGGGAAACTTAAACCTTTAGACTGCATCTACCGATAGAGGAATAAACCACATCTACCGATAACTAGGCACATACCTGTTATATTTTATACCATCCGGTTGAAGAACACTCTCTACAATCATCCGATGAAATAAGGGGACATCCAATCCGGTATAATAACGACAAGAGTACTTACAATCTTCCATAGTTTTAAATTAAAACCCTTATACCATCTGCCGTGTACGCTAGTAGCGACAAAATAGCACTTTCATCATCCGATGGCTTAAAACTTCTACAGTTGCCTGGATTGCTAGATCTACAAATAGCACTTTCATCATCCGATGGCTTAAACATTTTACAACCTGGCAGATCGCTAGATGACAAAATAGCACTTTCATCATCTATGGGCTTAAACAATTCTAACATGGCCCAGATCGCTAGATAGCACAAAATAAGCACTTTCATTTCATCACCCGAGGCTAAACACTCTAACCTCTACATCTAAAGTACCGATCGCTAGAATGCACAATGCACTTTTCATCATTCCGACGGCTTACACTCTACATCTGCCGATCGCTAGATGACAAATGGCACTTTCATCATCCGACGGCTTAAACACTCTATATCTGCCGATCGCTAGATGACAAAATAGCACTTTCATCATCTGACGGCTTAAACACTCTACATCTGCCGATGACGTCAGCCGGATGATGGCCTTATCCAGCTTCCATCACACGGCAGGGAAAACACTATAATCATCAGACAACTTCATCTAGTAAAAAATACCACAATTCACCCGAATCTTAACTTAGTAACTATAAACCTCAATGAGTAAGAATCATAAACTCATCCAAAATACGCATAGCGGAAGGCTTAAGCAAAAACAAACCATTCAATAATCTTTAAAATCATCATCAGACTCTTAAGTCAAATCATTCAAATCTAAATCTCATGGTTATAAGAAATTCTATTTTTCTTAGATATCTGTTTATCATAAACTTCACTGACATACTATGAGCATAACCAGGGGTCTTAATCGCCTGCCCAGCCTTGCACTGTCATACTGAGCATCCTCCAGCAACCAGCTTAAACATCATCTCTGGACTTGAAATCGTCACCTGTTAGCTCTTCACCTACATCATAAGGTTTAACTATAAGCCTAATGCTTAGTAAGGAATGCAACACTAACATGGATGCATGAATGTAAAACTCGGGAAATCACATACTCATAAGTCTCTTTTTCTTTTTCTCGTTCATATCTTTGCTCGTAATCATCATTCATAGTCATGGATCGTATTTATCATTCATAATCATGGATCGTATTTATCATTCACAATCATTAATTGTATTTTTCATTCAAAATCATGGATCGTATTTATCATTCATAATCATTGATCATATTCTTCATTTAAGTTGTGTGGATTAAGAGAGGATTTGTGCCGGTAAAGGGGGTTCGACAGTGAGTCTGATCTTGGTCTCTACTGCGGGTCGTGTTCATATGTCCTTCTTTGGACTGTGACATACGCCGAACCGCCCTCAACCCTCACTTAGTCCACGTTGCATAAGTTTTTTTTTGTTTTATCATCTTACTTGATTCATGAGGAAAACATGCTCTTAAAACATTTTCATATGCATAAAATAGTCATGATGCATGTACATGAAAATTCCTAAACCATCAAGCTACAGATAGAGCACTATCCAACATAAAACCTTACCATTGAACTAATCATCAACATAAATATTAGACAGTAACATAAGGGAACTACTGATCATCGTATGAGTTTCTACCTAACATCCTTTGATGTAGGGTCCTAATGACCGAGAAACCTGTACATTCACTTACCTGGTCTCCTTAGCAATTTGAGCTCCTTTCTCTTCAAACTTCTTCACCTAAAACATTTACATTGCAGTAGTTAAAACAAAATCCTATTAGTTCTAATCACAAGTCATCCTAGGATCTAATAGCTATAGTCACTCCCGAATCCTTAGTATAGTTTCTCTGTGCAATTTGAAATCCAAAACCCAAAACAGACAGATTTGATTAGCGATAGTTCAGGGTTGGTTGTTTAATGTCCAAAATCGATTCGGAATGACATTACCACTTTCAGATTTTAAAATACCCGTACTAATACTCGGCCATTGAAGAACCCAGGACTTCAACACATAGCAGAAAACGGAGCTTAACGACTAAAAGATAGCTACATTGCCAAACTCGTACCTCGAGCACAAAGTAGCCGAGAAGCAGCAAGGAAACCGGTCGTCGAAAGAGGGATTTCCAGCTGACAGAGAGCGAGAGCTCGGGAAAGAAGGAATCGCCGAGAGTAGAAGGTGTCGGCTACAGTGGTTTAAATGAGGTTTGAACTCTTTCCATTTTTCTTTAAATACCAGTCTCAAACCTCCATTATTACAACTTTGCCACTCAACCTAGTTTAAAACCACATGTAATTAATTAAGCTTGGCATAAAATTCTAAACCGTGAAGATTGAATAATCATGGCCGTTAATTCAGTTAGGGAGTCACCTGGTTGAAGTTGTCGGGTGTTACATCCACCCCTCCTTAAACAAAATTTTCATCCCAGAAAATTGATCAAGCGAAGAGTTCTGGATATTTGTCCATCATGTCCTGCCGTCTTTCCCATGTGGCTTCCTCAATACCATGATTCATCCATAAGACTTTCACAAGGGGGATTTCCTTATTCCTTAGAGTTTTCACTGCAGATTCCAAAATTTGTTCTGGCTTCTCTTCATACGTTAGTGTCGGCTCAATCTCAAAATCCACTGGTTTAACAACTTGAGTAGGGTCCCGTATGCATTTTCTTAACATTGACACATGGAAGACATTATGAATCCTTTCCAATGATGGAGGCAATTGCAATCTATAAACCGTACTGTCAATCCTTTCTAAGATGGGGAATGGCCAATAAACCGTGGGTTTAGCTTTCCTTTCTTACCAAATCTTAAAACTCCTTTAAATGGTGAAATCCTCAGGAAAACTTCATCACCAACAGAAAACTCAAGGTCTCTTCTCCTCTAGTCTGCGTAACTCTTCTGTCGACTCTGTGCAGTTATCATTCTTTTCCTAATAGTGGCAATCTTGTCCGACATCTGTTGCAAAATCTCGGGACCTAGGAGTTTTGCTTCACCAACCTCATCCCAATACAGAGGTGACCTACATTTCCTGCCATACAGCGCTTCATAAGGTGCCATACCAATGGTGGACTGATAACTGTTATTGTAGGAGAACTCAATCAAAGATAAGTATTGGCTCCAAGATGACTGGAAATCTAGTACATACGCCTTCAGCATATCTTCAAGTACCTGAATAGTCCTCTTAGATTGACCATCTGTCTGCAGGTGAAAGGCAGTGCTGAAGGATAACCTCGTACCAAGTGTGCCTTGTAGACCTTTCGAAAATCGTGAGGTGAACCTAGGGTCACGATCAGAGAAGATAGATACAGGAATTCCATGCAATCTAATAATTTCTTGTACATAAAGGTCAGCAAGCTGGTTCATCGTGTAGGTTGTCTTTACAGGTAAGAAATGGGCTGATTTCGTCAGTCTATCAATCACAACCCAAATACTATCATGTCCCTTAGTTGTCTTAGGTAATCCTACTACGAAATTCCATAGCTATGTGTTCCCACTTCCATTCTGGAATAGGTAAAGGCTGAAGGGTACCTCCTGGACGCTGGTGCTCGGCTTTAACTTGCTGGCATATTAGGCAAGACTCCACATACATAGCAACATCCCTTTTTAAGTTTGGCCGCCAGTAGAGTAACCTCAGGTCTCGATACATTTTGGTGCTGCCAGGATGTACAGAAAAGGGAGACAAATGTGCCTCGACCAAGATTAACTTACGTAATCCCTCATCATTAGGGACATACCATCGATTCCTAAACCTCAGAATTCCATCTTTGGAAAGACTAAACTCGGAGGTGGTGTCCTTCAATCTGTTCATTATACTGATATTCTCCTCTGAATTCCTCTGTTGTGCCTCTTTGATCCTTTCCAAAACCGTTGGTTGAATGGTCAATTCGGCAAGTAAGGCTGATAACTTTGGTACTATATCCAATTCAAATCTTTGTACTTCTGTCCTCAGTGGTATAGACATGGTTGACATTACGGGTTGCATTGTTGTTGACATCCTGCTCAAAGCGTCAGCCACAGAGTTAGCCTTACCCAGGTGGTACCTGATCTCAAAGTCATAATCCTTAACGAATTCCAACCAACGTGTCTGTCTCATGTTCAATTCCTTTTGTGTAAAGAGGTACTTCAGACTTTTATGATCAGAAAATACCTCACACTGTTGTCCATACAAATAGTGTCTCCACACCTTCAAGGCAAAAACAAAAGCAGCTAATTCTAAATCATGGGTTGGATAGTTCTGTTCATAACTCTTTAGCTGCCTAGAGGCATACGCTACAACTTTACTATCTTGCATCAAAACACAGCCCAAACAAACTTTAGAGGCATCACAGTATACGCTAAACTTTCCTCCTTCGGTTGGAAGAGTCAGAACAGGGGCTGTTGTCAACTTCAATTTCAATGTTTGGAAGCTACCCTCACAAGCTTCGGTCCAAGAATACTTATTGTCCTTCTTTGTCAGATTCGTCAGAGGCTTAGCTATTAAGGAAAATCCTTTGATGAACTTCCTGTAATAGCCTGTCAATCCAAGGAAACTGCGGACTTCACTGGCGTTCTTCGGTTGTGGCCAATCCTTTACTGCCTGAATTTTGGTCGGGTCTACTGATATGCCATTAGCAGCAACTACATGGCCAAGAAAATTAACCTTGTTCAACCAAAACTCACACTTGGACAACTTGGCATAAAGTTGGTGCTTCATTAATGTCGTCAAAACTACACTTAAATGCTCTGCATGGTCAACTTCAGTCTGTGAGTATATTAAGATGTCGTCTATGAATACAATTACAAACTTGTCCAAATACTCACGAAACACTCGATTCATTAAGTCCATAAAGGCTGCAGGTGCATTTGTCAGCCCAAACGACATTACAAGTAATTCATAATGTCCATAACGGGTCCTGAAGGCAGTCTTAGGTATATCACTCTCCTTAACTTTCAGTTGATGGTACCCCGAACGCAAATCAATCTTTGAAAACACTTTAGCTCCTTGCAATTGGTCAAACAAGTCATCAATACGGGACAAGGGGTATTTGTTCTTAATGGTTAACTTATTTAGCTCTCTATAGTCTATGCACATTCTGAGGGAACCATCTTTCTTTTTAACGAATAAGATAGGTGCACCCCAAGGAGAGCTGCTAGGGCGGATAAATCCTTTGTCTACTAATTCCTGCAGTTGGATCTTTAACTCCTTCAACTCAACAGGAGCCATGCGATATGGGTTCTTAGACACCGGTAAGGCTTCAGGGTACGTATCTATTACAAACTCTATCTCTCTATCAGGTGGTAAATCAGGCAAATCATCCAAAAATGCCTCAGGGAACTCTCGGACTATGGGAATATCCTGAAATTCGATTTTATCCTTCACCCGAACATCCATTACACTAGCCAGGTAACTCTCACATCCATTTTTCAATAATCGATGGATCTCTAAGGAGGATATAATCGGCATTTTACTTATCTTAGGGATAGCTTGGAAGGAATAATGATCACCATTTTGGGGTCGAAAATCAACCAACCCAGATCTACAGCTTATTGTATCATAATGCCTGAATAACCAATCCATTCCTAATATCACCTCATACCCTTTCATGTCAATTACAATCAGTTCTACGTATAGTTTCTTACCTCCTAAGGACACAACATCACCTTTAACAACCTGTTCTGAATGTAGGGACTTCCCTGATGGTAACATAACATTATATGGCCTTTCGGCTGGTAAAAGTTCTAAGTTGTGATTGCATACAAACAAGGTTGATATAAACGAGTGCGTGGCTCCCGTATCTATAAGTGTGTAAGCAGTAAAACCACAGATCATAATGGTACCTGTTATAACTGTATGCGGCACTGTGTCCTCATCCTCCATCATAGCATAAACTCTAGGTGCTATCCTTGCACAGTTTTGATCTGGCGACACAGGGCAGTCTCTGACTATATGTCCAACCTTATCACATCTGAAACAGCGGCCAGAACGTAACTTGCATTCGCCGGGGTGGTTCTTCTGACAGGTGGGGCATAGAGGGGCCATTGGTCGCTTTCCTTTTCCCTGATCTTCATTTAGATTGAAGGGTCTCTTTATACCTTGTTGTTGTTGTTGTGGTCCCCTGTTCTGTTGCGGCTGCCATCCTTTGTTCTGACGTGGTGTTGGCTGAGTTTCCTTCGTGAATTTTCTTGGCTGCTCACGCTGTGCATATGCCATCATTTCAGCCTCTTCCAGCTCCAAGGCCTTAGCCGTCACTTCACCATAAGGTACATTGTGTATCCCAGCAGTCTTTACTTTCATGTACAAACTCGGCTTCAGTCCTTGAACAAATTGGTAAATCCTGTCCTCGTCATCCTCAATCATTCGGGGAGCAAACCGTGATAAAGCATCAAATTTGCATATGTAATCCGTCACAGAGCCAGTTTGTTGCAGGTTCATGAACTCTTTCTTCTTGTTGGCTCGAACAGTCCTATTGAAGTACTTGTCAAAGAAGGCAGTCTTAAACATTTCCCAGGTCATAGCTCCTGCATTAGCGGTGTTCTGGATTGAATCCCACCAATGCCTTGCTCCCAATTCCAAATGAAAGACAGCATACGTGACCTTATCTCCTTCGTCAACCTTTGCATACTTAAACATGTCCTCTATCTTTCGAGTCCATTCCTCAGCATAAATAGGATCTGAAACATGTCCATTAAATACCGGGGGTCGAAGCCGGTGGAAACGCTCACCTCCGTGATCATGAGTTGCATTAGTACTGGAGTTGCCTTGTTCCTCTCTAGCAGTCATCAGTTGTTCGATCTGGCGAGATTGGCGCATGACCATTTCTGTCAACTGAGCAATGGCATTGCTATCCTCATTGGTCTCTCTCTGCTGACCTCTAACCATTTTGGGATTCCTAGACAGATAATTACAGATACATCTTAACTTAATGACATTTACTGAAATCATAAATACTTACAGTTGCCGGAGTGTGCTCATGTGACAGTCAGTGCTGGAAGGCAGCCTGCAGAATCGGTTTTAGAACCCGGTTTTTCTTTGATACCATAATTGTAACGACCCCAGAGAGATCGCCACATAATCCATATTTTCTTAATCATTTGATTCTTATTACTCACACATTATTCATTATTAGTAATGTATTTTATTATTATTCTTTTTTTTTAAAACATAATTTAACTCAAGATGTCATACGCGATTCACTAGGCCTCATTCGGCAAAGGAAAACATTACACATCTGCCGGCGGGCAGCGCAATGTGTATCGGCTGGTGAAGGGAAACTTAAACCTTTAGACTGCATCTACCGATAGAGGAATAAACCACATCTACCGATCACTAGACGACATAACCATATTTATACCATCCAGTGAAGAAACTCTCTACATCATCCGATGAAATAAGGGGACATCATCCGGTATCTAGACGACAAACTGTACTTACATCTTCCGATAGCTTAAACGCTCTACATCTGCCGATCGCTAGACTACAAAATAGCACTGTCATCATCCGATGGCTTAAACATTCTACATCTGCCGATCGCTAGACGACAAAATAGCACTTTCATCATCCGATGGCTTAAACACTCTACACCTGCCGATCTCTAGATGACAAAATAGCACTTTCATCATCCGATGGCTTAAACACTCTACATCTGCCGATCGCTAGACGACAAAATAGCACTTTCATCATCCGATGGCTTAAACACTCTACATCTGCCGATCGCTAGACGACAAAATAGCACTTTCATCATCCGATGGCTTAAACACTCTACATCTGCCGATCGCTAGACGACAAAATAGCACTTTCATCATCCGATGGCTTAAACACTCTACATCTGCCGATCGCTAGACGACAAAATAGCACTTTCATCATCCGATGGCTTAAACACTCTACATCTGCCGATCGCTAGACGACAAAATAGCACTTTCATCATCCGATGGCTTAAACACTCTACATCTGCCGATCGCTAGACGACAAAATAGCACTTTCATCATCCGATGGCTTAAACACTCTACATCTGCCGATCGCTAGACGACAAAATAGCACTTTCATCATCCGATGGCTTAAACACTCTACATCTGCCGATCGCTAGACGACAAAATAGCACTTTCATCATCCGATGGCTTAAACACTCTACATCTGCCGATCGCTAGACGACAAAATAGCACTTTCATCATCCGATGGCTTAAACACTCTACATCTGCCGATCGCTAGACGACAAAATAGCACTTTCATCATCCGATGGCTTAAACACTCTACATCTGCCGATCGCTAGACGACAAAATAGCACTTTCATCATCCGATGGCTTAAACACTCTACATCTGCCGATCGCTAGACGACAAAATAGCACTTTCATCATCCGATGGCTTAAACACTCTACATAAGCCGATCGCTAGATGACAAAATACCACTTTCATCATCCGACGACTTAAACACTCTACATCTACCGATCGCTAGATGACAAAATGACACTTTCATCATCCGACGGCTTAAACACTCTACATCTGCCAATCGCTAGATGACAAAATAGCACTTTCATCATCCGACGGCATAAACACTCTACATCTACCGATGACGTCAGCCGGATGATGGCCTTATCCAGCTTACATCACACGACAGGGAAAACACTATAATCATCAAACAACTTCATCCAGTAGAAAATACCACAATTCACCCAAATCTTAACTTAGTAACTATAAACCTCAATGAGTAAGAATCATAAACTCATCCAAAATATGCATAGCGGAAGGCTTAAGCAAAAAGAAACCATTCAATAATCTTTAAAATCATCAACAGACTCTTAAGTCAAATCATTCAAATCTAAATCTCATGGTTATAAGAAATTCTATTTTTCTTAGATATCTGTTTATCATAAACTTCACTGACATACTATGAGCATAAACAGGGGTCTTAATCGCCTGCCCAGCCTTGCACTGTCATACTGAGCATCCTCCAGCAACAAGCTTAAACATCATCTCTGGACTGAAAATCCTCACATGTTAGCTCTTCACCTACATTATAAGGTTTAACTATAAGCCTAATGCTTAGTAAGGAATGCAACACTAACATGGATGCATGAATGTAAAACTTGGGAAATCACATACTCATAAGTCTCTTTTTCTTTTTCTCGTTCATATCTTTGCTCGTAATCATCATTCATAGTCATGGATCGTATTTATCATTCATAATCATGGATCGTATTTATCATTCAAAATCATAGATCGTATTTATCATTCATAATCATTGATCATATTCTTCATTTAAGTTGTGTGGATTAAGAGAGGATTTGTGCCGGTAAAGGGGGTTCGACAGTGAGTTTGATCTTGGCCCCTACTGCGGGTCGTGTTCATATGTCCCTCTTTGGACTGTGACATATGCCGAACCGCCCCCAACCCTCACTTAGTCCACGTTGCATAAGTTTTTTTTTGTTTTATCATCTTACTTGATTCATGAGGAAAACATGCTCTTAAAACATTTTCATATGCATAAAATAGTCATGATGCATGTACATGAAAATTCCTAAACCATCAAGCTACAGACAGAGCACTATCCAACATAAAACCTTACCATTGAACTAATTATCAACATAAATATTAGACAGTAACATAAGGGAACTACTAATAATCGTATGAGTTTCGACCTAACATCCTTTGATGTAGGGTCCTAATGACCGAGAAACCTGTACATTCACTTACCTGGTCTCCTTAGCAATTTGAGCTCCTTTCTCTTCAAACTTCTTCACCTAAAACATTTACATTGCAGTAGTTAAAACAAAATCCTATTAGTTCTAATCACAAGTCATCCTAGGATCTAATAGCTATAGTCACTCCCGAATCCTTAGTATAGTTTCTCTATGTAGTTTGAAATCCAAAACCCAAAAGAGACAGATTCGATTAGCGATAGTTCAGGGTTGGTTGTTTAATGTCCAAATTCGATTCGGAATGACATTTCCACTTTCAGATTTTAAAATACCCTTACTAATACTCGGCCATTGAAGAACCCAGGGCTTCAACACATAGCAGAAAACAGAGCTTAACGACTAAAAGATAGCTACATTGCCAAACTCGTACCTCGAGCACAAAGTAGTTGAGAAGCAGCAAGGAAACCGGTCGTCGAAAGAGGGATTTCCAGCTGATAGAGAGCGAGAGCTCGGGAGAGAAGGAATCGCCGAGAGTAGAAGGTGTCGGCTACAGTGGTTTAAATGAGGTTTGAACCCTTTCCATTTTTCTTTAAATACCGGTCTCAAACCTCCATTATTACAACTTTGCCACTCAACCTAGTTTAAAACCACATGTAATTAATTAAGCTTGGCATAAAATTCTAAACCGTGATGATTGAATAATCATGGCCGTTAATTCAGTTAGGGAGTCACCTGGTTGAAGTTGTCGGGTGTTACACAAGCAATGAATAAATAAAGCATAAATGAAAAAATGTATTTTTGTAGTATCAAAAAATACACACAATAGTATTAAAGAAAGAGATCATACTGTTTATAATGTAGGATAGATATAACCTAGAGGAGAAGGGATGAATTAGGTTTTCCAACTTTTGCTTGTGAAAAAAAACTAGTTTGTTATCTTAAGCTATATATTTTTTGTCTTCTTTAACAAATTGTTTCTATATGCGATCAAACAATAACAACAGTAAAGAGATAGGAAAGAGATAGCTAACACGTTTGTTAACACAGTTTGGCCAAAAAGATGAACTAGTATCAAAGTAAAAAAATATGACAAAGAATATATCAGAGCATATAGATAAGCTAACATACTCCCTCTTAATATATGCAATAATTTGATTTAAAATCTTAAAGGTCTCTTTTCTTTTTCATAAAACCTTCCCTCTTTGTATACTCTCCTCTTTGTTATATAAAACAATCAAGCAAAAAAAAACCATGTTTTCTCTCTCCAATTAGTTATAATCAAAAAGAATTCTTATATTGTAGATACCAATAAATCTTTCCTACCTCCAAAAGTGATATTTTCTTTCTTTTTGATGATGAAAGAAAACTTTGAGCAATCTCTCATAATATGTCTTGAGCAACTGCTATCAAGATATCATTCATCCCTTAAAGGAGATTCTCCAACGTACAAGCAAATTAAACATTTTTCTTTGGCACCAAAATTTTATTTGGATCCTTGAGTGTTAGTTTTTGTTCCTTTTAGAACCTATTTTAATTTATCCAAAGATTTATGATCATTAAATTACAAAGGCCACACAAATGGTTTATGACCTATACTATTACATACACGGCAAGCAGATAGTTCAATAAATAAAATTTCATAAGTATATTTCTTTTGAAAAGGTTTATATCCTAAACTGGCTTTATCAAAAGTGACTCTTTGTTGACTTATTAGTATATTAAAATTTTTGCTATCATTAGTGAATTTAGGCATCATATTACTCAAGTCATCATTCTTCCATTTCAAATCAATAGTTTCTTTCTCAAAAGACCTAGTAATATGAGCATGCTTTTTCACCAATTCTCATTTCTCCTTTTTCATTAATTTATAATTGGATTTGAGTGAATTGAATTATTCTAATAATTCATCAAATGCATCCAACAATTCACTTTCATCGTAACTATCATCCAAAACACTAAAAGAGTATTCTACCTCCTTCTTGATAGCCATGAAGCACATGTAGGCCCCTGATGTGTCTTCATTACTATCTTCCCATGTGGCCTTCATTGTTTTCTTCTTGGAGGCTTTTGATGCCTTTTTAGTTTAGGGCAATCAGCTATATAGTTTTTTAGCTTTCCACACTCAAAGCAAGCGATTTCCTTCTCTTTTTGAGCTCGATCCCCCTTCGAAAATCTTTTTCCTTGTCATTCGCTTTGTTGGAGGAACTTGTTGAATTGAGTCATGAATGTTATTTCCTCATCATCTTCTCCATTATTGAATCTAACTTGATTGCTCTACGAGACTTTAAGAGCAATGTTTTTCTCCTTGGAGACTTCATTCTTATTTTGCTTTTCTTTTTTTTTTGGCATTTTTCATGATCTTCGTGTGTTATCCATAAAACTCCTCCATCTCGAACACTTTTAGATCTCGTGCTTCTTGTAGTGACTCTTGGTTATCACGAAAATATGCACTTAAGAAACTTTCTCACCTTCTCTTTGTTGGGGTAAATCCTACCAAGAGCTTTTAGACTCATTAGTAATGTTAGTGTAACACCTGGTCCCATTGAACCAATTTACCTCATCAAGTAATGTTATACATTTTCTTTTGAAAATTTGGTAAAAACTAGTGATTAGGTTGACGAGTGACTAGGTAAGGGCAAAATTGTAATTTAAGGATTTGATAGTGATAACCTATTTAAGGAAAGAGGTTTTGTGATTAATGCACTATAGCCGCCACTATTTTCTATTCTTCCTCTTTCGGCTTTCAGCTCAGCATTAGAGCTCTCTAGGCGATTCTCCTACTAGATTCTTCTTCAACCTAGGTGAGTTCTACTTTGATTCCTTACAACATTGTAACTATCGAGGGTAGAGGAGAGTATTAATGTGAGTTTTGAGAATGTTGCAAGTGTGAATTAGTTCGGTTTTCTGGTAAATCAGGAATGCACTTTGAGCAGAGCTTCCAAATTAGTTTCCTTAGATTTCTGGAAGGCTAGAATGGAGTTTAGTGAAGATTTAATTAATGCTCGGTTTATGATTTTAGTTTTGTGCAAACCCCTGAGGTAGACTTCAACCAAGCATTTTCTAAGAGACCAGGTAAGTAAAGTATATGTGTGCCTTCGGGCCTACATCACAAAACAGTAGGTTTATACATGTTTGAATGTTTTCTGTATGTCATGCATCATGTTTTTGGAAAGAATACGAAAATAAATTTACATGTAAAGGCATGGTAAGGCATGAACAGATTGTAATAGACTAGCTATTAAGGGAACTAATCTGCCCCTTAACTTATGAAGAGGATTTATAACTTTGGAAAAATTGATCCGCTTCCCAATGGAATATAGGATCAGATCAGCTGTTAAGGGAACTAATCCGCCCCTTAATTTATGAAGAGGATGTATGACTTTGGAAAAATTGATCCAATTCTCAATGGAACCAAGGGATCAGATCAGAGAAAGAACGTGAATGCAACTGAGACGTGAAAGTAGAAACTGCATGACTAGGATTTATGTTTCAGCATATCATTTCATTATTGCTCTACTTACTTAGCATTAGGCTAATATATGAGTTTTGCGATGTAGGTGAATAAGCCTCAGAAGGTGTGTTCTCTAAGCATGTTGAGGACTAGGCTGGTTGGGGGAGCACTTCAATGCCACAGTTTGGTGTTCTGATGAGGCGGTTTAACTATTGTCTATATATGAAATTTTAGTGGTTAAGTGTTTTGTGGAAGTGTGCAGAGGGTTTTAATAACATTAGTAGTTTTGATGTTTTTAACAACTTTATGGTTTTCTTGTTCTGAGTATGAAAAACATGATTTGGTTTAGAGGTAGTTGCTTTGCTGGATGTTTTTAGAAAGTTGTGGACTTATGTTGTTTTGAACGATTTTCAGTAAAATGTACAAGCTCTTTTGGTAGTAGGAGTTTTTCCTTGTTTAAAATGAAAATGGTTGATATGCTGTTATGTTGAGTGTTATTGTCGATCGGTGGATGTAGTCCACCGGTGGACGTTGAGTATTATTGTCTATCGGTGGATGTAGTCCACCGGTGGATGTGAGTAGTAGACTTTGTCGTTTTGTGATCGGTGGATGTGAGCGTAGAAGGGAGTATTAGGTTTTGTCGTTTTGTGACCGGTGGATGTGAGCGTAGAAGAGAGTATTAGGTTTTGTCGTTTTGTGACCGGTGGATGTGAGCGTAGAAGTGAGTATTAGGTTTTGTCGTTTTGTCTATCGGTGGATGTGAGTAATAGATTTTGTCGTCTTGTGATCGGTGGATGTTAAGTGTTACTGTTTACTGGTAGATGTAGTCTATCGGTGGATGTCGGTGTTATTATCTATCGGTGGATGTAGTCTACCGGTAGATTTTGGATGAAGGAGTCGAATGTTACTGTTGAGCGGTGGACATGAGCAATAGATGTGAGGAGTCGACGTGTAGTTCGGCAAATGCGAGCGGTGGACATGAGCGGTGGACGCGAGAAGTCGACGTGTCGTTTTGGCTGACGCGGTTTAGCGGTAGAGGTCTTGTTTCTGCTTTCGCTGCTGGCACTGTTTGGCGGTGGGTGTCTTTTATTTTATGTCTATCGCTGGAACTATTCAGCGGTAGAGGTGTCTGTTTTCTTTTGTTTTCTTTTCAACCAACAGTCTTTAATATTTTAATTAATTAATTAATGTTGTTTTATACAAATGTTTTTCTGCTGCAAGTTTTGACGTTATTTCAAAGTCAAATTTTTACCGTTGAATGAAGTTTTAAAATTTACCCAAAATGTCATGGTTTAGTTAAGTATTCTGTGTAGCGAACCGGGTTCAGAAAACCCAGGGCGTTACAGTATGGTATCAAAGACATTCAGTTAAACCATTCAAAAGATTACTCATTAGTGTCGATCATTGCATGGAAGTATTTTAACAACTGTAAGTGTTTATGTTAACCTTAGCTATTAGATATTTATGAGAGTAATTAACCTTGTCTAGGAATATAACAAAATGGCTAGACGACCAGGAAGACCAAGAGTACCGAGCGAGATGCTAAATTTGAGAAGCGATGAGGATCCCAGTGTAATTAGGCTGTTGACAGACTTGGTGCGCCAACAGACAGATTTGGTGCATCAGCAATCCGATCAGTTAGGAGTATTGTTGAACCGAGAAGTACAAGGAAGTGCCAACTCGGGTTACAACAATGAGCATTCGAGAGATAGATTCTGGAGGCTACAGCCGCCCACATTTGATGGAAAGTCGTCCAATCCGATTGTTGCTGAGGAATGGCTTAGGAAGATTGAGAGTATGTTCAAGTATGCCAATGTTGGGGAGGGAGACAAGATCACCTTAGCAACATTCCATCTAGCAGATGATGCTCAGCTTTGGTGGGAGTTGATGGAGACCACTACCGATGTCCTGGCAATGTCGTGGGCGCAATTCAAGGAAGTTTTCTATGAGAAGTATTTCAGTAGCGCCGTCCAGACTTCAAAGAAAGTAGAGTTCTTGCAATTGAAACAAACAGGGTCTGTGGTTGAGTTCAGTAGACAGTTTGAGTCCCTGTCCAGGTTTGCTGGACATCTTGTCCACAGGAATGAGGATAAGGTGTTTCAATTTATGCAAGGACTGAAGCTAGAAATTTACAGAGGAGTCAAATTTTGTGGTATTAAAGGGTTGTCATTCAGTGAAGTTGTGTCCACGGCTTTGGAGGTGGAAGAAGCGGAAATGAAATGTACAGGACCAAAAGAAGTTCCACGAAGGTTCATCCAGCCACACCAGCAGAGAGGAATGAAGAGGCCTAGTGAAGGCCAAAGTAACCAAGGAACAGGAAAGAAGGTGCAGGACACCAGGAAGTTTCCCCAGTGCCCGAAGTGTTTGAAAGGTCACCTGGGCGAGTGCAGGTTTGGGACGGGAAAGTGTTTCAAATGTGAAGAAGTTGGACACACATTCAGGGATTGCCCGAATCCCAGAATCACCTGATGCTTCAACTGTAACAAAGTTGGCCATATTAACAGAGACTGTCCAGCTCTGAAGAGTGGCCCTGCTAAGGTAAAGCCAAGGATATTCTCCATGTTTGAGTCGGGCGATGAGGAACAACCTGCCGTCGTGTCAGGTACCATTTTGATCAACTCTATACCTGCTTTTACTTTAATAGATTCTGGTGCAACACACTCGTTTATAGCGTCTGCGTTTGCTGTCAAGTTAAATGTACAGTTTACCCCTACTGAGCATGTATTTAACGTCGCATTATCCTCTGGTGAATGCATGCACTCTAACCAAGTGATGTTTGATAGTGTTGTGTTAGTAGGAAATAAGAATTTACCTGCTGATCTCATTATTATGGATATACTGAGATTTGATGTGATCTTAGGAATTGATTGGTTGTTCAAGCATTATGCCATAATTGATTGTAGGACTGGAGTAGTTAGTTTTCAACCCCCTGGTGGTTTGAAACATACCTTTCAAGCTTTGAGGAAGAGTAAAGAAATGTCAGTTATGACTTCTATGAATTGTAGACCCTCTTCATGCAAAGAGTATTTATGCTTCTTGGCCAGTGTTCTAGACACGCAGCTAGTAGGAAAACCGAGCCCTCAAAATGTCTTAGTTGTCCAAGACTTCCCAGAAGTATTCCTAGATGACCTTCCTGGCTTGCCGCTAGATAGGGACAATGAGTTTGTTGTAGATGTTTACCCAGGCGCTGAGCCTGAATCTAAGAATCCGTATAGGTTAGCACCTACGAAGCTTAAGGAATTAAAGAAACAGTTGGAGGAATTGTTAGATAAAGGGTTTATATGCCCAAGCTTTTCACCGTGGGGTGCACCAGTTCTTTTTGTTAAGAAGAAGGATGGATCAATGCGTATGTGCGTTGATTATCGGGAATTGAATAAGTTAACTATCAAGAACAAGTATCCATTACCGAGGATTGATGATTTATTCGACCAACTCCGTGATGCACGAGTTTTCTCTAAGATTGACCTAAGGTCTGGTTATTACCAATTGAAAGTTAAATCAAAAGATATTCCTAAGACTGCCTTGCGCAAAGGGTATAGACATTATGAGTTTTTGGTTATGTCTTTTGGATTGATAAATGCACCAGCAGCATTCATGGATCTGATGAATAGGGTGTTTCATGAGTATTTAAATAAATTTGTCATAGTATTTATTGGTGATATACTAATCTATTCACGTATTAAGGAGGAGCATACAAGACATTTGAACCTGGTATTGGGAGTACTCAAGTAGCATCAACTTTATGTCAAGTTTTCTAAGTGTGAGTTTTGGTTAGACAAAGTTCACTTTCTTGGTCACGTGATCCCGGGTGATGGAATATCTGTCGATCCAGCTAAGGTTCAAGTAGTTAAGGAGTGGCTCCAACCGAAGAATGCTACATATATAAAAAAGTTTCCTTGGATTAGCAGGATATTACAAGAAATTTATTGAATGATTCTCGAAGATTGCAACACCCCTCACTCGGTTAACAAGGAAAAACATTAAGTATGCGTGGACAGAGGAATGTGAATCCAGTTTCCAGACTTTGAAACAGAAGTTTACCAATGCTCCAATATTAACACTCCCTGTTGAAAATGGAAAGTTCAACATTTATTGTGATGCCTCCAAAGTTGGACTCGGTTGTGTGTTGATGCAAGATGGAAAAGTAATAGCCTATGCTTCTAGACAGTTGAAGACACATGAGAAGAATTACCCTACACACGACTTAGAATTAGCTGCAGTGGTTTTTGCACTAAAGATTTGGAGGCATTACTTGTATGGACAGTCTTGTGAGATATTTTTGGACCATAAAAGTCTGAAGTATATTTTCACACATAAAGAATTAAATATGAGGCAACGTCGGTGGTTGGAGTTTGTCAAAGATTACGATTTTGAGATCAAATACCACCCCGACAAGGCGAATGTAGTAGTTGATGCTTTGAGTAGAGTGTCAACGTCAGTCTCAGTATTGATTCTTGACATATTGTTAGCCCTAGAGACAGAGTTTCAAAGATTTAATTTGGAAGCTGTATCTAGTGTGTCAGCCATGCTTTCTGCCATATCCTTGAGGCCTACTATTTTGGAGAAAATAAAGGAAGTTCAAGTGAATGATGCTGAATGCACCAAGTACAAGTCAAGCATGGATTCTTCCGATAAGTCAGATTTCAATTATTCGAATGATGGAATTTTCAAGTTTCGGAATAGGTGGTTTGCTCCGGCTAATGTTGAATTTAGAAATGAAATTCTTTTGGAGGCGCATTCTTCTAGACTCTCTGCCCATCTTGGAAGTACAAAAATATATAGAGACCTTAAACAACATTATTGGTGGCCAAATATGAAAAGAAGTGTGGCCGAGTACGTAGGATTGTGTTTAGTTTGCCAACAAGTTAAAGCTGAACATCAGAGGCCTGCAGGAGCATTGCAACCATTACCAGTTCCCGAATGAAAATGGGAACAAATAACAATGGACTTTGTGGTAGGATTTCCTAGGACAGCAAAGGGACATGATACAATTTGGGTGATAGTAGATCATCTAACCAAATCTGCCTATTTTTTGCCCATAAAGATAACCTACTCGATGGACCAACTAGCTGAATTGTATGTGCATGAGATTGTTAGACTGCATGGAGTTCCAAGCACTATAGTTTCTGACCGAGACTCTAGATTTACGTCGAAGTTTTGGAAGAGTCTGCATAAGGCTATGGGTACACAGCTCAACTTTAGTACAGCCTTTCACCCTCAAACAGATGGACAATCCGAAAGGACTATCCAAACGTTGGAGGATATGCTTCGTGCATGTGTATTAGATTTTCAGGGTTCTTGGAGTAAATATTTATCATTGGTGGAGTTTTCTTATAACAACAGTTTTCAGGCAACCATAAGTATGGCACCGTATGAGGCATTGTATGGACGAAAATGCAGGTCTCCTTTGTATTGGGACGAAGTTGGTGAAGCACGATTGATTGATCCTGATTTTGTGCAGCAAACAGTGGAGAAGATTGCCCTTATCCGACAGAGAATCTTAACAGCTTAAAGCTGACAGAAAAGCTATGCCGATAGAATACGTAGAGAATTAGAATTTGAAGTTGGTATTGAAGTTTTTCTTAAGGTATCACCACTCAAGGGGGTTGTGAGATTTGGAAAGAGAGGCAAGTTGAACCCCAGATATATTGGACCATTCTCCGTCTTGAAGAGGATTGGGAAGACAGCTTACCAGTTACAGTTACCAACCTCTATGGAAGGAATCCATAATGTGTTCCATGTTGAAGAAGTGTATACGGGATCCACCTCGGGTTGTGGAATAGCAGAACATTGAAATTCATCCTACTCTTGCTTATGAGGAGAAACCAGTAAAGATCCTTGACTATGCTGTGAAAGTGTTGCGCAACAAAGAGGTCCCACTGGTGAAAGTTTTAGGGCATAACCAGAGCATAGAGGAGACAACTTGGGAGCGCCAACAGAACATGATGGACCAACATCCAGAGTTATTCATGTACTGAATTTTGAGGACAAAATTCTTTTAAGGAAGGTAGATTGTAACACCTGGTCCCATTGAACCAATTTACCTCATCAACTAATGTTATACATTTCCTTTTGAAAATTTGGTGAAAACTAGTGATTAGGTTGACGATGACTAGGTAAGGGCAAAACTGTAATTTAGGATTTAATAGTTGATAACCTATTAAGAAAAAAAAAAAAAAAAAAAAAAAAAAAAAAAAAAAAAAAAAAAAAAAAAAAAAAAAAAAAAAAAAAAAAAAAAAGTAAAGAGGTTTTGTGATTAATGCACTATAGCCGCCACTATTTTCTATTCTTCCTCTTTCGGCTTTCAGCTCAGCAGTAGAGCTCTCTGGGCAATTCTCCTACTCCTGCTTATGATGAAAACCAGTAAAGATCCTTGACTATGCTGTGAAAGTGTTGCGCAACAAAGAGGTCCCACTGGTGAAAGTTTTAGGGCATAACCAGAGCATAGAGGAGACAACTTGGGAGCGCCAACAGAACATGATGGACCAATTGAAAATTTGGTGAAAACTAGTGATTAGTTGACGAGTGTGACTAGGTAAGGGCAAAACTGTAATTTGAGGATTTAATAGTGGTAACCTATTTAAGGAAAGAGGTTTTGTGATTAATGCACTATAGCCGCCACTATTTTCTATTCTTCCTCTTTCGGCTTTCAGCTCAGCAGTAGAGCTCTCTGGGCAATTCTCCTACTCGATTCTTCTTCAACCTAGGTGAGTTCTACTTCGATTCCTTACAACATTGTAACTATCGAGGGTAGAAGAGAGTATTAATGTGAATTTTGAGAATGTTGCAAGTGTGAATTAGTTCAGTTTTGTGGTAAATCGGGAATGCACTTTGTAACGCCCCGAGTTTTCTGAACCCGGTTTGTTACTCATGAACCCGGATATTACTAAGAAATCTTGGACCGAATCTAAAACTTCCTTCGGAATTTAAATTTTAACGTTTGATGAAACATGAAGACTTGCAGCGGAAAAATCTTTGAGCAAAAATAGAGTCGAGCAAAGCTATGCAACAGTGTTTGAATGATTGAATAAAATATTAAGAAAATAATTCAGCCGGAAGGGATAAAGGTTTAAGCGTAAATTACTTAAAATTTAAGAAAGTCAAACACATCATCCGAAGAACGAAATCAACCGGAAGGAACTGGCTTAGAAATAGAAGGCTTTTCCTAATAACAAAACGACAAAGTTTTGGCTACATCATTCGGTCACAAAACGACAAAATACATCCTTCATCTACCGGTGACGTCAGCCGGATGATTTCTTCACCCGATAGACTTTACTCTACATCCACCGGTGACGTCAGCCGGATGGTTTCCTCATCCGATCGACTTTACTCTACATCCACCGGTGACGTCAGCCGTATGATTTCCTCATCCGATCGACTTTACTCTACATCCACCGGTGACGTCAGCCGGATGATTTGTTCATCCGATCAACCTAACCATGCATCCACCGGTGAGGCAAACTACACATACCGATAGAGGACAGATTAACAACTCAACATCTGCCGATAGACTTCATCTACCGACGGAGAGCAGAACAACAATTCCAACTACGAAAAGGAAATTTTCTCACTTCACTTAAACATTTTAGTATGAACCAATATTTAAAATCCCACAGAAAATACTAACATCAGAAATTCTCAAAACAGAGTCAAAACATTAAAAACCTTTCTATCATGAAAACTTAACATGTTCAGACTTAACCACTATCAAGTAAACCTCAACATCTGCTGACACCAGTTAACCCGCCTCATCAGCTTACCAAGCCGAGACATGGATGTACTCCTCTAACCACATCTAATCATCTGTGCACACGGGAATTTCACCTGCAGTAATCTCTTTACCTACATCACAAAACTCATCTATTAGCCTAATGCTAAGCAAGTAAAGCAAGAAATGAAATGTGTACTGAAATGTAAATCCTAAATATGCAGTTTCTACTTTCATTTCTCAGTTATGTTGCATTCGTTCACTGGTCTGATGATCCCTGATACAATGGGAGGTGGATCAGTTTTCCCAGGGTATGAATCCACATACTCAATTAAGGGGCGGATTAATTCCCTTAACAACTGATTTGATCCCCGATACAATGGGAGGTGGATCAGTTTTCCCAGGGTATGAATCCGTATGTACGATTTAAGGGGCGAATTAATTCCCTTAAAAGTATACTGTCACAATCTGTTCGCATCTCACCATGCTGCTTCATGTAAATTCATTTTCGTTTTCTTTCAAAATATGATGCATGGCAACTGATAAGAAACACACATTCATGCACACACAAATCCTACTGTTTTGTGATGTAGGCCCGAAGGCATAAGCAAACTCTACTTACCTGGGCTCCTTTGCAATACCGTGTCTTCACTTGAATCCTTCCTCACCTAAACATTTCATAATTAAATGTTAAATGTATCCTGAATAACCTAAACTCAAAGATGGTAAAGTCCCAACTAAAGAAATCAATCATGGATGTTAGTTCAAGCCTCTGAGTCATATAGTCAAGCACCTAGTGTGCGTAGCTTAATCCTCACTGGCCCTGATGGCATTAGTATACTAAAACTACCAGACTCATACTAATGTCAGATTCTCAATCCTAACATTTAACAACACCTAGAATCCTATCACCAATGCCATAAATCAGAAAACTCAATAATATTACCATCATTTTAACATTTGTCCAATTCTAAATCTCCAAGCACCAACCAATAATCATTCAGAAATCTAAGGAAACTAGTTAGGAATCCTGTTCTTCGTGCATTCTCCGATTCAACACTAAACCCGAACTCCACTCACTCACAGCATTATCCAAAAACACACACATTGCACTCTCTCTGCTATCTAGCCACTAAAATCTTCAAGAAAACGAAGAGAAAACTTACCTAGTTTGAGGAATGAAGATCGGAGAGAGAGATCGCCTGGAGCTCTGCTGTGCTTGAGCTGAATATCGAGAATTGAAAATGAGGGGAAACAGTGGCGGCTAAACCTCATTAAACCCTCCCTTAAATACGTTATCCATTTATAAAATTGCTAATTACCCATTTGTCCTTGCATAGTTATTAACTTTCCTAATCACTTTCTCCCTCAATTCTTCCATAAAATTAACACATTATAATTGGCAATTAAATTTAGTTTAATAGAGCCGGGTGCTACAATCTACCCTCCTTAAAAGAATTTTGTCCTCAAAATTCAGTACCTGAATAGTTCCGGATATTGGTCCATCATGTCTTGCTGGCGCTCCCAAGTTGTCTCCTCTACATTCTGGTTGTGGCATAAAACTTTCACTAGCTGAACCTCTTTGTTGCGCAATACCTTCACTGCATAGTCTAGGATCCTTACAGGTTTCTCCTCATATGCAAGAGTAGGAAGAACTTCGATACTCTGCTGTTCCACAATCTGAGAAGGGTCTCGTACACATTTCTTAAGCATGGAGATAGGAAACACATCATGGATTCCTTCCATAGAGGTTGGTAGCTGTAACTGGTAGGCTGTCTTCCCAATCCTTTTCAAGATCAAGAATGGTCCAATGTATCTGGGGTTCAACTTTCCTCTCTTCCCAAATCTCACAACTCCTTTGAATGGTGACACCTTGAGAAAAACTTCATCACCAATCATAAATTCCAATTTTCTACGCCTGCAATCCGCATAACTCTTATGTCGACTTTGAGCTGCGAAACTTCTCTGTCGGATGAGGGCAACCTTCTCAACAGTTTGTTGCACCAAGTCAGGACCAAGCAACCGTGCCTCTCCAACTTCGTCCCAGTACAAAGGTGATCTGCACTTTCGTCCATACAATGCTTCATATGGCGCCATACCTATTGTTGCCTGGAAACTGTTATTATAAGATAATTCTACTAAGGGTAGGTACTTGCTCCAAGAACCTTGAAAATCCAATATGCATGCACGAAGCATATCCTCCATCGTTTGGATAGTTCTCTCGGATTGTTCATCAGTTTGAGGATGAAAGACTGTGCTAAAGCTAAGCTGTGTCCCCATAACCTTGTGCAAACTTTTCCAAAACTTGGATGTAAATCTGGCGTCTCGGTCTAAAACTATAGAACTTGGAACTCCATGCAACCTGACAATCTCTTGCATGTACAATTCAGCAAGCTGATCCATTGAGTAAGTTATCTTAATTGGCAGAAAATGAGCAGATTTGGTTAGACGGTCAACTATAACCCAAATTGCATCGTGACCCTTTATTGTTCTAGGTAAGCCTATAACAAAGTCCATAGTTATTTGTTCCCATTTCCATTCGGGAACTGGTAAGGGTTGCAATGTTCCTGAGGGTCTTTGATGCTCGGCTTTAATCTGCGGATAACACAAACACGATCCAACGTATTCTGCCACACTTCGTTTCATGCTTGGCCACCAGTAATGCTGTTTAAGATCCTTGTACATCTTTATACTCCCAGGGTGGACAGAAAATCTGGAAGATTGCGCTTCGGATAGAATCTCATCCCAAAGTTCCTTAATGGCAAGAACAAACCATCTACTTTTAAACTTAAGGATTCCATTAGCAGAATAGTTAAAATCTGACTTGTCTGTAGAATCCATGCTTGACTTGTACTTGTTACACTCATCATCATTCGCTTGAGCTTCCCTTATTTTCTCTAGAATGGTAGGTTTTAAGGTTATGGCTAAAAGTATAGCTGTTACACTGGATACCGCTTCAAGATTAAACTTTTGGAATTCAGCCTCCAAAGCTAATGGCATACTGAAATTCATAGTTGGGGTTGATGTTGTTACTCTACTCAAGGCATCTGCCACTACATTTGCCTTGCCGGGGTGATACTTAATCTCGAAATCATAGTCTTTAACAAATTCCAACCATCGTCGTTGCCTCATGTTTAGTTCCTTCTGTGTGAGAATATACTTCAGGCTCTTATGATCTGAAAATATCTCACAAGATTGTCCATACAAGTAATGCCTCCAAATCTTAAGTGAAAATACGACTGCAGCTAATTCTAAGTCATGGGTAGGGTAGTTCTTCTCATGTGTTTTCAACTGTCTAGAGGCATAAGCTATTAACTTTCCATCTTGCATTAACACACATCCGAGACCAATCTTGGAAGCATCACAGTAAATGCTAAACTTTCCATTATCAGCAGGAAGGGTCAGAATCAGAGCATTGGTTAATTTCTGTTTCAAGGTCATGAAACTATGTTCACATTCTTCCGTCCATATATACTTCACATTTTTCCTTGTTAATTTAGTAAGGGGTGTAGCAATCTTTGAAAATCCTTCAATGAACTTTCTGTAATATCCTGCTAGTCCAAGAAAACTTCGAATATCAGTAGCACTCTTCGGTTGGGGCCACTCCTTAACTGCTCGAACTTTTTCTGGATCAACAGATATGCCGTCCCCAGAGACGACATGTCCTAAAAAGTGAACTTGGTCCAACCAGAACTCACACTTAGAAAACTTGGCATAAAGTTGGTGTTGTCTAAGTACTCCTAACACCAAACTCAAATGTCTTGCATGCTCATCCTTAGTTCTAGAATAGATCAGAATGTCGTCTATGAATACAATGACAAACTTGTCCAAGTACTCGTGAAACACCCTATTCATGAGATCCATGAAGGCTGCTGGTGCATTTGTCAAGCCAAAAGACGTAACCAAAAACTCATAATGTCCATACCTTGTGCGAAAGGCAGTCTTTGGGATATCTTCAGATTTAACCTTCAACTGGTAATAACCGGACCTAAGGTCAATCTTAGAGAAAACTCTTGCACCCCTAAGTTGGTCAAATAAGTCATCAATTCTCGGCAAAGGGTATTTGTTTTTTACAGTTAACTTGTTCAATTCCCTATAATCAATGCACATACGCATTGATCCATCTTTCTTTTTGACAAAAAGGACCGGCGCACCCCACGGTGAAAAGCTTGGGCGTATGAACCCTTTCTCCAATAGATCCTCCAATTGTTTCTTTAATTCCTTAAGTTCAGTTGGAGCTAACCTATATGGATTCTTAGACACCGGCTCGGCTCTGGGGTAAACATTCACGACAAATTCAATTTCTCTATCTGGTGGTAAACCGGGAAGGTCATCTAAAAACACTTAGGGGAAGTCTTGGACGATTGAGACATTTAGAGGATTTGCTTTTTCCACAAGCTGTGTGTCTGAAACGCTAGCTAAGAAGCACAAATATTCTCCACTCAGGGAAAGTCTAGTGCTAATAGTAGTCATCACAGACATTTCCTTACTCTTCTTTGAAGCTTGGAAGGTATGTTTCAACTTACCAGGGGGTTGAAAACTAACTATTCCAGTTCTACAATCAATTGTGGCGTGATGCTTAAACAACCAGTCTATTCATAGGATTACATCAAATCCTATTATATCCATGATTATAAGATCAGCTGGTAGACTTACATTCCCTACTAACACTTCACTGTCAAGCATCACTTGGTTAGAGTGCATGCGTTCACCAGAAGGTAATGCTACACTAAACATATGTTCAGAAGGAGCAAACCGTACATCTAGCTTATCAGCAAAAGCAGAGGCTATGAAATAGTGTGTTGCACCCGAATCTATCAAAGTAAAAGCAGGTACAGAGTTGATCAATATAGTACCTGACACCACAGCAGGCTGGTCCTCTTCTCCTAACTCTGTCATGGAAAATATTCTCGGCTTTATCCTAGCAGGGCCACTCTTCGACGTTGGGCAGTCTCTAACAGTGTGTCCCAGCTTGTTGCAGTTGAAGCATCGAAGGACTCTGGGCTTCGTGCAGTCTTTGAATGAGTGTCCAACCTCCTCACAGTTGAAACACCTTCTGGAAGTCCACCTACATTCCCCCGGGTGATTCTTCAAACATGTCGGACATTGGGGAAAATTCTTGACATTCTGCACTTTCCTTCCTGCTCCTTGACTACTTTGGCCTTCACTTGGCCTCTTCGTTCCCCTTTGCTGGTGTGGCTGGTTAAACCTTTGTGGGGCCTCCTTTGGCCCAGCACACTTCCTTTCAGCCTCTTCCACTTCGAGAGCAGTGGACACAACTTCGCTGAACGTTAAACCTTTAATGCCACAGAATTTGACTCCTCGATAAATCTCCGGCTTCAGTCCATGCACAAATTTGAACACCTTATCCTCGTCGTTATGAGCAAAATGTCCAGCAAACCTGGACAAGGACTCAAATTGCCTACTGTACTCTGCCACCAACCCTGTCTGCTTCAAATTCAGAAACTCCAACTTCTTTGCGGTCTGGACCGTGCTATTAAAATATTTCTCATAGAAGATGTCCTTAAACTGTGACCAAGTCATAGTCAGAATGTCAGTGGTGGTTTCAACTGTTTCCCACCAGACTTGAGCTTCGCCAGCCAAGTGAAATGTTGCTAACGTGACCTTATCTCCTTCTCCTATGCTGGCGCACCTAAACATGCTCTCTATCTTCCTAAGCCACCCTTCAGCCACAACAGGATCAGATGACTGACCATCAAACGTGGGTGGTCTTAGTCTCCGGAATCTATCCCCGGAATGCTCATTGCTAGAACCCGAGTTGGCACTTCCTTGCACCTCTCGATTCAGCAGTACTCCTAGTTGATCGGATTGCTGACGCATTAATTCTGCCTGCTGTCGCACTAGATCTGTCAACTGTCCGATTACACTAGAATCTTCCGCGCTTCCCTGAGTTGGTGTCTCTCTCTGCACTCTTGGCCTTCCTGGTCGTCGAGACATTTTGCTATATTCCTGCGCAGGGTTAACTATTCTTTTATAAACATCTAACTACTAAGGCTAACATAAACACTTACAGTTGTTGGAGTATTCCCATGTAACGATTGGCGCTGATGAGTGATCTTTTGAACGGTTTAACTGAGTGTCTCTGATACCATACTGTAACGCCCCGAGTTTTCTGAACCCGGTTTGTTACTCATGAACCCGGATATTACTAAGAAATCTTGGACCGAATCTAAAACTTCCTTCGGAATTTAAATTTTAACGTTTGATGAAACATGAAGACTTGCAGCGGAAAAATCTTCGAGCAAAAATAGAGTCGAGCAAAGCTATGCAACAGTGTTTGAATGATTGAATAAAATATTAAGAAAATAATTCAGCCGGAAGGGATAAAGGTTTAAGCGTAAATTACTTAAAATTTAAGAAAGTCAAACACATCATCCGAAGAACGAAGTCAACCGGAAGGAACTAGCTTCGAAAATAGAAGGCTTTTCCTAATAACAAAACGACAAAGTTTTGGCTACATCATCCGGTCACAAAACGACAAAATACATCCTTCATCTACCGGTGACGTCAGCCGGATGATTTCTTCACCCGATAGACTTTACTCTACATCCACCGGTGACGTCAGCCGGATGGTTTCCTCATCCGATCGACTTTACTCTACATCCACCGGTGACGTTAGCCGGATGATTTCCTCATCCGATCGACTTTACTCTACATCCACCGGTGACGTCAGCCGGATGATTTGTTCATCCGATCGACCTAACCATGCATCCACCGGTGAGGCAAACTACACGTACCGATAGAGGACAGATTAACAACTCAACATCTGCCGATAGACTTCATCTACCGACGGAGAGCAGAACAACAATTCCAACTACGAAAAGGAAATTTTCTCACTTCACTTAAACATTTCAGTATGAACCAACATTTAAAATCCCACAGAAATACTAACATCAGAAATTCTCAAAACAGATTCAAAACATTAAAAACCTTTCTATCATGAAAACTTAACATGTTCAGACTTAACCACTATCAAGTAAACCTCAACATCTGCTGACACCAGTTAACCCGCCTCATCAGCTTACCAAGCCGAGACATGGATGTACTCCTCCAACCACATCTAATCATCTGTGCACACGGGAATTTCACCTGCAGTAATCTCTTTACCTACATCACAAAACTCATCTATTAGCCTAATGCTAAGCAAGTAAAGCAAGAAATGAAATGTGTACTGAAATGTAAATCCTAAATATGCAGTTTCTACTTTCATTTCTCAGTTATGTTGCATTCGTTCACTGGTCTGATGATCCCTGATACAATGGGAGGTGGATCAGTTTTCCCAGGGTATGAATCCACATACTCAATTAAGGGGCGGATTAATTCCCTTAACAACTGATTTGATCCCTGATACAATGGGAGGTGGATCAGTTTTCCCACGGTATGAATCCGTATGTACGATTTAAGGGGCGGATTAATTCCCTTAAAAGTATACTGTCACAATCTGTTCGCATCTCACCATGCTGCTTCATGTAAATTCATTTTCGTTTTCTTTCAAAATATGATGCATGGCAACAGATAAGAAACACACATTCATGCACACACAAATCCTACTGTTTTGTGATGTAGGCCCGAAGGCACATGCAAACTCTACTTACCTGGGCTCCTTTGCAATACCGTGTCTTCACTTGAATCCTTCCTCACCTAAACATTTCATAATTAAATGTTAAATGTGTAACGTCCCTAATCCTAACCCTTCAATTACCGTACAAATTTTTCATTTTATACTCTAAACTTTAAACCTAGCGTTCGAGCAGAAATAAAACTTGAAATAATTTAAAACAATTATGTAAAAGAATTAAAGACATTTAAAAATAATTTACACTTAAAAACAATTAAAAACAATTTTCTCTTTCTTTCTTTCCTTTTCTCCTGCACCAACTACTCACTTCACAATTCAACATTTCCTTCGACACTTCAATACCATCGAACACTACATTCATCATAAAAACTTAAACTCAATCAAAACCCAACATTCACACGCTCTCGTAACCTCATCAAAACCGACTCAAAACGAAACTAAAATCATGTACATTTTCAGGAAAACGAACTGCGTGGATATGTTTAAAAACCAAGCATATCCCTCCTGTTTCAAAAGAAAATACCAAGCAGTTCCATTAAACTTTAGATAAAAACCTTAACAATACATTTTATAAACAGTTTGCCAAAACATTAGCACATCAAACTGTCAACTAACCAGAACCAAACATTCCAAAAACCCTCAAAATATCTAACCATGAGTCCCACGGGTCAAAATGCGCCTCGACTGCGCCAACACACTCCCGCGACCATCCTCCGTCAACTGCATCACTCGTCCTCACCTATGTCAAAGTCACCTACACCATACAACACACTATGAGATAAAAATCTCAGTAAGCTCTACGTAAATGAAAATGCGTGCTATGCATATACTGTTCATAAACCATTCAATCGTTTTACCTTTTCGTTAACTTTTTCGTTTCCCTTTTCGTTTACCTTTTCGTTAGCCTTTTCGTTTACCTTTTCGTTTACCTTTTCGTTATCCTTTTCGTTTACCTTTTCATTTACCTTTTCGTTAACCTTTTCGTTTTTCTTTTCGTTAGCCTTTTCGTTTACCTTTTCGTTTACCTTTTCGTTATCCTTTTCGTTTACCTTTTCATTTACCTTTTCGTTAACCTTTTCGTTTTCCTTTTCGTTAGCCTTTTCGTTTACCTTTTCGTTTACCTTTTCGTTATCCTTTTCGTTTACCTTTTCATTAATCATGATGCATGAACAATTCATATCTTAAAGTAAACAACCACATATATACCATCAAGACGAAAACAACATAATCTATAAAATAACTAGTCCTAACTACCCATCAAAAACAATTTAAACAAATGCATCACCAAAACTCCTCGAGACGACATTCGACGTACGGTGTAGGCCAATCAGCCAGAGAAGATCACGAGAACTTACCTGTCTTCTGTAGCTCGCTGGGACTACTCGGTTACTTGCCCACCTACGGCTCGACCTACGACAAATATTCAAACTTCATTAAAATTAAGCCCACATTCACCAATTTACTTTCAAACTATTATTTATAGCCTACTCCAACTAAAACTAAATTAAACGGGCCACTAATTCGGATTTGGTAAAACGGACCTGAAACTTCGAACGCGCGTAACTTTTGCGTCGGATATCGGAATCGAACGATTCCAGCGGCCACGTACTCCTCTAATAACCTATTTTAACCTGCCAAAAGGAATTTAAAAACAATCTACCGTAGCTAGGTCAAATGTAGCAAAACCAAAACTGCCCTAACCCGGGAATTTCACCATTTTCGGTTTTCCATCAATTCTCATCAATTTCCTCACCAATCAATTCCCCTCATACCTAATTAACATAAACTAACCAAAATTTAGAGGCTATTCACAGAAAACCCGAAATCCCCAATTCGGGATTCACTGAATTTCGCTCAAATTGAGCACCTCACGGCTAGGCGACTAAAGCCAGCCTAATGTCCGGCAATCCCGAGCCAAGACCGTCCAAAAACGGCCGGCGATCGGAGCTTAATCAAGCTCGTCGCCGTCGGCCTTGAACAGAACCGAAATAGGAGAGAAAAGGAGGCTTACCATTCGGTTTTTGCGCGGAGATGGGCCGGAGCATGCTCGTTGCCGCGGTCTGGCCGGAGAACGCCGGTGAACGTCGGTCGTTGTCGTCGGAGGGGCGTCGCACGGCTCGGCTCTCCCTCGCCTCTCCCCTGTTCGCTCTCGGTCACGAAGAACTGAATGGCGTCGACGCCATTCAGTTATTTTTAACTTAAAATTAATAATAATAATAATAATAATAATAATAATAATAATAATAATTTCTAATATTAATTCTATTAAACATTAATATACCGTTTTGCCTTCCGTAAATCCCGTATATCTCTACAAATTCACATTAATCGTTAGGACCCTAATAACACTTTCTTTTCGTAAAACGGACTTGATTTACTATTTTTACGAATTAATATACTAAAAGGCTAAAACGGGAACTCTAGCACTACTCTTCTCGATTTGGGTTTCTAAAATTTCACTTATTCTTCTACAAATTCCCATAAATTTCTAGGGTCCTAATAAAACTATCCGCTCGCAAAACGGACCTAATTTACTTTTTACGAAAATAGCCTTGTAACGAAAACCCTAAAAAATCGGGTGTTACATCCTTCCTTCCTTAATTGGAATTTTGTCCCCAAAATTATTGCTTAGTCAATCCTCTTATTTCTCACTCCAACGCTACCACCGTAATTACTGTTGCAATACTAAATCTTGATTGCACTATAGCCTTAATCATCTATCATGTAATGGCAATTCCTAGATTTTCAAAATTGTGATTCTCCTAACTATGCATTTGTAACTCAATCACTCATACGTCCATTGCTTTCAACCTAATCCATCATCACTTAATCTCTCAAATCTCTCCCAACTCAACCTCCACTCTAGTTTTCCTCGAATTAAATTCAATTACTTCCTTACTTTCCTCATACCACATCAATCTAACGCATCTATAGCCATCATAATTCCTCGAAGTTTCTTCTTTTACTTAATATGAAGGACCTAGTACATAGCCTTCTTATCCTAATTCTTCCACTTCCAAGTCCTCCTATACCTTACTATCAAATTTTTAATCCATCACTCGCACCCATACACCCATGGACATCGGGCAAACATGACGTTCCATTAGTCACTCTAATACAATCCTAATACTCGGGGCTCTGAATACTTAAATTTACCCCCTTCTCTTTCAAAGTATTCTCTAAGTCTTTATAATTATGCCCACAACGCTCGTTTGTCCAACTTGTGCCTCGGTTTTCATCAATCACTAACAAATTCTTAAGTCTGAACAAAGTCGTTAAACTATTCACCCAACACCTTAAAGAGTGCATAAACAATTGACTTAACTTACGAGTCGAAGCATTTTCTACCCCTCCTGATCTAACCTCACTTCAAAGCCCCCTCGTACAGTCCTCGTGTAACTCTTCCTTCCTTCCGTCCAATATGCTCCTAATTCTTATAGCTGCGATCTTCTTCGCACACTTAAGCTTATCATTCCTAACCTTAGCCATTTACAAAATCATTGTCTCCGACTTCGGTACATAAGGGTCGAGCCTTTGAAATTTCCTAATGCACTTAAATGTTTTTCAGGCTAGACCTTGCTTTCCTCATCTGATAACCCACAAATCCCTCAACTCGCACAACTTCACATTCAAGTTTAACTTAGACAATGCCCCATACTTATTCTTAATATCCCACAAGGACTTCCTCGAAGTTACGATCTAGTCCACTATTTTTCACTTCTGCTAATCAGGTTCTAAATATTCTACTTGTCTTCTTCACAATAATTTGTTTAACAATTTTCTTGTTAGCAAACTTGATGTAGGTAGACCTACAACCTTAATCTAAATCTTCTAAAATTCTTAAATCTTATTCTTCTATTCTCCAAAATTTAGAAGCATCCATTACCTTTAATGGAGCTAAGCATGCCATGACTCATACTACAAGCCCTATCAATTCCCAAGTCTCTAGACAAATACCAAAGTGGTCGAGTTCACTTCCTTAAATTCTCACATGAATCGGCCTTCACTTAATTCCTTATAGGCTAAGCTTTCTAACTCACATAATTTGATTGGTCACCACCTAAACTCTTCATTACGATCCACCTCTCGGGTCCTTTAAACACTAAAGTTCCTACTTCCATCTTGGAGGTAAGTCTCATGTCTGGGGTTTTTAACTTAAACTATATCAACTATAGACTCATTTCTTAACTCCGGCGTTCATAACTCAAAGAATCTGAAATCTTTTATCCTTACTACAATTTCTATAATTAGTACTTACTCTTGTCGATTCATCATCCTTCTAACATTGCACGGGATACAATAAACCTGTAAACATGACTTCCAATCTAAGGTGTTAAGCTCTCTTTTGATTCGTTACACTTTTTAGGCGTCTCAAGTTAATACCTAACCCTTATACTTCACTTTATGTCTCTAGGTTAAGTAGCATCTAAATGCCTAACGCATCTACTATTTATTGGTCACTCTTAACTTTACCAAGTCTTCTTTTATATAAATATATATCCATATATATATAGGGTCGGTCAAAATCCTTTCACGAGTTGGCAATTATCCTTTATTGGTCAGTTTTCTAAGACGGCACCTATTTCCTAGAAAATGACCAATTTCAGTAATCTGAGTATCACTTGGATATTACTTTTCATATAACTCTAACCCTTTATTGTCTCGAATTCGTTAACCTTCCATCTCCGACTTCCAGCTTCCCGTGGATCTAGTTCATTTAAATTTCTACTAATTGTACATACTAACAGTACCTCGACAATCTAAAACATTCCCTAATAAGTCTTACATCTAAACTCCAAATTTCTACTCGATTGATCATATTTTAAACCCAAAAGAATTCATCATTTCTTACTTCAGTATATTTTCTACCCAAGATACTCACCCCCTTATAGTATGTCGGCCGTAATCTTTCCGTGAATTAACAATCGCCCTTAATTGATTAGTCTTCCCAGTCGATACTTATCTCCTAAAGATCGGTCAAACTTTGTATCATGAGTATTACCTTTCGTATGACTTTAACCTTTCATTGTTTATCCCCTCAATAATTAAATCTAAACTTCAATTCTTGAATATCGTTTTCACCTAGGTATTTCAAGCTCCACATAGATCTACGATCTACAAGGCTCGACTATATATATATATATATATATATATATATATATATATATATATATATATATATATATATATATATTTTTTTTTATATCTGCTTATGCGCACTATTACACCTTTGCAATTTAAAGCATCCTTCGATATGTTTATACCTAAGTTTCAAAACATCTACATTTCAAATCCCTCTCTGATTCGTCATCCTCTAAAGCTCCAAAGGTTCGTCAACTGGGGTACATTTCCATTTCTTTAAATCTTAGGTCTCATAAAATACACCCCTCAAATAGTAACTTGAATTCTAAGTGCATCATTTTCGTGATTAAGTCAAGCTCGTCCTATTAACGCATAACTCTCTTTCTATAGGCCTATGTCGTCCTGTATTTAACCTACTGTCTTCTCGTCGAAATTCTCCTAAGAGTCTTTCTTACTCAACTCCTACTATTCCCTTTTTCCTTTATTTCCCAACCTACTCCGATCTATCGCAACATTTTTTACGGTCAAATCCTTATGGTGATCTATCGTATCGTCTCGGTCGTCTCGATCATTCCCTCGACGCACCATATTTATAAATAAATCCTATAAAAATGTTTAAATAAACACTCTAAGAAACAGTAATTAAATAAAACTATAAACATACTTACAGTTGATGAAGAATGTCCGCGTAGTGGCTGTGCAGTCGAGCAGTCTACAGAACCGATTTTAAAACCCGGGGGCTTTGATACCATAAATGTAACGTCCCTAATAATAACCCTTCAATTACCGTACAAATTTTTCATTTTATACTCTAAACTTTAAACCTAGCGTTCGAGCGGAAATAAAACTTGAAATAATTTAAAACAATTATGTAAAAAAATTAAAGACATTTAAAAATAATTTACACTTAAAAACAATTTCCTCTTTCTTTCTTTCCTTTTCTCTTGCACCAACTACTCACTTCACAATTCAACATTTCCTTCGACACTTCAATACCATCGAACACTACATTCATCATAAAAACTTAAACTCAATCAAAACCCAACATTCACACGCTCTCGTAACCTCATCAAAACCGACTCAAAACGAAACTAAAATCATGTACATTTTCAGGAAAACGAACTGCGTGGATATGTTTAAAAACCAAGCATATCCCTCCTGTTTCAAAAGAAAATACCAAGCAGTTCCATTAAACTTTAGATAAAAACCTTAACAATACATTTTATAAACAGTTTGCCAAAACATTAGCACATCAAACTATCAACTAACCAGAACCAAACATTCCAAAAACCCTCAAAATATCTAACCATGAGTCCCACGGGTCAAAATGCGCCTCGACTGCGCCAACACACTCCCGCGACCATCCTCCGTCAACTGCATCACTCGTCCTCACCTTTGTCGAAGTCACCTACACCATACAACAAACTATGAGATAAAAATCTCAGTAAGCTCTACGTAAATGAAAATGCGTGCTATGCATATACTGTTCATAAACCATTCAATCGTTTTACCTTTTCGTTTTCCTTTTCGTTAACTTTTTCGTTTCCCTTTTCGTTTACCTTTTCGTTAGCCTTTTCGTTTACCTTTTCGTTTACCTTTTCGTTATCCTTTTCGTTTACCTTTTCATTTACCTTTTCGTTAACCTTTTCGTTTTCCTTTTCGTAAGCCTTTTCGTTTACCTTTTCATTTACCTTTTCGTTTACCTTTTCGTTATCCTTTTCGTTTACCTTTTCATTTATCTTTTCGTTAACCTTTTTGTTTTCCTTTTCGTTAGCCTTTTCGTTTACCTTTTCGTTTACCTTTTCGTTATCCTTTTCGTTTACCTTTTCATTTACCTTTTCATTAATCATGATGCATGAACAATTCATATCTTAAAGTAAACAACCACATATATACCATCAAGACGAAAACAACATAATCTATAAAATAACTAGTCCTAACTACCCATCCAAAACAATTTAAACAAATGCATCACCAAAACTCCTCGAGACGACATTCGACGTACGGTGTAGGCCAATCGGCCAGAGAAGATCACGAGAACTTACCTGTCTTCTGTAGCTCGCTGGGACTACTCGGTTACTTGCCCACCTACGGCTCGACCTACGACAAATATTCAAACTTCATTAAAATTAAGCCCACATTCACCAATTTACTTTCAAACTATTATTTATAGCCTACTCCAACTAAAACTAAATTAAACGGGCCACTAATTCGGATTTGGTAAAACGGACCCGAAACTTTGAACGCGCGTAACTTTTGCGTCGGATATCAGAATCGAACGATTCCAGCGGCCACGTACTTCTCTAATAACCTATTTTAACCTGCCAAAAGGAATTTAAAAACAATCGACCGTAGCTAGGTCAAATACAGCAAAACCCGAACTGCCCTAACCCGGAAATTTCACCATTTTCGGTTTTCCATCAATTCTCATCAATTTCCTCACCAATCAATTCCCCTCATACCTAATTAACATAAACTAACCAAAATTTAGAGGCTATTCACAGAAAACCCGAAATCCCCAATTCGGGATTCACTGAATTTCGCTCAAATTGAGCACCTCACGGCCAGGCGACTAAAGCCAGCCTAATGTCCGGCAATCCCAAGCCAAGACCGTCCAAAAACGGCCGGCGATCGGAGCTTAATCAAGCTCGTCGCCGTCGGCCTTGAACAGAACCAAAATAGGAGAGAAAAAGAGGCTTACCGTTCGGTTTGTGCGCGGAGATGGGCCGGAGCATGCTCGTCACCGCGGTCTGGCCGGAGAACGCCGGTGAACGGCGGTCGTTGTCGTCGGAGGGGCGTCGCACGGCTCGGCTCTCCCTCGCCTCTCCCTTGTTCGCTCTCGGCCACGAAGAACTGATTGGCGTCGACGCCATTCAGTTATTTTTAACTTAAAATTAATAATAATAGTAATAATAATAATAATAATTTCTAATATTAATTCTATTAAACATTAATATACCGTTTTGCCTTCCGTAAATCCCGTTAAATCCCGTATATCTCCACAAATTCACATTAATCGTTAGGACTCTAATAACACTTTCTTTTCGTAAAACGGACTTGATTTACTATTTTTACGAATTAATATACTAAAAGGCTAAAACGGGAACTCTAGCATTACTTTTCTCGAATTGGGTTTCTAAAATTTCACTTATTCTTCTACAAATCACCATAAATTTCTACGGTCCTAATAAAACTATCCGCTAGCAAAACTGACTTAATTTACTTATTTACGAAAATAGCCTTGGAGCGGAAACCCTAAAAACTCGGGTTTTACAAAATGCATCATGAATAACCTAAACTCAAAGCTGGTAAAGTCCTAACTAAAGAAATCATTCATGGATATTAGTTCAAGCCTCTGAGTCATATAGTCAAGCACCTAGTGTGCGTAGCTTAATCCTCACTGGCCCTGATGGCATTAGTATACTAAAACTACCAGACTCATACTAATGTCAGATTCTCAATCCTAACATTTAACAACACCTAGAATCCTATCACCAATGCCATAAATCAGAAAACTCAATAATATTACCATCATTTTAACATTTGTCCGATTCTAAATCTCCAAGCACCAACCAATAATCATTCAGAAATCTAAGGAAACTAGTTAGGAATCCTGTTCTTCGTGCATTCTCCAATTCAACACTAAACCCGAACTCCACTCACTCACAGCATTATCCAAAAACACACATTGCACTCTCTCTGCTATCTAGCCACTAAAATATTCAAGAAAACGAAGAGAAAACTTACCTAGTTTGAGGAATGAAGATCGGAGAGGGAGATCGCCGAAGCTCTGCTGTGCTTGAGCTGAATATCGAGAAGGGAAAATGAGGGGAAACAGTGGCGGCTAAACCTCATTAAACCCTCCCTTAAATACGTTATCCATTTATAAAATTGCTAATTACCCATTTGTCCTTGCATAGTTATTAACTTTCCTAATCACTTTCTCCCTCAATTCTTCCATAAAATTAACACATTATAATTGGCAATTAAATTTAGTTTAATAGAGCCGGGTGCTACACACTTTGAGCAGAGCTTCCAAATTAGTTGCCTTAGATTTCTGGAAGGCTAGAATGGAGTTTAGTGAAGATTTAATTAATGCTCGGTTTATGGTTTTAGGTTTGTGCAAACCCCTGAGGTAGACTTCAACCAAGTATTTTTTAGGAGACCAGGTAAGTAGAGTATGTCTGTGCCTTCGGGCCTACATCACAAAATAGTAGGTTTATACATGTTTGAATGTTTTCTGTATGTCATGCATCATGTTTTTGGAAAGAATACGAAAATGAATTTACATGTAAAGGCATGGTAAGGCATGAACAGATTGTAATAGACTAGCTATTAAGGGAACTAATCCGCCCCTTAACTTATGAACAGGATTTATAGCTTTGGGAAAATTGATCTGTTTCCCAATGGAATATAGGATCAGATCAGCTGTTAAGAGAACTAATCTACCCTTTAATTTATGAAGAGGATGTATGACTTTGGGAAAATTGATCCAATTCCCAATGGAACCGAGGGACCAGATCAGAGAAAGAATGTGAATGCAACTGAGACGTGAAAGTAGAAACTGTATGACTAGGATTTATGTTTCAGCATATCATTTCATTATTGCTCTACTTACTTAGCATTAGGCTAATATATGAGTTTTGTGATGTAGGTGAAGAAGCCTCAGAAGGTGTATTCTCTAAGCATGTTGAGGACTAGGCTGGTTGGGGGAGCACTTCAATGCCACGGTTTGGTATTCTGACGAGGCGGTTTAACTATTGTCTATATATGAAGTTTCAGTGGTTAAGTGTTTTGTGGAAGTGTGCAGAGGGTTTTAATAACATTAGTAGTTTTGATGTTTTTAACAACTTTATGGTTTTCTTGTTCTGAGTATGAAAAACATGATTTGGTATAGAGGTAGTTGCTTTGCTGGATGTTTTTAGAAAGTTGTGGAGTTATTTTGTTTTGAACAATTTTCAGTAAAATGTACAAGCTCTTTTGGTAGTCGGAGTTTTTCTTTGTAGAGTGAAAATGGTTGATATGCTGTTATGTTGAGTGTTATTGTCGATCGGTGGATGTAGTCAACCGGTGGACATTGAGTATTATTGTCTATCGGTGGATGTAGTCCACCGGTGGATGTGAGTAGTAGACTTTGTCGTTTTGTGATCGGTAGATGTGAGCGTAGAAGGGAGTATTAGGTTTTGTCGTTTTGTGACCGGTGGATGTGAGCGTAGAAGAGAGTATTAGGTTTTGTCGTTTTGTGATCGGTGGATGTGTAACACCCGGCTTTACGTGATTTGATTTATTCCAATATAAATGGCATTTTTGTAAATACCTCACACTAAGTCCGTTTTGCCAACGGAAAGTTTTAACGGAGCCCTAATAATAAATTGAAATTTATGGTGAAATATGAAAATTTGGAGAAATTGGATCGTTAGTTAAATAACAAGATAAGTGGAGAAACAAATAGAAATTAAGTGGAGGGGCAATTAAGTAATTTTGCAAGCCAAATTTTAATAAAAACTCAAAATCCCTCCCCCCCCCCCCCCTCACACTTACACGATTTTCTCCTGCCTTCCTCTCTCTCCCTCACGGTGATTTCTTCCCTCCCCTCGCGCGTTTCTTCTCCGACGACTGAAGCATCCTCTGATCGACTCCGGTTCCTCGCAATTTCTTCTCCAAACATCACTCTAGGTAAGGTTCTACGATTTTAGAAAGTTTATTGGTAGTTTTCGGGTTGAAAACGGTTAGGGTTAGTTAGGGTTTTCGTAGAAAACGTGAAATAGAGTTTGAAATCGATAGGTTAACCGTATTTATGGCTCTAAGAGGCGTATTTATGGTTATTGGTTGAAGTTTAATGGTTTAATTGAGGTTGTTCAGAAGTTTGGTAGTTGGAAGGTTTTTTTAAAACTCCATTAATGGAGGTTTGGAAATTCACGAGCACGAGTTGCTCGATAAAATGCCTCAATGAAGTGTTTTAGAGTTTAGGAGATTTTCTTTAGCTAGGAGTTTGTAATTTTCTAAAGTCGATAGTTTAGAATTGATTTAAATGACGAATGTTGTGCATTGCCTTAGGTAAACAACGCTCGTGGACGGAGCTCAATGTGCAACAGAAGCGAGATAAGTCTTCGTGATTTGTTTGGCCGTCTTGGCCTACACCATAAGAATGTACGTTAAATAGAGGAATTGGAGATATATTACTTTTGGGTAATTAGAACGGGTAGTTAGTTTTAGGTTTGGTTAGGTTGTTAATTGTTTAGTTTATTGTTTGTATGTTTCTATTTCATTCATGGCTAATAATTGTTCACGCATCATTGTTTTCAAAAAGGGCATGAAAAGGAATTTCTATGCATGTTTTTACAAAACGAAAAGGTAAACGAATGTAATAAAAGTCACGTCGGTGGCGGTGATTCAGACATGGCTGTCAGATGAAGCATGTTTTCCCCTCGGTTAGATACGAGGGGCTATCCAATCGACGAATGTGTCACTCCTATCTAGCGAGAGTGAAGCCCCGGTGACATAAATGAAATGATTAGCGGAAAGGTAGGACACATTATTTATGAACTGTACATGCATAGCATTGGCATTCACGTGCATTCACGCAGATTTACTGAACCTCTAGCTCACATTTTTATTTATATGGTGTAGGTGATTTTGAGACAGGTGAGGAAGATGTCCCTCCGCTTGAAGTATGAGCACGTTGAAGGAGGATGGCCCGTGAGAGTGCACTGGCAGTCGGTGCTTATTTTGACCTGTGGGGATGTAAGTAAGTTTTTGGGATTTTGATAGATAAAAACGTAGGAAAAATTGTATAGATAACCAATTTTAGGATGTTTGGTGACTTGATAGATAATATATAGTGTTTTGTAGTGTTTACGATATTTTCAAACAGGGGAAAATGTTAAACTTTTAAACAGAATCACGCAGTTCGTTTTTATGAAATTTGGTTACATTTTAAATATGCTTTGAGTCTATTTTTGGGCGATTGATGTGTATAGTGATAATAGAGAGTTGAAGTGTTGGATATGGGCGGTGTTTAAGTGTTTTTAGTCGGAGAAATTAAGGGTGAGAAGTATAGAAATTATGAAGTGGTGGGGTTAGAGTGTGCAGGAGATGAAGACGTAGGAGAAAAGGGGGAGGCGACCGATCGCGGAAGGAAAGGAGATCGAACGCAGAACTCTCTGGTTTTTCCAGAGAGTTTGGCGATTGTACGCAGGAAGAGGGGCGTACGATCGGTTTGCAGGTCGGGTTACGTGTTCTGAAAGCAGAACGTAAGCCGATCGATCGGCTGTCTTCAGTCGATCGATCGGTTGTGAGAAGAGCGATCGATCGCCCGTTGAGGGGCTGATCGAGCGCCCCTTGTTTTCTCGCGCCTTGACATTTTTGCCCTCGATTTTGCTTGGCTGATTTCCCCTATTGATTAATGGTTGTTATTTAAATGTTTTCTTTATGTTTTCTTAAATGATTTTTAATGGTTTTCATTCTATCAACGATTTAAATTTTCTGCTTTAACGTTATAGGGTTTACTTAGGTCGCAAAAAAAAAAAAGAAAAAAAAAGAAGAAGAAAAATTTTATATGGGGAATTAAGGGAATACTATAAGGGTCGTTACAGGATGTGAGCGTAGAAGTGAGTATTAGGTTTTGTCGTTTTGTCTATCGGTGGATGTGAGTAATAGATTTTGTCGTCTTGTGATCGGGAGATGTTAAGTGTTACTGTTTACCGGTAGATGTCGTGTGTTATTATCTATCGGTGGATGTAGTCTACCGGTAGATGTTGGATGAAGGAGTCGAATGTTACTGTTGAGCGGTGGACGTGAGCGATAGATGTGAGGAGTCGACGTGTAGTTCGGCAAATGCGAGCGGTGGACGTTAGCAGTGGACGCGAGAAGTCGACGTGTCATTTTTGCTGACGCGGTTTAGCGGTAGAGGTCTTGTTTCTGCTTTCGCCGCTGGCACTGTTTGGCGGTGGGTGTCTTTTATTTTATGTCTATCGCTGGAACTATTCAGCGGTAGAGGTGTCTGTTTTCTTTTCAACCAACAGTCTTTAATGTTTTAATTAATTAATAAATGTTGTTTTATACAAATATTTTTCCGCTGCAAGTTTTGACATTATTTCAAAGTCAAATTTTTACCGTTGAATGAAGTTTTAAAATTTACCCAAAATGTCATGGTTTAGTTCAGTATTCTGTGTAGCGAACCGGGTTCAGAAAACCCAGGGCGTTACAGTTAGTGAAATGAGTAAATGTTTGACTAAAAATTTTCTCTTTATTAATAACAAATAGTTCAGGTTCATGCATGAGTGTGATGGTCTGAGTTAAGATTAATTATGATAATTACAATTATGATAATTAAATGTGATTAAAATGGTAATAAACCATGGTTAGCAAAGATGAGTTGGATAAATCATTACACTAGGTGGTAAATTGGATGTGATGACTTTGAGAAAGAAATTGACCAATTAATTGAAAGAACATTTTTAAACCAAAAATAGGTATACCTTAAGTTATCAATTGGTGTAGAAATTAAATCAATTGTAGATAAGATTATAGAGATATTAAAATTTCCACGAAAGTTAATGAAGTGTTGTGTATAAGCAAAGTCAGTATTTGATGTTAATTGAAAAAGTTATTGTGTATAAAAATTTAACCCTTTTTAAGATAACCAAGTAGATACCTTAAGATACAAATTGGCTTAGGAAGTGAGTCGATTGGATATGAGGATAAAAAGTTATGCACGTGTAAAGTTAACACATCTTATGAGGAAGTAGTTAAGTCGTGACTATTCATTTCGTTAATTAATAATAGATGCTTGAGTTTGAATTGAGGAGTGTACAACATGTCATATTTACCCCATTGGACTTGAATTACCATGTCAAGGAATGAAATCTATCATCCAATGTGATAGTGCCATGGTCGCTTCAAGATTAATGACTAATTATGAGATTAAAGTGTAATTAAAGAGTAATTAAAGTTAATTAATTATGATTAATTGTGTTAATCATTAAAATTAGCTTAATACTAATAAAAATTAATTACTTTTAAACTAAGTATGATTTAGAGATAATAAATCATGATATTTTTTAAAAATATCTATGGATAAGAGGGTAATCTTTTCACATGGTAAAGTTTGAAAGACAAAATGGATAAGAGGGTAATTTTTTCCTAAGGAGTGCTGATAATGTTTATCTAATTTCGTGCTAATCCATATCTGAAGAAAGGGATAGAATAAAAGAGAAAGAGAGAAGGGAGAAAAGGTAGAGAAAAAATGGGAAAATAGAAATTGAAGGGGAAGAAGTGTGAATTGATTCACAAACCCTTAAGAAAGTTGTCCTTCGTGAAAAATGATCAATTTGAGATAAGAATCAAGTCTTGAAAGTAAGCCAAGAATGATGTGTCAAGAGGAGTCATCACTAGATCACGAGCCAAATCCTTGGCCGAGCCTTTAACTAATGAGTACGCTCTTTTTGTAGGTGAAGCATCCTTTGAAGACTTGTAGATGGAGCCAAGTCAATTAGACTTTGAGAAGTCTTTCCACTTGCTAATATGAGAGCAACCCTCGGCCATCCCAAAAATGGAAGAAGGAATTTGTCTTCCTTGAAACAACTTATGTAATTGATCACCTAGTTTGTTTCTTTAGTTACTTTTGCCTCCTTGTTGTTTGGCCCAACACTCTTAACAATTAGGGGACTCTTTTTAGTTTTGTTTTGTGAAAGAAGGGACCACTTGAAAGTGACATTTGGAGAAAGGAGTGGCTTTGCCAAAATTGGCCAAGCCTTTATGTACTCGACTAGGTGTACTAGCCGAACACACCTCTTTTGTTCCCTCCTTGTGGCTACTCTTTGGGAACCCTAATTTGTAAAGTGATACTTAAACCATTCTTTTTGGCTACTGGAGGCAGGTTAGCTGTATGCAAAAATTGAAGAACCATTATTCCCCTAAACCTTGAAGCTTTTCGGCATCAAGTTCTCAATCCATTCAGCATCAAGTCCTTAATCCATTCAGTGAGTAATATTTGATTGTATTGTTGTTGTTGGTTTCCAATTTGTGAGATCCAAAATGGTACAATTTCTATTGCAACCTTCCTCGTCCCTTTCTTGTCGTGGAGAATCACTAGCCAGATTGTATTTCCACTCTTATCCAAGGCTAGTTGGAGTGTTTCCTTTCAAGAATGAGCAAAATCTTGAGAGATGCTGTTATTACCTCCTTGAACCTGCAAACACTCTTTCATCCATAACTTTTCATCCACAGCAATTCAACCTCTGATTTTTAGATGTCATTTCCATCACACAAAACGTAAGTTTTCATTAAAATTTCAGCGCATTTGAAGTTCATTTGAAAAAGTTGTGCATTGGCAAAATAGAAGCATTTTTTGCCAAACAGTTTTTGATTTGTCGAGAGTTTTGTGCTTCAACTTCCAAGTCTTAGTTAAAGCACGTCAATGAAGGAGATAAAAGAGGTAAGAATTCTACTTAGTTTTGTTTTGTGAAAGAGGGGACCACTTGAAAGTGACATTTGGAGAAAGGAGTGGCTTTGCAAAAATTGGCCAAGCCTTCATGTACTCGACTAGGTGTACTTGCCGAACACACCTCTTTTGTTTCCTCCTTGTGGCTGCTCTTTGGGAAGCCTAATTTGTAAAGTGAAGTGGTACTTAAACCACTCTTTTTGGCTACTGGAGGCTGCTTAGCTGAATGCAAAAATTGAAGAACCATTATTCCCCTAAACCTCGAAGCTTTTCGGCATCAAGTCCTCAATCCATTCGGTGAGTGATATTTGATTGTATTGTTGTTGTTAGTTTCCAATTTGTGAGAGCCAAAGTGGTACCATTTCTATTGCAACCTTCCTCGTCCCTTTCTTGGCATGGAGAATCACTAGACATATTGTATTTCAACTCTCATCCAAGCCTAGTTGGAGTGTTTCCTTTCAAGAATGAGCCAAATCCTGAGAGGTGCTGTTATTACCTCCTTGAACCAGCAAGCACTCTTTCATCCATAACTTTTCATCCACAGCAATTCAAGCTCTGATTTTTGGAGGGCATTTCCGTCACACAGAAAGTAAGTTTTCATTAAAATGTCAGTTCATTTGAAGTTCGTTTGAAGAAAATGTGCATTGTAAAATAGAAGCATTTTTGGCCAAACAGTTTTTGATTTGCTGAGAGTTTTGTGCTTCAACTTACAAGCCTTAGTTAAAGCACGTCAATGAAGGAGATAAAAGAAGTAAGAATTCTACTTTGTTGATTTACTTAAATTATGTTGTTACATAGTTTAAGTGAAAAAAGTTGCATAATTAGAATAGATGTTGATATATCTTATTGACATGGTTTCTAATTATTTGTATTTGGTTATTAAAGGTAAGAATTTGAGGTGTTTTTATGGGTAAGAATCTCTAACCTAAGTGTTTTCCAAACTAGATTTATTTTTCATGGTTTAGGTTAACCGAGATGCATTATGTTGATATATATTGGTATTCATTGATGATGATGGTTTGGCGGGTTATATTGGTTGAATTAAAGATATCAAATTGAGATGTGTGGTTAAATAAAGGCATGAAAGTAATTTACTTTGATTAGTAGAATGTTAAAAATTCATAATGGTTGAATCATGCAATAAGAATGATTGGCTTTCAGTAAAATAGAGTGTCAATGCACATTTCAAGGATTGTGTTCATAATTATAATCCTAGATTGGATTTTAAGGTTTTAGGCATGAAAAACATTTTAACATCGTGAGAAATATATTTTGGGACGGGCTTCCAATATCCACAGTGGCACACTGAGTAGTAAGAAAAAAGGAAATTTGCATTGGGATAGGACTTTCAAAGTCCAAGGAGGACGTTCTGAAGAATATGAGAGTGAAAAAGTGTCAAAGGATCGGGCTTCCATTGAAGCGGGCTCTATTAATAGTCTGATCTTAACGACTTCCATCAAATTTGAGTCATCTTCTTAAAATATAAAGTCACAAAACCAATCCAGCACTATGTCGATAGTCCAATGGCACTCAGATTCTTTTGCATCCCCCTCAATCAGTTTTCAGCAATATGAGGGTCAACTCTACCCACAAACACTAGTGGGTTTATAAGTCCAAACTCCCTTTAGAAATTAATGCAGCATGTCACCAGATCCTGAACATCGCTATCTCTAGGTAATTCTCAACTGGATCCCTCAGGGCTACAAGAGGTTCATTCGATTGGGACTCAGCCGTCTGCATATAGGTGTTGTAGGAGCACGATTTCACTGAGCTTTTTTTTGGAGACATTTACAAATTTCTTGTATATTACGACATTATTAATCTTATTGATCTCACTTTCAAAATGTTAATCTGGATTTTATACTAAAAATTTTGTCACGCCCTATGGGAGATCTAACACAACAATTAGCGACCTAAAGAGAACCTAACCGTCTGACCCTTTATTGTTATTTTGATGTAAACAGTAGAAGAATAATGAAACTAGAAGCCAGTGCCCAAAAACATTGGGTTATCGTGCAAGTCCAATAAAGACATAAAATATAGTACGATAATACAAATCCAAAATAATTGTGGTCGAAATAAAAAATAAGATAAAAGTCTAACAAAAGTGAATAATCTAACAATAGTCTAACTTTACTAAAATAAAACTGTCAAAATGTATTAAAGTTAAGAAAATAAAAATCGAGCTCATCGTGTAACGCCCCTGAACCCGCCTTGTAACACCTGCAAATATAGATTTAATTAAATTATGGATCTTAGAATTATCTAAATTAGATAATTGTTCAGGTATTCTAATTGGAGAAATTAAGCCAGGTACGGGGTGAGGGTCAATTTAGGAAAATGTATAATTTACGAGATTTAACCAAATTCGAATGGTCGAAAACGAGAGAGCAAAACGGTATATTAATGTTTTAACAGGAATTAATATTATTATTAATTTACTATTATTTGTTTTTAAATTAAAACAACTGAATGGCGATCGACGCCATTCAGTGTTCTTCGTGGCCGAGCGCGAATAAGGGAGAGACGAGGGAGAGGCGAGCGACAATCGACGACCGTTCAACGTCGTGGTTTCCGACGTTCTCTGGCCAGACAACGGCGGCGAACCATGGGCTAGCGTCTCCGGCTGACTCCGCGCACTAACAAACCCGGTAAGTTGGTTTTTGCCCTGTTTTGTGTTCGGTCTGTGCTGGGGATCGCCGAGCTACTAGAGCTCTGATTGCCGGTCGTTTTTGGCTTCCCTTAGCGTCTGATTGTTGAGCTCAATGCCGGCAAAGATTGCCGAGCAACAGGGAGCTTGGATTGAGCCAAAATCTGAGAACCCCTTTCTCTGAGCTTCGGGTTTCTTGTGTGAAACCTTGATTTTTTGTTTGATTATGTTAATTGGATGTTAGAGTAGTTGATTGGTGAGGAATTGGATGAGAATTGATGAGAATTGATGAAAAACTAGAAAAGGGGAAATTCCGAGTAAAGGGCAGAATCAGGTTTTTCTATTTTTGACCTAGCTACAGTCGTTTGTTTTAAAAATATTTTTGGCAGGTTAAAATAGGTTATTAGAGGAGTACGTGGCCGCTTGAATCGTTCAATTCCGATAACCGACGCAAAAGTTACGCGCATTTGAAGTTTTCCCCAAAACATTTTCCGACATTTCTCACTACCCGACACGAGAAAATCCCGAAAAACCGACTCCAAAAGCTTAACAAAAACGTGAAGACAGTTGAAAACCCAGGTCGTTTTCTCTACAAAAAATCGAGCGGCATAACGACTAAAGTTTTGAAATCCACAAACCTGAAAATCAAATACTTTATAAAACATATCCAAAACCATAAGAGGTGATGTCCGAAAATTTCATGCCTTAGCTTGTTTTCTTTCCAAATTTCATAATTTAGATGTTGAATGGGTTAGTTTAGGTTGTTTTTAGGGGTAGGTTTGAGATTGGAAGGGAGTTATTGAAAAACTGGTTTTGTTGAGTAAGAACACCGGTACTGTTTTCGGCATTTTTGTTCGGCCAAGTTATTTGGTTGAGGAATTTTGGTTTTAATGGATAGTAGACGTGTATAGGTTTATGGATTGGGGTGGCACGTTGAAATCCGTTGAAAAACGAGTAAGTTATAGCCGATTGAAGTTTGGACACCGAAATGTGAGAAAAATCGAGTTTTTGGTGATGTTGTGTTTAAATTTGTAAAGTTTGTTAAATGGTTGTTAGTTTTAGTTTAGGTAGTTCCTTAGACTTTCTTAAAGTGTTATTAAGTGATTTTTCTCTTAAATATGCTAGGTCGACGTGCAAATATTAGGGTTAGCCGAGCGAACAAATACGAACACGTGCAGGAGTCCAGGTAAGTATTGGTTGTTTGCGTTTTACTTTCGGGCCTACACCTTGGGATGGTAGGGAATTGTTATTTGTTTGATTGTTGTGTTTTGTTTTATGTTATGCATCTGTATTCACATGCATCATTGTTTTCTCGAATTACGAAAAAACATGAGTTTTGAGCATGGTTTTGAACGGTGAGTTGAAACGTAAAAGGGGTTGTGTGAGGTTGAAAAGTAAGGGGATAGTGTAGTGCCAGCTTGGGAGCGAGACTCGGATGGAAACACATCTTGGCAGTGAGACTCGGATGGAAACACATCTTGGGAGCGAGACTCGGATGTGATTAGGTAGTGCCATATTGGGAGCGAGACTCAGATGGAACTGCATTTTGGGAGCTAGCTCAGATGTGTGCCAGGGAATAGGGTAGTGCTGTTTTGGGATCTAGACTCGGAGGTATGCTCCAGGTCTTGCACACCTGGGTCAAAGTGTGGCCATCCTAGATGGTAAAAGGATGTGTGCATACTTGATCCACATCGCTAGGTGACAGATTAACAAAACGGGAAAGAAACGAGTACAACAGAGCGAGTAGAAACTGCATATGTTAGGAGTTGATCATGCATTGTTTTGAATTGCATTACTCCCTACTTACTAAGCATTATTCTTATGTTTTGTGTTTTGTGGTGTAGGTGTCGACTGGATTACAGGTGAGGGCTTTGAAGAAAGCTAGGATTGGGACGCAGTCGGGGATGTACGCGGTATGCCGGTGCAGGCAGTTGTCAGGGCGTCTCGACCATGATCTTCGGGAAGTTGTGAGAGATTTGGTATTTTGATTGTATATAGTTTTCCTAACTATTTTTAGTTAAATGTTTGTAGAATTTAGTCGTTTTATTTGGTCGTACGATTGGACTGGTTTGTATAAATTGGTGCTCTTATAGACTATTGTAAATGTTGTTTTGGAATGGTTTCCAAACCCTAATGAATCTCCACCAAAAACTCATTAAAACATCACAAATCTACTCCTAATTTCATCCTCATCAAAACCCAATAAAAACTAACCTTAAAATCTTGTAAGATGAAGAAAATGTGGAGAACCCTAGCAATGGAGGCTGGTCTTCGTGGAGGAGAAAAGGGAGAAGATGATAACTTTTTGCCATTAAACCATCCACTTTACCAATTTAAAAAAAAAACCAACTTTTCCTCTTTTGATTTTTACCACAAAAATTCACCAATTTCTAAAATAACCCCACCATTTTCTTTCTCCTCCTTTCCTCACGTTGAAACCCCACTCTTCCCTTACTTTTCATCAAATTTTCTTCCCATTGGTTCATTCCCTTTTTGACTTTTCAACCATCTTTTCTTCTCCTTAAATGCTATTGACTTTTCAACACTTTATTCTTCCTTTGCATCCTACTCTTTCCAACGTGATTTCTTCCTCTTTCAAGCCCTTCTAATCACTTTTAATTACTTTACCTTTTTAACCAATTATTTCTTCTCTTTGACTTTTCAAACACTCATCTCATTCTTTCTCTTTTTATCAAACAACCACTCATCTCACATTGAAGCCTCTTCTCACGTTGAAGACTCTTCATTTCTTTAAAAGTCCAATTCTTTCTATTGGTTCAACTATCTTTTGACTTTTCAACTCAATATTAATCAAATCTCTAAACCATTCCAACGTGTAAACATCACTCATTCCCCACTTTTATTTCTTTTATTTATTAAATCAATAAATCAATAATACTTTACACCTCAATCACTTTATGTTTTCTCACCAATTTCTCATCTAACTTTGCTTTCCTTCCCATAGCTATTAAACACTCATATTATAATCTAATCTAAGGCTACGCACGTTATAGAAATTTTTCGGGTCTTACACATCGGTTGCTGAGGACTTCCTTGACTAAAACCTAAAAGGTGAGAGTCATTTGGGTGACTTGACTAAACCTAATAGGCATAAAATTTTACACTATGCTTTAAAGTTTGGACTAAACCTAAGCACGCACGTAGTTCTGTGGTGATGGCACGGGGCATGAATTCCGGATCTGGGTGCGCGCATTTCGTGCTGTCTTGTAGCCCTTTGGTGTTTTTTAGGCCTTTTTTTGTCTTTCCTTGCTCCTTAAACTTGTAATGGGTCCTCTCATGCCTTGTATTGGATCATGGTCTTTGGGCTTGAGCTTGGGGGCACCTTGGATGTCATCACTTTGGTTCTACCGACAATGTTCAATTGATGTCAAGTCCTTCACACTTGATTCAAAGGTGTTCTTAAGTCTTAAATATGGCTCGTTGATGGATCTCGGGTTGTCAATCCTTGTCTTTATCATCACTTTAAGATAAAACGTAAAAGATCAAATCGATAGTTTTGTTTCTAGCAATAGGGTCAAGCTCCTTTGCTTGATAATTTTATTTTTGTCAGCAAAGTTCGATTGGGGTCAAGTCCTCATACTGGATCCAAACGCAGTTCGTAGTCTTAAACACACATTGTTAAAGGTTCTCAAGTTCTCAATACCAGTATTTCTCATCATTTTAAGTTAAAACCTAGAAGATTAAATGGATAGCTTTGCTTCTAACTACGAGTTTAGTTAGGGTCAAACTCGTTTGCTTGATAACTTTCATTCCATCAGCAATGTTCGATTGAGGTCAAGTCCCTCATACTTGATTCAAAGGTCTTCCTAAGTCTTAAATACGCGTCATTAAAGGGTCTCGGGTACTCAATCCTTGTGGTTCTAATTAGTTCAAGATAAAATCTAGAAGAGAAAAGTGATACCATTGGTCCTAACCACAAGTTTGGTTAGGGTTAAGATCCTTTCCTTGATAACTTTGTTTCCGTCAGCAAAGTTCGATTGGGGTCAAGTCCCTCATACTTGATTCAAAGACGTTCCTAAGTCTTAAATAAGCATCTTTGAAGGGTCTCGGGTTCTTAATCCTAGTGGTTCTAATCTCTTCAAGATAAAACGTAGAAGATCAAATCGATAGCTTTGTTCCTAACCACAAGTTCGGTTAGGGTGAAGTTCCTTTGCTTCATAACTTTGGTTCCTTCTACAATGTTCGATTGATGTCAAGTCCCTTATACTTAATTCAAAGGCATTCCTAATGATGGAAACAAAGTTATCAAGCAAACGAGCTTGACCCTAACTGAATTTGTGGTTAGAAGCAAAGCTATCAATTTGATCTTCTAGGTTTTATCTTGAAGAGATTATAACCACGGAGATTGAGAAACCCAGACCCTTCAACGATGCTTATTTAAGACTTAGGAATGCCTTTTAATGAAGTATAATGGACTTGACCCCAATCGAACATTACCAATGGAAACAATGTTATCAAGCAAAGGAGCTTGACCCTAACCGAGCTTATGGTTAAAGCAAAGTCATCAATTTGATCATCTAGGTTTTATCTTGAAGAGATTAGAAACAAAGGAATTAAAAACTCAAGACCCTTTAATGACGCATATTTAACACTTAGGAACGACTTTGAATTAAGTATGAAGGACTTGACCCCAATTGAACTTTTCCATCTTAACCCTTATTGAACTTGGTGCTAGAAGCAAAGCTATCGATTTGTTCTTCCAAGTTTTATCTTGAAGTGATGAGAACCACTGCTATTGAGGACCCGATACCCTTCAACGATGTGTATTTAGACTCAAGAACGCCATTGAATCAAGTATAAGAATTTTAACACCAATCAAACTTTGTCGACGGAAACAAAGTTATCAAGCAAAGGCGTTTGACTCTAACCGAACTTGTGGTTAGAAGCAAAGCTATCAATTTGATCTTCTATGTTTTATATTGAAGTGATAAGAACCAACGGTATTGAGAGCTCGAGACTCTTCAACGACGTGTATAAAAAACTTAGGAATGCATTTGAATCAAGTATGAGGGACTTGACCCAATCAAACTTTGCTAACAGAAAAAAAGTTATCAAGCAAAATAGTTTGACCCTATCCAAACTTGTTGCTAGAAGCAAAGCTATCGATTTGATCTTCTATGTTTTATCTTGAAATGATGAGAAGCATGAGGATTGAGAAACCGAAACCCTTCAACGACCCATATTTAAGACTTAGGAATGCGTTTGAATCACGTATAAGAGATTTGACCTTAATCAAACTTTGCTAACAAAAAAAATGTTATCAATCAAACGAGCATGACCCTAACAAAACTTGTTGCAAGAAACAAAGCTATCAATTAGATTTTCTAGGTTTTATCTTGAAGTGATGAGAACCACTGGTATTGAGAACTCGTGACCCTTCAACGACGTGTATTTAAGATTTAAGAATGTGTTTGAATCAAGTATGAGGGACTTGATCCCAATCAAACTTTGTTGATGGAAACAAAGTTATCAAGCAAAAGAGCTTGACTATAACTGAACTTGTTACTAAAAGCAAAGCTATCAATTCGATCTTCTATGTTTTATCTTGAAGTGATGAGAACCACGGGTATTGAGAACTCGTGACTCTTCAAAAATGTGTAATTAAGATTTAGAAATGCCTTTAAATAAAGTATGAGGGACTTGACCTTTTATCAAACTTTGGTTGAGGAAAAAAAGTTATCAAGAAGTTTGACCCTAACCGAAGTTGTGGTTAGCAGCAAAGCTATCGATATGATCTTCTAGGTTTTATCCTAAAGATATTAGAACTAGGGGGATTGAGAACTCAAGACCCTTCAGCGACGTGTATTTAAGACTGAGGAAAGTCTTTGAATTAAGTATGAGGGACTTGATCTCAATAAAACATTTCAGATGTGACCAAAGTTATCAAGCAAAGGAGTTTGACCATAACCGAACTTGTAGTTAAAAACAAAGCTATTCATTTGATCTTCTAGGTTTTATCTTGAAATGATGAGAATCACTTGTATTGAGAACTCGAGACCCTTCAACGACGCATATTTAAGACTCAGAAATGCATTTGAATCAAGTATGAGGACTTGACCCCAATCCAACTTTGTTAATAAAAACAAAGGAGATTGACCCTAACAAAACCTGTGGTTAGAAACAAAGCTATCGATTTGATCTTCTCACACATAATGAGTTGTGTGGGTGGCTAGGATGTAGTCCTCGCGGTGTTAGAGGTGCTAAGGGTCTAGTTTGGTTTAGTTATGTAATAAGCTAAGTTGAATCAATTTAGATTGATTCCAATAATTTAAAGAGGAACCAAACCCAAAATGATGTTTGGGTTCCTAATATAAAAAGAAATATTTTTTAAATTTTGTAATTGAATGAATTTCATCAATAAGTGTATATATTTAACCAAAATAAACTAAACAAAGTAGAAAAGTCATTAAGCTACAATAAAACTAGAAAATACAGACCCAAAAAAAATATTGTGTAAAGATACAAAATGAGAAGAGCTTGATGCTAAAATCTTTGACCTTGGGAAATCGATAGGAAGTCTAAGGAAGTTTTTATTAATTTTGCAAATTTTGATGTATTTTCAAATAAGGTGCACTTTCCCTCTAGAAAACCCAGAATAAATCGGTTATGTAGCGCCGCCGAACCCGCCCCGGCTCGATGTGCTACTTGGCTCATACCTCCAACGTTTAAAACGATGTTAAAATAATTTTTGGTAAAAATTTTGACTCGGTTCTCAGGTTTTTCGAACCCTCGAAAATTAGTTAAAGAACGTGCGTAAAATGTGTGCCAAACGTGTAGGAAAATATCGGGTTAAAACATATTTGAAGAAAATAGCATTTAAATTTTTTTTTTTAAAAACACAGCCGATTGATCGGCTAAAAACGCCGATCGATCTGCTACCCCTCGGGTTGCCCGATCGATACCAACATCTCCTGCCGATCGATCAGCTGCCTGTAGCCGATCGATCGGCTACTCCTCGGTCTCTAGCATCACCTTCACCTCTTTTTCATTCTTCCTCCATCAAAATTTACCATCAACTTATTAACATTTACCCCATACCATCTCTCGACATTCCCTACTACTGGACTCGTAAAAATCCCATAAAAAACACAACTCAAATCTTTCAACAAAAATGTGAATATGCTTATAATGAAAGTCGTTTACTTTTAAAGAAAAATGAGCATCATAACGACTAATTTTTATAAACCCCAAAACATTTAAAACAAAACAATATCTATACAACAATCTCCAAAACACCAACCAGATAGAACAAAAATACCAAAATAACAAAAAGTACCCATCACTCACAACTCCCCGAAGACCATGGTCAAGACGCCCTGACAAATACCTGCACCGGCATGCCCCGTGCGTCGCCGACTACTCCCTAGTCTTGGGCTCCCTCAACTAGCTCACCTGCTACAATATCACCACCTACACCACAGAACACAATACGTAAGTCTAATGCTTAGCAAGCAGGGAACAATGCATACAAAAACATAATGCACACCACACCCACACCCTCACACACAATCCTAACACATGTGGTTTCTAACTCTCAATTGTGTTCATCTCGTTGTCGTTTTGTTACTCTCTACTTTCACATGTGAGTCAAGCAGATGCCTATCCAATCAGGATGGTCACGCGTTGACCCTGTTGTGCCAGATTCGAGGCACACATCGTGTTCACACACGGGACGGCCATACACGATCTTCTCCCACGTCGATCAATGAACCTCGTTCATAATCACGACAACTTACATACTTTCAACTGTGACTCTCTTGTAGACACCTCCCGAATTGCCATTCTTTCAGACACTAATTCGCGACCATGTGACTCAACAAGAAACTTCCGTGCATCTTTTGTGATAACCTCCCGAATTGCCATTCTTTCAGGCACTATTCGCGATGAGGCTTCTCCACAAGAGATCACCACACATCTTTTGTGGAACCCTCCCAAACTGCCATTCTTTCAGGCACTATTCGCGATGAGGCGACTCCACAAAAGGTCGCATTGCCTCACATATCTTTTTATCTTTACATATCACTCTCACAGTTTGCAAACGATGCTCAAAACATATATTTCGTAGTTTGAAAACTATGATGCATGTCACATACAATGCTCAACACAAGACAAAACAAAACAACCAAGCAAACATTTCCCTACCGTTCCATGGTGTAGGCCCGAAGGCAAAATCACAGACATCCGCTACTTACCTGAACTCCCACACGTGTTCGTATTTGCTCGCTCGGCTAGCCCTAATGTTTGCACGTCAACCTAGTATATTCAAGGAAAAATCACTTAATAACATCCTAGGAATTTTAAGGATTACCTAACTAAGACTAATCAACACAATTAACTAAATTTAAAACACAACACCACAAAAACCCGATTTTCCTATAATTTCGGTGTACAAACTTCAATCGGCCATAACTCTCTCGTTTTTCATTAGATTTTGACGTGCCACCACATTCCGTAAATCTCTACACGTCTACTATCCATTAACACAATCTATTTAACCAAACTAAAAAAAATGGCTGATCAGATTCTGTGTTCAACAGAATCGGCTTTCTTTCTCTAAAAAATCGATTTGTCACCTAATCACCTAAAACTCCTTATCTTCCTATAAAATCAACTTAAACCAATCTATGTAATATCTAAACCACTAAAAGTAGCAAGAACACTCAATAATAAAAGAGAAATTTTGGACCTCACCCATTAGGGTTTATCAACATAACCTAAACTCTTTTTTTTCATTCATAATCAAAAGAATAAACATTAACTTAGAAAGATCCAAACTCTTACCTTAGAACTCTAGAGAGAGTAGGGTTTTGGTAGAAAAGAAAATCTGTAGAAGGGAAGAGAAAGGGGAGTTGCTGCCGAGAAGAAAAAACCACCATTTACATTGAAATATTGTTTTCTAAAAGGGATAAGTATCACCTACCTACTCTAAAATTTTCCCAAATTACCCTTCAACCAACAAAACCTCAAAGTCAAACTTTTCACTCCTTATCTCTTCTTTCAACGTCAGCCATCTACTTCTTTCACACATAAATTGATTTTTTTTTCTTCTTCTTCTTCCTTCTTCACGTGGTCCCCATATTTCCTTCTTCATCTACAAGGTTTGACTTAATCAAACCTAACATACCTCTTTATTCTATTAACATTTCATATAAAATAAATAGGTCTTCTTTCTTTCTTTTTTTTTCCAGTAATTATCAAATTTGCAAAGAAGTTTGACTTTTCAAACATCACTTTTGTCTTTTGAATTTCCAACTTTTCAACACTCTTTTCTCTTCCTCATTTCCCCACGTGACACCCTCCCTTTAATCACTTTTCTTTCACTTAATTTTCCTTTATCAAAATGTCAACACAACACAAATTTCCTAACTACACTATTCTATTAAATTTTCACTCCAATTTTGCTTCCTAATACGACTTGCTATGATAACTTTAAAACTATTTTTAAACTCTCCTAATCTTTAAATCTAAAAGCTAAGCATGTTATAGGAATTATCCGGGTGTTATAAGTTAATTCTTTTCTTTACAAATTTGTGGATATGTGGTTTAGGCATGACCGATCCGAAGCACCTTAGAACTGAGTCGGGACATATGGATTTCAAGTACAATTCAAATCATTTAAATCTAACATCTGATATGGTCATGTTGTTGCCTCTTGAAGAAGCCCTCAATGTTGAACTTAATTTTGTGTACCGAATTCCACATAACTCAAACCTTTATGCATCGCATCAACAAGACAAACTAGTTGTGGAACGAACATAAATCCATAAAATCACTTTTATTATTATTTTCCATAAACTATTGTCGAGATGGGGACCGATGTGCACTTCTAAGCAAACTCTTCTCTAGATAAATTGTTAACCTTAATATCTGTATTATCACCTTGAACAAGATGTTGAGAGAATGAAGACAACTAATCGTTTGACCTAAGGACCACAGTTCTAAGTTAACAATTGTTGGGTTAGATTTGACTCGTCATCTAACTTCAATCTAACTACTGATATCTACACAATTAGGCCTCACTCTTAAATTAAATGTTAAATCTCTTCTTTATTTGATCACTTAATTGATTTGACTTTGTGATAACTACTGACATATAATTATAGTTAAAAATATAAGCTCACAACACAAATAAATTCATTAATCTCTTACTTGAGGTATATATTTTGATTATAATCATATAACATCAAAACTTTATGTACACATGAGTTGCTATAATTATCAAAGTATTTTTAAACAATCTTGTCTAGCAATTATATTAATATATGATCAAAACAGTTTTCGTCACACTTATTGGTAACTAAACTTATCAATAGACACTTATACTAGTATAACCAAATGACATAGATCAGTATAAGTGTGTAGCAAGGGAATTACATGTGATGTGATCATTGTTGGCTTATTTCCTATTGATCTAACCAAATTCAATTAACAATAATAAAGAAACTAAGTAAAAAACAAAAGAACTTGAAAAGTTTAATTTGCATAACAAAATTAGATAGTAGTGCCTACAAACTGAACATTTACATACGCAAAGTAAAATGCAAGCAGCAAACTCTCACTAAATCATTATATCCTCAATGACTATAACACTCACATGAGTAATGTGATCATGAAAAACCTTGTGCGGTAAAATCTTAGTAAGCATATTCACAATTATAGAGTTTGAACTGATATGTTCAATACACAAATAACCTCCTGAAACACTTTATGTACAACCATGAACTTAATGTCTATATGCTTCAACTTATTCGATTTCAAGTTGTTATCATAATATAGTTTATTTACTTATCTTCACGAAATAATCCTAGTGGTCTTTCAGTTCTTTCCACATTCCAATGTCTAAAATTTTGTCGCGCCCCTTACACTAATTCCTAATTTTACCGTATAAATTTTAATTTTTATAACCTTAAGTGAGCTTAATAACGTTGATTCATTAAGTCGAGGTCTAGAGTGTTGAAAATTATTTTTAATACCATTTAAATAAAACATAAAACAATTTATAAAACAATTAAAACAAACAGAGGCGAAATACAGAAAGGAACCGAGGGCAAAAGGGGGACTCCGCCCCAAAAACATGTGCCGATCGATCGACTGTGTAAAATATACAGGGGCGATCGTTTGCCCCTACATCAGGCGATCGATCGCCCTGCGATCGATCGCCACACTCTCTGGATTTTCCAGAGACTGGCGACCATAATTGCCGATCGATCACCTCCTCAGGCGATCGATCGGCAACCTCTCTGGAATCTGAAATTCCAGAGAGCTTGCCCCTCTCTTCTTTCTTCTTTCTTCCTTCTTTCTTGCACATTTTCCTTACTACTTATACACACTAAAACCTTTTTAACATAATATCATTCATAACTTCACTCATTTCTCCTTTAATCAACCACCTGTAACACCCGAGAATTTCCTAATACGTGCGTAACCTTAGATTAGACGTGTTATGAGAGTTTAATTATGCAAGTCTAGTGTTGTGCATTGAAGTGAAATAGAAAAGAGAAAACAACCAATGGGAATTGGTCAAACTCTTGTGATTGGTTGAAATGGGTGTTTGAAAGTCAAACAACCAATGGGATTTTTGCATACATTAATTGTATGGAAAATCTTATTAAATAAAAGGAATGAAAATGGAAGAGATGTATGGCATGGCACGTTGGAAGACAAAGGAGAAAATGAGGGTTTAAAGTGAAATTATAAAGATTTAGGTGGTAAAAATAAAAAGGTGAAAAAGTTAATTGTTTAAAATGATAAAATTGTAAAATTTGGAGTCATCTTCCTCCTCTTGTCTTCCCTCCCACGAACCAGCAACCCTAGAGCCTCCTCTCCTCCATCTTCTCAAGTTCTTCAAGGGATTTCAAGGTAAAAATAAGTAGGTTTTGGTTTTATGCACTTAAAGTGAATTTTATTGAAGGTTTTAGTGAGTTTTAAGTGATTTTGATTAGGGTTTGGAAACCCTAATTCTTGACCTCCGAAATTTGAGTTGAAATGTTAGATTTCTTTCTTATTTTGATGATTTGGTTGTTGAATGACTTAGTTTAGGTTGTTGGGGTGGTTGGATTGAGGATTGGAAGTGAAAGTGTGAAAAATCGGTTTTTACCCTAAAGTGCACCGGTTCTGTTTTGGCATGTCCGACTTAGCCTTTGTGTTCGGATGGTTGATTTGAGTGATTCAATGGATAGTAGACGTGTAGAGGTTTCCGAGTTGGGGTGGCACGTCGAAATCCGTTGCAAAACGAGGGAATTATGACCGTTTGAAGTTAGACGGTCAATTTTGGGGTAAAGATCGGGTTGGGAGTTGTGTTATAGTTCTATTAGTTAGGTTAAGAATTTCCTTAGAGTTTGTAAATTTCTAAGTTGATTTCTCGTCATTTTTAGGTGATCGAACGTGTGATTTTGTTGGACGGAGTGAACGAGAAAGTATCGAGCAGCAACCAGGTAAGTAGTGGATGAGTGCTTGTTGCCTTCGGGCCTACACCATAGAACGGTAGGAATTGGTTGTTTGTTTGTTATGTTTTGCTTTTGTTATGCATCGGGTGTCATGCATTATTATTTTCTAAACTACGAAATCACGTGTTTTTGCATGTTTGAGTGGTGAGGATGATGTGGAAGAAAGATAAGAAATGTTATGCAACTTGGTCTCGAGTAGAATAGCTTCATCGGGCAAGTGGCTCGTTGAGCACCCCGCGAGGGATTTTATTCGAGATGCCCTGTTAATGTACGTAATGTGTCATGAGTATGAATTCCTCGACCTGTTTAAAATCTAAAAAATTTTCCATGTTTAAAATAAAACTCCAAGCAGTTCCCTGAAATCCGAATAAAAGCCTTAACAAAACATTTTATAAATTAAGTTTACCAAAACATCAAACTATAGCTATCCAGATTTCCAAACATCCTAAAATGTTCTGCCAATACAACCTCATCCACTATCGCGTTCCCAAAATACTTACAAACATCTCCACGGGTCATCTTTCTTCAACTGTTCATTCCTCGGGTGGAGGGATATCGTCCTCACCTGTATCAAGATCACCTACACCATACAGACAACTATGAGCTAAAGGCTCAGCAAGTTTCGTAAATGCAGATGCATGCCGTGCATATGAAGTTCGAAAATCATGCAGAATACATAACAGATCGTGGCAGATAGATTGTCACCGAGATCTCAGCCCGCTAGATGGAGAGGACACGTCCGGCGGTTGGACAATCCTTTCCAGATAACCGGGGGGAGACATTGTAACGACCCCTTTTCCCAGCAAGATATTGTCCGCTCTAGGGATTGGGCCGTAGCCCAATATCCTCCCCTCACGGCTTTGTTTGGCGAGGACTTCCCAATCAGTCACCCAACCTGGTACTACTCATGCCGAAGCACTTTTAACTTCGGAGTTCTTATGGGATCCGTTGCCAATTGTGCTCCAAAACGCGTCTTGCTATGTTGGGAGGGTCTCTTTACATATGTTTCATTTTAACATACTTCTCCGAGCGATGTGGGATTGTGACGACCCCCTTTTTACGACTAGTCACCTTCCGATTCTCCCACGCAGACGTACCGCAATCCAGGGTTCGGTTTGTGCAGCCATCGTACACATACTTACACTTCCGGGTCAAAATCACCCCCCTTGGGGGCCCAACGTTCTCGATGGCCACATTTCCAGTTGGGTACAGGCTCTGATACCATTTGTAACGACCCCTTTTCCCATTAAAATATTGTCCACTCTGGGGATTGGGTCTTAGCCCAATATCCTCCCCTATTTGTAACGACCCCTTTTCCCATTAAAATATTGTCCACTCTGGGGATTGGGTCTTAGCCCAATATCCTCCCCTCACGACTTTGTTTGGCGAGAACTTCCTGGAAGGTCACCTAACCTTGAATTGCTCTCTCCAAAGAACTTTTAACTTCGGAGTTCTTATGGGATCCGTTGCCAATTGTGCTCCAAAACGCGTCTTGCTATGTTGGGAGGGTCTCTTTACATATGTTTCATTTCTACATACTTCCCCAAGCGATGTGGGATTGTGACTTTTACGACCTGTCACCTTCCAGTTCGCCCGCGCGGATGTACCGTCGTCCGGGTTCCAATTCATGCAGCCATTGCATACATACTTACACATCCGGGTTATCACAGACATGCTTACATCCGTAACAGCCATGCCTGGACCCCACCTCGCATGACCAGATAACAGATTACGTATATTAGTTTCATTAGATGTGGTATCGTGACAAGCTTCTCTCAGCCTTCACGATAGATCAATAGCCCCCTTTCGGGCCACATCACTTTTCCTGAAAACATAGTGCGGAAATTCATTTTCTATGCTCGTTCGAAAATCGTGATGCCAAGACGATAAAAACATAACCTAAAAGGCAACATCTACCCAACTAAAGCATTTAAACAAACAAATCACCAATGTTCCTTGACAAGACTTCGACGTACGGTGTGGGTCAATCGGCCATAATAAGTCACGAGAACTTACCTCGCGTCCATTGCAATTCTAGCTCCATCCACGAGCGTTGTTCACCTAAGGCAAATTCACAATATTTGTCGTTAAAACGCGTTTAAACCATTAAACGTCCAAACTAACTAAACTCTTAACTAAAGAAATATCCTAAAACTTTAATTTAACTCATTGAGGCATTTTATCGAGCAATCCATGCTCGACATCTCAAAACCTCCATTAACAGAGTTTTTAAGTTTTCTAATCCAACCAAAATTCACATTAATGGCTATTAATTCGCCCAACTACCTCCAATGCCCATTAATGCATTCACCAGGGTCATAAACAGGGCAACCCTAGCCATTTCTAGAATAACCCGACTATTTCGCGAAAACCCTAAACGAAACCCTAATCGTTTTAACTTCAAAAAAATCAAAAACTAAAGTCCGAAAACTACAGGACCTTACCTAGAGCGTTGATTGGAGGAGAAAATGTGAAGAACGGAGGTTGATCGGAGAAACGTTGAAGGAATCGGCGTGGAGAATCATCGGGCGATGGAAAATCGCCAGAGGAGGAGGGAGAGGCTTTCTGGAGAAATCGTGGAGTGAAGAAGAAAAGAGGAATTTTTGACTTTTAATAAATTTGGCTTGGAAAAAAACAAGTTTGCCCCTCGTTTGATTTTCTATTTGTTTCGTCATTTGTTTCGTTAATTGTCTAACGATTCGGTTTTCTCCAAATTTTCTTATTCTACCAATAACTCCGACTTATTATCTGGGCTCAATTAAAACTGTTCGTTCGCAAAACGGACCTCGTTTGCTATTTTTATTAAAACGTCCATTATATTACGATAAACGTAATTCTCGTAATTTAGTGTTACAACTCCTAAAATTCTCGAAATTTTCCTAAAATCCATATTAATAATTAGGATTCTAATAACGTTTTCTTTTTGCAAAACTGACTCAACTTAACATATTTACAAAAATCTCGTAAAGCCAGGTGTTACATTCCATCCACCTTATTTAAAATTTTGTCCTTAAAATTTGATCATACAAACAACTCAGGATACTTAAACATCATATCCTGCTGTCTTTCTCAAGTAGCTTCTTCCACGTCATGGTTCCGCCACAAAACTTTAACTAGCAGTATTTCTTTATTGCGCAAGACCTTGATGGAAGACTCCAAAATATGTACCGGCTTCTCCACATAAGTCAAGGTAGGTTGTACCTCGATCTCTCTTGCCTTCATGATATGCGATTGATCGCGCAGACACTTCCGTAGCATAGACACGTGAAATACATTGTGGATACCTTCCACTGAAGCCGAAAGCTGTAGTCGATACGTCATCTTCCCAATCTTCTTCAAAATAAGGAAGGGCCCCACATAACGAGGGCTTAGCTTGCCATTTCTTTTGAATCGCATAACTCCCTTGAATGGAGAAATCTTCAAATAAACCTCGTCACCTTCTTCGAACTCTAATTCCCTCCGTCTAGTGTCAGCATAGCTCTTCTGTCGGCTCTGAGCTATCTCGATACGCTGTCTGATAACGGCAATCTTCTCTGCCGTTTGATGTAGAATCTCAGGACCAACAATACTAGCTTCACCAACCTCGTCCCAATATAACGGAGATCTACAATTTTGACCATACAATGCCTCGTACGGAGCCATACCGATGGTAGCCTGGAAGCTATTGTTGTAAGAGAACTCGATCAGTAGCAAGTACCTGCGATCCCTGAAATTCCAAAACAGAAGCTCTGAGCATATCCTCTAGAATCTGATTCGTTCTCTCCGTCTGACCATCAGTCTGAGGATGAAATGCTATGCTGAAATTTAACTAAGTTCTCATAGCTTTGTGCAGACTCTTCCAGAACTTTGATGTAAACCTCGAATCTCGATCTGAGACAATCGAAACTAGTACTCCATGCAATCTAACAATCTCCTGCACATAAAGCTCGACGAGCTGATCCATAGAAGATATCATCTTCACAGATAAGAAGTGAGCCGACTTTGTCAATCGGTCCACAATCACCCAGATGCCGTCATGCCCTTTCGTCGTCCTCGGGAGCCCCACAATAAAATCCATGGAGATCTGCTCCCATTTCCACTCCGAAATCGGCAGTAGCTGTAATGTTCCGGCCGGCCTCTGGTGGTGTTCTCCCTTTACCTGTTGACAAACTAAATAGGTCTCCACGTACTTGGCGACTTCCCTTTTCATGTTCGGCCACCAAAAGTGTTGTTTTAAATACCGGTACATCTTGGTACTTCCCGGGTGCACAGAGTAAGTTGAAGAATGTGCTTCGGCCAAAATCTCCTTCTTCAATTCTTCGTCATTAGGCACGTACCATCTATGCCTAAACTTCAGAATACCATCATCTGACAAGTTAAAATCAGACAAGTCTCTAGATGTCATGCTCAATCGAAGCTCCTCACACTCCACATCTTTCTACTGAGCTTCTCGTATCTCATCCAGAATAGTCGGCCTGAGAGAAATGTTAGTGAGCATACTGGACAACTCTGCCACAATCTCCACATCAAACTTCTCAATCTCAGACCTCAACGTAATCGACATCGCTGAAAGTGAAGGCTGACTCGCAGTAGGCATTCGGCTTAAAGCATCAGCGACCTTGTTCGTCTTTCCCGGTTGGTACTTAATCTCAAACTCATAGTCTTTGACGAACTCTAGCCACATTCTCTGCCGCATATTAAGCTCCTTCTGCGTAAACAAATACTTCAACCTCTTATGGTCAGAATATATCTCGCACTGCTGCCGATATAGATAATGTCTCCAAATCTTCAGTGCAAAGACCACGGCTGCTAACTCCAGGTCATGTGTAGGATAGTTCTGCTCATACGGCTTCAACTGCCGAGAAGCATTAGCAATAACTCTACCCTCCTGCATCAATACACAACCAAGTCCAACTTCAGACGCTTCACAGTAAATACTGCATTTATCACCTTCAACAGGCAACATTAAAACTGGAGCTGTGGTCAACTTCTACTTCAACTCCATAAAACTCTAGTTGCACGCGATCGACCATATAAACTTCTCATTCTTCCGAGTAAAGCGTGAGAGAGGAACTACAATCTTCGAAAATCCCTCTATTAACTTCCGGTAATAGCCAGCCAACCCGAGAAATCCACGTACCTCACGCACATTTTTTGGCTGTGGCCAATCCCTGACCACCTAAATTTTACTCGGATCTACAGAAACTCCTTCCAGTGATATGATATAGCCAAGAAAACCGACTTTGTCTAGCCAGAACTCACACTTAGAAAACTTTGGATATAGACGGTGCTGACTCAGAATTCTCAAAACAATCCTCAGATGCTCCTCGTGTTCTTCCTTCGTTTTAGAATAAATCAAAATGTCGTCGATGAAAACAACAACAAACTTGTCCAAATACTCCTTCAAAACACGGTTCATCAAGTTCATAAACGCTGCAGGGGCATTAGTAAGTCCAAAAGACATAACAAGGAACTCGTAATGCCCATACCTCGTTCGGAATGCCGTTTTCTAAATATCTTCTCTCCGAACCTTCAACTGGTAATAACCCGAGCGTAGGTCATTCCTGGAAAATACTCGGGCACCCTACAGTTGATCAAATAAATCATCTATCCGGGGCAGTTGATACTTATTCTTCACTGTAAGCTTATTCAGCTCTCTGTAATCTACGCACATCCGGAGAGTCTCGTTCTTCTTCTTAACAAACAGAACGGGCGCACCCCAAGGAGAAAAACTGGGTCGGATGAAACCCTTATCCAGCAACTCCTCAAGCTGAGTTTTCAACTCTCTCAATTTAACAGGCGCCAACCTATATGGATTCTTAGACACTGGCGCGGAGCTCGGATACACATCAATGGTAAATTCGATCTCCCTATCCGGCGGTAATCCGGGAAGATCATCAAGGAAGATCTTAGAGAATTCTCTGACTATGGGAAGGTCGCTCTGTTTTACTCCACTGAGCAACTGAGTATCTACTACTGTGGCCAGATAAATCGAGCATTCACCTCAAAACTGCTTGTTAACCTTCATGGAATAGGTTAGTAGGTGACCCACTCAACCTGTTCATCGCCTGATAAGCAAACTCGGCTTTACCCGGGGGCCGAAAAGTCACATTCCTGGATCGACAATCGATGGTGGCGAAGTGCTGTGATCGCCAGTCCATCCCTAAGATAAGATTGTACCGCTCTATGCTCATAACTATCAGACAAGCATAAAGGGTACTATTCCCCACTGAGACGACATTGCCTTGGAAAATACGATCTGACTGCATATGCTCTCCCGAAGGCAACATCACTCTATACTCAAACTCTGCTAACTCAGACTCTAATCCCAATCTAGTCATGCAAGCAGTTGAAATGAAGGAGTGCGTAGCTCCTGTATCCATCAAAGAAAGTGCAGTTATGCCCATAATCAATATAGTACCTGATATCACGAACGGCTGAGCCTCGTCGTCGACGTCACCAGGCTCAATAAAGGCAAAGATCCTCGGCATGACCCTTCTCTGATCTCTGCCCATCTGATCTCAGCCCGGCTTTGGGCAATCTTTAAAAAAATGGCCAACTTCACCGCACCGATAGCACTTATTCGTGTCTATTCTGCATTCGCCACTGTGTTCTCTCTGGCACTTAGGGCACCAGGGCATCTGAGGAGCCCCTTGTACCTGTTTTCCTTTGCCTCGATCATTACCTCCCTCAGAAGGCCTCTTCACGCCTCTCTGTTGTTGCTGGGGTTTGTGTACTTTAGGCTGCCAACCTCGGCTCCGTGACTGAGGGTGGATCTCACGGAAAAAGCCCCTAGCTGGCTCCCTCGGCTTAATACAAGTCACCCGTGCAGCCTCAAAATCCAAGGCTCTTGCTGCGACGTCTGAATAGGGCACATCTATCATCCCCGATACTATAACATGAATCTGAATCTCCGGATTCAGTCCTTCCATAAATTGGTGCCCTTTGTCTTCATTGTCGCTAACAAGACGCGGTACAAACTGTGACAAAGCCTCAAACCTCCTTATATAATCTGCAACCGAACCTGTTTGTTTCAGCTGGGTAAATTCATTCCTCTTAGCCACTCTCACAGTGCGGCTGAAGTACTTATCGAAAAACACGGTCTTAAACCGATCCCATGTCATAACTGATACATCTGTTGTTGATTTGATCGAATTCCACCAAAAACGGGAGTCCAATGCTAAATGAAAAGTGACGTAGGCCACTTTATTCCCATTCTCTATCCCCGCATACTCTAGCATATCTTCCATCGTTCAGATCCACTCCTCGGCTAAAGTGGGGTCCGATGACTGTCCGTTGAATACCAGGGTTTGCAACTTTTGAAATCTCTCCATGCCCTGATGGTTTGGAACGACCACCTCTCGGGCTTGACGATCCTCACGATTTACTAAACGCTCAATTTGTTGTGCTTGCCTGTCCATGTGCTGGGCCTGACGGTCCATGTAACACCCAACAATCTCTGCCAGGTGATTTTCTTAACGGAATTAACTGTCACCTTTATTATTAATGCTTGAATTTAATTTTAATGCCAAAGTTTATTTGATTTCTAATTTTGGGGTGGCAAAATGGTAATTAGGAAGGATCTTATTAATATAAATAGAAAATGAAAACCTTAAACCTCACTAAAACCTTACTGTAGCCGACATTCTCCTCTGCGATTCTCGTCCTTCCAGAGCTGATATCGCCCTAACCTGCAAGAAAACGTTTAGAGCTTAGAGGGGATCGTTAGCTCCTCGGATTGGCAAGAAATGGCCGAGAAGAACACAAATTGCAAGATGAACTTGAATGACCAAATGTGCTTAGATGAAAACGAAACTTTATATGATGTTAGTGGAGTGAGTGAGGTGTGTGATAGTGGAAGGCGTGGTCCTGATTCATTGAGATGGAAAAGATATGCAAAACTTCAAGAAATCGGCCAATAGGTAATATTTTGAAGCCTTTGGCAATAGTTGCTTCCAAGGAAGACAACTCGACTCTTGAACACGGTTTGGGGCCACTTCTTGCTGTTTTCCACTCCCAAGGAGATGGAGAAGAAGATGGCTATATAACCCTTGCAAGCTACCAAGCAAGAAGGGAGTGGTGGGGGCGCAACCCCTCGGTTTTGTACAAACCGAGCAAACCTTGTTGGTTTCTTCAAACTCCTTCAACCATGGAAGGGAAATCCGTGCATGCTCCTTAAAATCAGTCCAAAAAACTTACAATCACCAATTACCATGCTTTTATAGACCTATGGATGGCTTGGATGTGATTCAAAAAGTGGTCTTCAAAATGGTGTAACCGTTGGATCTTGAAGATAGCTTGGATGGCCGAGATGAGTTTGGTTTTCTTGATCCAATGGTTGTGTGATAACCATGTCATCAATCCTTGGCCTTGTGTTGATTGGAGAACCTCTAAGAATCCCTCAAGTATCAGCCCATGGTTTGGATAAAGGGTAGTGGTCCCCTCCACTCAAGGTTGGGCCAAAATGGATATCTTTTCCTTAAGGCCCATTCCTCCTCTTCCATGCACTCCATGCACTTGCTTTGAACCACTTCCATTCCATCATCTAACTTATCATTCATCTAACCCTAAATGCCTAATATGCATGCTTATAATAAAGTTTAACAAGAAGGCCAATGTTTGCCTCAAAATAAGTTTGAAATAAAAGGTTACAATTAAGGCTCGGGAAGACAAATTCCCATGTGAGCAAATTGGTCTCCTTGCTTGAATTTCCAAGTGATTAAGTGTGTTGGTTGGTCCACATCCATAGCTTTCGATTCCCACTTCAAGTCTCCCAAGGTGTTCTCCAAGCCTCCACACAATCCATTACCTGCAAAAGAGACAAGAGTGTAAGTGCATAAATTAGATAAATTATGACCTTGGGTTTGAGACCGTGTAATGGGCCTATGGGGCACATCAAGAGCCCTCTCTCAGCCAGTAGTCCTTTCATCAACTACCGACTCTTCATCTTTCTCGCCGATACTCAGCTTACTAGGTAGGGCTTCGACAATGCAGTGGTTGTGTATCCATTTAGATGTTGGTTTGAGTTAGAGGTTGAGATTCAGGTTTGCCTAATAATGAATAGAATCGGAGTATTATTAGCTATTAACGTAGTATTTATGATTTTGATGATAATAAGTAGGAATTATGAATGTTGGCTGAGCTCGGGTAGTTAGAGAATCCGATTTCCCTTACTGATAAACTAGGATTTCTATGCGTACAAGGTGTTCAATAAAATGTCTGAATGAGATAAGTTAGATCTTTAGGAATCTTCCTTAGTTAGGACTTACTAGTTTTGAGTGTAGATTATTAGGATTTTTATTTTAACTACTACAATGTAATGTTTTAGGTGAAGAAGTCTGAAGGAAAGGAGCTCAAGTTGCGAAGGAAAACCAGGTAAGTGAATGTGTAGGATTCTCGGCCATTAGGGCCGTACATCATAAGGAAGCTAGGTAGAAACTGATACGATGATTTGGAGTTATTTAAGTTATTGTCTGTTACTTATGTTGGTGTTTGTTTTAAGTTAGTAAGATGGTTTGTATTTGGATGATTTACGGATGTTTGAGAACTATGTTATGTGATGTTCTGTTAGAATCTATGAAGTTAACTGTCTAGTATGGTAATTTCTATAGTCTGATGATTTAAGAGCATTCATGTCATGCATCATGATTTACTCCTCAAGCATATGAAAATGATTTATAAGCATGTTTTTTCCATGAACAAGATATGAGAATGAATATGAAAACGATCTCAAACAACATGATTAAGTGAGGGTTGGGGGCGGGTTGACGCATGCCACAGTCCAAAGAGGGACCATGAATACGACCCGAAAGGGAATATGATCAAAATCACTGTCAACCCCCCTTTTACGGCACAAATCCTCCCTTAATCCATATGATGAAAACGATTAACAGAAGCAAGAATGATAAATGGTCATGAACATGTTTTCTCTCAACTGTACATTCATGAGTACATGTTAGTTTGCATTCCTTACTAAGCATTAGGCTTATAGTTTAAACCTCATGATGTAGGTGACGAGTTTTCAGGTGAGGATCTCAAAGTTAATGAGGATGTTTAAGCTCGGTTGCTGGAAAGTGCTCAGGGTGGAGATTTGTGGCTGGCAGGCGATATTGACCCACGGTTATGCTCACATTAAGTCAGTAAGATTTATGAAAGACTGAAGTCTGTGTAGGATGAGATTTCTTTTTATAACATTTGGATGTTGGGATTTGCCTATTTGATCTCTGAGCCCGAGGAATGATTTAAGTTTATAGAATGAACTGCTTAATTAAGTCTTCCGCTTCACACATCCTGAATGAGTCTGTGATTTTTATTCGTTTAAAGTTTATGCCTACCAAGTTGAAATCTATGAGAGTCGGGGTACTTTTCTGTTGATTGAAGTTGCTTGATGAATATCATGTTTAACTGTTGAGTGATAGGAGTCAGATGAGTGTATCATCCGGCTGACGTCATCGGCGGATGTCGAATGATAGAAGTTGATCAATTGAGTCTTTCGGTTGACGTCATCGGATGATGTCGAGTGTTTACTCACCGGATGATGTAAGTAAAGTATTTAGTCGTTCATTCCCCGGATGATGTCTCCTGTCGGATGAGGTAAGTGAGTCACGTGCATTGCACATGTCCACCGGATGATGCCTTTGATGGATGAAGACATCATCCGGCTGACGTCATCGGTGGGTGGTGAATGATTGTTGATCACCGGGCGATATAGGTGTCTTCCACTCATCACCTTCCTTCATACGTATCTGGTGATAACCACTCTTGAGGTCCACTTTAGAAAAGATCGAAGCTCCACTGAGCTCATCTAACATGTCCTCGAGCCTAGGAATAGGGAATCGGTATTTGACAGTGATTTGGTTCACGGCTCGGCTATCGACACATATCCTCATGGTGCCGTCTTTCTTAGGGACTAAAAGGGAAGGAACTGCACAAGGGCTCATGGATTCTCTTATATATCCCTTGTCCAATAGTTCTTGTACTTGGTCTTGCAGTTTCTTCGTCTCCTCGGGGTTCATTCGGTAAGCTGGTCGATTTGGTAAAACAGCCCCGGGTTGGAGATCGATTTGATGTTCAATGCCACGAAGAGGTGGCCATCCTTTTGGGAGATCTTCAGGGAATACGTCTTGAAACTTATGCAAAAGGTCCATAACTTGAGGGGGAATAACTCCTAACTCCATCACTCGGTCACGGAAAAGTATCATGATCAAAGGGTCTCCCCTAAGTACCGATGCTTCTAATTCAGTTTTAGTCATGAAGAGACTAGCTTTATTCTTCTCTTCTCTCTTGATAGCATCATCCTTAGCTATCTGCTCAGGGGTCATGGGTGCCAACTTAAGATTTTTGCCTTCAAACTTTAGTGAATAACAGTTGGAATACCCATCATGGTTCACTCTTCGATCAAATTGCCAAGGGCGGCCTAAGAGTAAATGGCTTGCGCTCATAGGCACTACATCGCAAAGGACCGAATCTTTATATTTACCTAAAGCAAACTCAATCCTCACTTGCTTCGTAACTTTGACGTCGTCTCTATCATCCAACCACTTAAGCTTGTACGGGTGGGGGTGGCTGCTAGTATTGAGTTCTAACTTGGTCACCAAATCCTTGGAGGCTACGTTCGCACAACTTCCTCCATCAATGATTAACGAAAAAAGCTTATCCTTGATGATACATTTACTATGAAAAATGTTCTCATGCTGACAATCCTCTCCAGAATTCTTTGTTATGAGAACTCGTCTTCTCACCATAAGTAAAGGTCCGTCTTGTGCGTGAATAACTTCTTCCTCAGATTCATTCTCGTCCTCATCTCCTTCAACTTCTACCACTTCCTCTTGGAGCTCATCCTCACTTACAAGTTCACCAGTGTCCTCCTCAATAATCATAACACGTCGGTTCGGGCATTGGGCCATGAAATGCCCTAGGCCTTAACACTTGTAGCACTTGAGGTCACGTGCTCTTTGTAACACCCGACATTTCGGCCAGGTGATTTTCTGACCATTTTATTTATCACCCTTTTATTTAACCTTTATGATTTAAATTTGATGTTAAGACAAATTTATTACAAGTTGAGTAAAACTAGGTTGGGTGGCAGAATTGTAATTAAGATTGATGGATTAAGTATAAATAGAAAAAGGAAACCTTAAATCTCATTTAAACCTCACTGTAGCCGACACCCCTTCTCTCGGCGATTTCTTCTCTCCCGAGCTCCTGCTCTCTGTTACCGGCGTTCTCCCTCACTGACGACTATTTTCAGCCTGCATTTTCTCTGCAAGTTCGTACCCGAGGTATGCAATAGACAATGTAGCTATCTGTTAGTTTATCAGCTCTGTTTTCAGCTCAGCATCTGAACTTGGAGTTTATCAATGGCCATGCCGTTTTAGAACATTTTAGAATCCGAGAGTAGTAATGTCAACCCGAATAGATTCTGGTCATTTTAAGTAACCTAACTCAGATTTAATCAATAGTAGAACCTCTTTGTTCTATTTTGGATTTCAGATTCTGCACAGAGCTTTAGACTAAGGATTCGGAGATGACTCTAGCTATTAGATTCTAGGATGACCTATGATTAGAACTTTTAGGATTTTATTTAACTACTGTAATGTGAAATGTGTTAGGTGAAGAAGTTGAAGAGAAAGTGATCCAAGTTGCTAAGGAATCCAGGTAAGTGAATGTATTAAGTTTCCGGCCAATAGGGCCCTACATCAAAGGATTAAGTTAGATTTAGTGAACATTGTCTGCTATATGTTTGATGAAATGTCGATGGATATGGTTCTGTTATTCTCATGTACTCCCCTGTCTTAGTTCGATGATTAAGTGCATTTATGTTATGCATCATGTTTACTTCTCAAGCATATGAAAATGTTTTGAAATATGTTTTCTCATGAATAAGGTAAGAAGATAAAACTTATGCAACGTGGTTAAGTGAGGGTTGGGGGTGGTTCGGCGTATGTCACAGTCCGCAGTAGGACATATGAATACGACCCGCAGTAGGGACCATGATCAAACTCACTGTCGAACCCCCTTTACCGGCACAAATCCTCCCTTAAACCACATAATGTAATGAAGAATATGAATGATGAAAGGAATGATGAATATGAGCATGTCTACGAATGATGATTATGAACAATGAATACGAGATACGATTATGAATGATGATTAAGATAAGTACATGAAAAGAAAAGACTTATGAGCATGTTTTTCTCCAAGTTATGCATTCATGAACTCATAATAGTTTGCATTCCTTACTAAGCCTTAGGCTTACAGTTACACCTTATGATGTAGGTGAAGAAATATCAGGTGAGGAATTCAAAGTTGATGAAAATGTCTAAGCTCGGTTGCTGGAGGTGATCAGTGTGAAATCTGTGGCTGGATGGCGATTATGACCCTCTGGTTTTACTCTTAAGGTTTTAATGATAACTATGAACATAAAAGTTTAAGTAGGATGATGTTACTTATGATTATGGAGCTTGAACTTATCTAGCTTGAATACTGATTATGAGTATATTATAAGAATATAGAATGAGTGATTTTAACTAAGTCTTCCGCTGTATGAGTTTTAATGAATCTGTGGTTTATTCTGTTGGTGTCCCGGTATTAAGTTTGAAGTTATGATGTTTGTGCTGCCGGTAGACGAAATGTATTTGTCTATCGGAAGGTGTGAGTGTTATTATGGAGTTTAGAAATCGGTAGATGAAGTTTGCTTGTCTACCGGAAGAAGAAGATGATAGGTTAATGTTTAGTAGTCGGTAGATGAAAGTACTTGTCTATCGGCAGGAGATGTGTTATTTTGAAGTGTAGAAATCGACAGGAGGATTGTGATGGGAGTCGGGTAAGTCTGTCTTCCGGAGGACGTCATCGGAAGAGGAAAAGTATTTGTCTTCCGGCTGACGTCATCGGCAGACGATATGCCTAGAGATCGGCATGTGTAGTAGGTCAAGATACCGGAAGATGGAAATGTCATTCCGCCTTACCAGAAGATGTAGTGCCATGTCATCGGCAGATGATGTGAGTTAGTCTATCGGAAGATGTAGTATAAATGCCATCGGCAGATGGAGTGCCACGTCATCGGCAGATGATGTGAGTTAATCTACCAGAAGATGTAGTGCCACGTCATCAGCAGATGATGTGAGTTAGTCTATCGGAAGATGTAGTATAAATGCCATCGGCAGATGGAGTGCCACGTCATCGGCAGATGATGTGAGTTAATCTACCAGAAGATGTAGTGCCACGTCATCGGCAGATGATGTGAGTTAATCTATCGGAAGATGTAGTATAAATGCCATCGGCAGATGTTGTGTGTTGCCATCGGCAGATGGAGTGCCTTGTCATCGGTAGATAAGTCAGTCTTTTGTCGTTGTAATTGAGTGATGATTTAATTGGTCACGCGTGATGCACGTGACTGTCGGCAGATGCAAATATGTGTGCCTGCCGATAGATGTTTAATGAGTCATGAGAGATCCACGTGCTGACCGGTAGAACAACTAGATGTTTGTCGTTTAGCGATCGGCAGGAGTGAAAGCTAAACGCGATTATTCAGCGAATTTAAGTTAGAATGAGATTTGATATAAGTCTGAGAAAAAAAAAATTATACTACGATTACAGAGGTATAAAAGTACGGATAAGTTTAAAGGAAAGTCATGACACGTGACGATCCTCCTCGGGTCGTTACAATTATGGTATCAGAGCTAAACCAGGTTCTAAAATCGGTTCTGTAGACTGCCTTCCAGCACAGATTGCCACCTGAGTACTCTCCAACTACTGTAAGTGTTTACGATTCTAGTGATGTCATTATGTTAAGATGTGTTTCTATTATTGCTTAGGAATCTCAAGATGGTAAGAGGTCAACAGAGGGAAGACAACGTGGATAGTACCACCGTTGCTCAGCTAATAGAATTAGTTAATCGCCAATCACGACAAATAGAGCAACTAGTGATTACTAGAGAAGAGCTTGGGAACTCCAGCTCTAATGTAACTCATGATCATGGGGGTGAGCGCTTCCACAGGCTCAGACCCCCGACATTCAATGGCCAAGTTTCTGACCCTATTTATGCTGAGGAATGGATCCGAAAAGTAGAGGACATGTTTAAGTATGCGAAAGTTGATGAAGGAGATAGAGTCACCTATGCTGTCTATCATTTGGAGCTGAATGCAAGGCATTGGTGGGATTCTCTTCAGAGCACTGTTAATGCAGAGACTATGACTTGGGATATGTTTAAGACTGCCTTCTTGACAAGTACTTCAATAGGACCGTTCAGGCCAGCAAGAAGAAAGAATTCATGAACCTGCGGCAAACTGGCTCCGTGACGGATTATATATGCAAATTCGATGCTTTGTCACGGTTTGCTCCCCGACTGGTTGAGAATGATGAAGACAAGATTTACCAATTTGTTCAAGGACTGAAGCCGAGTTTGTATGTGAAGGTAAAGACTTCTGGGATACACAATATACCTTATGGCGAAGTGACGGCTAAGGCCCTGGAATTGGAGGAGGCTGAGATGACAGCTTATGCACAGCGTGAACAGCCAAGGAAGTTCACTAAGGAGACTCAACCACCACCACGGCAGAACAAGGGATGGCAACCCCAGCAGAACAGAAACCAGCAACAACAACAGCAAGGTGTTAAGAGATCCTTCAATCCAAGTGATGACCAAGGAAGAGGAAAGCGACCTTCGGCTCCCCTATGTTCCAACTGTCAGAAGAATCACCATGGGGAGTGCAAGCTGCACTCTGGCCGTTGCTATAGATGCGACAAGGTTGGACACATAGCCAGAGACTGCCCGATGCCATCAGACCCGAATCGAATTAGAGTTGCACCAAGAGTCTATGCTATGATGGAGGATGAAGATGTTGAACCACACACGGTCATATCAGGTACCATTATGGTTTGTGGTTTTTCTGCTTATACACTTATTGATACGGGAGCCACACACTCATTCATAGCAACCCTGTTTGTGTGTAAACATAAGTTAGAACTTTCGCCAGTTGATAAACCGTATAGAGTTATGTTACCATCAGGGAAGTCTTTACATTCTGAGCAAATGTTGAAGGGTGATGTTTTGTCCTTAGGAGATAAGGAGCTATATGTAGAACTGATTATGATTGACATGAAAGGATATGAGATTATTTTAGGAATGGATTGGTTATTTAGGCATTATGCCACGATTAGTTGTAGGTCTGGCCTAGTTGATTTCCGACCCCCAAATGGAGATCGGTATACCTTCCAAGCTATTCCAAAGATGAGTAAGATACCAATCATATCCTCACTAGCGACTCAACGGTTACTGAAGAATGGTTGCTTGAGTTATCTAGCCAACATAATGGATGTCCGAGTGAAGAATAAGGCGGAACTACAAGATATTCCTACCGTACGAGAGTTTCCTGAAGCATTCTTGGACGACTTACCGGGACTACCACCCGATAGAGAGGTAGAATTTGTGATTGATACATACCCCGGGGCATTACCTGTATCTAAGAATCCTTACCGAATGGCACCTGTTGAGTTAAAAGAATTAAAGGTCCAACTACAGGAATTAGTTGACAAGGGATTTATACGTTCTAGTAGTTCTCCCTGGGGTGCACCTGTCCTTTTCGTTAAAAAGAAAGATGGTTCTCTTAGAATGTGTATAGACTACAGAGAACTGAATAAGTTGACAGTCAAGAATAAATATCCTTTACCCCGGATAGATGACCTGTTTGACCAACTACAAGGAGCTAAGGTATTCTCAAAGATTGACTTACGTTCGGGTTATTACCAACTGAAGGTTAAGGAAGGAGATATACCAAAGACAGCCTTCAGAACCCGCTACGGACATTATGAATTTCTTGTGATGTCATTTGGACTGACTAATGCGCCTGCCGCTTTCATGGACTTGATGAACCGAGTATTTCGTGAGTACCTGGATAAGTTTGTAATTGTGTTTATAGATGACATTTTAATATACTCACAGACTGAAACCGACCATGCAGAACATTTGAGAATAGTATTATCAACCTTAAAACAGCAGCAGCTTTATGCCAAATTGTCCAAATGTGAATTTTGGCTGGATAAGGTCAACTTTTTAGGTCATGTCATTTCTGCTGAGGGCATATCAGTAGATCCAACTAAGGTTCAGGCCGTTAAGGATTGGCCACAGCCAAAGAATGTCAGTGAAGTTCGAAGTTTCCTTGGTCTGGCTGGCTACTATAGAAAGTTCATTAAAGGATTCTCTATGATAGCTAAACCTTTGACCAATTTAACCAAGAAGGACCTCAAGTACTTTTGGACCGAAGCTTGTGAAGATAGCTTCCAATCATTGAAACAGAAGTTAACGACAGCCCCGCTATTAACTCTCCCAACTGAAGAAGGAAAATTTAGTGTTTATTGTGACGCATCCAAGATTGGTTTGGGATGTGTTTTGATGCAAGAAGGTAAAGTTGTGGCGTATGCCTCTAGGCAGCTAAAAGGTTATGAACAGAATTACCCCACTCATGATTTAGAGCTAGCTGCTGTTGTCTTTGCATTAAAAATTTGGAGACACTATCTGTATGGGCGGCAGTGTGAAGTATTTTCTGACCATAAGAGCTTGAAATATCTTTTCACTCAAAAGGAATTAAACATGAGACAGAGACGTTGGTTAGAATTTGTAAAGGATTATGACTTCGAGATTAAGTATCACCCAGGTAAAGCTAATGCTGTAGCCGATGCTTTAAGCAGGATGTCAACAACAATGCGACCCGTGGTGTCAACCATGTCCATACCTCTAAGGATGGAGGTTCAGAAGTTTGGATTGGAGATAGTTCCTGAGCTGTCGAGTCTACTTGCTACTCTAACCATCCAACCAACCATTTTGGATAAGATCAAGATGGCTCAGCAGGTGGATTCAGAGGAGAATAATAGTATGATGAGTAAGTTAAAAGATGTCTTCCCTGATTTTCGTCTCTCCAATGATAGTATTTTGAAATTCAGGAACCGATGGTACATTCCAAATGACAAGGAGTTGCGTGAGTTAATCTTGACCGAAGCTCATTCATCTTCCTTCTCTGTGCATCCTGGTAGCACCAAGATGTATCGAGATTTAAGGTTACATTATTGGTGGCCAAACATGAAGAGGGACGTGGCCAAGTTTGTAGAGTCATGTTTGGTATGCCAACAAGTTAAGGCAGAACATCAACGTCCAGGAGGTACCCTCCAGCCATTACCTATTCCCGAATGGAAGTGGGAAAATATTGCCATGGATTTCGTTGTAGGATTACCAAAGACAACCAAAGGTCTCGATAGTATTTGGGTCGTGATTGACAGGATGACAAAGTCAGCCCACTTTATACCGGTAAGAATGACCTTCTCAATGGACCAACTTGCTGAACTGTATGTTCAAGAGATTATCAGATTACATGGGATCCCTTTATCTATTGTCTCTGATCGTGACCCTAGATTCACCTCCCGATTCTGGAAAAGTTTACAAGGTACCTTAGGCACAAAGTTATCCTTCAGCACCGCTTTTCACCCGCAGACAGATGGACAATCCGAGAGGACCATTCAGATACTCGAGGATATGTTGAGAGCATGTGTGCTTGACTTTCAGACTACATGGAGTAGACACCTACCTCTGATTGAGTTTTCTTACAACAATAGTTACCAGTCCACCATTGGTATGGCACCCTATGAAGCTTTGTATGGCAGGAAATGTAGGTCACCTTTGTACTGGGATGAGGTTGGTGAAGCGAAGTTATTGGGCCCAGAGATTTTACAACAGATGTCAGACAAGATTACAGTCATTAGGAAAAGGATGTTAACTGCACAATGCCGGCAGAAGAGTTATGCGGACCAAAGAAGAAGAGATCTTGAATTTTCTGTTGGCGATGAAGTTTTCCTGAAGATTTCACCATTTAGAGGAGTCTTAAGATTTGGCAAGAAAGGGAAGCTTAACCCACGGTTCATTGGACCATTCATTGTTCTAGCAAAGATTGGTAACACAGCTTACAGATTGCAATTGCCCCCGTCATTGGAGAAAGTTCATAATGTTTTTCATGTGTCTATGCTAAGGAAATGCATACGTGATCCAGCGCATGTTGTTGTGCCATCAGAAATCGAGATTGAGCCGACTTTAGAGTATGAAGAAAAACCAGTGCAAATTTTGGACTCTGCAGTGAAGACTCTAAGGAATAAGGAAATCTTGTTGGTTAAGGTCTTGTGGAAGAATCATGGTATTGAAGAAGCTACATGGGAACTACAGCAAGATATGTTGGACAAGTATCCAAAGCTTTTCGCTCGACCAATTTTCGAGGACGAAAATTTGTTTAAGGAGGGGTGGATGTAACACCCGACATTTCGGCCAGGTGATTTTCTGACCATTTTATTTATCACCCTTTTATTTAACCTTTATGATTTAAATTTGATGTTAAGACAAATTTATTACAAGTTGAGTAAAACTAGGTTGGGTGGCAGAATTGTAATTAAGATTGATGGATTAAGTATAAATAGAAAAAGGAAACCTTAAATCTCATTTAAACCTCACTGTAGCCGACACCCCTTCTCTCGGCGATTTCTTCTCTCCCGAGCTCCTGCTCTCTGTTACCGGCGTTCTCCCTCACTGACGACTATTTTCAGCTTGCATTTTCTCTGCAAGTTCGTACCCGAGGTATGCAATAGACAATGTAGCTATCTGTTAGTTTATCAGCTCTGTTTTCAGCTCAGCATCTGAACTTGGAGTTTATCAATGGCCATGCCGTTTTAGAACATTTTAGAATCCGAGAGTAGTAATGTCAACCCGAATAGATTCTGGTCATTTTAAGTAACCTAACTCAGATTTAATCAATAGTAGAACCTCTTTGTTCTATTTTGGATTTCAGATTCTGCACAGAGCTTTAGACTAAGGATTCGGAGATGACTCTAGCTATTAGATTCTAGGATGACCTATGATTAGAACTTTTAGGATTTTATTTAACTACTGTAATGTGAAATGTGTTAGGTGAAGAAGTTGAAGAGAAAGTGATCCAAGTTGCTAAGGAATCCAGGTAAGTGAATGTATTAAGTTTCCGGCCAATAGGGCCCTACATCAAAGGATTAAGTTAGATTTAGTGAACATTGTCTGCTATATGTTTGATGAAATGTCGATGGATATGGTTCTGTTATTCTCATGTACTCCCCTGTCTTAGTTCGATGATTAAGTGCATTTATGTTATGCATCATGTTTTACTTCTCAAGCATATGAAAATGTTTTGAAATATGTTTTCTCATGAATAAGGTAAGAAGATAAAACTTATGCAACGTGGTTAAGTGAGGGTTGGGGGTGGTTCGGCGTATGTCACAGTCCGCAGTAGGACATATGAATACGACCCGCAGTAGGGACCATGATCAAACTCACTGTCGAACCCCCTTTACCGGCACAAATCCTCCCTTAAACCACATAATGTAATGAAGAATATGAATGATGAAAGGAATGATGAATATGAGCATGTCTACGAATGATGATTATGAACAATGAATACGAGATACGATTATGAATGATGATTAAGATAAGTACATGAAAAGAAAAGACTTATGAGCATGTTTTTCTCCAAGTTATGCATTCATGAACTCATAATAGTTTGCATTCCTTACTAAGCCTTAGGCTTACAGTTACACCTTATGATGTAGGTGAAGAAATATCAGGTGAGGAATTCAAAGTTGATGAAATGTCTAAGCTCGGTTGCTGGAGGTGATCAGTGTGAAATCTGTGGCTGGATGGCGATTATGACCCTCTGGTTTTACTCTTAAGGTTTTAATGATAACTATGAACATAAAAGTTTAAGTAGGATGATGTTACTTATGATTATGGAGCTTGAACTTATCTAGCTTGAATACTGATTATGAGTATATTATAAGAATATAGAATGAGTGATTTTAACTAAGTCTTCCGCTGTATGAGTTTTAATGAATCTGTGGTTTATTCTGTTGGTGTCCCGGTATTAAGTTTGAAGTTATGATGTTTGTGCTGCCGGTAGACGAAATGTATTTGTCTATCGGAAGGTGTGAGTGTTATTATGGAGTTTAGAAATCGGTAGATGAAGTTTGCTTGTCTACCGGAAGAAGAAGATGATAGGTTAATGTTTAGTAGTCGGTAGATGAAAGTACTTGTCTATCGGCAGGAGATGTGTTATTTTGAAGTGTAGAAATCGACAGGAGGATTGTGATGGGAGTCGGGTAAGTCTGTCTTCCGGAGGACGTCATCGGAAGAGGAAAAGTATTTGTCTTCCGGCTGACGTCATCGGCAGACGATATGCCTAAAGATCGGCATGTGTAGTAGGTCAAGATACCGGAAGATGGAAATGTCATTCCGCCTTACCAGAAGATGTAGTGCCATGTCATCGGCAGATGATGTGAGTTAGTCTATCGGAAGATGTAGTATAAATGCCATCGGCAGATGGAGTGCCACGTCATCGGCAGATGATGTGAGTTAATCTACCAGAAGATGTAGTGCCACGTCATCGGCAGATGATGTGAGTTAGTCTATCGGAAGATGTAGTATAAATGCCATCGGCAGATGGAGTGCCACGTCATCGGCAGATGATGTGAGTTAATCTACCAGAAGATGTAGTGCCACGTCATCGGCAGATGATGTGAGTTAATCTATCGGAAGATGTAGTATAAATGCCATCGGCAGATGTTGTGTGTTGCCATCGGCAGATGGAGTGCCTTGTCATCGGTAGATAAGTCAGTCTTTTGTCGTTGTAATTGAGTGATGATTTAATTGGTCACGCGTGATGCACGTGACTGTCGGCAGATGCAAATATGTGTGCCTGCCGATAGATGTTTAATGAGTCATGAGAGATCCACGTGCTGACCGGTAGAACAACTAGATGTTTGTCGTTTAGCGATCGGCAGGAGTGAAAGCTAAACGCGATTATTCAGCGAATTTAAGTTAGAATGAGATTTGATATAAGTCTGAGAAAAAAAAAATTATACTACGATTACAGAGGTATAAAAGTACGGATAAGTTTAAAGGAAAGTCATGACACGTGACGATCCTCCTCGGGTCGTTACACTCTTTGTCCAATGGGGTTATCTCTCGTGGTCTTGGCTTCAGGGCCTTTGGGAATTATAGGTTTATTACTTGAATCCTTGGGTGGCCATTGTCTTTGGAAAGGCTTTTTCCAGTCAGCCTTGGGTGAGGGCTTGTTAACTTCAAGGGGTTTGGGAGTGTACTTGGGAAATTGACTAGGCTTGTAGGATTGGGTGGCTTTTCTCTTTCTTTTAAGTTGTCGCTCAATTTTTAAGGCCAATTGGATCACCGAATCCATGCTCTCCAATGGGTGTAACTCTACAGCATCAGCAATATCATAATTTAGTCCATGGATAAACTTAGCTATGGCTTGGTCATCAGGCTCTTCTAGTTCTCCTCGAATTTTTAGAGTTTCGAACTCCGTGAGGTACTCTTCAACGGATAGACTTCCTTGCTTGAGGCTATGTATCTTCATGATCAACTCTTGCTTATAATGACTAGGTATGAACCTCTTAGACATAATAGATTTCATCTTCCTCCAAGTATTAATAGGATCAAATCCAGTCCGTGCTCTTTGTGATCTAATGTTAGACCACCAAAGTAAGGCATAGCCGGTAAGTTCTACGGAAACTAGTTGGATCTTGACCTTGTCGGAGTAATCATAACAATCAAATATCCTTTCCACCTTTTCTATGTAACGCTCGGGTTTTCGGATCTTAGGATTTTCCAATTTCTTAGGTTATTTTCGTAAATAGAAAATTAAAGTATTTTCTTGAGCGGGATGTTTCCTTAGAGCCCTAGAAATTTATAGGGATTTTTAGAGGAATAAGTGAAATTTTAGAAACCCAAATCGAAAAGAGTAATGCTAGAGTTCCCGTTTTACCCTTTTAGTATGTTAATTCGTAAAAATAGCAAAATAAGTCCGTTTTGTGAACGGTGAGTTTAGTTAGAACTCTAAGATTAAATTGGAATATTTGGAGAAATAAGGAAATTGCAGAGAAACCGAATCGATGGACTAATTGAAGAATTAAGCATAGAATTGATGGAGGGGCATTTAAGTAATTTGGTAAGTAAAAATTATAATTTTATTTATAATTTTTATACAAAAATTGAATGGCTTCATGATGAAGCCATTCCTCCCCGACGCCAAAGCGAGCCCGACGCCGAGAGAGAAGGGAGACGCGCGACCCTCCGACGGCGACCACGGCTCCGACCACCGTTCTGACGAGTGAACTCCGGCGAGCTGAAGCCAGAGCTCGGTTCGGCTTTCTCCGTGCCAGACCCGACCGAAACAGGTAGAGTTTCTTCCCTGTTTTCATTCTGCTTGTGGCCGTGTATGGCGAGCCAGCTTGGGCTCCGATCTCCCGCCATTTTTGGCTAATCTCGGCATCAAATGGCTGGGCTTGGACCGGCTATGGTCGCCTAGTCGTGTGGTGCCCAATTTGGGCGAAATACAGTGAATGCCTGATTAGGGCAATTCGGGTTTGTGGTGTGGAACTCGAAATTGTGATTAGTTTATGCTAATTGAGGGTATATGTGGTCGATTGGTGAGGAAATAGGTGGAATTTGATGAAAAATTGGAAAGGGGGAAAATTTCGGGAAAGGGCAGAATCGGGTTTTGCCTAAATTGACCTAGCTACGGTCGTTTGTTTTGAAATTCCTTTTGGCAGGTTAAAATAGGTTATTAGAGGAGTGCGTGGCCGCCGGAATTGTTTGATTCCGATAACCGACGCAAAAGTTATGCACGTTTGAGTTTCGGGTCAGTTTTTGTCGAACCCAAATTAGTGGCCCATTTAATTAGGTTTTAGTTGGATTAGGCTAGAAATAGTAATTTGAGATGTTTTCACGAAAATAAGAGTTTAGTTATGCCCGAACGAAATGAGTTAGAATTTTTGAAGAAATTGTCTTAGCTCGGGATTTCGTTTAGCTTTGAAATGGATGGTTTAGATTAATACTAATGACGTGCTATGAAATGCCTTAGGTAATCCAAGCTCTTCAAGGACGGTGCTCGGCATAACCAGGACGCCAGGTAAGTGGATGTTAGGTTTCCGGCCCTTAAGGCCCTACATCGTGTCAACACTAGGCTTTTCTGTTTTGATGATGATTTTCTGATTGTGGGGCTTAATGAGTCGGGTAGCCTAGGATGTTAGCTAGTAGTTGTTTGTAAAGTTTGTCAAAAGTAATGTATGTCTATGTATGTGTGAATTGTTTGATGATATGTCTTGATGATATGTTGTACGTAGATTACCTCATGCATCATGTTTAGAAAAAGTACGAAAATGTTTTAGCATATGTTTTCACGATTTGAAACGTAGAAACGACAACGATGTAAAATGAAAATGTAAAGTGTCTGAGGGAAGTGGTTCACCCTTCAGATGTAAATTGTGGAACGTCCAGAAAACGTATGATATCTGAGGGAAGTGGTTCACCCTTCAGATAAAGATTTATATGTGGAATGTCAAGAGATGGAAAAACTAATCCGCCCTCCATTGGTAGAGGATTACATGTATGTACGATGGAAATGAAATGAATATGTATGATGAAACAAAATGAAATGAATATGTATGATGAAACGAAATGAAATGAATATGAACGATGAAACGAAACGAAATGATTATGTACGATGAAACTGTAGAAACTGCATATGTTAAGTAAAATGTTTTAAATTCATATAGTGCATTCCCTTACTAAGCATTAGGCTTATATATATGTTGCATGAGGTAGGTGCATAAGAACAGGTACAGTGAGTTTCGTGAGCATGCTGGATCATGACCTCATTGGAGGAGTACGACCATGGGGCACCCGGCAAATATTGTTAGGAGCGTTCCGACGCCGTAGGTATGTAGGTGTCTTATGGTTAGTATGTGGACTGTCTGTTTTGGTATGTTTCCATGTCGTGTTTGATAGAAAGAGAATGAAAATGTTACGTATGGGATCAATTGGTTGTGTAGAATTACGAAAGTCAAGTTTTGAGGTACTCTTCAACGGATAGACTTGCCCTTGCTTGAGGCGAGGATCTGCAATGATCAATGATCAACCCCTCTTATATGACTAGGTATGAACCTCTTAGGACATAATGAGTTTCATCTTCTCCAAGTATTCTAGGATCAAATCCCATCCGGCTTCGTGTGATCTAATGTTAGCTCCACCAAGTAAGGCATAGCCTTAATTCTACGGAATACTATTGGATCTTGACCTTTCGGAGTAATCATAACAATCAAATATCCTTTCCACCTTTTCTATGTAACGCTCGGGTTTTCGGATCTTAGGATTTTCCAATTTCTTAGGTTATTTTCGTAAATAGAAAATTAAAGTATTTCTTGAGCGGGGATGTTTCCTTAGAGCCCTAGAAATTTATAGGGATTTTTAGAGGAATAAGTGAATTTAGAAACCCAAATCGAAAAGAGTAATGCTAGAGTTCCCGTTTACCCTTTTAGTATGTTAATTCGTAAAAATAGCAAAATAAGTCCGTTTTGTGAACGGTGAGTTTAGTTAGAACTCTAAGATTAAATTGGAATATTTGGAGAAATAAGGAAATTGCAGAGAAACCGAATCGATGGACTAATTGAAGAATTAAGCATAGAATTGATGGAGGGGCATTTAAGTAATTTGGTAAGTAAAAATTATAATTTATTTATAATTTTTATACAAAAATTGAATGGCTCATGATGAAGCCATTCCTCCCCGACGCCAAAGCGAGCCCGACGCGAGAGAAGAAGGGAGACGCGCGACCCTCCGACGGCGACCACGGCTCCGACCACCGTTCTGACGAGTGAACTCCGGCGAGCTGAAGCCAGAGCTCGGTTCGGCCTTTCTCCGTGCCAGACCCGACCGAAACAGGTAGAGTTTCTTCCCGTTTTCATTCTGCTTGTGGCCGTGTATGGCGAGCCAGCTTGGGCTCCGATCTCCCGCCATTTTGGCTAATCTCGGCATCAAATGGCTGGGCTTGGACGGCTATGGTCGCCTAGTCGTGTGGTGCCCAATTTGGGCGAAATACAGTGAATGCCTGATTAGGGCAATTCGGGTTTGTGGTGTGGAACTCGAAATTGTGATTAGTTTATGCTAATTGAGGGTATATGTGGTCGATTGGTGAGGAAATAGGTGGAATTTGATGAAAAATTGGAAAGGGGGAAAATTTCGGGAAAGGGCAGAATCGGGTTTTGCCTAAATTGACTTAGCTACGGTCGTTTGTTTTGAAATTCCTTTTGGCAGGTTAAATAGGTTATTAGAGGAGTGCGTGGCCGCCGGAATTGTTTGATTCCGATAACCGACGCAAAAGTTATGCACGTTTGAGTTTCGGGTCAGTTTTTGTCGAACCCAAATTAGTGGCCCATTTAATTAGGTTTTAGTTGGATTAGGCTAGAAATAGTAATTTGAGATGTTTTCACGAAAATAAGAGTTTAGTTATGCCCGAACGAAATGAGTTAGAATTTTTGAAGAAATTGTCTTAGCTCGGGATTTCGTTTAGCTTTGAAATGGATGGTTTAGATTAATACTAATGACGTGCTATGAAATGCCTTAGGTAATCCAAGCTCTTCAAGGACGGTGCTCGGCATAACCAGGACGCCAGGTAAGTGGATGTTAGGTTTCCGGCCCTTAAGGCCCTACATCGTGTCAACACTAGGCTTTTCTGTTTTGATGATGATTTTCTGATTGTGGGGCTTAATGAGTCGGGTAGCCTAGGATGTTAGCTATTAGTTGTTTGTAAAGTTTGTCAAAAGTAATGTATGTCTATGTATGTTGTGAATTGTTTGATGATATGTCTTGATGATATGTTGTACGTAGATTACCTCATGCATCATGTTTTAGAAAAAGTACGAAAATGTTTTAGCATATGTTTTCACGATTTGAACGTAGAAACGACAACGATGTAAAATGAAAATGTAAAGTGTCTGAGGGAAGTGGTTCACCCTTCAGATGTAAATTGTGGCACGTCCAGAAAACGTATGATATCGAGGGAAGTGGTTCACCCTTCAGATAAAGATTTATATGTGGAATGTCAAGAGATGGAAAAACTAATCCGCCCTCCATTGGTAGAGGATTACATGTATGTACGATGGAAATGAAATGAATATGTATGATGAAACAAAATGAAATGAATATGTATGATGAAACGAAATGAAATGAATATGAACGATGAAACGAAACGAAATGATTATGTACGATGAAACTGTAGAAACTGCATATGTTAAGTAAAATGTTTTAAATTCATATAGTGCATTCCCTTACTAAGCATTAGGCTTAATATATATGTTGCATGATGTAGGTGCAGAAGAACAGGTACAGTGAGTTTCGTGAGCATGCTAGGATCATGGACGCAGTTGGAGGAGTACGACCATGGTGGCAACCCGGCAATATTGTTAGGGCGATTCCGACCGTGGTTAGTAGGTGTCTATGGTTAGTATGTGGACGTGTCTGTTTTGGGTATGTTTACATGTCGTTTTGATTAAGAAAGAGAATGAAAATGTTACGTATGTGGATCAATTGGTTTTGATAGAAAATGTACGAAAAGTCAAGTTTTGATGTATATGTAGTGGTAGTAGATTGTTTAGAATGATGTATATATAGTGGTAGTAGATTGTTTAAAATGTGAAGTCTTTATTTTGGAGAATATACTGGAACTGTTTGGGTATTTTGAAATGTTTGGTTATTTTAAAACAGGTAAGGATATGCTCGATTTTTAGAGCGATCCAAGCAGTTTGTTTTCTTGAATATAGGCTATATTAGTGTTTTGTTTTAATTGATCTTACTTTAAGTGTTAATTGTTTTAAGTTATTAATGGTTTTAGTCTAGTTCTAAATGTTTTAAAAGTCAAAATGTTTTATGCTCAAAATGTTTAAGTCAAATGTTTAAGTCAAAGTTAGACCCTAAAGGTCCTTAGAGGTGGGTCAATTGTCTAAGTTAGTTTTCTTTTAAAGTGTTAAGTAAAGATGAAAAATTTTATGTGAGAACACGAGGGCCTAGGTAAAGGTTATGTCAATGTAAAGCCAAGTCCTGTGACGGCCCTACGGGGTTGGGGTCGTGACAGTTATGGTATCAGAGACACGTGGTCGCAATCGTTCAGTTGATTACCTAACAATGCCACTCGCCCCATGGAAGTGCTTCGCCAACTGTAAGTGTTTACGTTTAAGTAATGATTTATAGATTTTTATAGTGTTTTGTGTTTTCTAACATGTTTAGGTACAAGAAAAGGCCACGAGTACTTAAGTAACCCGAATGGATCCCAATAGCCAGTTTATGGACATATTACGCCAACAGTCAGAACAGATAGGGGTTTTGTTAAATCGAAATGGACAAGGAAATAATTCCAAGGACCTAAGTGGAGAAAGATTTAGGCGGCTTAGGCCTCCAACATTCGATGGACAGTCTTCGGACCCTACTTGCGCCGAGGAGTGGATCCGTAAGATTGAGAGTATGTTTTCCTATGCAAAAGTGGAGGAAGCCGACAAAGTGACGTGTGCCTCATTTAATTTGGATAAGGATGCCATTTTCTGGTGGGATACAGTGATGGCCGCTACGGATACGAAGGTTATGACGTGGGAACAGTTCAAGACGACATTCTATAACAAGTATTTTAGTCACACTCACCGAGCCAACAAGAGATCAGAGTTTTCCAAACTACGCCAAACGGGAACAGTGGCTGAATATGTGCGAAAGTTTGACTTGTTGTCTCGATATGCTGGATATATGATCTATGAGGAGGAGGACAAAATTCACCAATTCGTGCAAGGTTTGAAACTAGAGATTCAAAAAGGGGTGATGACGGTGGGTGATGAAGACGTCCCTTATCATAAGATAGTGGAAAGAGCTCTCGGACTTGATGACATCGAGATGAAGCTTCAGCGACAAAGAGAAATGTCGAGGAAGCCCTTCAGAGAATCTATGACTCAACAGAGTGATGAAGAACAACAACCACCGAGGGGCACAAAAAGGACGAGTGATGAAGAAATTAGTCAAGGAAATGGAAAACGTGCCTTTGGTTATTCGCAGTTCCCTCAATGCCCAACCTGTAAGAAGTTCCATGATGGGGTGTGCAAGGCAGGTTCGGGCCGATGTTTTAATTGTAATGAGCAAAGTCATATTTCTATAGACTGCCCAAGGAAGAATCTAGGAAGGTGTTTCAAGTGTCAAGAGATAGGACATCTCTCCAGGAATTGTCCGAAGAAAGGTAAAGGGCCGTGTTATGTTTGCAATAGGACGGCCCATCTTGCCAGGGACTGTCCGACACGGATTAAAGGACCTGCAGGAGTATCGCCAAGGGTCTCCTCCCTCAGTAGTGCAGACAACGAAGGGCAGCATACCGTAGTCACAGGTACATTTCTTTTTAATTTATTTAAAGAAGACGTTAAGATAGAGATGTTAAAAGATGTAGTGTGAGAGTTTAGCATTGAATTTAGAATTATACTTGGTGACTTAGGAAGGCAAGGATTTTTGGAAGGGAGGTGTTAAATTACATACAACAAGTTTGCAAACAAGAAGGTTGTAGGGATGAGATGTTATAAAAGAATTTAGAAGAATGCTTAGGACCTAATTTTGGAGGAAGGATGAAATGGGCCTATTGATGTGCCCCATAGGCCCATTACACGGTCTCAAACCCAAGGTCATAATTTATCTAATTTATGCACTTACACTCTTGTCTCTTTTGCAGGTAATGGATTGTGTGGAGGCTTGGAGAACACCTTGGGAGACTTGAAGTGGGAATCCAAAGCTACGGATGTGGACCAACCAACACACTTAATCACTTGGAAATTCAAGCAAGGAGACCAATTTGCTCACATGGGAATTTGTCTTCCCGAGCCTTAATTGTAACCTTTTATTTCAAACTTATTTTGAGGCAAACATTGGCCTTCTTGTTAAACTTTATTATAAGCATGCATATTAGGCATTTAGGGTTAGATGAATGATAAGTTAGATGATGGAATGGAAGTGGTTCAAAGCAAGTGCATGGAGTGCACGGAAGAGGAGGAATGGGCCTTAAGGAAAAGATATCCATTTTGGCCCAACCTTGAGTGGAGGGGACCACTACCCTTTATCCAAACCATGGGCTGCCACTTGAGGGATTCTTAGAGGTTCTCCAATCAACACAAGGCCAAGGATTGATGACATGGTTATCACACAACCATTGGATCAAGAAAACCAAACTCATCTCGGCCATCCAAGCTATCTTCAAGATCCAACGGTTACACCATTTTGAAGACCACTTTTTGAATCACATCCAAGCCATTCATAGGTCTATAAAAAGCATGGTAATTGGTGATTGTAAGTTTTTTGGACTGATTTTAAGGAGCATGCACGGATTTCCCTTCCATGGTTGAAGGAGTTTGAAGAAACCAACAAGGTTTGCTCGGTTTGCACAAAACCGAGGGGTTGCTCCCCCACCACTCCCTTCTTGCTTGGTAGCTTGCAAGGGTTATATAGCCATCTTCTTCTCCATCTCCTTGGGAGTGGAAAACAGCAAGAAGTGGCCCCAAACCGTGTTCAAGAGTCGAGTTGTCTTCCTTGGAAGCAACTATTGCCAAAGGCTTCAAAATATTACCTATTGGCCGATTTCTTGAAGTTTTGCATATCTTTTCCATCTCAATGAATCAGGACCACGCCTTCCACTATCACACACCTCACTCACTCCACTAACATCATATAAAGTTTCGTTTTCATCTAAGCACATTTGGTCATTCAAGTTCATCTTGCAATTTGTGTTCTTCTCGGCCATTTCTTGCCAATCCGAGGAGCTAACGATCCCCTCTAAGCTTTAAACGTTTTCTTGCAGGTTAGGGCTATATCACCTATGGGGCACATCAAGAGCCCTCTCTCAGCCAGTAGTCCTTTCATCAACTACCGACTCTTCATCCTTCTCGCCGATACTCAGCTTACTAGGTAGGGCTTCGACAATGCAGTGGTTGTGTATCCATTTAGATGTTGGTTTGAGTTAGAGGTTGAGAATCAGGTTTGCCTAATAATGAATAGAATCGGAGTATTATTAGCTATTAACGTAGTATTTATGATTTTGATGATAATAAGTAGGAATTATGAATGTTGGCTGAGCTCGGGTAGTTAGAGAATCCGATTTCCCTTACTTATAAACTAGGATTTCTATGCGTACAAGGTGTTCAATAAAATGTCTGAATGAGATAAGTTAGATCTTTAGGAATCTTCCTTAGTTAGGACTTACTAGTTTTGAGTTTAGATTATTAGGATTTTTATTTTAACTACTACAATGTAATGTTTTAGGTGAAGAAGTCTGAAGGAAAGGAGCTCAAGCTGCGAAGGAAAACCAGGTAAGTGAATGTGTAGGATTCCCGGCCATTAGGGCCCTACATCATAAGGAAGCTAGGTAGAAACTGATACGATGATTAGGAGTTATTTAAGTTATTGTCTGTTACTTATGTTGGTGTTTGTTTTAAGTTAGTAAGATGGTTTGTATTTGGATGATTTACGGATGTTTGAGAACTATGTTATGTGATGTTCTGTTAGAATCTATGAAGTTAACTGTCTGGTATGGTAATTTCTATAGTCTGATGATTTAAGAGCATTCATGTCATGCATCATGATTTACTCCTCAAGCATATGAAAATGATTTATAAGCATGTTTTTCCCATGAACAAGATATGAGAATAAATATGAAAACGATCTCAAACAACATGATTAAGTGAGGGTTGGGGGCGGGTTGACGCATGCCACAGTCCAAAGAGGGACCATGAATACGACCCGAAAGGGAATATGATCAAAATCACTGTCAACCCCCTTTTTACGGCACAAATCCTCCCTTAATCCATATGATGAAAACGATGAACAGAAGCAAGAATGATAAATGATCATGAACATGTTTTCTCTCAACTGTACATTCATGAGTACATGTTAGTTTGCATTCCTTACTAAGCATTAGGCTTATAGTTTAAACCTCATGATGTAGGTGACGAGTTTTCAGGTGAGGATCTCAAAGTTAATAAGGATGTTTAAGCTCGGTTGCTGGAAAGTGCTCATGGTAGAGATTTGTGGCTGGCAGGCGATATTGACCCGCGGTTATGCTCACATTAAGTCAGTAAGATTTATGAAAGACTGAAGTCTGTGTAGGATGAGATTTCTTTTTATAACATTTGGATGTTGGGATTTGCCTATTTGATCTCTGAGCCCGAGGAATGATTTAAGTTTATAGAATGAACTGCTTAATTAAGTCTTCCGCTTCACACATCCTGAATGAGTCTGTGATTTTTATTCGTTTAAAGTTTATGCCTACCAAGTTGAAATCTATGAGAGTCGGGGTACTTTTCTGTTGATTGAAGTTGCTTGATGAATATCATGTTTTACTGTTGAGTGATAGGAGTCGGATGAGTGTATCATCCGGCCGACGTCATCGGCGGATGTCGAATGATAGAAGTTGATCGATTGAGTCTTCCGGTTGACGTCATCAGATGATGTCGAGTGTTTACTCACCGGATGATGTAAGTAAAGTATTTAGTCGTTCATTCCCCGGATGATGTCTCCTGTCGGATGAGGTAAGTGAGTCACGTGCATTGCACATGTCCACCGGATGATGCCTTTGATGGATGAAGACATCATCCGGCTGACGTCATCGGTGGGTGGTGAATGATTTTTGATCACCGGGCGATGTAGGTGTTCTCTTTACCGGATGATATAAGTAATGTTTTGTCGTTTAGTGACCGGGCGATGTAGGTATTCACTTTACCAGATGATATAAGTAATGTTTTGTCGGTTAGTGACCGGGCGATGTTTTAATTATGCACGTGAAACGCCCATGTCCGCCGGCAGAGGTGTAATGTATTTCGCTGTTGGGCGATGCCTAATAAATCACGTGTGATGTCTTGAAGTAAGTTATGATTTAAAAGAAAAATATAAAAAAAAAAAAGAACAATGGAATGTAAGGATATATGGTCAATTCTAAAAGAGTCATGATTGGTCTCTGTAACACCCGAGTTAACGGCCAGGTGATTTCCTTAACTGTATTAACGGTCATAAATATTTAATCCTCGAAGTTTAGGATTTATGCCAAGCTTAATTAATTACATGTGGATCTAAACTAGGTTGAGTGGCAAAGTTGTAATATCGGAGGATTGAGGCCAGTATTTAAAGAAGAAGGAAAGGATTCAAACCTCATTTAAACCACTGTAGCCGACATCCCCAACTTCCGGCGATTTCTTCTCTCCCAAGCTCTCGCTCTCTGTTAGCTGGAAATCCCTCCTTCGACGATCGGTTTCCTTGCTACTTCTCGGCTACTTTGTGCTCGAGGTACGGGTTTAACAATGTGGTTATTTGTTAGTTTATTAGCCCAGTTTTCCAGCTTTGTATTGAAGTTTGGATTCTTCAATGGCCGAATATTAATAAGAACATTTTGAAACCCGAGATAAGTAATGTCTTTCCAAATCGATTCTGGACATTTAGAACAACCAACCCTGAGTTATCATTATCGAATCCGTCTGTTTTGGTTTTGGGATTTCGGGTTACATTGAGTATTAAACTAAGAACTCGGGAAGGACTCTTAGCTATTAGATCTTAGGATAACTCGAGACTAGAACTACTAGGATTTTGTTTTAACTACTGCAATGTAAATGTTTAGGTGAAGAAGTTTGAAGAGAAGGGAGCTCAAGTGCTAAGGAGACCAGGTAAGTGAATGTATTAAGGTTTCCGGCTAATAGAGCCCTACATCGTGGGGGTACTAGGTTGAGATGTCTAATGATTACCTTATGATTATGAGCTTGTATACACTTGAAGAATTTATGTATGTTGCGAGTTATACCAAGTGATGACCTGTTAGTGAATGTGAAGTTGTCTGCTCTGGTATGATCCTTGTCATAGTTTGATGAGTTAAAAGCTCTCATGTTCATGCATCATGAATGTTTCTCAAGCATAAGAAAATGTTTTAACGCATGTTTTCCATGAACAAGATATGTATATGTATAAGATTTATGCAACGTGGATTAAGTGAGAGTTGGGGGCAGTTCGGCGTATGTCACAGTCCAAAGAAGGACATATGAATACGACCCGCAGTAGGGAACAAGATCAAACTCACTGTCGAACCCCCTTTACCGGCACAAATCCTCTCTTGGTCCACACAACCTAAACAATGAATATGATCAATGACTATGAATGATGAATATGATCAATGACTATGAATGATGAATATGATCAATGACCATGAATGATGAATATGATCAATGATTATGAATGATGATTATGATCCATGATTATGAATGATGAATACGAGCAAAGACATGAACAAAAAAAAAGACTTATGAGCATGTGATTTTCCCAAATTATGCATTCATGCATCCATGTTAGTGTTGCATTCCTTACTAAGCATTAGGCTTATAGTTTAAACCTTATGATGTAGGTGACGAGTTTTCAGGTGAGGAACTCAAGGTCAATGAAGATGTCTAAGCTTGGTTGCCGGAGGATGCTCAGTGTGACAGTGAAGGCTGGATAGGCGATCAAGTTCCCTGGTTATACCCATAGTAAGTCAGAGAAGTTTATGATAAACAGATGTCTAAGTAGAATAGAGTTCTCTTATAACAATGAGATTCGGATTTTGAATGGTTTGACTTCAGAATCTGTTAACGATTTTAAGGATTATGAATGATCTGTTTTGCTTAAGCCTTCCGCTATGTGAATCTTGTATAGGATATGGATTTTTACTCATTAGGGTTTATAATTTCCAGGTTAAGATTTGAGCGAGTTGTAGTATTTTCGGTTGGATGAGGTTGTTTGATGATTATAGTGTTTTATTGCCATAGGATAGAAGCTGGATGAGGCATTCATCCGGCTGACGTCATCGGCAAGTGTCAAATGATAGGAATCGAACAATTGAGTCTTCCGGATGACGTCACCGGAAGATGTAGTATGTTTCTCCATCGGCAGATATAGAGTGTTTAGCCATCGGACGATGTGAGGGTTTCCTTGTCGTTTAGTGACCGGGTCATGTTTTAATTATGCACGTGGGGAGCACATGTCCATCGGATGATGTTTCCCTATTTCACCGGAAGATGAAGTATATATTCCCTCGCCGGATGATGTAAATAATAACTTGTCGTTTAGTGATCGGATGATCTAGGGCTTGTAAGCTATCGGAAGATGTCATAGATGAACACGTGAATTTCACATGTCTATTGGTGGATGTTTTAAATTGGTCACACGAGATGCACGTGATCGTCGGTTGATGCGAGTATTCGCATCTGCCGATAGTTGTTTAAATGAGTCATGTGGGGTGCACGTGCCATCCGGAAGACGCAATGTCTATCGGTTGAGGCATGCAGACCCATGCAACTTGTACGTCGATTGGAAGCATGTACGAGGGACTAACTTTCCATCCATTAAGTTGAAGTCTTTAAGCCTGTTAGGTATACTGTTATTAAGAAAAAAAAGAAAGGGAGAAAAGAGTACAAATATGAGCTAAAGTTTTATGTAAAGTCAAGAATTTCGTGGCGATCCTCACCGGGTCGTTACAGTCTCGGCCCTACTGGAGTAGTCCAGCAATTCCATAAGTCGGTCTAGGGCTTCGTCTCTAGGATCTTTTCCTTGAACCATTTTTATATATAACGCCTATAAAAGTTAAAACAAATAATCTAAGAAATCGAAATCAAATAAAGTATTAAACATACTTACAGTTGATGAAGGATATCCGTGTAGTGGCTGTGCAGTCGAGCAGTCTACAGAACCATTTTTAAAACCCGGGGGCTCTGATACCATAACTGTCGCGTCCCTTACACTAATTCCAAATTTTTCCGTATAAATTTTAATTTTTATAACCATAAGTGAGCTTAATAACGTTGATTCATTAAGTCGAGGTCTAGAGTGTTGAAAATTATTTTTAAAACCATTTAAATAAAACTTAAAACAATTTACAAAACAAACAGAGGCAAAATACAGAAAGGAACCGAGGGCAAAATGGGGACTCCGCCCCAAAAATATGTGCCGATCGATCGGCTATGTAAAATATACAGGGGCGATCGTTCGCCCCTACATCAGGCGATCGATCGCCCTGTGATCGATCGCCACACTCTCTGGATTTTCCAGAGACTGGCGACCACAATTGCCGATCGATCACCTTCTCAGGCGATCGATCGGCAACCTCCCTGGAATCTGAAATTCCAGGGAGTTTGCCCCTCTCTTCTTCCTTCTTTCTTCCTTCTTTCTTGCACATTTTCCTTACTACTTATACACACCAAAACCTTTTTAACATAATATCATTCATAACTTCACTCATTTCTCTTTTCATCAACCACCAAATAACAACCCAAAAAGTATCTTTGAACGTGTTTAAAAACATAGTAAACTTTCGTAAAAACAAACTGCGTGGATCCATTTAAAACCTAAACAATTTCTCCTGTTTAAAATAAAACTCCAAGCAATTCCCTGAAATCTGAATAAAAGTCTTAACAAAATATTTTATAAATTAAGTTTACCAAAACATCAAACTATCAGCTATCCAGATTTCCAAACATCCTAAAATGTTCTACCTATACAATCTCATCCACTATTGCGTTCCCAAAATACTTACAAACATCCCCACGAGTCAAAAGCACACCGACTGCACCAGCCCGCTCCCATGGGCCATCTTTCTTCAACTGTTCATTCCTCGGGTGGAGGGATCTGGTCCTCACCTGTATCAAGATCACCTACACCATACATACAACTATGAGCTAAAGGCTCAGCAAGTTTCGTAAATGCAGATGCATGTCGTGCATATGAAGTTCGGAAATCATGTAGAATACATAACAGATAGTGGCAGACAGATTGTCACCAAGATCTCAGCCCGCTAGATGGAGAGGACACGTCCGGCAATTGGACATTCCTTTCCATATAGCGGGGGGGAGACATGCTTACATCCGTAACAGCCATGCGTGGACCCCACCTCACATGACCAGATAACAGATTACGTATATTAGTTTCATTAGATGTGGTATCGTGACAAGCTCCTCTCAGCCTTCACGATAGATCAATATCTCCCTTTCGGGCCACATCATTTTTCCTGAAAATGTAGTGCAGAAATTCATTTTCTATGCTAGTTCGAAAATCGTGATTCATGAACAATTCAATATATAAAGTAACCAAGCAACATGTATACCATCAAGACGATAAAAACATAACCTAAAAGGCAACCAATTCTATCTACCCAACCAAAGCATTTAAACAAAAAAATCACCAATGTTCCTCGACAAGACTTCGACGTACGGTGTAGGCCAATCGGCCATAGTAAGTCACGAGAACTTACCTCGCGTCCGTTATAATTCTAGCTCTGTCCATGAGCGTTGTTCACCTAAGGCAAATTCACAACATTTGTCGTTAAAACGCGTTTGAACTATTAACGTCCAAACTAACTAAACTCTTAACTAAAGAAATGTCCTAAAACTTTAATTTAACTCATTGAGGCATTTTATCGAGCAATCCACGCTCGACACCTCAAAACCTCCATTAACGGAGTTTTTAAGTTTTCCAATCCAACCAAAACTCACATTAATGGCTATTAATTCGCCCAACTACCTCCAATGCCCATTAATGCGTTCATCAGGATCATAAACAGGGCAACCCTAGCTATTTCTAGCATAACCCGACTATTTCGCGAAAACCCTAAACGAAACCCTAATCGTTTTAACTCCGAAAAAATCAAAAACTAAAGTCCGAAAACTACAGGACCTTACCTAGAGCGTTGATTGGAGGAGAAAATGTGAAGAACGGAGGTTGATCGGAGAAACGTTGAAGGAATCGGCGTGGAGAATCGTCGGGCAATGGAAAATCGCCAGAGGAGGAGGGAGAGGCTTTCTGGAGAAATCGTGGAGTGAAGAAGAAAAGAAGAATTTTTGACTTTTAATAAATTTGGCTTGGAAAAAGACAAGTTTGCCCCTACTTTGATTTTCTATTTGTTTCGTCATTTGTTTCATTAATTGTCTAACGATTCGGTCTTCTCCAAATTTTCTTATTTCACCAATAACTCCGACTTATTATCTGGGCTCAATTAAAACTGTCCGTTCACAAAACAGACCTCGTTTGCTATTTTTATTAAAACGTCCATTATAGTAATTCTCGTAATTTAGTGTTGCAACTCCTAAAATTTCTGAAATTTTCCTAAAATCTATATTAATAATTAGGATTCTAATAACGTTTTCTTTTTACGAAACTGACTCAACTTGACATATTTACAAAAATACCATTATACATATATAATTATAAAAATCCCGTAAAGCAGGGTGTTACAAATTTTGTAGCTAAATTTCATGATTAGACGTCTCAAAATATAAATTATCCTTCCATAGCTGAAGAAGCTATAAGTGCTAACTTAACATTTTTCTTGAAACATAGATTCTCCAATTATTGAGTAGATAAATCCTAATGTCGATTTTTGGCTGACTTGATATCTACCAAGATAAAAATCACAATACCTAGTGATCTCCATGTGATTAAATTTTCCATGTGTTAGCATCTAAGTAATTATCTTCTAGCCCTTTGAACTACATTCTAATGATTTAGTTTATGGTGTCAAGTGTTGAGACATGATGACAAGTTTTTTTTTTTTTTTTTTGTAACCGTTTATTTTGATTATGTCAATAATTGTTATGAAATCAAAATTTCAACTTAAATGAGAGAGATTTCATAACTAATTTTTAAATGTTATGATAACCTTTACAAAACAAATTTTAATTTTAAATAGAAGATAGAATTTTGTGACCATTATTTTAAAAGGTTATGATACCATTACAAATTAATTTCTATTTTTAATTAATAGTTACAACCTCATTATTAAAATAAGGTTGAAAAAGAATCAACTTTTGAGAGCAAATTTGTGAGTCTCTCGCGTTGGTTTTAGAGAGTTGTTCTCTAAACCCAAATAGATCGTCTCATGCGTTGAAAATATGGTCTATCATATATTTAGTGTGATCTCATTTCATACATCACCCCCACACGTGCTTATTTAAAGTGAGGAGGATTGACTATGAAGATTGAAGGTTTCAAAGATTGAAAAGATCATATCAAATCTTCTTATTCTCGTATTTATGTGAAGTTACAAAGGTACTTTTCTTAATCCTTTATATTAGATCTAAAATAAAAATAAGATTTTTATTACGTATGATTATTAATATATTATAACAACGATCTATTTATGTTCATGATAAATTTTTTTCATGATATATAGGTTTCTAACGTTACCCGTGTTATGAACATCGGTAATTTTGTCATGCGGGGGAACCCTAAATTCCAACAATTGGTACCTTCAACCCCCAAAAAATTCAAAACATAGCCTTAGACATATAAGAAAACATGGCAAAAATTCAAGAAAATCAAACTGCATGGGTCAATTTAAACCTTGAAACAATCCATGCATAACCTAAAAGAAAATCTCAAACGATTCCAGTATATTTCAAAATACAACTGTCAGAACAGAGGTTTTAAAAACATTAACACAAAACCTATACATCACCTAAATTTCAAAAAAAAAACTGTACAAACTTGACATACACTTCAAAACAACACCCCCACAGGTCAAAAGGCACCTGACTGCCGCAACCACCCCACGAGCTCGTCCCACCAACTGCACCTACACGTCGACTTAAGGCACAAAGTTCTCATTCGGAGGATCCGTACCTACAACAGGGAGTTCAACTATGAGCCTAGAGCTCAGTAAGAACATACAATGCAGTGATGCATATGCTATGCATGAACTTTTGAAATACATGAACATTACTTTACATTACATTCAAGTGGACTGGGGTATAAGTGGGGCTTATAGAGGAACTGGCGCAACAGGAGTACACAACAGGTACATAACAGGGGTGCACTTCAGGCACATAACTGGATAACAGGATAACAGGATGTCAGTCCCCTTTCCACACTTAACCGTACATTACATTCACATTTTATCTTTCTTAACTTCAAATCACGTGCATAAAACATTTACATGACTTTCAGAAAAATGTGTATGCATGAACATATACAGTGCTTAAACGTAACATAAACAGGCGACAGGATAACAAAGCAAGACATAAAACAAAACACATTTCACTTAGAACGTAACCTACGACCTAACTACCCGACAACCAAAAACCTAGTACCTCCGTGATGTAGGGCTTTAAGGGCCAAACCTGCGCGTATAAACTTACCTGATGCCCTAGAGTTGCAAGCTTCGTACGTACGTCCTTGACGATTTCACGAACCTATAGTGTGAATATCGGACCATTAGCCCTTAAACTTAACAAAACTAACGAATAACTAACCTAAACTCGTTAACTAACGTAGAGGATTACCTTAAACGAAGAAAACGGAAGAAAACCAGAGAAGACAAAATTTGGAAATCGTTGCTCGTCGTCTGGAAGAGAGAGGGCAGAGAGGTGAGGAAAAATGAGAAGTGTTTTCACGTTGAAGAGAAGAGAAGAGAGTTTTGGCTTTTTCAACAAGCTTGGACAAGTGTCAAGCAAGCATTGGCTCCCTCCCAACCACCTTAATTGCCTTCCTAAATTACCCCTCCATTGGTTCCTTCTAATAGTTTTGTTTTGGTTACACTTTAGTTTGGTTTTTTCATTAGACATCCCAACAAATTCCTCTAAAACATTCATTATATTAATAACAACTTAACCTCGTTCAATAATTCACGGGGATAATTACATGGTCAAAAATGTCGGGTGTTACACTTTCACTTAACAGTCCACTCGTTGAAGTAATTTAGTCCATGGGAATGAGTAAGCAGCATTTGGTCCACCTCATACGAAACAGCTAACTCATCCCCTCCCACAATGACTACTTAAATTTATTCAGTTTTTCAGTCTTTCAATCTTTCTCAATGAAAACAATTTTCATGAATCCATGAACATACGTCTAATCGTGCTATGCATGACATGGAAATACAATCTCAGTCTACAGTCTACAGTCTCAATAACACTCGATTCATTATCATGCAAGTATCACATGGTTCTACCATCAATAAAAGTTAATATCAAAATAAAAGACAATAACATATATTCGAATCATCGGTATCTAAATCAATTGTCACAATCCAATCCTAAGATCTAACATGTTCTCGAGTAATATTCATCACTAGTATAATAATAAAACATAATGAGTTATCATATCATGTAGTACATCCTCTAATAACACATTCAAAAACTCAATTTTTCACATAATAGTAAAACATCTCATAAAGTATCCCAATCAAGATCTAAAAACACGTCATCAAATCAATTATCATCATATGTTGTAACGCCCCGAGCTTTCTAAACTCAGTTCGTTATTCATAAACCCGAACATAACTAAGGAATTTTGGACCAAACTTAAAATTTCACTTGAAAGTCAAAACTCGATGTTCACTTGTAACACCCGGCATTTTTGCCATGTAATTGTTTTCCCGAATCATTTATGCGGGATTAACATTATATTTATACAACGTATGTTTTGGTTGAATTGTTGGAAATGTTTAGTGAAACTAAACTAATGTGTAACCAAAACAAAGCAAATTAGTTAAAAACCAATGGAGGGGTAAATAGGGAAGCAATTAAGGTGGTTGGGAAAGATCAAGTGGATGAGTGACACTTGGCAAAGACTTGCTGAAGGAGCCAATGCCTTTTCTCTTCCATCCTTCCTCTTTTCTCTTCACTCTACGTGAAGCACTCTCTGTTTTCTCTCTTCCAGGCGATTAAGACGAAACTTCCACGCCTTGTTTCTCTAGCATTTCTCCGTTTTCTTCAGCAAAGGTAAGCATCTACTCACACTAATAAATTTGGACAAGTTTAAGGTGAGTTTTTATCGAAGTTTAGGGTTTCGGTTTTCGGTGAAAACTCACTGTTTTTGGATGAAAACACGTTGGTGTGTTTTCTAAAGAGTTGAAATGTGTTTGCTGCATTTCCTACGAGATATTAGTTAGCATTTGTAGCGTGTTTAAACTCTGAACATTCATGCTACAGGTCCGAGCTTTCCAAAGACGTTCGAGCATACTACTTGGCTGCACACAGGTAAGTTCATACATCTACGTTGGCCCTTAAGGCCCTACAACTCGGAGGTACTAGGTCTGGTTCGGGTAGATAGGTTTTAGGTTATGTTTTAAGTTAAACGTGTTTCCGTTATATTCTGTTTCCTGTTGTATTCATTCTGTCATCTGTGAATGTTAAGTTTAAGCATTTCACTTATTCATGCATACACGTTTCCTGTAAAATCATGCAAATGTTTTCAGCACCGGTTTTGAAGTAAGTAAGATAAAATCCTGTAAAGAAAATGTATGGTTAAGTGTGGACGAGGACTGGCATCCTGTCAAGTACTCCTGTTATGTCCTGAAAGTGGCATGTACATCCTGTTGCGCCAGCTCCTCCTCCCATTTATACCTTTCCTGTCCAGTGAAACGCAATGTTAAGTAATGTAATGTTCACGTATTTCAAAAGTCCATGCATCACTGCATTGCATTTCATGTTCTTATTGAGCTCTAGGCTCATAGTTGAACTCCTGTTGTAGGTATGGATTTTCCAGATGAGGAGCTTGATCCTCAAACTGACGAGTTAATGTAGTTGGCGGGAGGAGCTCATGGGATGGTTGCTGCAGTCAGACAAATGTCATTCCTGTGAGAATGTGTTTTATGTAAAGTTATGTCAAGTTTTGTACAAGTTGTTTTGGGGTTTTAAAACTTTTGAAGTGTATGTCAAGTTCTGTAAAACTTTTGGGATCCTCAAATACGATGTATGGAACCTGTATTGATGTTTTAAACCTCTGTATTTGAAAGTTGAATTATGTTTCGAAGTATTCTGAAATTTGTTTGGAATATTTTCTGTTAGTCTGTGCATGGATAGTTTCTGGTTTTAGAGCTATCCATGTAGTGCGATTTTTTTTTTAGTTCCTGTTATGCCTCCTGTCGTGTTCGAGAACCATGTTTTGAATCGGTTCGACAATCTGAGATTTTATGTTTTCTGTCTTTTTACTCTCTGTTGGTACGTCTTTCTGTTAAAGAGTTGTCAAATTCTGCCCTCACACATTTGGTCTTGACAATTTGGTCATCCGGTTACTGTTCACAATTTGGTCATCCGGTTACTGTTCACAATTTGGTCATCCGGTTACTGTTCACATATTTGGTCATCCGGTTACTGTTCACACATTTGGTCATCCGATTACTGTTCACATTTTTAACCAATCCGGTCACTGTTCACATTTTTAGTCATCCGGTCACTGTTCACATTTTTAACCAATCCGGTCACTGTTCACACTTTTAGTCATCCGGTCACTGTTCACTTTTTGTCTTATTCTCATTATCCATTATTCACATCCAGCTTAAATGTGTTTTCCAGTTTCACTTCCAGAGAAGGTTTATACTCTCTGTTAAGGTTTTAAAAGTATAAAGTTTAAAAAAAAAATATATATATGTGCCCGTTTTGTGCAAATGTCCCGGAGTGACGGCTCGGTTCTCGGATCCCGATCGGGTCCGGTTTTGGGTCGTCACAGTTATGGTATCAGAGAGATAAGGTTTTAAAACCGATTCTGTGAAATGTCTGGTTGCGCAACCCGCCACGTGAGATCGCTCCACCAACTGTAAGTGTTTAAAATCCTGTAAAAGTTTTGTTTATTAAATTAGGTTATTCTGTTATTCTTATAGGACTATCTTAGAAATGGTGAGAGGACATCAGGAAAAATCCAGTGAGAGCTCTCGGGCCATAGATCGATTGACAGAGCTGGTGGGAGTACAATCCCGCATGGTTGATCGAATGATGGCCAGAGAAGACGACAGAAACAATAACCATGGAAATAACAAACGTGATAATGCACCGCGAGACAATAGTGGAGACAGATTCCGGCGACTTCAGCCACCCTCATTTGATGGGTTGTCTACAGACCCGACCCGTGCTGAAACCTGGATTCGAACTATGGAGAAGATGTTCAGTTATGCAGAAGTAGAAGACAACAAGAAGGTTACTTGTGCCACGTTCCATCTCACTGAAAGTGCTGGATTCTGGTGGGATGCAGTACAGTCGTCTACAGTGGCATTGAGCTGGGAAGGGTTCAAGGGGATTTTCTACGATAAGTACTTTGACCGAGGAGTGAGAAAGGAGAAGTTACTTGAGTTTTCTCGGCTGCGACAGTATGGATCTGTGGCCGAGTATGTTCAGAAATTTGAGTCGCTATCCCGATATGCAACACACATGGTGGCCACTGATGAGAACAAGGTGCACCAGTTTATTCAAGGTTTAAAGATAGAACTTCTACGAGGAATCACGACTGGAGGTTTTGATGAGGCACCATATGTGAAAGTGGTGGCCAAGGCTTATCAACTGGAGGCCTTAGAAATAAAGTCCCAGAGACAGAGAGAACCACTGAGAGGAATTATGAGAAATACTCCTCAACAACAACAACAAAAGATTCAGAATGTACATCCTCAACAGCAACAGAACAGGGGCATTAAAAGGCCCAATGAGACCCTTGCTTACCAGGACAAAGGGAAGAGACCTGTGGGAGCTCCTCAGCCTCCTGTCTGCCCACGTTGCCAGAAGAATCATACAGGAGACTGCAGGCTCTTTACTGGTCAATGTTTCCGGTGTGGTAAAGAAGGCCATCAAGTCCGGAATTGTCCGGTGCCTGACACAAGGCCGGTTGGTGCTATGCCTAGAGTGTTTGCAATGATGGAGGACGTCGATAATGCTGATCAGCACACAACAATTACAGGTACAATATTAGTATGTAATGTGCCTGCTTATACCTTGTGGGACACGGGGGCCACACATTCGTTTGTGGCCATGGACTTTGTAGTTAGACAAAAATTTTGTAGTACGTCGTCAGATCAGCCTTACAGCGTTATGCTACCGTCCGGAGAGTGTATGCACTCCGAGCAGGTTGTAAGGGGTGATATAGTGTCAGTGAGAGACCAGAACTTACATGCCAATCTCATCGTCATTGGGATGAAGGGATACGATGTTATTCTGGGGATGGACTGGCTGTTTAAACATTATGCCACCATCAACTGTAGGTCCGGGCTTGTGTCATTTAAGCGCCCAAATGAAGTAGAATTCTCTTATCAGGCAGTACCGAAGAAACACCGTATGCCTGTGATATCTTCCTTGAAAGCTCAACGACTGATGAAGTCAGGATGCATCGGATTTCTTGCCCACGTTGTGGATGTTCAAAGGCAAAATGAGGTGGAACTTCAAAACATTCCGGTGGTCCGGGACTTCTCAGAGGTTTTCTTAGATGACTTACCGGGATTGCCACCTGATCGTGACATCGAGTTTGAAATCGATGTGTATCCTGGTGCGGAACCAGTATCGAAGAATCCGTACCGTATGGCACCAATTGAACTGAAGGAGTTGAAGGCTCAGTTGAAAGAATTAATGGACAAGGGTTTTGTGCGCCCTAGTTTCTCTCCGTGGGGTGCTCCCGTCTTGTTTGTCAAGAAGAAGGATGGGTCCCTACGGATGTGTATTGACTACCGTGAGCTGAACAAGTTGACTATCAAGAATAAGTACCCGTTGCCAAGAATTGACGATTTGTTTGATCAGCTACAGGGGGCTCGGGTATTTTCTAAGATTGACTTACGCTCCGGCTATTACAGTTGAAGGTCAGAGCTGAGGATATTCCAAAGACTGCCTTCAGAACCCGGTACGGGCACTACGAGTTCTTGGTGATGTCGTTCGGGTTGACTAATGCTCCGGCAGCATTTATGGACCTAATGAACAGGATATTCCATGATGTCTTGGATAAATTTGTGATCGTTTTCATCGACGACATTCTGGTTTATTCCAGGAGTGTGGCTGAGCATGAGAAACACTTGGCTATGGTACTGTCAATCCTAAAGCAACATCAATTATATGTCAAGCTGTCAAAGTGTGAGTTCTGGTTAAACAAGATTAATTTCTTGGGCCACGTGGTGTCTGCTGAAGGAGTATCTGTGGACCCGGCCAAGATTCAGGCTGTGAGGGATTGGCCCAGACCGAAAAATGCAAGTGAAGTACGAAGCTTTATCGGACTAGCTGGTTATTACAGGAAATTCATCAAGGGGTTTTCTGTGATCGCGAAGCCTATGACCAGCTTAACAAGGAAGGAAATCAAGTGCAAGTGGTCTGAAGCATGTGAGGAGAGCTTTCAGACACTTAAGCAGAAATTAACCACTGCTCCTCTGTTAGTATTGCCAGTTGAAGATGGCAAATTCAGCGTATACTGTGATGCGTCAAAGATTGGCCTGGGATGCGTATTGATGCAAGAGGGTAAAGTGGTAGCATACGCATCAAGACAGTTGAAGAACCATGAACAAAATTACCCTACTCACGACCTTGAGTTAGCGGCAGTGGTATTTGCACTGAAAGTATGGAGACACCACCTATATGGACAGTCATGTGAGGTGTTTTCTGACCACAAGAGTTTGAAGTACCTCTTTACTCAGAAAGAGTTGAATATGAGACAAAGGCGGTGGTTAGAATTTGTGAAAGATTACGATGTTGAGATCAAATACCATCCTGGTAAAGCTAATGTGGTAGCTGATGCACTGAGCAGGATGCCAACTACTATGCAACCAGTTGTGTCGGCCGTGTCAATGCCTTTGAGGACAGAGATACAGAAGTTCGATATGGAGATAGTTTCTGGGCTATCGGCCATACTAGCAGACTTGACACTACGACCCACCGTCCTGGACCAAATTAAGGAGGCCCAGAAGACCAATTCAAAGGAGATGGCTGATATTGTGAGCAAGCTACCTATGGCCTCTTCCGATTTCAGTTACTCGGGAGATGGTATTCTGAAGTTCAAAAACAGGTGGTATGTTCCGAAAGACGAAGAGCTACGGAAGCGTATCTTATCGGAAGCCCATTCATCTTCTTTCTCTGTGCATCCTGGAAGGAAAAAAATGTATCAAGACTTGAAACTTCACTTCTGGTGGCCGAATATGAAGAATGAAGTGGCCAAGTACGTGGAGTCTTGCATGATATGTCAACAGGTCAAAGCTGAACATCAACGACCAACTGGAATGCTTCAACCTCTTCCGATTCCCGAATGGAAATGGGAGAACATTACAATGGACTTCGTTGTTGGTTTGCCAAGAACAGTTAAAGGCCACAATAGCATATGGGTCATAGTGGACAGATTGACGAAGTCGGCCCATTTTCTACCTGTGAAGACGACATTCTCCATGGATCAGTATGCTGAGCTTTATATTAGTGAGATTGTCAAGCTGCATGGTATTCCGCTGTCGATTGTCTCAGACCGTGATCCCAGATACACTTCCAGGTTTTGGAAAAGTTTGCAAAGCTCCTTGGGCACTAGATTGGACTTCAGCATGGCATTTCACCCACAGACGGATGGACAATCTGAGAGAACGATTCAGACATTAGAGGATATGCTAAGATCGTGCGTGCTGGAATTTCATGCTCCTTGGAGTAGATACCTGCCACTTGTGGAGTTTGCTTATAACAATAGCTACCAGGCTACGATCGGTATGGCTCCATATGAAGCACTTTATGGCAGGAAGTGTAGATCCCCATTATGTTGGGACGAAGTCGGAGAAACCAAGCTTATCGGCCCCGAAATACTGCAATAGATGTCTGGGGTAATAACGGCGATCAAGCAAAGAATCCAGGCTGCACAAAGTCGACAGAAGAGCTATGCAGACCATCGGAGAAGAGATTTAGAGTTTGCTGAAGGTGATGAAGTATTCTTGAAGGTGTCACCTTTCAAGGGCGTGATGAGGTTTGGAAAGAAAGGGAAGCTAAGCCCAAGGTTCATTGGCCCTTTTCCCATCTTGAAGCGTGTGGGAAGCGTGGCGTACAGACTACAGTTACCTGCGTCTATGGAAGGAGTACACAATGTTTTTCACGTGTCGATGCTGAGGAAATGTGTACGAGATCCAACTCAGATCGTGGAACATGTGGACTTTGATATAATGCCGACGCTGACATATGAAGAAAGGCCCATACAGATTCTGGATACCTCAGTCAAAGTATTGCGCAACAAGGTGGTCCCATTAGTGAAAGTTTTGTGGCGCAATCATAACGTGGAGGAGGCTACATGGGAAAGACAAGCGGATGTTAGAGCACAGTATCCAGATCTCTTTGCTTAGGCAAATTTTGGGGACAAAATTTCTATTAAGGTGGGTGGAATGTAACACCCGGCATTTTTGCCATGTAATTGTTTTCCCGAATCATTTATGCGGGATTAACATTATATTTATACAACGTATGTTTTGGTTGAATTGTTGGAAATGTTTAGTGAAACTAAACTAATGTGTAACCAAAACAAAGCAAATTAGTTAAAAACCAATGGAGGGGTAAATAGGGAAGCAATTAAGGTGGTTGGGAAAGATCAAGTGGATGAGTGACACTTGGCAAAGACTTGCTGAAGGAGCCAATGCCTTTTCTCTTCCATCCTTCCTCTTTTCTCTTCACTCTACGTGAAGCACTCTCTGTTTTCTCTCTTCCAGGCGATTAAGACGAAACTTCCACGCCTTGTTTCTATAGCATTTCTCCGTTTTCTTCAGCAAAGGTAAGCATCTACTCACACTAATAAATTTGGACAAGTTTAAGGTGAGTTTTTACCGAAGTTTAGGGTTTCGGTTTTCAGTGAAAACTCACTGTTTTTGGATGAAAACACGTTGGTGTGTTTTCTAAAGAGTTGAAATGTGTTTGCTGCATTTCCTACGAGATATTAGTTAGCATTTGTAGCGTGTTTAAACTCTGAACATTCATGCTACAGGTCCGAGCTTTCCAGAGACGTTCAAGCATACTACTTGGCTGCACACAGGTAAGTTCATACATCTACGTTGGCCCTTAAGGCCCTACAACTCGGAGGTACTAGGTCTAGTTCGGGTAGATAGGTTTTAGGTTATGTTTTAAGTTAAACGTGTTTCCGTTATATTCTGTTTCCTGTTGTATTCATTCTGTCATCTGTGAATGTTAAGTTTAAGCATTTCACTTATTCATGCATACACGTTTCCTGTAAAATCATGCAAATGTTTTCAGCACCGGTTTTGAAGTAAGTAAGATAAAATCCTGTAAAGAAAATGTATGGTTAAGTGTGGACGAGGACTGGCATCCTGTCAAGTACTCCTGTTATGTCCTGAAAGTGGCATGTACATCCTGTTGCGCCAGCTCCTCCTCCATTTATACCTTTCCTGTCCAGTGAAACGCATGTTAAGTAATGTAATGTTCACGTATTTCAAAAGTCCATGCATCACTGCATTGCATTTCATGTTCTTATTGAGCTCTAGGCTCATAGTTGAACTCCTGTTGTAGGTATGGATTTTCCAGATGAGGAGCTTGATCCTCAAACTGACGAGTTAATGTAGTTGGCGGGAGGAGCTCATGGGATGGTTGCTGCAGTCAGACAAATGTCATTCCTGTGAGAATGTGTTTTATGTAAAGTTATGTCAAGTTTGTACAAGTTGTTTTGGGGTTTTAAAACGTTTGAAGTGTATGTCAAGTTCTGTAAAACTTTTGGGATCCTCAAATACGATGTATGGAACCTGTATTGATGTTTTAAACCTCTGTATTTGACAGTTGAATTATGTTTCGAAGTATTCTGAAATTTGTTTGGAATATTTTCTGTTAGTCTGTGCATGGATAGTTTCTGGTTTTAGAGCTATCCATGTAGTGCGATTTTTTTTTTTAGTTCCTGTTATGCCTCCTGTCGTGTTCGAGAACCATGTTTTGAATCGGTTCGACAATCTGAGATTTTATGTTTTCTGTCTTTTTACTCTCTGTTGGTACGTCTTTCTGTTAAAGAGTTGTCAAATTCTGCCCTCACACATTTGGTCTTGACAATTTGGTCATCCGGTTACTGTTCACAATTTGGTCATCCGGTTACTGTTCACAATTTGGTCATCCGGTTACTGTTCACACATTTGGTCATCCGGTTACTGTTCACACATTTGGTCATCCGGTTACTGTTCACATTTTTAACCAATCCGGTCACTGTTCACATTTTTAGTCATCCGGTCACTGTTCACATTTTTAACCAATCCGGTCACTGTTCACACTTTTAGTCATCCGGTCACTGTTCACTTTTTGTCTTATTCTCATTATCCATTATTCACATCCAGCTTAAATGTGTTTTCCAGTTTCACTTCCAGAGAAGGTTTATACTCTCTGTTAAGGTTTTAAAAGTATAAAGTTTAAAAAAAAAAATATATATGTGCCCGTTTTGTGCAAATGTCCCGGAGTGACGGCTCGGTTCTCGGATCCCGATCGGGTCCGGTTTTGGGTCGTCACATCACTGAAATCACAACGTTACAATTCACAGTGGAAAAATCATTTGAAAACAAGCAGAGATTAAACAGGGTTGTAAATAATTATCTATAAATATCAATTGAAATAGTAGGAATTGGTTCGACCAAGACTTAAGCGTAGAAACGTGAAAATTATAAAAGGTCAAACTCATCTGCTGCTGGACGAGGTCAACAAAAAAATAAACTGAAGACTTCCACCAATGACGTCAGCCAGAAGAATCACTCGCATCTACCGATGACGTCAGCCGAATGATTCGTTCATCCAGCCTCTGCCGATCACAAGAAGACAAATCTTCTACTACATCATCCCATAGGTTTAATACCCAACATCCACCGATCACTAAACCAACAAACTTCTACTACACAACCATCGCCACCGAGCCCACGAACGACAAAAACTTCTACTACAATCAACCGATGGATGAATTCCCGCATCCACAGATCACTAAACACAAAAACTCTGCTACACATCCGATTGATACTTATTCACATCCATCGATCATAAACGACAGACTTCTAACTACCTCCTCATCCGATGGTGAATTACTCAACATCCCCAGATAGACAACAAACACACCCTACATCTGCCGATAGCGTCATCTACCGATAGAGCCAAAATACTCAACGAAAACACATAGACCCTTGTCATCTAACAAAGGACTTCTGAACCTACCAAAAGAATTTGAGCCTTTTATAAAACGTTCACACTTATTTAAAATCCAGCAAGTAATCATTATCAGAAATTCACAATTGGCTTCAAACTTCCAAAACGACACTGTCTGGAAACTCGCAACCATACTTCAAATTGGATCACATAGTTCTTAAACCGTCCTCATTCTCTGACACCATTAAACTGCCCCATCAGTTGCCACTTTGTTGTACAGATTGCACTCCTCTCAACAGACCAAAAAAAACACATTAGCCAACCCGAAAAACCAGAGGACAGAATCAGGTACACTTTTGCATAAAAACCGGTTTTGTGTAAATAAATTCCAATCCATAATCTAACCACTCAATTAACTTAAACTAACATATCCAAGGCTTTAATCATCAAAAGAGGAAGAAAATTAACCAAGGGAGTGTAAAATTCGGAATCTCCAAATTAGGGTTTTCAAAACCTTATTAAACTCACTTAAAACTCACTAAAAACACTCACAAACTTCATCCAAAGTTATAAAAACAAAAACCCATAAAGCTTTACCTTAAAATGCCTTGAGAAATTGAAGAAAATGGAGGGAGAGGCGTCAGCTATGGAGGAAGGGCTAACGTGAGAAAATGAAGGAGAAAGAAGGAAGAATTGCCATTTAAACGAAACTTTCCATTCACTTTTAATTTTCCTCCTCCAAAGTGTTTTAAATTGCAAAACCACCCTCCCCCTTTCTCTTTTAATTCCAACGCCAAACACTCATTAAACCCACCACTTTTTATTAACTTTTTTCTAAGTTTTTATTTCCTAACTTACAAATTTCCTATTGGTTCTTTAATAGTTAACTTTTCAAACTACACTTTTCAACCAATCACTTGTTAATTTGACTTGTCAATTTCACCTCTTCCCTTTGCATGACTTACTTCTCATTCCATCATCTCTTAACACTAAACTCTCATATCGTATAATCCTAAGCCTATACGCGTTATAGAAAATTCTCGGGTGTTACAATCCACCCTCCTTACAAAAATTTTGTCCTCAAAATTTGTGGCCTTGTTATTTCTCAACTTACTAACTCCAATGCTAACCTCTTAACTTCTGGGTTGTCGCATTAACTCTCAATTACCCTAAATCATCAATCGGTTGGTAATGACAATCCCTATAACTCCAAAGTTTCAACTTCAACTAATTCTGCATCTCATAGCTCGAGTATTAATTGCAATTAAGCATTCATCACTTATACTCTCAACCCGTCTAACTTAGTTTCGACCCTAACTTTTCCTAAAGTCAAACCAAGTTCACTTAGTTACTTATCTTTCTAATTCAAAGTTCATCAAATACTTACATCACAACCTTAAATCTCCAAAGTTTTACATTATACACTTATGAATTTCGCAATTCAAGTACTAGCAACTATCATTGAGACTCTTAAACTCTTCTAACTAAGGTCGCAGCTCTAACTAAAGTCTCAACTCTAGCTTTCTCTAGAACTAAATGCATCTAATTCCTAACTTCCATTTCTGTCTCTAGCAAGTACATACCTAACCCAGTACAAACTCTACATGTATCCTCAATCATGTAATGCTAAAACTAAATAAGTGAACTTTTATCTAATTTCTAATTTATCATTCTCACCCCCCTCTCACCTATTTTCCTCAAACAATCAAGATATTCTAGTGGTTGTTCTAACACCATCATCGTATGCCAAGCTCTCAATATTTAATTCTATCAACTAATCACTCAAAGTACTATCTGTTCTCCAATTTATGTCTATTACACTCAATTTGTCCCGCTTCTATTTCATTCTCCCAAATACTCTCGAATTCGTAAGTTTAAATTAATTCTTTTCCAACCTTTCACTCGACACCCTAAATGGTGTGTACGCACTTCACATCGACCCCAAAAACTCCAACTGAAACTTCCATAATCCCTCTTCTAAGTTCCCTCGTATAATCTCCTCATCCTATTCAATATATCCAATATATTCTAATCTCCTAACTTACTTTTTTCCATTCAAAATCCATAATCTACTCATCCTTCTAGCTTAAGTCTCTCCACTTCTATGATCTAATCCTCCAATCTCTTACCTGTTACTTTACCTTTCCACTTAATCACGGCATCTAAGCTTTTAAATTATTTCAACCCTTAGGTTTTTGGCTCTTTCTAGATCAAATATTCCCAAAACCTCGGTATGCCTACTCTTATTGACAAACTCTAATTCTCCTATAACTGGCCGATCGAAATGTTTCAAAACAATACCCTAATCCTTAAGAATCAACTATGTTTCTAACCTCAGTATCACATTACAATTAATCCCAAATATACTTACTTAAATCCCAAGTTTCACCCAAGATTCTCTCCAAAATATTCTAACTAATCTTCTTCTAACTCGGGTTCTAAATCTTTTCCCAACTAAGCAAATCTGTAAACTCTCAACCTCGACTCTACATAATCACTCTGACCATAATCTCTCAATCATTTGATTAAACAAACGCTGGAATACGGTTCACATCTAGATACTCCCACTGTACGTGACTCTAATGTTACCTAAGCAGTCTAGGGTATCTCCCGATAACTTCAAACTCCTCTCAGGTTCGTCGTATCCCCGTACTCCCAATAATTTGCTCACTAGGGTCAAATTTTTTTATCTATTTTAATCTTATCCTTAAAGGTAACAATCCTAGGCGTACCATTCTTACAAACACCTAGGTTAACACTAAGATATAGTGCCTTACATTTAACCCAACACTCCAATAAAATTCCTAGCTATTCGAACTATCGATTACTACGTCTATGAATTGACTTAAGGGATCTACCAAGGTTGTCTCGATACACTCGGGATTTTCTAGTCCACTACAATCACAAAACAAACAAGGTTAAACCAAACAAACAGGGGTTAAACCAATCTAATCTTAGATAGAAACTAACTAAAAGTAAAAAAAATACTTACAGTCGGTGAAGCACGTTGCATGGCGGTCGGCATTGTTGGGTAATCATTTGAACGACTTGACCATTTATGCTCTGATACCATCTTGTAACGCCCCCGAACCCACCTTGGCTCGGAGCACTACTTTGCTAACCAATCCCACGTTAAAACTGACTCCCAAACATAAAAGGAGCTTACACAGCTGAATTTAAAACTAAACTCCCGAAACTCTCTTACTTCATACCTAGCTGCCTAGACACATCAATTCCCTTACCCCTAACCTTTCAGCACCACGGCGTCCTTCCTGAAAATTTCGGCAAAGTAACGCCTCAAAATGGAGCCTCCAAAATGCTAGGTACCTGCACACAAACCAATTCCCAACCAGAATATTCTTCCTCAACTATCCACTCAACAATCCTACATATAAAAACCTCCAAACAACAGTAAGTAGGAAACTATAAAATACTAACATTCCTAACTAGCAAAGCATCACCCTAACACATAGCTATCTCATAACTGTCAACCAAAAACATTACGCATTTCCAACAATTCCACAAACAGATATTTACATTACTATTAAAATAAAAAGCCCACACTCCCGAAGCCCATGGTCGAGGCGCCCCGACAACTGCCCGCACCGGCATACAGCGTACATCAACGACTGCGTCCCAATCCCAGCTTTTCTCGTAGCTCTTACCTGTACTCCAGTCGTCACCTACACCAGAGAAAAGACACACACACGTAAGCTTAAGCTTAGCAAGTAATGAAGAACGAATATAAACATTCACAACGCACACCACACTCACACAATACTCAAGCAATAACCAACAAACAAACAACACCAACAACCAATATTTACTGTGCACCGAAGTGCCATATTTGCCGTGCACCGAAGTGCCAATTTGCCGTGCACCGAAGTGCCATATTTGCCGTGCACCGAAGTGCCAATTTGCCGTGCACCGAAGTGCCATATTTGCCGTCCACCGAAGTGCCAATTTGCCGTGCACCGAAGTGCCAATTTGCCGTGCATCGAAGTGCCATATTTGTCGTGCACCGAAGTGCCAATTTGCCGCGCACCGAAGTGCCATAAGGCAATTCACAACATTTGTCATTTAAATCAATTCTAAACTATCGAGTTTCCAAAATTACAAACTCCTAGCTAAAGAAAATCTCATAAACTCTAAAACACCTCATTGAGTGTTTAAAACTTCTAACCACTCAAAACCTCAATAACCCTCATTAATTCAACTAACTTTTACCAACAACCATAAATATGCCCATTAGAGCTACAAATACGGTAAACCTATTGATTTCAAACTCTATTTCACGTTTTCAACGAAAACCCTAACGAACCTTAACCGTTTTCAACCCTAGAAATCGAAATCTAAAGCTCCAAAACTATAGATTCATACCTAGAGAAGGAAACAAGAAGAGTTGAGTTGCTGGAGAAGGAGAATCGTCGCCGAATGGGAGAACGTCGGAGGAGGAAGAAAATCGCCGAGGGATAGGGAGAGAAAAAATGGATTCCTGCGTAAGTGTGAGGGAGAAATAGGGAGTTTGATATTTTTATTAAAATTTGGCTTACAAATTTACCATAACGCCCTTCCATTGATTTTCCATTTATTCCTCCACAAATTTCGTTATTTAACTAACGATCCGATTTCTCCAAATTTTCATATTTCACCATAAATTACAATTTATTATTAGGGCTCCGTTAAAACTTTCCGTTCGCAAAACAGATTTAGTTTGACATATTTACAAAAATGCCATTTATATTGGAATAAATCAAATTCTGTAAAGCCAAGTGTTACATTCCATCCACCTTATTTAAATTTTGTCCTCAAAATTTGACTATACAAACAGTTCAGGATACTTCAACATCATATCCTGCTGCCTCTCCCAAGTAGCCTCCTCTACATCATGGTTCCTCCACAAAACCTTTACCAGAGGAATCTCCTTATTGCGCAATATCTTGATAGAAGACTCTAGGATTCGTACTGGCTTTTCCTCGTAGGTCCGCGTTGGTTGCACTTCAATCTCTTTTGTTTCAACGACGTGTGATGGATCATGCACACATTTTCTGAGCATGGACACGTGGAACACATCGTGAATATCTTCCATAGATACCGGGAGCTGTAACCTGTACGCCATAGTCCCGATCCTCTTCAAAATAGGAAAGGGCCCCATAAAACGAGGGTTCAACTTACCTCGCCTTCCAAATCGCATAATGCCTTTAAACGGAGAAATCTTCAAATACACTTCATCACCTTCCTTAAACTGTAATTCTCTACGTCTGGTGTCAGCGTAGCTCTTTTGGTGGCTTTGTGCAATCTCTATACGTTGTCTGATAACAGCGATCTTCTCCGCTGTTTGCTATAAAATGTCTGGGCCAACTGTGCTAGCCTCGCCAACCTCATCCCAATATAGCGGAGACCTGCATTTTCGACCATATAACGCCTCATATGGAGCCATGTCAATAGTAGACTAGAAGCTGTTGTTGTATGAAAACTCAATCAATGGTAAATATCGGCTCCACGAGCCCTGAAACTCTAGCACGCAAGCTCTGAGCATATCCTCGAGAATCTGATTTGTTCTTTCTATCTGTCCATCAGTCTGAGGATGAAATGCCGTGCTAAAATTTAGTTGAGTTACCTTAGCCTTATGTAGACTCTTCCAGAACTTCGAAGTAAATCTGGCATCTCTATCAGAAACAATAGAGATGGGCACTCCGTGTAGTCTAACGATCTCCTGCATATACAGCTCAGCTAGCTGATCCATAGAATAGGTCATCTTCACTGGCAGGAAGTGGGCCGTCTTTGTCAAACGGTCCACTATCACCCAAATACCATCGGGCCCTTTTGTCGTTCTCGGGAGTCCAACTATGAAATCCGTGGAGATCTACTCCCATTTCCACTGCGAAATAGGAAGTGGCTGTAAGGTTCCATCTGGCCTTTGATGCTCTGCCTTAACCTGTTGGCAAATCAGGCAGGTTTCTACGTACTTGGCAATCTCTCTTTTCATGTTCGGCCACCAGAAGTGTTGCCTCAAATCTCTATACATTTTCGTGCTTCCTGCATGCACAGAATAAGCTGAAGAATGTGCCTCGGCCAATATCTCCTTCTTTAGCTCCTTATCGTTAGGCACATACCACCTATACCTGAACTTTAGAATACCATCTTCCGACAAATTAAAATCAGACAAGTCTCCAGATGACATGCTCAATCGAAGCTCCTCACAGTCCACATCTTTCTGCTGAGCTTCACGTATCTTATCCAGAATAGTCAGCCTGAGAGAAATGTTGGTTAGCATATTGGACAACTCTGCCACAATCTCCACATCAAACTTCTCAATCTCAGACCTCAGCATTACCGACATTGATGCAAGCGAAGGCTGACTCGCAATAGGCATTCTGCTCAAGGCATCAGCGACTTTGTTTGCCTTCCCTAGGTGGTATTTAATTTCAAAATCATAATCTTTAACGAACTCCAACCCCCTTCACTGTCGCATATTAAGTTTTTTCTGCGTAAACAAATACTTTAAGCTTCTGTGATCAGAGAACACCTCACACTGCTGTCTATACAGATAGTGTCTCCAGATTTTTAAAGCAAAGACAACCACTGCAAGCTCAAGGTCGTGTGTAGGACAATTTTGCTCATACGGCTTCAACTACCGAGAAGCATAAGCAATGACCCTACCTTCCTGCATCAATACACATCCCAGTCTGATTCTCGAGGTGTCACAGTAAATAATGAACTTATCACCCTCAACTGGCAGTGTCAGAACTGGGGTCGTAGTCAATCTCTGTTTCAGCTCCACAAAGCTCTTTTCACAAGCAGGCAACCATACAAATTTCTCATTCTTTCTTGTCAAGCGGGATAGAGGGACTGCTATCTTTGAAAACCCCTCTATGAACTTCCTGTAATATCCAGCCAAACCAAGAAATCCACATACCTCTCGCACGTTCTTAGGCTGTGGCCAATCTCTAACAACTTCAATCTTTGTTGGATCCACTGAAATTCCCTCCTGAGATATGATATGGCCGAGAAAACTGATTCGATGCAGCCAAAACTCACACTTAGAGAACTTCAGATATAATTGATGTTGGCATAGAATCTTCAGAACCATTCGCAATTGCTCCTCGTGCTCTTCCTTTGTCTTCGAATAGATCAAGATGTCATAAATGAAGATGATGACAAACTTGTCTAAATACTCCTTAAAAACACGGTTCATCAAATCCATAAAAGCTGCAGGAGCATTCGTAAGTCCAAAGGACATCACGAGAAATTCGTAATGCCCGTACCTTGTTCGGAAGGTCGTTTTCTAAACATCTTCCCTCCGGACCTTCAATTGATAATAACCCGAGCATAGGTCTATCCTCGAAAATACTCGGGCACCCTGCAGTTGATCAAATAGGTTATTAATCTAGGGCAGTGGATACTTATTCTTCACCGTTAGCTTATTCAACTCTCTGTAATCAACGCACATTCTGAGAGTTCCATCCTTTTTCTTCACGAACAGCACTGGCGCACCCCAGGGAGAAAAGCTGGGTCGGATAAACCCCTTGTCTAACAACTCCTCTAACTGAGACTTCAGCTCTTTTAATTCAGCAGGTGCCAGTCTGTAAGGATTCTTTGATACCGGCGCAGAACCTGGATACACATCAATCACAAACTCGATCTCTCTGTCCGGCGGTAATCCGGGAAGATCGTCAAGAAAGATCTTAGATAAATCTCTAACTACTGGAAGGTCCTCTAGTTTTACCTCGCTGAGTAACCGAGTATCAATCACGGTAGCTAGATAAAAATTCGCCCTTAAACTGCTCTTGAACCTTCATAGAATAAGAAACAGGTGACCCACTTTACCTATTCAGCGCCTGATATGAGAACTCGTCCTTATCCGGAGGCTGAAAAGTTACCAACCCGGATCGAAAGTCAATGGTGGCGAAGTGACGTGAAAGCCAATTCATCCTCAGAATTAGATCATACTGCTCTATGCTCATAACTATCAGGCAAGCATAGAGGGTATTAATCCCCAACGAGACAACGTTGCCTTAGAAGACACGATCAAACTGCATATGAGCTCCCGAAGGCAGCATCACTCTATACTCATACTCAGCCAACTCAGATACTAGCCCCAATCTAATCATGCAAGCAGTTGAAATGAAGGAGTGCGTAGCTCCCGTATCTATCAGAGAAAATACTGGTACACCCATGACTAAAATAGTACCTGCTATGACAGATGGCTGTGCCTTGTCGTCGACATCTCCAGGCTCAATAAATGCGAAGATCCTCGGCATAACTCTTCGCTGATCTCTGCCCTGTTGATTTCTGGCTGGTTGATTTCGGTCCAATAACGGGCATCTATAACAGCTGTTGGTACCCAACCGACACTCGCCAAAATGTTCCTTTTGGCACTTAGGACAAACAGGCTTCTGAGTAGCCTTGAACTTGCTTTCCTTTGCCCTAATAATTTCCTCCTTCATGAGGCCTTTTAACGCCTCTTTGCTGTTGTTGCTGTGGCTGCTGCCCTCTAGGTTGTCAACCCCGATTCCGTACCTGAGGCTGGATCTCCCAAAAGAAGTCCTTAGTAGGCTCCCTCGGCTTAACGCAGGTCAACTCTACAACCTCGAATTCCAGGGCTCTCACTGCGATATCCTCATAGGGCACATCTAGAATGCTGGATACTATAAGGTTCTTCCGAATCTCTTGATTTAGTCCATCCATAAATTGTTGCACCTTGTCCTCATTATCGCTGACTAGGCGCGGTGCGAATCGAGACAAAGCTTCAAACTTCCTGATGTACTCCGCAACTGTACTAGTCTGCTTCAGCTGCGTGAACTCTGCTCTCCTTGCAGCCCTCACTGTACGGCTGAAATACTTATCAAAGAACATGGTCTTAAACCGTTCCCACCTCATCAGTGCCACGTCCGTTGTCGCCTTAACAAAATCCCACCAAGATCGAGCATCCAATGCCAGGTGGAATGTGACGCACGCGACCTTCTCAGCATTGTCCACTTTGGCACACGCCAACATGTCCTCCATCGTTCGAACCCACTCCTCAGCAATAGACGGGTCCGTAGATTATCCGTTGAATATTGGAGGCCTTAGCTTTTGAAATCTCTCCATGCTGTGGTTGTCCGGAATTACTATATCCCGGGTTCTCTGGATTTCTCGATTTACTAGACTTTCAATCCGTTGTGCTTGCCTATCCATATGCTAAGCCTGACGGTCCAGCAAATCAGTCAGCCTATCTAAGGCATCGTCTCTGGCGTCTCTACCTCGGACCATTTTCTATAACTCCTATAAAAGTTAAAACAAATAATCCAAAGAAATCAAATTTAAATAAAGCAATTAAACGTACTTACAGTTGACGAAGGATGTCCGCGTAGTGGCTGCGCAGTCGTGCAGTCTACAGAACTGTTTTTATTCCCTTAATTCCCCGTATAAAAGTTTTCTTCTTCCTTTTTTTTTTTTTTGCGACCTAAGTAAATCCTATAACGTTAAAGCGAAAAATTTAAATCGTTGATAAAATGAAAACCATTAAAAACCATTTAAGAAAACATAAAGAAAACATTTAAATAACAACCATTAATCAATAGGGGAAATCGGCCAAGCAAAACCGAGGGCAAAAACATCAAGGCGCGAGAAAACAAGGGGCGCTCGATCGGCCCCTCAATGGGCGATCGATCGCCCCCTTCACAACCGATCGATCGACTGAAAATAGCCGATCGATCAGCTCACGTTCTGCTTTCAGAACGCATAACCCGACTTGCAAACCGATCCTACGCCTCTCTTCTTGCTTACGATCGCCAACCTCTCTGGAATTTTTCCATAGAGGCATCCCCTCTGCCGATTGATCGCATCTCCTTGCAATTGATTGGTAGACTCTCTGGATTTTGAAATCCAGAGAGCTGCTCCCCTCTTTTTATTTTTTTCTTTCCTTCGCCCTTATCATCGTTACCCTGCACACCAACTTACACACACTTCACAATTCTCTTTTCTACCCCATACCTCATCACTTCTTCAATTGCCTTTCGTAACAACACTTCAACACAAATATCTACTCCCCACGTACAATCCACACCTTACCAATCACCCATAAAAACGACTCAAAGCACATTTAAACATAATCAAATTTTATAAAAATCAACTGCGTGGTTCCGTTTAAAAGTTTAACATTTCCCCCTGTTTGAAAATATCGAAAATACTACAAAACACTATATATTATCTATGCGGTCACCAAACATCCTAAAATGGATTATCTATACAATTTTTCCTACGTTTCTATCTATCAAAATCTCAAAAACTTACTTACGTCCCCACGAGTCAAAATAAGCACCAACTGCCAGCGCACTCCCACGGGCCATTCTTCTTCAACGTGCTCATACTTCAGGCGGAGCGACGTCTTCCTCACCTGTCTCAAAATCACCTACACCATAAAAAATAAAATGTGAGCTAGAGGCTCAGTAAATCTACGTGAATGCACGTGAATGCTATGCATGTACAGTTCATAAATCATGCATCCTACCTTTTCGCTAATCATTTCATTTATGTCACTAGGGCTTCACTCTCGCTAGATAAGAGTGGCACATCCGTCGATTAAATAGCCCCTCGTATCTAACCAGGGAGAAAACATGCTTCACCTGACAGCCATGTCTGAACCACCGCCACCGACGTGACCTTTATTACATTCGTTTACCTTTTCATTTTGTAAAAACATGCATAGAAATTCCTTTTCATGCCCTTTTTGAAAACAATGATGCGTGAACAATTATTATGCCATGAACGAAATAGAAACATACAAACAATAAACTAAACAATTAACAACCTAACCAAACCTAAAATTAATTACCCGTTCTAATTACCCAAACGTAACATATCTCCAATTCCTCGATTTAACGTACATTCTTATGGTGTAGGCCAAGACGGCCAAACAAATCACGAAGACTTACCTCACGTCCGTTGAAATTCAAGCTCCGTCCACGAGCATTGTTCACCTAAGGCAATTCACAACATTTGTCAATTAAATCAATTCTAAACTATCGAGTTTCCAAAATTACAAACTCCTAGCTAAAGAAAATCTCATAAACTCTAAAACACCTCATTGAGGCATTTTATCGAGCAACTCGTGCTCATGAATTTCCAAACCTCCATTAATGGAGTTTTTAAAACTTCCAATCACTCAAAACCTCAATAACCCTCATTAATTCAACTAACTTTTACCAACAACCATAAATATGCCCATTAGAGCTATAAATACGATAAACCTCTCGATTTCAAACTCTATTTCACGTTTTCAACGAAAACCCTAACGAACGCTAACCGTTTTCAACCCTAGAAATAGAAATCTAAAGCTCAAAAACTATAGATTCATACCTAGGGTCTAGGAAGGAGAAGGAAACGGGAAGAGTTGAGTTGCCAGAGAAGGAGAATTGTCGCCAGAAGGGAGAACGTCGGAGGAGGAAGAAAATCGCCGAGGGAGAGGGAGAAAAAAAATGGATTCCTGTGTAAGTGTGAGGGAGAAAGAGGGAGTTTGATATTTTTATTATAATTTGGCTTACAAATTTACCATAACGCCCTTCCATTGATTTTCCATTTATTCCTCCACAAATTTTGTTATTTAACTAACGATCCGATTTCTCCAAATTTTTATATTTCACCATAAATTTCAATTTATTATTAGGGCTCCGTTAAAACTTTATGTTCGCAAAACGGACTTAGTTTGACGTATTTACAAAAATACCATTTATATTGGAATAAATCAAATCCCGTAAAGCCGGGTGTTACAAATTTTGTTGTAGGATTGCCTAGGACAGCAAAGGGACATGATGCAATTTGGGTGATAGTTGATCGTTTAACCTAATCTGCTCACTTCCTGCCAATAAAGATGACATACTCGATGGATCAGCTCGCTGAATTATATGTCCATGAGATTGTACGATTGCATGGAGTTCCAGTCACAATAGTTTCAGACCGAGATTCTAGATTTACATCTATGTTTTGGAAGAGTTTGCATAAGTCTATGGGTACGCAACTCAATTTTAGTACAACTTTTCACCATCAAACTGATGGACAATCTGAAAGGACTATTCAAACATTGAAGGATATGCTTTGAGCATGCACATTAGATTTTCAGGGTTCTTGGAGTATGTACTTATCATTGGTGGAATTTTCTTATAATAACAGTTTTCAGGCAACAATAGGTATGGCACCGTATGAAGCATTGTATGGATGAAAATGCAGATCTCCTTTGTATTGGGATGAGGTTGGTGAAGCACGTTTGCTTGGTCCTGATGTTGTGCAGCAAACAGTGGCGAAGATTACCCTCATCCGACAGAGAATCTTGACAGCTCAGTGCCGACAGAAAAGTTATGCTGATTGTAGACGTAGAGAATTGGAGTTTGAAGTAGGTGATGAAGTTTTTCTTAAGGTATCACCATTCAAAGGAGTTGTGAGATTTAGAAAGAGAGGCAAGTTGAACCCCAGATATATTGGACCATTCACAATCTTGAAGAGGATTAGGAAGACAGCTTACCAATTATAGTTACCAACCTCTATGGAAGGAATTCATAATGTGTTCCATGTTTCCAAGTTGAAGAAGTGTATGCGGGATCCATCTCAGGTTGTAGAACAGCAGAATATTGAGGTTCATCCTACTCTTACCTACGAGGAGAAACCTGTGAAAATCCTAGACTATGCCGTAAAAGTGTTGGCAGCAAAGAGGTCTCACTGGTGAAAGTCTTATAGCATAACCAGAATGTTGAGGAGGCAACTTGGGAACGCCAGCAGGACATGATGGACCAACATCCAGAATTATTCAAGTATTGAATTTTGAGGACAAAATTCTTTTAAAGAGGGTGGATTGTAACACCCGGTTCCATTAAATCAAATTATTTTATTAAATTTTGATGTACATTTTTAGGGATGAAATTGGGAGAAAAAGGTGATTAGGTTAATAAGTGTTTAGGCAGGGGCATATATGTAATTAGATTATATAGTGGATAACATATTTAAGGAAAGGGTTTAATGAAGTTTAGCCGCCACTGTTTTCCACTTCCTTTTCTGTTCTCAGCTCAGCAGAGTGCTCTAAGTGATTCTCCCTCCGATTCCTCCAGCCTAAGTGAGTTTCCTTCGTTTACCTTGTGTTTTAGTGGCGAGATAACAGAGGGAGTTCAATGTGTGTGTTTGAGAATAGGTTCGGTTTTTTGGTGAAAAATTGGGAATCCACGATCGCCCATAGACGATGAGTTCGTATAATCTCGTGGTCGATAAGGTCACGTGGACCATGGGCGACAATTTAAATGAGTCACGTGGTCTGTGGACAAAAACCCGTAGTCGTTAAATCCCTGTAGTCGTGGACGAGAACATCGTCCACAGTTGAGGTATGTTGTCATCTGAAAAGCTGTCGTCTAAATTAAGGCTGTCTGTAGTGACATCATCCAAAGTCGCTCGTCCAGAGCTCGTCGTCCAGAGTCGTAGACAGACTCTAGGATCGACAAACTTCTTAGTATTGTCGAACTATTTACAGGTGGTGTAGGGAAGCTTTAAACGATGTTGAACCCGAAGTTTTGCTAGCCTGTATTCGTCGTGATTCTGTTTAAATAATATGATTTTCCGCTACAAGTTTTTATGTTTTAAATAATGTCGTTTTTGACTGTTGAGTGAAGATTTAAAAAAATATATATATAATTCTTAGTCATGTTCAGTGTTATGAGTAGCGAACCGGGTTATAAAAATTTGGGTCGTTACATATTGCTTCTAATTGTCCAAATAAAAGAGCTATGATTATATTAGATGATTTGCCTAGAGGAGCCATCTTTCGATCACGGACCAAATCCATAGCCGAGCCCTTATCTAAAGTGCTTATTCTTTTTGTAGGTGATGTCTTCTATTAGCCGTTGAGGTTGAAGCCTAACATTAAAGATATGGAGAAGTCATTCTACATCTAAACATGGAAGCACCCCTTAGCCACTCCAAGCTAAGAGAAGGGGCACCCCTCGGCCACTCCAAGCTAGAGAAAGGAGCCACCCCGAGCTAGGATAAAGAGATGTGATTTCTTTCATAAACAATTGACGATAGAGCTTAACAATCTAGATATGGAGAAGCCTAGTCCAATTGCTAACAAAGGAGCACATCTTCAGCCACTCAATTTGGAAGAAGGAATTTGTCTTCCTTGTTACAATTTATGTAATTGGCTAGTAATTCATTTAGTTTAGCTTTTAGCTTATCTTTGAACACTTAAGAGCCCAAACATTGGTCCATTTAAAATTGCACCTTGGTTGTGATTTTGGGAGGAAAACACCTAATGAGAGTGACATTTGGAGAGAGAGAACACATTACCATAAATGGCAAGACACACCTTGTATTCGGCTTGGGTGAGATGGCCGAGTACACCTCATTTGTGTGCTCTTCTTCAGCCATCTTTTTGTAATCCTAAAGGCTGAAGAGAGGGAGTATTTAAACCTCTCTTTCAGATCTGAAAGAGGAGGTTTGTAATATGAAAAATTGAATGCCTTTGGCTACCCAAAAACCTTGAAGCTCCTTGACCTCAAGTCCTCCTTCCTCACGGTGAGTAATATTTGTTGAGCGATGAGTACATTGTCTTCCATTATGATGTGCTTTTGGTTACTCAACAAATAAAGCACAAATGATCACAAACAACCCACAAATATTTCTTTTCGGATGAAGCAGAATCTGATCCAAAAATATCCCAACTTCCAGAATGTATAACTTTTACGAATCAATTCAAAATGAGCTGAAATTTTAAATGGAACTTACTGGAGATGCGAAAAAATTACCTTCCAGATTTCAGTGGCTAACGCACTATGAATGAAAATTTATTGCCAAAATACTGAAGGCCACTGGAGCTCGATTTACTTCTCTGGCGGAGAACACAATGTCAACTTTGAAGAGGCATAACTCTCTCGTTTGAAAACAAAATGACGTGATTCTTGTGATAGATTAAAGATGTGGATGTGCGATGGTGTGTGTACAAATGAGAGGATGAATCAATGGAATGTAAAAGATATGGATGAAGTCGTGCTGCTGGTCCGAGTAGGTGATAAATGGCACCTTTTGGGATTTGGCTTCTTCTATGAAGAAGAGTGTGACGACCCCAACCCGATCAGGGCCGCCACGGACTTGCCGTGACATAATCATTACCTAAGCCCTCGTATTTTCACATAAACTTTTTCATTTTTACTTTAAACATTTCCCAAAACCCTTAAACAAACTAACTATAACGTAACCTTAACTTTAAACTCTCGTAACCACGTAAATTTTTCTTCTGCTCCCTATTCTTCCTTCATTCAACAATAAATTCATTCTCACACCCAAAACATACAACACACAAAACACAACAACTCCTTTCATTAATAAACACAACTCTAACTTAATCTAAACACTTCCAAATTTTACGAAAACGAACTGCATGGATCGCTCTAAAAATCGAGCTTATCCTTACCTGTTAAGAATAACCCAAGCAGTTCCAGTATATTTCTAAAATAAAGACACCTAAACTCCTCCAAAGATAATCCAATCAAATCCCCAATCAAACGTGAATATAAACATTTAAACCCCTAAACTTCTCTTAAAACAAATTCATTAATCAATTCATTCAAATTAACACTTAACTCCAAACCAATATCCACTATAAAACCATAAAAATGTCAAACTTCAATGTACACCCTAAAATCTTCCAAACAACTGGTAACCTTCTAACTCACATTCAATTACCACAAAACAACCCGGCGCACACCCATGTCACTGAACCATGCCAAAACACGCTCCGCCGCCACGAGCACCATCCGTCGACCACCTGTTCTTTGTCATCAAGGGAAACTCTCACCTGTCACCTACATCATGCAACATAAACAGTAAGCCTAATGCTTAGTAAGGGGATGCACTATATGAATTTAAAACATTTTACCTAACATATGCAGTTTCTACAGTTTCATCGTACATAATCGTTTCGTTTCGTTTCATCGTTCACATTCATTTCATTTCGTTTCGTTTCATCGTTCATATTCATTTCGTTTCGTTTCGTTTCATCGTTCATATTCATTTCATTTAGTCCGGTGAGAAACATACACGTGAGAATCATACATCGTTCATTTCGTTTCTATCGTACATACATGTAATCCTCTACCAATGGAGGGCGGATTAGTTTCTCCATCTCTAGACGTTCCACATATAAATCTTTACCTGAAGGGTGAACCACTTCCTTCAGATATCATACATTTTCTGGACGTTCCACAATCTACATCTGAGGGGTGAACCACTTCCCTCAGACACTTTACATTTTCGTTTTACATCGTTGTCGTTTCTACGTTTAAATCATGAAATCATTTGCTAAAACATTTTCATACTTTTTCTAAAACATGATGCATGAGGACTTTACATATAACATATCATCAAGACATATCATCAAACAGTGCATAACATACTTAGACATGCTTTAATCACTAAAAACCTAACAAACAACTATTAACTAATAACCTGGGCTACCCGACACATTAAACCCACAGTCAGAAAATCATCATCAAAATACAAAAACCTAACGTTGACATGATGTAGGGCCTTAAGGGCCGAAAGCCTAAACATCCACTTACCTGGCGTCCGTAGCTAGCCGAGCACCGTCCAAAAGTCGTCTCCACCTAAAGCATTTCATAAATAGAGGCATTAAAATCGATCTTAATTAAGAGAACTCTAAACTTAAACTAAGTCTCTAGCCAAATCCAACTAAAACCTAATTAAATGGGCCACTAATTTGGTTCGGTAAAAACCGACCTAAAACTTCGAACGTGCGTAACTTTCGCGTCGGTTATCGGAATCGAACGATTCCTAGGGCCACGTACTCCTCTAATAACCTATTTTAATCTGCAAAAAGGAATTTCAAAACAAATGACCGGAGCTAGGTCAATTTATCAAAAACCCGAAACTGCCCTTTTTCAGAAAATTCCCCTTTTTCGATTTTTCATCAAAACTCATCAATTTCTTCACCAATCTATCCTCCTAACATCCAATTAACATAAACTAACCTAAAATCGAAGTTTTCATTTAATAAAACCCTAAGCCCTAATTCGGGTTTCACTGAATTTTGCCCAAATTGGGCATTCCGCGGCCAAGCATCAATAGCCGGCCCTAGGGTTGGCAAACCCACGCCGGAAGTGACCGAAATTGGCCGGAGATCGGAGCTCACTCGAGCTCGCCACCAATGGTCACAAATCGAACCAAAACAGAGGAGAAAACCGAGCATACCGTCGGTTCGTGCGCGAGGATGATCGGAAACCGCACGCCCAGGAGTCGCCGACGTCTTCTGGCCGGAAAACGTCGAGGTTGGACGTCGGAAATCGTCGCCTCCTCCTCCCCTGTTCGCTCTCGGCGTCGGGTGTCGTCGGGCTCGAGCTCGAGCTCGATGAAATCAACAGAATGGTTTTTAACCATTCTGTTGATTTTAATTATTAATAATAATAATAATAATAATAAAAACTAATAATAAAACTAACCATTAATTAACCCTCATTTATCGTTTTGCCCTCCTGGAAATTCCGTTAAATCTCGTTCTTAATTATGACCCACGACTTAATTTCACTGGAAGTGCCCGAATCTAAATTAATCAACCAATTAGGTTAACCAATCTTATTCACTTTTCCTTTAAATTACTTAAAACAACTATTTTATTTATTCTTTTATTTTCTCTCCAATTTTCCTTTTAAAAATTCCCGGGCGTTACAAAGAGCACTCCAACAAGCTTTTGATGAGAGTTTGTGCACCCGTGCTGAGGAGTTCTACCCTTAAGGAAGAGGTAGAGAATGGGGCAAAAGTAATGAAAGCAAAGAAGATAACACTTCTATAGATATTACTCACTATGAATGAGTGTTGTTTTGAGGCTCAAAGAGCTCCGATTTTGGAAGAACAAATCTTCAATTTTTTATTCAACTAAGCTGGCTGCTACAACAACTAGGAGAGGATTAAATACCTCCCTTCAATTACATTTAGGTTTTAGCTTATCTAGAAGGAGAAGAAGGGTCTAGAATGGGGGAGGTGTTTGGCCCTCATTGGCCGAGTACAAATGTACTTCCTCCTTTAGTTCTCCCATGATCTTATGTACCTTTTCTTCTTCAAATTGCAGCTCACTCTCCCTCCCATGCTCAGCACATGCCACAATGTCACAAAACAATACAAAAGATTTAAGGTAGCAATAAAAAGGCAACTCGGCTTGGTCTTGGGCTCGAACTTGCTTGTGAGAAACAAAACCCTCTGTAATTGGTGTAATACCCGGCTGTACGGAATATTAATATTTTAATATAAATGGCATTTTTGTTAATATGTCAAATCATGTCTATTTTGCGAAAAGAAAGTGTTATTATGATCCTAATAATTAATAAGGATTTTAAGAAAATTTCTGAAATTTTAGGAGTTTAACGCTAATTTTATGAGAATTACGTTTATCGTAATATAAAGGATACTTTGGTAAAAATAGTAAACGAGGTCCGAATTACAAACGAACAGTTTTAATAGAACTCTGTTAATAAGTTAGAATTATTGGTGAAATAAGAAAGTTTGGAGAAACCGAATCGTTAGCTAATTAACGAAACAAAGGACGAAACAAATAGAAAACAAAGGAAAGTTAAAATGGTAAATTGTAAAGTCAAAAATTATTAAAAACCACATTTTTCCTCTTCTTCCTCGACACTTCAAATTTTTCCCCAAAAATTTCCTCTCTCTCTTTCTCTGCGACGGTTTCTTCTCCCTCAACGGTGTTCTTCACTTCCGATGCCGATTCCTCCTCCGACGACTTCTGTTCTTTGCGATTTCTTCCCCAAACTCGACCCTAGGTACGATTCTAAGGTTTTAGCAAAGTTTATTTTGATTTTTACGGAGTTTAAACGATTAGGGTTCGTTTAGGATTTCGTTAAAAACGTGATTTAGGGTTTGAAATTGATAGGTTTACCTTAGTTATGGATGTAATGGACGTATTGGACGTTATTGGACGAAGTTAAATCGATTTGTGAGAAATGTTAAAGTTTGAGAATTTAGGGGTTTTGGAAAACTCGTTAATGGAAATTTTGAGGTGTAGAGCATAAATTGTTGTCAAAATGTCTCTATTAGTTAAGTTAGAATTTTAGAAATTCTCTTAGTTAAGGATTTCGTTAATTTGGACGTTAATGGTTCAAATTCGTTTGAACGTTGACGTTGTGAATTGCTTAGGTAAACGACGCTCGTGGACGGAGCTTGAAGTTCAACGCGCACGAGGTAAGTTCTCGTGACTTACTGTGGCCGATTGGCCTACACCATAAGCCGGAGTTTTTTGTTGAGGATATGTTGGTGTTTCATTTGGTTAAGTTGGTCATTGTTTTGTCTGATTGTTTCGGTTGGGTAATTTAGGTTCGGTTATTCTATAGTTTGTTTATAATGGTGTTTTGATGGTATTTATCGTGTTTTGATGGTATTAGTAGTGTTTTAATGGTATGCTCATTTCGTATGTTTATATTAAACTGTTCATGCATCATGGTTTTAAAAACGTCATGAAAATGAATTTACGCACGGATTTTATGAAAAGAACATGCATGTAAAGGCAAGTAAAGTATCACAGCAAACAACCATGACATAGGGTTATCGGGGATGAGGTTTAGCCCTTGCGTTCCGTGGTGAGCGGGTTTTCCTCCCTTCAGATGGTGTGGGCTGTCTAACTGCTGGACGTGCCCTATCCATCTGTCGAGCATTTCCGATAACCATAGACTGACACGTACTGATATATGAAATGACATGGATGGTTTTCATAGCATTGAGCATACATGATCATGCATTAGCATTTACATAGAGCTTGCTGAGATTTTTATCTCATAGGTGTCTTTATGGTGTAGGTGACATAGATCCAGGTGAGGAGAATTTCCCTCTACCAGATGATCGTACAGATTGAAGAAGAATGCTTGTGGTAGCGTGCTGGGCAGTCGACGCGTATTTTGACCCGTGCGGGGAACGATGTAAAGGTATTTTGGGATACGTTAGTTAGATTGTAGGAAAAACTGTATAGTTAAACATATTAGGATGTTTGGTTCTGGTTAGCTGATAGAATGATGTATAGTTTTTTTGGTAAACTGGTTTTATAAAACGTTTTGTTAAAGCTTTTATTAGAATTTTATGAAAATGCTCGGAGACGTTTTAGGTTGAGAATTGGATATGCTCGGGTTTTAGAGCTATCCATGCAGCTGAATTTCATAGTTTATGTCTCGTTATTTATTGGGATTAGGAATATGTTGATTCGTTTATTTGGTGGTTATGTTGAAGTGGTTAGGATTTATGGTTGTAGGGAATAAGGAAAGATGAAGTTTGTGTTAGTGTATGTGTATACAGGGAGGGAAGAGAATGAAAGAATATAAAGAAAAAAGAGGGGAGGCAGAGAACTTGGCGATCGATCGCCAAGGGAGGCGATCGATCACCAAGGAGGATCGCAACTCCCTGGAAAAAATCAAAGGAGCGTGGTGACTGATCGCCCATTTGGGGTGATCGATCGCCAGGTGAACGATCGCGGGGCGACCGATGGCGGGGCGATCGATCGCCAGGTGAACGATCGCGGGGCAATCGATCGCTAGGTGAACGATCGCGGGGCGATCGATCGCCAGCTGAACGATCGCGGGGCGATCGTTCACCACAAAGAGGGGCGATCTATCGCCCCTTCTATTTTTGCTTATGGCGATCGATCGCCCCTTGTTTTTCAGGGACAAATGTCCCTTTTGTCCCTCCCTCCATTTGCCGATGCTTTTCTTTGTTTTTAATTGTTTTTAATTTATTGTTTTAAATTTTAATCAAATGTTTTAAGTTTCTTTAATTGGTTTTAAAATAGTTACGAATGATTTTTAACAAATTAGTCTACTATTTAAATTCCGCTCAATTGATACGAAATTTATAAGGATTGAAATAAAATGAAAAATTTATTAGGAAAATTAGATTACGGGTAAGGGTCGCTACAATTTATGGTATCAGAGCCCCCGGGTTTTAAAAGCGGTTCTGTAGACTGCTCGACTGCACAGCCACTACGCGGACATCCTTCCTCAACTGTAAGTATGTTTAAAAGCTTTCTTTGTTTTCAATTTCTTAGAGTTATTTGTTTTTAATCTTTATAGGAGTTATGGAAATATGGTGCGTCGAGGAAATGACCGAGATGATAGAGATGATACGATCGACAAACTTAAAGGATTTATTGCCCAACAGTCCCAACACATGAAATGACAGGCCCAACAAATGGAGAGACAGTCCCAACAGTTAGGCACCTTAATCGACCGTGAAGGTGCTCGAGCCCGGGAGACAGCGACTCCGGGCAATCGGGGAATGGAGAGATTTCAGAGGCTCCAGCCTCCTATGTTTAACGGACAGTCTACGGATCCCTCTTCAGTCGAGGAGTGGATTCGAACCATGGAGGACATCCTGGCCTATGCAAGCATTGAGGACGGAGAAAAGGTTGCATTGGTTAGCTACCACTTAACACTGGATGCCCGATTTTGGTGGGATTCTGTCAATGCCACCACCGATGTGACAATTATGAGTTGGAAGCGCTTCAAGATGATATTTTATGATAAGTACTTCAGCCATATAATGCGGGAGGCGAAGATGGTGGAGTTTATGCAGTTGCGGCAGGTTGGTTCGATTGCCGACTATGTGAGGAGGTTTGAGGCTTTGTCCCAGTTCGCACCGCGGCAAGTCAGTGTTAATGAGGACAAGGTACGCAGGTTTATGCAGGGACTTGGTCAAGAGATTCGGAGGAGTCTTACCATATCAGGAGTGCGAAATGTGTCCTCGATGAGATTGTGACCAGGGCACTGGAGATTGAGGCTGTTGATCAGAGTTCTGTTAGACCAAGGGAGCCAACTAGAGGCTTCTTTCGAGAGATCCACCCTCAGGTCAGAAATAAGGGCTGGCAACCGAGAGGACAGCCATAGCAACAACAACAAAGAGGCATGAAAAGGCCTTTAGAGGGAGGCAACGATCGAGGGAAAGGGAAGCAAGTCCAAGGGGCTACTCAGAAGCCTGTTTGTCCTAAGTGTCAAAAGGAACACTACGGCGCTTGTCAATTGGGCACGAACAGTTGCTACAGATGTGGAGAGATCTGCCATTTTGCTCAAAACTGTCCGAGGGCGGCTACTGATCAGAGATTAGTGACCCCGAGCATATTTGCCTTTATTGAGCCTAGCGATGTTGACGACGAGGCTCAGCCCTCAGTGATAGCAGGTATTGTTTTGATTATGGGCGTAGCAATATTTTCTTTGATAGACACGGGGCTACGCACTTTTTTGTTTCCACTACTTGTGTGTCTAGACTGAAGCTTGTGTACCTTCAGGAGAGCGTATGCAGTCAGGTTATGTTGTCCAGGGCAATATTGTCTCGATTGGGAATAGTACCCTCTATGCTCGCCTGATTGTTATGGGCATAGAGATCTACGATCTTATTTTAGGAATGGACTGGCTTTCACAGCATTTCGCCACCATTGATTGTCGATTCGGGATTGTGACCTTTCGACCCTTGGGTAAAGCCGAGTTTTCTTATCAGGTGATGAACATATCAAGTGGATCGCCTATTTCTTATTCCATGAAGGTCAACGAGCAGTTTAAAGGTGAGTGCTGTATTTATTTGGCCACAGTAGTTGATATTCAGTTGCTCAGCGGAGTAAAGTCGAGTGACATTCATATAGTCAGAGAATTCTCTGAGATATTCCTTGATGATCTTCCCGGATTACCGCCGGACAGGGTATAACGACCCGGGGAGGATCGTCACGAAATTCTTGACTTCACATAAAACTTTAATTCATATTTGAACTCTTTTCTCCTTCTCTGTTTTTTTTTTTTATAACAGTATACCTAACAGGCTTAAAGACTTCAACTTAACGGATGGAAAATTAGTCCCTCGTACAAGCTTCCAATCGACGTACAAGTTGCATGGGTCTGCATGCATCAACTGATAGACATTGCGTCTTCCAGATGGCACGTGCACCCCACATGAATCATTTAAACACCTATCGGCAGATGCGAATACTCGCATCGACCGACGATCACGCGCATCTCGTGTGACCAATTAAAACATCTACCGATAGACATGTGAAATTCACGTGTTCATCTAAGACATCTTCCGATAGCTTACAAGCTCTATATCATCCGATCACTAAACGACAAATTATCATTTACATCATCCGGCGAGGAAACATACTTCATCTTCCGGTGTAATAGGGAAACATCATCCGATGGACTTGTGCTCCCCACGTGCATAATTAAAACATAACCCGGTCACTAAACGACAAGAAAAACCCTCACATCGTCCGATGGCTAAACACCCTACATCTGCCGATCGCTAGACGACAAAATAGCACTTTCATCATCCGATGGCTTAAACACTACATCTGCCGATCGCTAGGCGACAAAATAACATTTTCATCATCCGATGGCTTAAACACTACATCTGCCGATTGCTAGATGACAAAATAACATTTTCATCATCCGATGGCTCAAACACTACATCTGCTGATGACGTCAGCCGGATGATTGCCTCATCCAGCTTTTATTATACGGCAGTAAAACACTATAATCATCAAACATCTTCATTCGATAGAACATAACACAACTCACCTGATCCCTAACTTAGCAACCATAAACCTCAAAGAGTAATAATCATAAACTCATCTAAAATACGCATAGCGGAAAACTCAAACAAAACAAACCATTCATTAATCCTTAAAATTGTATTCAGACTCTAAAGACAAGCTCTTCAAATCCAAAACTCATTGTTATAAGAAATTCTGTTCTATTTAGTCATCTGTTCATCGTAAACTTTTCTAACTTACTATGAGTATAACCAGGGAACTTGATCGCCTATCCAGCCTTCACTGTCACATTGAGCATCCTCCAGCAACCAAGCTTAGGCATCTTCATTAACCTTGAGTTCCCTACCTGAAAACTCGTCATCTACATCATAAGGTTTAAACTATAAGCCTAATGCTTAGTAAGGAATGCAACACTAACATGGATGCATGAATGTATAATTTGGGAAAATCACATGCTCATAAGTCTTTTCTTGTTCATGTCTTTGCTCGTAATCATCATTCACAGTCATGGATCATATTCATCATTCATGGTCATTGATCATATTCATCATTCATAATCATGGATCATATTCATCATTCATAGTCATTGATCATATTCATCATTCATAGTCTTTGTTCATATTCATCATTCATAGTCTTTGTTCATATTTTTTGTTTAGGTTGTGTGGATCAAGAGAGGATTTGTGCCGGTAAAGGGGGTTCGACAGTGAGTTTGATCTTGTTCCCTACTGCGGGTCGTATTCATATGTCCTTCTTTGGACTGTGACATACGCCGAACCGCCCCCAACCCTCACTTAATCCACGTTGCATAAATCTTATACATATACATATATACATACATATCTTGTTCATGGAAAACATGCGTTAAAACATTTTCTTATGCTTGAGAAACATTCATGATACATGAACATAAGAGCTTTTAACTCATCAAACTATGACAAGGATCATACCAGAGCAGACAACTTCACATTCACTAACAGGTCATCATATGGTATAACTCGCAACATACATAAGTCCTTCAAGTGCAGACAAGCTCATAATCATAAGGTAAACATTAGACATCTCAACCTAGTACTCCCACGATGTAGGGCTCTATTAGCCGGAAATCTTAATACATTCACTTACCTGGTCTCCTTAGCACTTGACCTCCTTTCTCTTCAAACTTCTTCACCTAAACATTTACATTGCAGTAGTTAAAACAAAATCCTAATAGTTCTAATCTCGAGTTATCAGATCTAATAGCTAAGGGTCCTTCCCGAGTTCTTAGTTTAATACTCAATGTAACCCAAAATCCCAAAATCAAAACAGACAGATTCGATAATGATAACTCAGGGTTGGTTGTTTTAAATGTCCAGAATCGATTCGGAATGACATTACCAATCTCGGGTTTCAAAATATTCTTATCAATACTCGGCCATTGAAGAATCCAAAACTTCAATACAGAGCTGAAAACAGAACTAATAAACTAACAGATAGCCACATTGTCTAATGCATACCTCAGGCGCAGAGTAGTCGAGTGGTGGCGGAGTAAACCGGCCGTCGAGGAGAGTTTGCTGATAGCAGAGAGTAAGGACTTGCGAGAGAAGAAATCGCCGGAAAGGGTGGTGTCGGCTATAGTGGTTTAAATGAGGTTTGAATCCTTTCCTTTTTCTTTAAATACAAGCCTCAATCCTCATATATTACAACTTTGCCACTCAACCTAGTTTAGATCCACATGTAATTAATTAGCTTGGCATAAATCCTAAACTACGAAGATTAAATATTTATGACCGTTAATACAGTTAAGAAAATCACCTGGCCGTTAACTCGGGTGTTACACAGGGAGATCAAATTTGTTATTGATGTATATCCTAGCTCTGCGCCAGTGTCTAAGAATCCATACAGATTGGCGCCTGCTGAATTGAGAGAGTTGAAAACTCAGCTAGAGGAGTTACTGGATAAGGGTTTCATCCGACCAAGTTTTTCACCCTAGGGTGCGCCCGTTCTATTTGTCAAGAAGAAAGACGGGACTCTCAGGATGTGCGTGGATTACAGGGAGCTGAATAAGCTCACGGTGAAGAATAAGTAACCACTACCTCGGATTGACGATTTGTTTGATCAGCTGCAAGGTGCCTGAGTGTTTTCCAAGATTGACCTACGCTCGGGTTATTATCGTTGAAGGTTCAGAAGGAAGATGTTCAGAAAACGGTGTTCCGAACGAGGTACGGGCATTATGAGTTCCTCATTATGTCTTTTGGACTTACTAATGCCCCTGCAGCATTTATGGACTTGATGAACCGAGTCTTCAAGGAGTACCTAGACAAATTCATTGTGGTTTTCATTGACGATATTCTAATATATTCTAAGACGAAAGAGGAGCATGAAGAGCTATTGAGGATTGTTCTCGGAATTTTACAACGACACCAGCTTTATCCGAAGTTCTCCAAATGTGAGTTTTGGCTGGATAGGGTCAGTTTTCTTGGCCATATTATATCACAGGAAGGGGTTTCTGTGGATCCGAGCAAAATCCAGGTTGTCAGAGATTGGCCACAGCCTAAGAACGTGCGAGAGGTACGTGGATTTCTCGGGTTGGCTGGCTATTATCGGAAGTTTATAGAGGGATTCTCGAAGATTGCGGTTCCTCTTTCACGCTTGACTTGGAAGAACGAGAAGTTTATATGGTCAGCTGCTTGTGACAACAGTTTTATGGAGTTGAAGCAGAAGTTGACCACAGCTCCAGTACTGACGCTACCTGTTGAAGCTGACAAATTTAGTATTTATTGTGATGCATCTGAAGTTGGACTCGGTTGTGTATTGATGCAGGAATGAAAGGTTATCGCGTATGCTTCTCGGCAGTTGAAGCCGTACGAGCAGAACTATCCTACGCATGACCTGTAATTAGCGGCTGTGGTTTTTGCACTGAAAATATGGAGGCATTACTTATATGGGCAGCAGTGCGAAATATTTTCCAACCACAAGAGCTTGATTTACTTGTTTACACAAAAGGAGCTTAATATGCGGCAACGCAGGTGGCTAGAATTTGTCAAAGACTACGATTTCGATATCAAGTACCACCCAGGAAAGGCGAATAAATTCGCTGATGCTTTGAGCCGAATGCCTACTGCGAGTCAGCCTTCACTTGCAGCGATGTCGGTTACGTTGCGGTCTGAGATTGAGAAGTTTGATGTGGAGATTGTTGCAGAGTTGTCCAGTATGCTCACCAACATTTCTCTCAGGCCAACTATTCTAGATAAGATCCATGAAGCTCAGCAGAACGATATGGAGTGTGAGGAGCTTCGATTGAGTTTGCCATCTGGAGACGTGTCTGAATTCAACTTGTCAGATGATGGTATTCTGAAGTTCAGGCATAGGTGGTACATGTCTAACGATGAGGAGCTAAAGAAGAAGATATTGGCCGAGGCACATTCTTCAGCATACTCTGTGCATCCAGGAAGCACTAAAATGTACAGAGACTTAAAGCAACACTTTTGGTGGCCGAACATGAAAGGGAAGTTCAGAAATATGTTGAAACCTGTTTAATTTGTCAACAGGTTAAGGCAGAACACCACAGGCCAGCCAGAACATTACAGCCACTGCCGATTCTGGAGTGGAAATGGGAGCAGATCTCCATGGATTTTATTGTGGGGCTCCCGAGGACGACGAGAGGATAGGACGGCATCTGGGTGATTGTGGACCGATTGACAAATTCGGCTCACTTCTTGGCTGTGAAGATGACATCTTCTATGGACCAGCTCGCCGAGCTTTATGTGCAGGAGATTGTTAGGCTGCATGGAGTGCCAGTGTCTATTGTCTCAGACAGAGATCCGAGATTCACTTCTAAGTTCTGGAAGAGTCTGCACAAAGCTATGGGGACTCAGCTAAATTTCAGCATGGCTTTTCATCCTCAGACTGATGGACAGACAGAGAGGATGAATCAGATTCTGAAGGATATGCTCAGAGCTTGTGTGTTGGCATTTCAGGGATTGTGGAGCAGGTATTTGCCACTGATCGAGTTCTCTTACAACAACAGCTTCTAGGCTACCATTGGTATGGCTCCGTACGAGGCTTTGTATGGGCGAAAGTGTAGATCTCCATTATATTGGGATGAGGTTGGTGAAGCCAGTATTGTTGGTCCGAAGATTCTACAACAAACGGCAGAGAAGATTGCCGTTATCAGACGACGCATTGAGATAGCTCAGAGTCGACATAAGAGCTATGCTGACACGAGACGGAGGGAACTAGAATTCGAAGAGGGCGATGAGGTTTATCTGAAGGTTTCTCCATTTAAAGGTGTGATGCGATTCAAAAGAAAAGGCAAGTTAAACCCTCGTTACATGGCGTATCGACTACAGCTTTCGGCTTCAATGGAAGGCCTCCACGACGTGTTTCATGTGTCTATGCTTCGGAAGTGTTTGCGCAATCCATCGCCTATTATGGAGGCGAGAGACATCGAGGTACAGCCTACCTTGACTTATGTGGAGAAGCCTATACGTATTTTAGAATCTTCGATCAAAGTATTGCGCAACAAAGAGATTCCGCTAGTTAAAGTCCTATGGCGGAACCACGAGGTTGAAGAAGCTACTTGGGAACGACAGCAGGATATGATGGCTAAGTATCCTGAGTTGTTTGTATAATCAAATTTTGAGGACAAAATTTTAAATAAGGTGGATGGATTGTAATACCCGGCTGTACGGAATATTACTATTTTAATGTAAATGACATTTTTGTTAATATGTCAAATCATGTCTATTTTGCGAAAAGAAAGCATTATTACGATCCTAATAATTAATAAGGATTTTAGGAAAATTTCAGGAATTTTAGGAGTTTAACGCTAATTTTACGAGAATTACGTTTATTGTAATATAAAGGATACTTTGGTAAAAATAGTAAATGAGGTCTGAATTGTGAACGGACAGTTTTAATAGAACCCTGTTAATAAGTTGGAATTATTGGTGAAATAAGGAAGTTTGGAGAAACTGAATCATTAGCTAATTAATGAAACGAAGGACGAAATAAATAAAAAACAAAGGAAGGGCAAAATGGTAAATTGCAAAGTCAAAAATTATTAAAAACCACATTTTTCCTCTTCTTCCTCGACACTTCAAATTTTTCCCCAAAAATTTCCTCTCCCTCTTTCTCTGCGACGGTTTCTTCTCCCTCAACGGTGTTCTTCACTTCTGACGCTAATTCCTCCGACGACGACTTCCGTTCTTCGCGATTTCTTCCCAAAACTCGACCCTAGGTACGATTCTAAGGTTTTAGCAAAGTTTATTTTGGTTTTTATGGAGTTTAAAAGATTAGGGTTCGTTTAGGGTTTCATTAAAAACGTTATTTAGGGTTTGAAATCGATAGATTTACCTTAGTTATGGATGTAATGGACGTATTGGACGTTATTGGACGAAGTTAAATCGATTCGTGAGAAATGTTAAAGTTTGAGAATTTAGGGGTTTTTGAAAACTCGTTAATGGAAATTTTGAGGTGTAGAGCATAAATTGTTGTCAAAATGTCTCGATTAGTTAAGTTAGAATTTTAGAAATTCTCTTAGTTAAAGATTTCATTAATTTGGACGTTAATGGTTCGAATTTGTTTTAACGTCAACGTTGTGAATTGTTTAGGTAAACGACGCTCGTGGACGGAGCTTGAAGTTCAACGCGCACGAGGTAAGTTCTCGTGACTTACTGTGGCCGATTAGCCTACACCATAAGCCGGAGTTGGCTGTTGAGGATATGTTGGTGTTTCGTTTGGTTAAGTTGGTCATTGTTTTGTTTGATTGTTTCGGTTGGGTAGTTTAGGTTCGGTTGTTCTATAGTTTGTTTGTAATGGTGTTTTGATGGTATTTGTCATGTTTTGATGGTATTAGTAGTGTTTTAATGGTATGCTCATTTCGTATGTTTATATTGAACTGTTCATGCATCATGGTTTTAAAAACGTCATGAAAATGAATTTACGCACGTGAAAAGAACATGCATGTAAAGGCAAGTAAAGTATCACAGTAAACAACCATGACATGGGGTTATCGGGGATGAGGTTCAGACCTGGCGTTCCGTGGTGAGCGGGTTTTCCTCCCTTCAGATGGTGTGGGCTGTCTAACAGCTGGACGTGCCCTATCCATCTGTCGAGCATTTCCGATAACCATAGACTGACACGTACTGATATATGAAATGACATGGACGGTTTTCATAGCATTGAGCATACATGATCATGCATTAGCATTTACGTAGAGCTTGCATTGTAACGATCCCAGTAGGGCTGAGACCAAACCATGACTCTTTTAGACTTGTCCATATATCCTTACTATTTTTACCGGAGTTATACCCCTTTATGTTTTCTTTCTTTTTTTAAAGAAACTCATAACTTAGCTCAAGACATCACTCGTTAATCATTAAACATCGCTCAGCAAAGAAATTCATTACGCATCTGCCGGCGAGCAGTGCAAGGCGCTTCAGACGGTGAACGGGTACTTCAACTCCTAAACTGCATCTGCGGGTAGAGAAATAAACTCACATCGACCGGTGATAAAACACACTTCAATCCCCGCATTACCCGAGCATTAGACGACAAAATATATATATCACCTACGCCGATCGCTAAACGACAAGCATTGAGCTCGCTTCAGCCGATAGTGTAAATCTACATCATCCGGTCATCTTGTGCATCTCACGTGGCTTACTTAACCTTACTAGCTAATAAGAGACATCATCCGGTGAACAACAACCATTCGCCATCCACCGGTGACGTCAGCCGGATGATGTCCTCAACCATCAGAGACATCATCCGGTGAGCATGTGCAATACACGTGACTCACTTACCTTATCCGATACAAGGCATTATCCGATGAACATCAACCATTCACCATCCACCAGTGACGTCAGCCAGATGATTCATTCATCCAGCTTCTATCCATTCCGCTCCCGCCGATGACGTCAGCCGGATGATTCCTTCATCCGACTTTCATCACTCAGCAGCAAAACACAACTATTATAAAACGACTTCTTCCGACAGAAAATCCCCCAATTCTCACAGACTTCAACTTGACAGACATAATCTTAAATGAATAAAAAGCAATCATGGACTCATTCGAAATACATGTAGCGGAAAACTTATATAAAATAGATCATACCAAGTTCTTATAATCATCATCAACTCAAGTGTGAACCAAACAAGTCCAAGCCACAAATTTCCACCCTGGGCACCCTCCAGCAACCAAGCTTAAATGTCCTCACTGAACTTGGAATCCTCACCTGGTAACTCGTAACCTACATCATAAGATTTAAACTATAAGCCTAATGCTTAGTAAGGAATGCAATGCCAACATGTATGCATAAATGCACAGTTTAGAGGAACACATGTTCATGATCTTTTCTTGTTCTTGTTCTTGTTCTTATTCTTATTCATCACTTTCATCATATGGATTAAGGGAGGATTTGTGCCGTAAAGGGGGGATGACAGTGCAAGTGTACATAGTCCCTTTCGGGCCGTATTCATGGTCCTTCTCTTTGAACAGTGACATACGCCAAACCGCCCCCAACCCTCACTTAATCCGGTTGCATAGGTTTCATATTCATTCTCATATCTTGTTCATGGGGAAAAACATGCTCATAAATCATTTTCATATGCTTGAGAAGTAAATCATGATGCATGACATGAATGTTCTTAAATCATCAGGCTATGGAAAATATCATACTAGACAGTTGACTTCATAGACACTATCAGAACATCACATAACATAATTCTCAAACATCCGTAAATCATCCAAGTACAAACCATCTTTTACTAATTTAAAACAAACATCGAACACATAACTAATTTAGTACCCTTAAGATGTAGGGCCCTAATGGCCGAGAATCTTAATACATTCACTTACCTGGTTTCCTTAGCAATGAAGCACTTCCTTCAAACCTTCTTCACCTAAAACATTTCACATTACAGAGTTGAAAAAAAACCCTAAAAGTCATCCTAGAATCTATCGCCTAAATACACATTTCCGAACCCTCTCAGTCAAATTTCCAGACTCTAAAGCAACTAGATTCAGACCAGCGACAAATCTCAGTCGGTTATTTAAATATCCAGAATCAAATCAGCAATGCCACTACCAAACTCAGATTTAAAATGCTACTATTATAACTCTGCCATTGAAGAATTTGAAACCTCGAGTCTTAGCTGAAAATAGAGTTCTGAGTAACTAACCAGTATCTACATTGTCAAAGTCTTACCTAGGGCGCGGATTGTTGAGGTGGAGACTGAAGGAAATTGATTGCTAATGAGAGAGTCGTTGGCAAAGAGAGAGAGAGAGAGCTCTGGAGGAGGAAATCACCGAGGAGGGAATGTCGGCTACGGTGAGGTTTAAATGAGGTTTAAGGATTCCAATTTCCTATTTATATTACTAAAAATCCCTCCTAATTACAATTTTACCACACCACAATTAGAAATCAAATAAACTTTGGCATTAAAATTAAATTCAAGTATAAAGGTGACAGTTAATTCTGTTAAGAAAATCACATGGCCGAGATTGCCGGGGTTACATGCATTACCATTTACGTAGAGCTTGCTGAGATTTTTATCTCATAGGTGTCTTTATGGTGTAGGTGACATAGATCCAGATGAAGAGAATTTCCCTCTACCAGATGATCGTACAGATTGAAGAAGAATGCCCGTCGTAGCGTGTTGGGCAGTCGACGCGTATTTTGACCCGTGGGGGGGAACGATGTAAAGGTATTTTGGGAAACGTTAGTTAGATCATAAGAAAAACTGTATAGTTGAACATATTAGGATGTTTGGTTCTGGTTAGCTGATAGAATGATGTCTAGATGTTTTGGTAAACTGATTTTATAAAACGTTTTGTTAAAGCTTTTATTAGAATTTTATGAAAATGCTCGGAGACGTTTTACGTTGAGAATTGGATATGCTCGGGTTTTAGAACTATCCATGCAGTTGAATTTCGTAGTTTATGGCTCGTTATTGATTGGGATTAAGAATATGTTGATTCGTTTATTTGGTGGTTATGTTGAAGTGGTTAGGATGTATGGTTGTAGGGAATAAGGAAAGATAAAGTTTGTGTTAGTGTATGTGTATACAGGGAGGGAAGAGAATGAAAGAAGATAAAGAAAAAAGAGGGGAGGCAGAGAACTTGGCGATCGATCGCCAAGGAGGATCGCCACTCCTTGGAAAAAATCCAGGGAGCGTGGCGACCGATCGCCCATTTGGGGCGATCGATTGCCAGGTGAACGATCGCAGGGCGATCGTTCACCACAAAGAGGGGCGATCTGATCGCCCCTCCTATTTTTGCTTATGGCGATCGATCGCCTGAAATGGGAGATCGATCGCCCCTTGTTTTTCAGGGACAAATGTCCCTTTTGTCTCTCCCTCCATTGGCCGATGCTTTTCTTTGTTTTTAATTGTTTTTAATTTATTGTTTTAAGTTTTAATCAAATGTTTTATGTTTCTTTAATTGGTTTTAAAATAGTTACGAATGATTTTTAACAAATTAGTCTACTATTTAAATTCCGCTCAATTGATACGAAGTTTATAAGGATAGAAATAAAATGAAAAATTTATTAGAAAAATTAGATTATGGGTAAGGGTCGCTACAATTGGTCTGTTTGACCAAGCAAATGATGTCCAAATTCTTCGATCTAACTCATTCTGGAAACCTGGAGATGTCATCTATATTCTTGATGAAGAACACTTGTTGTAATAATGTAACACCCGAGAAATTTTTCCTCTTATGTACGTAAAGTGGTAGGTGTGGGTTAATTAAATTATACTCGGGAGTTTCGGTGGAGGAGTTAGACCGAGGGTGAGGTGAGAGATTTAACGAGGTTTCGATATGCCTTAATGTACAGGAGTTAGTAATGTTTTAATAGGATAGATTATTATTATTATTATTATTATTATTATTATTATTATTATTATTATTATTATTATTAATATTATTATTATTATTAATTAATTAAAACAACAGAATGGCCGAAGCCATTCTGTTGTTCATGACCGAGCGCTCGAGCGCTGAAGACCGAACGGCGAAGGAGAGTCGAGCGACATCCCTCCGACGACTACCACCGGCGACTTCCGACACTCTCCTGCCAGACGACGGCGGCGAGCGAGTCTGGTTGTCTCTGTGCACGAACTGAACAATAAGCCCTGTTTCCTTGCCCTGTTTCCTTGCCCTGTTTCGGTTCGGTTTGAAGCCTGAGTGACGAGACAGATTTGGCACCAATCACTGGCCATTTTTGGGCGGTCTTGGCTCGGGATTGCCAGACATTAGGCCGGCTTTAGTCGCCTGGCCATGAGGAGCCCAATTTGGGCGAAAAACCAGCAAGCCCGATTTGGGCATTTCGGGTTTTGTGTGTGTAGCCTCGGGATTTTGATTTGTTTATGCTAATTGAGGGTGTGGGGGATTGATTGGTGAAGAATTTGGTGAAAATTGATGGAAAACCGAGAGGGATGAAATTCCCGGTTTAGGGCAGTTCGGGTTTTGCCAGATTTGACCGAGCTACGGTTGTTTGTTTTAAAATTCCTTTTGGCAGCTTAAAATAGGTTATTAGAGCAGTGTGTGGCCGCTGAAATCGTTCGATTCCGATAACCGATGCAAAAGTTACGCGTGTTCGAAGTTTAGGGTCTGTAACACCCGATTTTACGGGATTTTGTAATTTCAATAAATAATTGTATTTTTGTAAATATGTCAAATTAAGTTCGTTTTATGAAAAGAAAGCGTTGTTACAATCCTAATTATTAATATGGATTTTGGGAAAATTATGGGAATTTTCGGAGTTATGATGTTAAATTACGAGAATTACGTTTCTCGTAATATAATGAACGTTTTAGTAAAAAAATATTAAACGGAGTCCGATTTACGAACGGACAGTTTTAATAAATCCCTAGTAATAAGTTGGATTTATTGGCGAAATAAGGAAATTTAGAGAAACCGAATCGTTAGCTAATTAACGAAACAAATGACGAAATAAATAGAAAATCAAAAAGGAAGTTAAATGCCATAAGTGAAGAAAATAGAAATTTTATGATTTAAATGCATGTAGTTTTGGAAAAACTATATTTAGAATTGTCTAAGAAAATGATGGAATGTTGGTTTAAGTGAAAATAAGAGAAGAAAAGAGTGGAACACGTTGAAGTTAAACAAAATTAGGGTGAAATTTGATAAGGTATGAAGTTATGTGCTAATTGGGTAATTAAGTGAAACTTAATTTTTATAAAAATAACCCTAAACCCTCTTCTTCTTCACGTGAAAAGAAAATGCCAGGCAACCTCTCCCTCCATTTTCGTTGTTCCATCATCAACTCCAAGCTCCGTCTTCAAGTTCCAAGGTAAGAAAACTTATGGGTTATGATTTTGCTGGTAAATGGATGCTTAGGGTGTTAGTATTGAAGAGTTTAAATTGGGTTTTTGAAGATTTCGAAATCTGAAAGTCCCACTCCCTAAATTGATGTTTCATCTTAATTTAAGTTATCTTGTGATTCAATAATGGAGTAAATAGGTAGAGATGCATGTTAGAAGCATGGATTAGAAACTAGGTTAGAATATTGCAAAAAAAAGGGATACGGGCAGTTTCTGTTTTTCGGAGTTCTGCTCTAATTTTCGATTTTCTTCTTATAAATGGATTGTTTCATGATAAAATAGATATAATGAGGTTTCCAAAACATGTTGAATAATTGAAAACGGATAAGAATTGAATAAGTTATGGATTTTTGAAGTTATAGTACAAAAACTGGGAAATTTCGGAGGGCAGTTCGGTTTACAAATTTCTGACCCTAGTTAAAATTCTCTTTGGATAAATGGTTGATTTCATGTTAAAATAGACACAATGAGGTTTCCAAAACATATTGAATCGTCAAAAATGGATAAGAATTGAATAAGTTATGGATTTTTGAAGTTATAGTACAAAAACTGGGAAATTTCGGAGGGCAGTTCGGTTTGCAAATTTCTGACCCTAATTCAGATTCTCTTTGGATAAATGGTTGATTTCATGTTAAAATAGACACAATGAGGTTTCCAAAACATGTTGAATCGTCAAAAACGGATAAGAATTGAGTGAGTTATCGAGGTTTAAAGTTAAGCCAATTTTAAGGGCAAAACTCCGAGAATATTGAATGGAAATTGTTGAGTTTGGTTAGTTGAATGAACTTCGAGCTATTTAAAAGGTTGGTTTGAACTATTGAATTGAATGGGTTGCTTAGTTTTAGGGTTACTTAAATCGAATAGCATGCATGGTTAAAAAGTTGGCTGCTATGCTTTGATTTTTGCTTATTCAAATTGTGAGTTTTTAATAGCTCAATTGCACATGTATAGGTCCTAAAAACTTCAAGGAAACGATCAAGGTTTGCTTGAATTGCAACGGACGCGAGGTAAGTTCTCGTGACTTACTCTGGCCGATTGGCCTACACTGTACGTCGATGTCGTCTCGAGGAGTTTTGGTGAATTGTTAGTTTATATGCTTTGGTTGGGTAGTTAAGATTAGTTCTTTTATAGGTTATACCTTTTTATTGTCTTGATGGTACATATGTAGAATATAGATTATGCTTTTATTGTCTTGATGGTATCTATGTTGAATGTTATGTTATGCACATGTTCATGCATCATGGTTTTTAAAAGAGCATAGAAAATGAACTTCCGCAGATGTTTTCATGAAAAGAGATGTGGCCTGAAAGGGGGCTATTGATCTATTGTGTAGACACAAAGGGGTCTGTCACAATACCACATCGCCTGAAACTAAATGAATCTACGTAATCTGTTATCTGGTCACGCGAGGTAGGGCTCAGGTATGGCTGTTGTTTATGTGAGCATGTACCCCCCTCCCTAGATAGAAAGGGTTGTCTGACCGCGGGATGAATCCTTTCCTTTTAGCGGGCTGATATCTCGGTGACAATATGTCTGCGACGTAATGATAAGAAAATGTTGCATGATTTCTGAAACTCATACGCACGGCATGCATTGCACTTACGAAACTTACTGAGCCTTTAGCTCATAGTGTGTCTGTATGGTGTAGGTGATCAGGATATAGGTGAGGGTGAGATCCCTCCACCCGAGGAGTGATGCAGTTGACGGAGGATGGCTCGCGGGGGTGTGCTGGCGCAGTCGAGGCGTTTCATGACCCGTGGGGACGTATATAGGTATTTTGGGTTGTTTTGGATAGAAAATGTTAGGTAAAATATTGTACAGATAGAACATTATAGGATGTTTGGATCTGGATTAGTTGAAAGGTTTATGTTTTGAAGTTTTTAAACAATTTGGAAACTTATTTTGGTGATTTTAAAAAGGAGGAAACATTTAGTTTTTAAACGGATCCACGCGGTTCATTTTCGTGAAAACGTATTTTGTTTGAATTGTGACTCGAGTTGGTTTGAGCGAGATAATGGTTGATGTACGAGTACTGAGAGATTAGATGTTGAAATGTATGTTGTGGCATAAGTAGAATTTATGTTTATATTTGTAGAAATATGATGAAAGAAGAAAGAAAGGAAAAAAATGAAAGAAGAAGGAAAGGGGAAAAGAAAGAAAGAGGAAAAGAGGGGGGGAGCCGAGCACTCTGGAAAAATTCCAGAGTGCTTGGCGATCGATCGCCTGTTTGGGGCGATCGATCGCCCCTCCTTGGTCGTGGTATGCCAGGCGATCGCCTGGAGTGGCGATTGCTAGGCAAAAATAGGAGATTGCCATGGGCGATTGATCGCCTGTTTTGGGCGATCGATCGCCCCTGATTTTGGGACATTTTTGCCCCTGTTTTGTTGTTTCCACTGCTTCGATTGTTTTTAATTTTTATTATGTTTTCCTTTAATTGTTTTAAAGTTTTATTAAATGGTTTTCAAAATAGATTCGAACGTCGTTAACAATTCTATTCCGACTTCAATTTCGACTTAACAAGTCTATTAGGATAAAAAAAAATAATACGGGAAAAATGGGTACAGTGTTAGAGTCGTTACATGGTCGGTTTTTACCGAACCCAAATTAGTGGCCCGTTTAGTGAGGTTTTAGTTGGATTATGCTAGAAATAGTAGTTTGAGAGTAATTGGTGAATATAGGCTTGAATTTAATGAAGTTTGAATAATTGTCGTAGGTCGAACTATAGATGGACAGGTAACCGAGTATCCTCAGCGAGCTAGGACGCCAGGTAAGTAGTGGATGTGTGCCTTTTGCCTTCGAGCCTACATCACAGAACGGTAGGGATGATTGTTTGTTTGTTGTTTGTGTGGTTGCTTCGTTTTGTTTTTGGTTGAGCATGGTGTGAGTCATGCATCATTGTTTTGGACTACGAAATGAATGAGAGTTTAGCATGTTTTGAATTGTGTGGATGAAATATAAGATATGCAACAGTGTGATATGCAAATGTGTCTCGAGTAGAACTCGAGAGGTACGCTGATGTGTCTCGAGTAGAACTCGAGAGGTACGCTGATGTGTCTCGAGTAGAAGGATTTCTACTTGAGAGGTACACTGATGTGTCTCGAGTAGAACTCGAGAGGTACGCTGATGTGTCTTGAGTAGAAGGATTTCTACTTGAGAGGTACGCTGATGTGTCTCGAGTAGAACTCGAGAGGTACGCTGATTTGTCTCAAGTAGAATGATATTCTACAAGAGAGGTACGCCTACGATTAATGAAGTGAGAACGTGATGCATACAACCGAGCGTTAGAAACTACATATGATAGAATCTATTGCATATTGTTTAGTCGCATTTGTTATTCCCTACTTGCTAAGCTTAAGCTTACGTGTGTGTGTGTGTGTGTTCTGTGGTGTAGGTGACAACAGGAGTACAGTTTGAGCTAGGATTGGGACGCAATCATTGATGTACGCTGTATGCCGGTGCAGGCAGTTGTCGGGGCGCCTCGACCATGGTCTTCGGGGGATGTGGGCTTTGTCTTTTGATAGTTTATTGTAAATGTCTATTTGTAGAAATGATGGGAATGCATAACTTTCTTTTTGGTTGATGTTTTGAGAGTTATGGTACAGCTATTTGTAATTGTTGTATATAGTCATAGTTAAGGGTGATGTGTCGCCCTATACTGTAGACTTTCTTCACTTAGGGATGTTAGTATTTTAGTTTCCCTCTTTACTTCTATTTGGTGATTTCGTATGCTGGATAAGTTGATGAGGAGTATTCTAGATTGGTTGGGATTTATTCCTTTGCAGGTACCTAGCATTTTAGAGGCGCCATTTTCAGGCGTTACTTTGCCAAAATTTTTTGGAAGGACGCCGTGGTGCTAAAAGGTTAGGATTAAGGGAAATTAGTGAGTCTAGGCAGCTAGGTATGACATAAGAGAGCTTCGGGAGATTTAGTTTTAAATTCCGCTATGTTCGATTTTATTTAAATTATTGGGGTTAAAGTGAGCCAGGTAGCAATCCGAGCCAGGGTGGGTTCGGTGGCGTTACAAGATGGTATCAGAGCAAAATGGTCGAGTCGTTCAAATGATTACCCGACAATGCCGGCCGCCATGCAACGTGCTTCACCGACTGTAAGTATTTCTTTACCTTTAGTTAGTTAGCTGAGAGTAGATTTTTTTAGCCTTGTTCAGGATTAGACCGAAAATCTTGAATGTACCGTGAAAACTTCGGTGGATCCCATTAACCAACTTATAGATGTAGTGAACCTATGGTTCGAATAGCTAGGAATTTAATAGTTATGAATTTAATTGAAAAGCGAAACAGACAAGGTAACATCTGTAGGATAGATAGAAGTAGAATTGAGCATAGAGAGATTAGAGAATCTTAGGATGGGAATGTAAGATTGATAACCTAAGAATGTGAGAAAAAGAGGTATGATTGACCCGAGTTGAGTGTAAAAGTTAGCCTAAGTAGAAGTGATAGTCGTTAGGAAATGTGTGAGTTGTGTCCTAGTATTAAATAGGTAAGGACATAGTGGGTTGAATGTAAGGCGGATGTAAGGCGAGACACACCTTAGAATAGATAAACTAGGGTGAGTGTAAGAATGATACACATAGGATGGGTTTCCCTTAGAGAGTTATATCTTATGTGAGATAAAATTAGAATAGATAGAATTGGGGCCTAGTTAGCAAACCCTTGGGAGTATCTGGATGTGGACCGTATTCCAGAGTTAGTTTAAGTAAATGATTGAGAGATTATGATCTGAGCGATTATGTAGAATTAAGGATGTAAGTTGAGAGGGTTGAGAGATTTACTTAGAATGGAGCAACTAATAAATTGGGCATTAGGAGATCAAAGTTAGATGCAAGATAATACTTAGGGTATAGAACTGAATTTCTTTGTTAAGAGGTATAGTGAGTTAGCATGAGTGAGTCGAAGCCTGGAATTTCGTAAATAGCTTAGGATAATGTTGACGAGCTTAAGAGTGAGATGTAAAGTAGAACTCAAGTGTTATTAGAGTATGAGTAAGGGAAAAATTAAAAATAGTGGATACAATCATAAGGATTATTAGATGGAATAGATAAAGAGATCCGCGTTAGAATTTGAACGCTTATGTGCGATTAAGTGAATTGTGGTCAATGATCGAGTGTTGGAAGATATGATTAGTGTGATTAGAACTTTGAAGATTTAGGAAGTGTTACTACTCAATAAAGGATTAAGACTATGAGTGAGAAGATTAATCACCTTTAATGGAAGGTTAAGAGAAGAAAATGAAACCGTAAGAATTTAGTAAGTGGGGTGAAGCTGTGGAATTTAGAGAATATCTGGTAAGAAGAAAGGGAAGTTCACATGGGAAATTGTATGAGTGAATGTAGAAGTAAGGTTGATTCAGAAGGGTTATGAAAGTTTCGGTTCGTAATCAATGAGGTGGTGTAAACACCATTTAGGGTATTGAGTGAAAAGTTAGGAAGGAGTTAATTGAGACCTCAGAGTTTGAGAATGTTTGGTGATGATTGCAGTTAAGATTAGATAAACTGAATGTCAGGATTGTTCGAGATATAAGTAAGTGTAAGAGATAAGAGTGATATGTTAGAAATAAGATGGTAGAGTAGAAAGAAAGTTAAAATTTAAGGATTTAGGGTAAGATGTTTATGTACTGAGTTCTTAGTGTTACTGTATTATGGTATCTTAGAGATATGAGGTAGTTATGTAAGAAGTTAGAGTTGGAATTAAGTTGGAACAGTTTGAAAGTATAAGTGATAATTGAGTTAATTGAAGTTAATAGCAGTATAAAGACTCTAGCTCTAGGGTACACAGTTAGGAAAACTAAAACTTTGGGGAGAAATAGAGAAGTGTAGTGAAGACAATAATTGTTGAGATTATTGAGCGTTGGAGTGTACAGTTTAGAATGACCCAACTTAGAGTCATTGAGAGTTGACAAATTGGAGTGAATGAAAACTTAGTTAGTACTTCGAGTGTATATTTAGGTAGTGAGCGATAGTAAGATCGAAGGGAAGTTGAAACTTGAGGATTTAGAATAAGAAGTTTGTTGATTGAGTTTTTGATGTTACGTGATTGGGAATACATTGAGAGTTCAAACAAGTTAGGTGACGTATTGTAAAGAGAGTTAGGAAAATATTTGTATTAGTGTTAAGAAACTTGGGAAGAAATTAGAAGTCGTATACTAATAGAAGCCGTATACTATAGAAAGGGGAATGTTAGACTTTGAGGTCTGAACCTTAAGTAATTAGTAGTGTAAGATGAGGAATTAGATAAACTTAGCCTGAGGAAAAGCTAGAGTTGAGAACTAAGTTGGTAAGATAGAGGGTCTAAGTGATAAGCGTTTAGGCTAAAGTTAATGGAAGTATGAGTATTCGAGTTATAGAGTGTAGAGATAGGTAAAGTCAAACTTTTGGGATGCAGAAATTTTCACTACTGATAACTGACTAAAGTCGTAGAAGTAGTTAAGACTTAGTGTGGCAACTCTAAAGTTAAGAGGGTAGAGTTGAGATGAATAAGTTGAGGAATACCTAGGGTACGCAAATTTTGAGGACAAAATTTTTGTAAGGAGGGTGGATTGTAACACCTGAGAAATTTTTCCTCTTATGTACGTAAAGTGGTAGGTGTGGGTTAATTAAATTATGCTCGGGAGTTTCGGTGGAGGAGTTAGACCGAGGGTGAGATGAGAGATTTAACGAGGTTTCGATATGGCTGAATGTACGGGAGTTAGTAATGTTTTAATAGGATAGATTATTAGTATTATTATTATTATTATTATTATTATTATTATTATTATTAATTAAAACAACAGAATGGCCGAAGCCATTCTGTTGTTCATGCCCGAGCGCTCGAGTGCCGAAGACCGAACGGCGAAGGAGAGTCGAGCGACATCCCTCCGACGACTACCACCGGTGACTTCCGACACTCTCCAGCCAGACGATGGTGGCGAGCGAGTCTGGTTGTCTCCGTGCACGAACTGAACGGTAAGCCCTGTTTCCTTGCCCTGTTTCGGTTCGGTTTGAAGCCGTGAGTGACGAGCCCGATTTGGCTCCGATCACCAGCTGTTTTTGGGCAATCTTGGCTCGGGATTGCTGTGACGACCCCAACCCGATCAGGGCCGCCACGGACTTGCCGTGACATAATCATTACCTAAGCCCTCGTATTTTTCATATAAACTTTTTCATTTTTACTTTAAACATAACCCAAAACCTTTAAACAAACTAACCCTAACGTAACCTTAACTTTAAACTCTCGTAACCACGTAAATTTTTCTTTTTATATCACTCATAACGTTTCGACTTCTAAACCATTAAATTGAAGTCTCGGATTGTTGAAATCCCTTAAAATCACTCATTCCTCGATCATCAAAACATGACACTAATATAACCTACAATTTCAGACAAATTCAAGAAAACGAACTGCATGGATCGCTCTAAAAATCGAGCTTATCCTTACCTGTTAAAAATAACCCAAGCAGTTCCAGTATATTTCTAAAATTAAGACTCTACATTCTAAACAATCTACTACCACTACATATACATCAAAACTCGACTATTCATACATTTTTCTATCAAACATCTAATCCACATACTTAAACATTTTCATACTTTCACAAACAACACCCAATCAAATCCTTAAAACAAACATCGAGCATAAACACAAGCTTTCCTAAAACATCACCAAGGACATACATTAACGAATCATTCGAAATAGTACTACTCCAAACCTATATTCTCTATAAAATTTTCTGAATATTAAACTTAAATATACACCCTAAAATCCCTCACATTTTTAACATTTAATACAAGTTCACATTAATTACCCAAAATCGCTCGGAGCACAACCATAGACATCAGACCTTGCCAAAACACACCCCGTCGCCACGAGCACCTTCCGTCAACCACCTATTCTTCGTCATCGAGAGGAACTCTCACCTGTCACCTACATCATGCAACATAAACAGTAAGCCTAATGCTTAGTAAGGGGATGCACTATATGAATTTAAAACATTTTACTTAACATATGCAGTTTCTACAGTTTCATCGTACATAATCATTTCGTTTCGTTTCATCGTTCATATTCATTTCGTTTCGTTTCGTCATTCATGTTCGTTTCGTTTCGTTTCATCATTCATATTCGTTTCATTTCGTTTCATCATTCATATTCGTTTCGTTTCTATCATACATACATGTAATCCTCTACCAATGGAGGGCGGATTAGTTTCTCCATCTCTAGCCGTTCCACATATAAATCTTTACCTGAAGGGTGAACCACTTCCTTCAGATATCATACATTTTCTGGACGTTCCACAATCTACATCTGAAGGGTGAACCACTTCCCTCAGACACTTTACATTTTCTGGACGTTCCACAATTTACATCTGAGGGGTGAACCACTTCCCTTAGACACTTTACATTTTCGTTTTACATCGTTGTCGTTTCTACGTTTAAATCGTGAAATCATATGCTAAAACATTTTCGTACATTTTCTAAAACATGATGCATGAGAGATCTATATATGACATATCATCAAAACATATCCTCAAACAATTCACAACATACATAGACATATACTATTCTCAACAGACTTCTCAAACAACTAACATTCTAAGCTACCCGACTCATTAATCCCCACAATCAGAAAATCATCATCAAAATAGTAAAGCCTAACGTTGCCACGATGTAGGGCCTTAAGGGCCAGAAACCTAACATCCACTTACCTGGCGTCCTGGTTATGCCGAGCACCGTCCGCAAAGTCGTCTCCACCTAAAGCATTTCACAATTAAGAACATTAAAATCGATCCTAATTAAACTAACTTCAAACTTAAACTAATCTCCTAATTAAGGAAATTCTTTCCTAAAACTTCCATTTTCTCATTTGGGCATAACTAAACTCTCATTTTTTTGTGAAAACATCTTAAACTACTATTTCTAGCCTAATCCAAATAAAAACCTAATTAAACGGCCACTAATTTGGGTTCGGTAAAAACCGACCTAAAACTTCGAACGCGCGTAACTTTCGCGTCGGTTATCGGAATCGAACGATTCCAGCGGCCACATACTCCTCTAATAACCTATTTTAATCTGCCAAAAAACAAATGACCGGAGCTAGGTCAATTTAGGCAAAACCCAAATCTGCCCCTTTTTCCCAAAATTCCCCTTTTTAATTTTTCATCAAATTCTATCAATTTCTTCACCAATCGACCATATATACACTCAATTAGAATAAACTAATCAAAAATCGAAGTTCCATTAAGCAAAACCCGAGTGCGCTAAATCGGGCTTCACTGTTTTCAGCTCACATTGAGCTCAACACGGTCAATCAACAATAGCCGGCCCTAGGGTTGGCAAATCCACGCCGGAAGTGACCGAAAACGGCCGGCGATCGGAGCTCAATCGAGCTCGCCACCGCCAGCCCCAAACCGAGCCGAAAAAGAGGGAGAAAACTGAGCCATACCGTCGGTTTACTGCGCGAAGTCGGCCGGACCATGCTCGCTGCCGTCGTCTGGCCGGAGGGCGTCGGAAAACGCCGGTGGCGGCCGTCGATCGCGCTCCCTCGTCTCCCCTGCTCGCTGCCCTCCTTCGGCGTCGAGCTCGAACAACAGAATGGCGATGCCATTCTGTTGTTTGATTTTTATTATTAATAAAATTAATAATAAAAATAATAATAATTATAATAAACTAAAACTATTTCTTTAATTAGTCAATCGATTCGGTTTCTCTGCAATTTCCTTATTTCTCCAAATATTCCAATTTAATCTTAGAGTTCTAACAAAACTCACCGTTCACAAAACGGACTTATTTTGCTATTTTTACGATTTAACATACTAAAAGGTTAAAACGGGAACTCTAACATTACTCTTCTCGATTTGGGTTTCTAAAATTTCACTTATTGTTCTACAAATTCCCGTAAATTTCTAGGGTCCTAATAAAACTATCCGCTCGCAAAACGGACCTAATTTACTTATTTACCAAAATTGCCTTGGAGCGGAAACCCGAAAACTCGGGTGTTACAATTGCCAGACATTAGGCCGGCTTTAGTCGCCTGGCTGTGAGGAGCCCAATTTGGGCGAAAAACCAACAAGCCCGATTTGGGCATTTCGGGTTTTGTGTGTGTAGCCTCGGGATTTTGATTTTTTATGCTAATTGAGGGTGTGGGGGATTGATAGGTGAAGAATTTGGTGAAAATTGATGGAAAACCGAGAGGGATGAAATTTCCGATTTAGGGCAGTTCGGGGTTTGCCAAATTTGACCTAGCTACGGTCGTTTGTTTTAAAATTTCTTTTGGCAGGTTAAAATATGTTATTAGAGGAGTGCGTGGCCGCTGGAATCGTTTGATTCCGATAACCGATGCAAAAGTTACGCATGTTCGAAGTTTAGGGTCGGTTTTTATCGAACCCAAATTAGTGGCCCGTTTAGTGAGGTTTTAGTTGGTTTATGCTAGAAATAGTAATTTGAGAGTAATTGGTGAATGTAGGCTTGAATTTAATGAAGTTTGAATAATTGTCGTAGGTCGAGCTGTGGATGGACAGGTAACCGAGTATCCTCAGCGAGCTAGGACGCCAGGTAAGTAGTGGATGTGTGCCTTTTGCCTTCGGGCCTACATCACAGAACAGTAGGGATGATTGTTTGTTTGTTGTTTGTGTGGTTGCTTCGTTTTGTTTTAGGTTGAGCATGGTGTGACTCATGCATCATTGTTTTGAAGTACGAAATGAATGAGAGTTTAGCATGTTTTGAATTGTGTGAATGAAATATAAGATATGCAACAGTGTCATATGCAAATGTGTCTCGAGTAGAACTCGAGAGGTACGCTGATGTGTCTCGAGTAGAAGGATTTCTACTTGAGAGGTACGCTGATGTGTCTCGAGTAGAAGGATTTCTACTCGAGAGGTACGCTAATGTGTCTCGAGTAGAACTCGAGAGGTACGCTGATGTGTCTCGAGTAGAACTCGAGAGGTATGCTGATGTGTCTCGAGTAGAAGGATTTCTACTTGAGAGGTACGCTGATGTGTCTGGAGTAGAACTCGAGAGGTACGCTGATGTGTCTCAAGTAGAATGATATTCTACGAGAGAGGTACGCCTACGATTAATGAAGTGAAAACATGATGCATACAACCGAACGTTAGAAACTACATGTGATAGAATCTATGAGCGTTAGAAACTACATGTGATAGAATCTATTGCATATTGTTTAGTCGCATTTGTTATTCCCTACTTGCTAAGCGTAAGCTTACGTGTGTGTGTGTGTTCTGTGGTGTAGGTGACGACAGGAGTACAGTTTAGAGCTAGGATTGGGACGCAATCATTGATGTACGCTGTATGCCGGTGCAGGCAGTTGTCGGAGCGCCTCGACCATGGTCTTCGGGGGATGTGGGCTTTGACTTTTGTTAGTTTATTGTAAATGTCTGTTTGTAGAAATGATGGGAATGCGTAACTTTCTTTTTGGTTGATATTTTGAGAGTTATGGTATAGCTATTTGTAATTGATGTATATAGTCATAGTTAAGGGTGATGTGTCGCCCTATACTGTAGACTTTCTTCACTTAGGGATGTTAGTATTTTAGTTTCCCTCTTTACTGCTATTTGGTGATTTCGTATGCTGGATAAGTTGATGAGGAGTATTCTGGATTGGTTGGGATTTATTACTTTGCAGGTACCTAGCATTTTAGAGGCGCCATTTTCAGACGTTACTTTGCCGAAATTTTCGGGAAGGACGCCGTGGTGCTAAAAGGTTAGGATTAAGGAAAATTAGTGAGTCTAGGCAACTAGGTATGACATAAGAGAGCTTCGGGAGATTTAGTTTTAAATTTTGCTATGTTCGATTTTATTTAAATTATTGGGGTTAAAGTGAGCCAGGTAGTGCTCCGAGCAAGGGTGGGTTCGGGGGCGTAACAAATGAGGTTGGTAAAGATGTAAAAAATGCCAAACAATCCTCATAGGTCAGTTTCACAGTAGTTTTCTAAAAAAAAAACCCAATAACCCTAAGACGAGTACTTGATCTTCCATTTATGCCTCACCGTGAAGAATGTCTTAATGTAAGAGTAAGGCGACCTAAAACTTTGGATATCTTTATGGCCTATTTCTCCATGATAACCTACAAAATACACATTAGAAATAAGGTTAGAAAATCTCTCGGCTTGAAGCACTTATTATTGTGCCTTTTTCTACCCTCTTTGCGGAAGGTAGACATCCCCAACAAATGAGCACAAACTCTCATCCAAGCTTGTTGGAGTGCTCTTCTGCAAAGAAAAAGCCAAATCCGAGAAGGTGTTGTTTATCACATTTCTCGACCAGCAACACTATTTCTTCCATATCTTTTCCATCCCAAAGATTCATTCGATCACTTTTACACACAACTACCCTCACATCCATGGCTTTAATCTGCCCATTTCTTTCTCAGAAGAGAGAGTTACACCTCTCCAAAATCGTTGTTTTGTTCTCGATTGGAGCAATAAACCGAGCTCCACCGACCTTTGGTATTTTGGCCATAACTTTTTTGTCTTTGTGATTTAGCCCTTGCCATTTTGAGGATATTCTAGAAACAAAGAACTTCTTAAATTGCATCTCATTTGGAGTTGAAACGTGAAAGTTATATGTTCTGAAAGTTAGTATATTTTCTTCTCAAAAACTGCTTCATCAGAGAAATGTTAATTTGTGTTTCATTTGTTTGAGTAACTCAAACCATGTCATTAGATAATGGTGATATAGCAAGTGTTAAGTCAAGTGATGAAGAAATGTCATCATTAGAAGATTATAGCAATGTAGATGTGGAGGAACCCGTCAAAGGTGAGTTATTGGTCACAAAGAGAGCACTCAACATTCAACCTAAGGAGATGAGTTGCAAGAGAGCACATTTTTCATACTATATGCTATGTGAACAACAAAGTATGTAGTTTGATTATTGATAGTGAAAGTTGTACTGAAGTTGCTAGTACTTTGTTGGTAGAAAGTTTGGGAATCCAATAATCATCCAAAGCTTCTAAGCTACAATGGTCGAGTGATTGGGGAGAAGTGAAAATGACTAAAAGAGTAAAAGTCACCATTTCAATTGGAAAATATAAAGATGAAGTCCTTTGTGATATAGTACTGATGAAGCAACACATATACTCTTGGGGAGACCTTGACAATTCGATAGAAAAACTGAGTACAATAGATTCAAGAATGAATACTCTTTTTTTCAAGGCGAAAAGGTGGTAACCCTAATATCACTAAAACCTTGGGAGGATATCAAGGATCAAGAAAAGATTGCAAAAAAATCAAAAAAATAGAAAATCCAATAAGTGATGTGAAAAGTGTGATGATAGCAAAGAAACAAATACTTGTACCTTCATGCAAGAACGATTACTTTTTATCTAATTACCTAACCACTTCCCATCCAAGTGTTTTTTGTGATACAGGAGATTCGAGGACGAATCTTTTCAAGGAGGGAGGGAGTGATACGAATTAAGGTACAACCAACCTCAAAGTCAAAGACCATGATCCATTAGAAGATAAATGAGCCAAAGTACAAAACCTCACATGATTTTGTCATGAAGATCCAAGAGAAAGAGTTATCACAACATGAACAAAGAAATCATGGAGATGCATGGAGTTACATGGATATGCATAGAGATGCATGGAGATGCATGGAGATGCATGGAGTTGCAAAAACTGTCAAAATATCAAAATTGGCACAACCCCAGCACCAGTGCACACGCCCAGCAGACCATGTGTGAAACTCGTGACCTTTGAATCGCACGCCGCGCGCCCTGCATGACCTTCTGCTTAAAAAAACCTTTATTTTTCACAATTCCATGATTTTCTTGCTATTTTTATGTATTAGTTAAGTTTCTTTAACCTATATTGCTTTTTATACTATTTTTAAGATTTTAAAGATAGTTTGATTATTTTTAATATTTCTTTTAGACTATTTAAGCACAATATTTGTAACCCTTTAGGAAGAATTATGATAAATGATATTTGATTAAAACTTATATTTTTTTAGTGATTTTTTTAGAATTTTCTTTTTAGATCTTTGTGAAGAACTAGATTTTCTTCAGGTCAAAACTTGAAAGATCAAATTGATAGCATTGGTTCTTACCAACAAGTTTAGTATGGGTCAAGCTCCTCTTACTTGATAACTTTGGTTCATTTACAAGGTTCGATCGGGGTCAAGTTCCTCTTACTTGATTTAAAGGCGTTTCTAAGTTTCTATTGTGCGTGGTTGAATGGTATTGGGTTTGATATACATGTGGTTCTCATCACTAAAAGGCCAAGCACAAATAAGCATCACTTACCTCAAAGTCTTAACACGATGACAATCGCTTATAACGATTGACCTTCGCTATGAATTAATCTAACCATAAAGATTCTCACGTATTAGAATATTCTAGACGAAAAAATTGAACGTCTCAAAAATCATACATAAAATTTCTACGATTAATTTCTAAAAGTGAATTTGAAACTTTAAACGATCCTCACATACATCTTTATTCATGCATATATTCGATTGAGGATCGTTGCCTACAAAATTTTGGCATGGATTAAGTTTACCTTGCTAGAACTTGAGAGAATATGGGAGGCAGCTCGCTGTTTTGGGTCGAAATAATACGTTTTAGGGTTAGGTTTTCATATAAATATCTAATTTTTCTCGCGATACCGGTCCTCTACTACTATTCATGCAGAGTTCCGCTACTGTTCTTGTAACGCCCCCGAACCCGCCCACGCTCGGTGCGCTACTTTGCTAACCAATCCCGCGTTTAAAACGACGTTTAAAATAATTTTTGAAAAATTTTTTACTCGATTTTCGGGTTTTTTGAACCCTCGGAAAATGTTGGAAAACGTGCGTAAAATACGTTTAAAATACGTCGGAAAAGGTCGGGTCAAAACATTTTGGAAATAGGAAAAATAAAAAATAAAATGAAATTAGGTGTGTTGGGCGCCGCGCGCGCACATCGCGCGCACACACCGAGCGCCAGCTGCACGCGCTGCACGCGCACTGAGCGCCAGCTGCGCGCACCGAACGTTCGATGCCCAGCGCCGAGCGTTCGGCACCCTCTCGGGTGCCAGCGCGCCTGCATGCCAAAAATCCGACCTTTCTCCACTTTTTTCCAATTTTGCTTGAGCCAAACATCTCCAAAAATTCTAAAATTTTTACCACACGATCCCGACACCCTCAACTCCGTGTCCCGTAAAAAAATCGTGAAAAACCGACTTAAAACGTGTAATATAAAAATAGAGAAAAGTAAACCCAACGTTATTTGCTTTAAAACCAAAAACGAGCAGCATAACGCCTAAAATTTCCAAAATCCAAAACCTGAAATCAAAGCCTTAAAACACTATCATTCCATACCAATCATCCAACAAAGCCGTCACTAGCCACAATATGAAATCCAACCAATAAAAACACCAAAACCCCAAATATACAAAATAGTTAGAGACCTATACCAAATCCCAAAATACCTAAGCCCCACAACCCGAAATCTAAACTAAACTATCAAAATACAAATCCCACATACATTCCAAAGACCATAGTCGAGATGCCCCGACAACTGCTCGCACCGGCACGCCCCGTGCATCTCCGACTGCTCCCAAGTCCTGGCTCACTCACTTAGCTCACATGCAACCGCGTCGTTACCTACACCACAAAACACACACACACACACACGTAAGCTTACGCTTAGCAAGTAGGGAATAACAAATGCGACTAAACAAAATGCAACAGATCCTATCACATGCAGTTTCTAACGCTCAATTGTATGCATCACGTTCTCACTTCATTAATCGTAGACGTACCTTTCTTGTAGAATATCATTCTACTTGGGACTCATCAGCGTACCTCTCGAGTTCTACTCGAGACACATCAGCGTACCTCTCGATTTCTACTCGAGACACATCAGCGTACCTCTCGATTTCTACTCGAGACACAACAGCGTACCTCTCAAGTTCTACTGGAGACACATCAGCGTACCTCTTGAGTTCTACTCGAGACACATTTGCATGTCACACTATTGCATATCTCATATTTCATCCACACAATTCAAAACATGCTAAACTCTCGTTCATTTCGTAGTTCAAAACAATGATGCGTGACTCACACCATGCTCAACCAAAAACAAAACGAAGCAACCACACAAACAACAAACAAACAATCATCCCTACCGTTCTGTGGTGTAGGCACGAAGGTAAAAGGCACACATCCACTACTTACCTGATTGCTCGACTTTCAATTGCTCACTTCGTCTTAACACTTCACTAGCTCAACGACCTAAAATAAAGAAAACTTAACTTGATAAGTCATCAATAAAGTCTAAGGGATTTTCTAACTAAAACTAAACAACACTTGAAACAAATTTCGCTCTCAAAACACAAAACCCGATTTTTACCCAAAATTAACAGCGTCCAACTTCAAACGGTCATAACTCCCTCGTTTTTCTACGGATTTCGACGTGCCACCCCAATCCGTAAACCTCTACCCGTCTACTATCCATTGAAATACTCAAATTAACCAAATAAATCACTTGGCCAACCCAAAAACCAGAGAACAGAACCGGGTACACATTTGCTAAAAACCGGTTTTTCTCTAATTCACTTCCAAATCTCCAATTTCTCCCTAAAACCACCTAAACTAATCCATTCAACAACTAAACCATCAAATTTGGAAAGAAACTACCTTTTAAACCCCAATTTTTGGAATCCCCAATCTAGGGTTTTCAAACCCTCACTAAATCCAACCAAAACTCACTAAAAACCCCAACCAACTTCACCTAAAGATATAAAAACCAAAACCCATGTATTCTTACCTTGAAACACCTTGAAAAACTATGGAAAGAAGGAGGAAGGGCTCGATGGATGGCTGGTTCGTGGAGAGAAAGAAGGAGGAAGAAGATGAATGAAAATAAACCAAATTGCCTTTTTAACCAACAATTTTTTACCTTTTTGTTTTTGCCACAAAGAATTTATATTTATAAATTCACCTCATTCAATTCTTTCTCCTTTCCAACGTGAAATGACACACATATACCACACATTTTTCTTTCCATTTAATACTTTTATGTTTGCATCCTATTGGTTCATCACAATTTTTGACTTTTCAAACTCTTTCTATCACCTTTTTGCTCCTTCCATTCCAACGTGGCTTCTATCCATACTCTCATCCTCAATCACTTATATTTACTTTTATTTTACCAATACTCATATTTCAACTCCACCAAAATTTCCAACCACTTCTATCTAGGTTTTCCTTTAACTTTTCCTACCCATTTTACTTACACTCAAGAGCTTAGAAAAAATCTAGGACTAACGTCAAACTCTCACGGCACATCCTAACTTAGACTGCGCACGCCAAGGGAAAAATTTTCGGGTGTTACAGTTCCTCTGGAGTTTATGTTACTGTTCAATCAAGAGTTCCGCTACTGTTCATATGGAGTTCCTGTTACTGTTCATATGGAGTTCCTGTTACTGTTCAATCCAGAGTTCTGCTACTATTCATTCAGAGTTTCGCAATTGTTCAGTCAACATAAAATGCATAGAGTTCCATGACTATTCATCCAGAGTTCCGCTATTGTCCATGCAGAGTTCCGCAACTTGATGCAGAACACACAAACGACATCTCTGGGGCTCCGCTAAAATTCACCCAGAGTTCTACTATTGTTCCTTCAACATAAAATGATTCACAATATTATCCTACCCTTAATTCCCGTACAACCATTTATCTTCCAGGGCACTTCATTAGAAAAAAAATATGTCAATACAAAACATAAATATGTTTATACATGTATGAGGCTATATTTCACCAAATATCTCGAGTGTTACAGTGATACTAGTGTTAGGATATTCGTAGTTACGAATAATAAAAATTTTTTATTTACCTGTCAAGATTCATTAATAAATCTGAAGTATTATATAAACTACAACATCACGTGCACAAATAGACATTGAAGAGACATTTTCAAATAATGTAATTGATTCATTTTTTATATAATAAAACATTATATCATCGTTATTCGTTGTACTTCTTAGTATATGTTTAAAACTAAAGTAGTTTAATCTTTGAAAAACTTTTCAAATACTTCATTGTTGTTGAATAATAACAATAATTCGGATTGTAGTACAAAATTTGCTATTTTTTCTCTTATTTTATTTTGTGAATATATAAAAGTGTCACTACCCACTAGTATTCAACTGTCTTTATGTAAGACCCATTATTTTCTCATTTAAAAGACATATTTGAAAATGTTTACCAATTATGCTAGTTAAACTACCAAAACATATTCATAGTTTTTATTATAATATTTACATTGAGCTCTAATTTATATTCTTCTACTAATTTTAATTTTTTTTAACTCAAAATGATTATATACATCAAACGCTTTATTTATTTTTGTCAAGTGAAGTTGTGGATGTTTGTGCATATAATTGTCCTATTGAAAATGTAGGAACCAAGTCTTCAATTTCTTCAACATTATCATAAAGAGACTTAATATTATAATTATAATTAAAAATAAATCTTCTAAATAATAACTTGATACCACAAAACCAACCATAACTTGTAGATGATATCAATTTGATCACCTACACGTATACAAAATGGGAAGGGGGTGGGTGGAGTTGTGCATTGTAACGCCCCGAATTAAACAACCCGGTTCGTTACACACACTTACTAAACTTTACTGGGAAAATTCTGGAAAATTTAAATTTTCCTCTCAACGGCAAAAATCGACATTTCTTAAAACATAAACACCTTGCAGTGGAAAACATTTAAATAAAAACAGAGTCATGACGAATACAGGCAAGCAAAACTTTGGGTTCAAAATCGTTTAAAACTTTTCTGCGACATCTGCAAACAGTTCAACAATGCTAAGAAATCTGTCGTTCACAGAGTCTGCCGTCTACAACCTTAGATGACGTACTCGTCCACGACTCTAGACAACAAACTCTGGACAAGCGACTTTGGACGACGTGATTTTGGGAAACGTACCCAGAACGACATCGCTTTGGACAAATTTGGACGACTGTTCCTCATCGTCCACAGTTACATAGATTTTTCACCAATGGATTATCGTCCACAGACTTATATAGTTTTATCGTCCACGGATTACGTGACTTTGTCATCCACGGTCCACGTGACTTTCTCGTCCACGGGATTACATAAACTCATCGTCCACGGACCAGCGTCCATAGACTTACTTAAATTTGTCGTCCACAGACCACGTGACTTTACCGTCCACGTGACTTTTTGACCCCAGCTTTGGACTATTACCTTGTCTTCAACTATGGACGACTAATTTCACTTACAGTTTGGACGACTGATCTCGTCAACAGAATGGACTACTGTTATCCCTTTCGACTCTGGACGACTATCCTTATGACAGAAACATAACTTAACCGATTATACACTAAACGGTGGACAATTCTGACTACAGGAGAACATATAAAAATTTGACAGCAACCATTCAAAACAACGTAAATCCATAACTTACTAAAAATCCAGAAAGAAAACTCCAGTTAAAACCAACCATGTTTCATCGTCAGAATAATTTCAAAAACGTATCAAAACATTAAAACTAACACTGTTATTAAAATTCTCAGCACACATTAACTAAACAATTGTCCACTAAATTTCACACATACTACCACTGGTTTAACCGCCTCATCAGTTACCAAGTCGAAGCTTGGATGCACTCCTCCAACTGCTTCTAATCCTTAACATGTTCAGAGAACACACCTATAGTCATTTCTTCACCTACATCACCAAACTCATCTATTAGCCTAATGCTAAATAAGTAGAGCAATAATGAAATGAAATGCTGAAACATAAATCCTATTCATGCTGTTTCTACTCTCATAGTTCATGTTGCATTTATAATCGTTCTCTGCTAATCCCTCTGTTCGATGGGAAACGGATCATTTTTTCCAAAGTATGTATCCTCTAACTCGATTAAGGGACGGATTAGTTCCCTTAATAGCTGATCTTGATCCCCCTATTCGATGGGAAGCGGATCAATTTTTCCAAAGTCTACATCCTCTGACTCGATTAAGGGGAGGATTAGTTCCCTTAATAGCTGATTCAATTTGTTCATGTCTTACCATGCCACAACGTATGTAAATTCATTTTCGTATTCTTTCAAAAACATGATACATCCCAAGCTAAAAAGAAAGCATACAAAACATACATATACCCTACTGTTTTGTGATGTAGGCCCGAAGGCACACACATACTCTACTTACCTGGCACTCGTTCATTCCAAACTAACTAAACTCGGGGTTATCTAGTTTTTGTCTAACTTCCACATTGCATAACTAGTTCTATGCTTGATCGTTTCAGACGACTCAAGCGGCTTTGAACTATTTGAGGTGTCTACTAACTGAAAGATTAGGACCGTGTAACCATTTAGTGTAGTTGGCTCGGTCGTGGCTCACCAAACTCAAAACTGCCCCAAAAACAGCACACTCAAGATTCTCTATTTTATTCCACCATAAACCGTTCATTAATTAAATCTTCATTAAACTTCATTCTAAACCATCCAGAAATCTAAGGAAGCTAGTTGAGAAATCTGATCTTCGTGCATTCCCCGATTCACCACAAAACCCGAATCAAACTCTTACTCACAGCACTCTCAAAACACTCATTCTACAACCCCTCTATTATCTAACCATTAAACAGCAAGAAATCAAAGTAAAACTCACCTAGGTTGAAGAAAATCGGAGAAGAAATCTCCGAGGGAAGTCTGCTGAGCTAAGCACCGAAAAGGAAGGAAGAAATAGTGTGGCGGCTAAAACCCTTAGCTAAAACCCTTCATTTATATCATATAATTCACAAATTACACATATGCCCTTGTCAATCCAAACTTTAATCTAACCATTGTTTCTCTCATTTCCCTTCATTTACATACTCAAGCTATTAGTCATATCCCCCTTAGTTCCATAAAAACGTACACTACTAACGTCAATTCAAGTTGATAATTGTCGGGTGCTACATGCATGGCCTCTTGTGATATAATAAAATAAGAATATTACCTATAAATTATTTGTTGGATTAATTATTTGAATATATTACAATACATAAAATTATATTAAAATCAAATGACGCGGTTTTTTTTGTTGGTGACAGAAAGAAGCACATGCTTCATCTTATGGACCAAATGGAAACACTTACATGAAACAAACTCAACAAAATGCTTCTCCTCGGATGAAGAAGTTTTGTAGTTAGAAAAATATATCAACTTCCAGAAAGTATAACTTTCACAATTCTAAACCAAATGAGATAAAAATTTAACACGTTCTTATTTGGCAAGTGGATAAAACACCCTTAAAATTTCAAGCCCAAATTCACTGTGGATAAAAAGTTATGAAAAAAACAAAACACAAAAATCTTTTACTCGAATTTTTATAGATTTGGTCGAGAAGACCCAAAATGTAGAAGCTATAACTTCTATTCTACAAATCCAAATAAGATGAAATTTTAACATGAACTATGGGGTGAACAAAATACCCTAAAAATTTCAGAGGTTAAATCGCTGTGAATAGAAAGATATGGAAGAAATGGCATTGCTAGTCTGAAAAGGTGATAAATGGCACCTTTCGGAACTTGGCTTCTTCTTTGAAGAAGTACACTCCAACAAGCTTTGGAAGAGACTTTTATACAACCTTACTCTGGTTTGTCCAAGCCTAAGGAGAAATGGAAGAAGGTTGCATTAAGAAGAAACCACTTTGGCTCACAACAAAGTGGAAACCGAAACACCAACACTCAACTCTCACTCTCGGATATTACTCACTGAGTTGAAAAGAGGAACAAGGCAATCATTCAGCTGCATTTTCATTCATCAAAAACTGAAGAAAAGAGGGTTTAAGGTTTGTTTAAATACCAACACCCTTCAGCTCATTTTAACAACCAGCACCTTGGTCGGGAATCTTTTCCGTGAATATTTATGGAGTAGTTTATGGAATGAGTTTATAAAAGAAAAGTAGGTTTAATGGCAAGAATTGTAATTAAAGTGAGCTGGATCGATATAAATAGAAAAAGAAAAGTCTAAAACCTCATTTAAACCCCTCTTGTAGCCGACTTTCCTCTCCCGACGATTTTCCTCCTTCAGAAACTGATTTCTTCCTCCTCCTTCTTCGACGATTCAAAGCTCAGGTAAGGTTTAGAAGATTCATTCATTTAGTCTTTGATTTAGGAATGGTTATTAGATTAATGTCTGAAGATTGAGAATCAGACAATGTTAGGATAATGGCAATGCCTTGATTTTCTTAACGATGACATTGATGATAGAGTTCTGATTATGGTCGATTGTTTAGACCTTGAGAAATTTGAATCTGGTAGTATAGACGCTAATGCCATTAAGGTTAATGAAGGTTAAGCTCTGCACACTAGGTGCTCAGCGAAATGCCTTAGAGGTTTAAGCTAGATTCTATGATGATTTCTTTAGCTAAGATTTTACCAGCTATTAGTTTAGATTATTCAGGATATATTTAACATTGGAGTATGAAATGTCTTAGGTGGAGAAGGATTCAAGTAAAGGCACGGCATAGCTAAGGAGTCCAGGTAAGTGAGTGTGTTAGGGACCCGGCTATTAGGGCCCTACATCACAAGGATACTAGGATTGTGGTTTTGGTGATTTGTTTGATGTCTATGATCGGTTAAGTGTTATGCTTAGATAAGTATAGTTTCATGACATGTTATTCGATGATGGTTTGCTTCCTATAGTGTAATGTTCTCTTACTCATTCATGTACATGCATCATGCTTTCTCCACTGATACACGAAAATGTTTTACATGTATGATTTATGTAAAGAATTGAAAAGAAGAGACTAAGATTATGTAATGTATATAATGGATCAGTGCGGGTAGTAAGCAAGTATGGCACAAGGCATGTTTATCGAAAGTTATGTGGTCTACGAGGTAGACAAGGGCAAGTTATGTGGTCTACGAGGTAGACGAGGGTAAGTTATGTAGTCTATGAGGTAGACGAGGGCAAGTTAGTGTCTGTGCCTACTCTTACGTAAACGCCCCTTTTCCTTTATGTACGGTCCACATGACTGTGGACGACGAAATCACGTGGTCTGTGGACGACAAACTTAAGTAAGTCTATGGATGTTAGTCTGTGGACGATGAGTTTATGTAACCCGTGTAATGAAGTGTAACACCCAGTTTCATCGAACCAATTTACTTAACCAACTTATAGTGTACGTTTTATGGATAAAATTGGAAGAATTAGTGATTAGGTTAATAAATGACTAAGTAATGGCATAATGGTAAATAGAGAATTATAGTGATAACCTATTTAAGGAAAGAGATTTTGTAATTAATGCACTGTAGCCGCCACTATTTTCCATACTCTCTCTCTCTGTATTCAGCTCAAGCTCAGCAGAGCTCTCCAGGCGATTCCCTCTCTGATTTTTCTCCAAACTAGGTGAGTCTACTTCGATTTCGTGTTACATTGGAACTAATGATGGTAGAGAGGAGTATAGAAATGAGATTTGGTGAATGCTGTAGGTGGGGGTTAATTTCAGTTTTATGGTGAATCAGGAATGCACTATGTATAGAACTCCCAAACTAGATTCCTTAGATTTCTGGATAGATTAGAATGAGGTTTAGTAAAAATCTAATTGATATTCTGTTTATGACTTAAGTGAGCAAAACTTCCGACGTAGTTTGAAACCGAGTATTTCCAAGAAGCCAAGTAAGTGGAGTATGCATGAGCCTTCGGACCTACATCACAAAACAGTAGGATTATGCATGTTTGAATTTGTCTATATGTCATGCATCATATTTTGAAAGAATACGAAAATGAATTTACATGTATGGGTTTGGTGAGAAATGAACAGATTGTAACAGATAAGCTATTAAGAGAACTAATCCGCCCCTTAACTTATGAAGGGATTTATAACTTTGGAAAAATTGATCCGCTTCCCAATGGAATTTAGGATCAGATCAGCTGTTAAGGGAACTAATCCGCCCCTTAATTTATGAAGAGGATGTATGACTTTGGGAAATGATCCAACTCCCAATGGAACCGAGGGATCAGATCAGTGAAAGAATGTAAATGCAACTGAGATGTGAAAGTAGAAACTGCATGATTAGGATTTATGTTTCAGCATTTCATTTCGTTATTGCTTCACTTATTTAGCATTAGGCTAATAGATGAGTTTTGTGATGTAGTTGAAGAAGCCTCAGAAGGTGTGTTCTCTGAGCATGTTGAGGAATAGGCTGGTTGGGGGAGCACATTCATGTCTCGACCTGGTGAACTAATGAGGCGGTTTAACTGATGTCAGTAGGTGTGAAAGTTAGTTGACAATGGTTCAGGTTAAGCATGTTGAGAATATTGGTAGTAACAGTTTAATGTTTCTTTTATATATATGGTCTGGAGCTTTTCTAATGTGAAAACATGATTTGGTTTTAGTCGTAGTCTACTATTCTGGATTTTTGGAAATTGTGGATTATGTTGTTTTGAAGGAATTCAGTAAAATGCACTAGTTCTTTTAGTAGTCGGAGTTTTCTTTGTACAGAGTGAAAATGGTTGTTATGCCGTTATGTCGAGTGTTTGTCTATAGGTGGATGTCGAGTGTTTTGTCTATCGGTGGATGTAGTCCATCGGTTGATGTGGAGTGTTTCGTCTATCGGTGGATGTAGTCCATCGGTGGATGTTGAGTGTTTTGTCTATCGGTGGATGTAGTCCATCGGTAGATGTTGAGTGTTTTGTTTATCTGTGGATGTAGTCCACCGGTGGATGTTGAGTGTTTGTCGTTTGTGACCAGTGGATGCGAGCGTAGGAGTGAGTATTAGATTTTTGCCGTTTGTGACCGGTGGACGTGTGTAGTCCACGCGTCGTTCGACTGAAGCGAGCGGTGGATGTGTGGGTAGTCGACATGTCGTGTGACTGACACTGTTTAGCAGTGGATGCCTTCTATTTTTGCCTCTACCGCTGAGTCAAATTTATTTCTGCTTTTTCCGCTGACACTTTTTAATGGTGGATGCCCTTTGTTTCTATCGCTGGAACTGTTCAGCGGTGGACGTGTTCTATTTTATTTTTGTTTTCTTGCAACCAATTGTCTTTAATATTTTAATTAAATCAATAAATGTTGTTTTATGCAAAAATAGTTCCGCTGCAAGTTTTACGTTTAAGGATCAAAATTAGACCATCGAGTGAAATTTTAAATTTTTCTCAAAATGTTATAGTATGGTTATGTATTATGAGTAACGAATCAGATTTATATAATTCGAGGCGTTACAGCATGGTATCAGAGACATTCAGTTAAACCGTTCAAAAGATTACTCATCAGTGCCAATCGTTGCATGGAAGTACTTCAACAACGGTAAGTGTTTATGTTAACCTTAGCTATTAGATATTTATGAGAGCAATTAACCTTGTCCAGGAATATAGCAAAATGGCTAGACGACCAGGAAGACCAAGGGTACCGCGAGAGATGCCAAATTTGAGAAGTGAGGAAGATCCTAGCGTAATTAGGCAGCTGACCGATTTGGTGCGTCAGCAAACAGACTTAGTGCTTCAGCAGTCCGACCAGTTAGGAGTGCTGTTGAACCGAGAGGTACAAGGAAGTGCCAACTCGAGTTCCAGCAGTGAGCATTCGGGAGACCGATTCCGGAGGCAACAGCCGCCCACATTTGATGGAAAGTCGTCCAATCCGATTATTGCTGAGGAATGGCTTAGGAAAATCAAGAGCATGTTCAGATGTGCCAACATCAGAGAAGGAGACAAAGTCACTCTGGCAATGTTCCATTTGGCTGGGGATGCTCAACTTTGGTGGGAAACCATAGAGACCACCACTGATGTTCTGGCTATGTCCTGGTCTCAGTTCAAGGAGGTTTTCTATGAGAAATATTTTAACAGCACAGTCCAGGCTGCAAAGAAAGTTGAGTTTTTGAATTTGAAACAGACAAGGTCTGTGGCTGAGTACAGTAGGCAATTCGAGTCCCTGTCCAGGTTTGCTGGACATTTTGTTCACAAGAATGAGGATAAGGTGTTTCAGTTTGTGTATGGACTAAAGCCCAAAATTTATAGAGGAGTAAAATTTTGTGGTATTAAGGGTTTGCCCTTCAGTGAAGTTGTGTCCACGGCGTTGGAGGTGGAAGAAGCGGAGATGAAGTGTGCTGGGCCAAAGGAAGCCCCACGAAAGTTTATCCAGCCACACCCGCAGAGAGGAATGAAGAGGCCAAGTGAAGGTCAGAATAACCAGGGAACAGGAAAGAAGGTGCAGGACACCAGGAAGTTTCCCCAGTGCCCGAATTGTTTGAATGGTCATCTGGGCGAGTGTAGGTTCGGGATGGAAAAGTGTTTCAACTGTGAGGAAGTTGGACACACATACAGGGATTGCCCGAATCCCAGAATTACCTGATGCTTTAACTGTAACAAAGTCGGCCATATTAACAGAGACTGTCCAGCTCTGAAGAATGGCCCTGCTAAGATAAAGCTGAGGATATTCTCCATGTTGGAGTCGGGCGATGAAAAATTACCCGCCGTAGTGTAAGGTACCATTTTGATCAACTTTATACCTGCTTTTACTTTAATAGATTCTGGTGCAACACACTTGTTTATGGCGTATGCGTTTGTTGTCAAGTTAGATGTACAGTTTACCTCTACTGAGCACGTATTTAACGTCGCGTTACCCTCTGGTGAGCGCATGCATTCTAACCAAGTGATGTTTGATAGTGTCGTGTTGGTAGGAAACAAGAATTTACCTGCTGATCTCATTATTATGGATATAATGGGATTTGATGTAATCTTAGGAATTGATTGGTTGTTCAAACATTATGCCACAATCTATTGTAGGACTAAAATTGTTAGTTTTCAACCCCCTGGTGGTTTGAAGCATAACTTCCAAGCTTTGAAAAAGAGTAAGGGAATGTCTGTTATGTCTTCTATCAACGCTAGACCCTCTTCATGCAGAGAGTATTTATGCTTTCTGACCAGCGTTATAGACACACAGTTTGTAGGAAAAGCAAGTCGTCAAAATGTGTTAGTTGTCCAGGACTTTCCAGAAGTATTTGTAGATGACCTTCCTGGCTTGCCGCCAGATAAGGACATTGAATTTGTTGTAGATGTTTACCCGAGCACTAAGTCTGTATCCAAGAACCCCTATAGATTAGCACCTACGGAGCTTAAGAAATTAAAGAAACAGTTGGAGGAACTATTGGATAAGGGGTTCATACGCTCAAGCTTTTCACCGTGGGATGCACCTGTCCTTTTTGTCAAAAACAAGGATGGATCAATGCGTATGTGCGTTGATTATCGGGAATTGAATAAGTTATGTAGCACCCGGTTCCATTGAACCAAAATTTCATTCATTATTTATGATGTACTTTTATAGAAGGGTTGGGAGAGTTATTGATTAGGTTAATAAATGTTCAGGCGAGGGCATGATGGTAGTTAGAATTTTTACATAGTGGATAACGTATTTAAGGAAGAGTCCAGTGTGAGTAGCTGCCACTGTTTCATTTCTTTTTACCTCTCAGCTCGACGGATTCCCCCTAGGCGATTCCCCTCCACCCAAGGTGAGTTTGATTCGATTGCTTGCTGTTTTTAGTGTCTAGATAGCTGGTGGATGGGTATGTGTGCATTTTGGAAGTACAGAGAGTGAGGGATGGGATTTGGGGTTTAGCGATGAATCAGGAATGGCGAAGAACAGAACCCTTAGAACTAGCCCTTTAGATTTCCTAATGTTTAGAATGAAGTTTAGTAATGCTGTGCTTATGTTTTAGGTGAGCCAGCTCTTGGAATATCCTACCACCAGGAACTCTCGGTGAAGCCAGGTAAGTGAAGTATTGTGTGTGCCCTCGGGCCTACATCACAAAACAGTAGGTTTTTGTATGTTTGAGTATTTTCTGTATGTTATGCATCATGTTTTTGAAAGAATACGAAAATGAAATTTCATGCATCATTATGGAAAGGCAAGTACAGATTTAAACGCATTGGCGGTTAAGGGAACTAATCCATCCCATAACTGATAAAGAGGATTTATGACATTGGGAGAACTGATCCCACTCCCAAGGGAACTGAGGGATTAGAATAGCTATTAAGGGACTTCATCCACCCCTTAACTGATGAAGAGGATGTATGACATTAGGAGAATTGATCTCACTCCCAAGGGAATCAAGGGATCTGATCAGTAAACAAACGATGTGCAACTGAGATGAGAAAGTAGAAACTGCATATTCAGGATTTAAGTTTCAGCATATCATTTCATTATTGCTTTGCTTACTTAGCATTAGGATAATAGATGAGTTTTGTGATGTAGGTGTTGAGGATACTGCAGGTGAATTCCCTGAGTTTACTGACGAATAGATGGGGTTGGAGGAGCACTTCTCTGTCTCGAACTGGTATACTGATGAGGCGGATTAACTGATGTCTGTCGGTGTGAAAGTTTAGTTGACAGTATTTCAATTTGAGTATATTGAGTTTTCATGACAGTAGTGATTTCAATGTTTTGAATACAATTTCGAGATTTTCCTGTTAATAGTATTCTGTTGGGATTAATGTTGGTACTCACTGGATTTCAGTATTGTAATGGTTTGAAATGTTTTTGAATGGTTTCAGTGAAGTGAGTAAATTCTTTTCTGTAATTAGAGTCGTGTTTGTATACCAAGGAGTAGATGAGATGTGGTTCTGTTCTCTATCGATAGATGAAGTCTATCGGCAGAGGTTGGGTTGTTGTTCTGTTGTCTATCGGAAGATGTCTTCAGTGGAAGCCATCAGATGATATAGAACAAAATATGTCGTTTAGCGATCGGTATATGTAGCTTGTTTTATTGGAAGATGTTGTTTTGTTCACTATCGGTAGATGAAGTCTATCGGTAGTGTCGGGTTATAATTATGTGCCTATCGGAAGATATAAGTGGAGAGTTTGTCGTTTAGTGATCGGCGTATGCAGTCTACTCAATCGGAAGGTGTAGGTTTAAGTCTATCGGATGATGTCTCAGTAAACTCATCGGCAGATGCGTGCTGACGTCGTCGGTAGGTGTAGGAGGACTCTTGTCGTTTAGTCACCGGTGGATGTAGAACAAAGTCGATCGGATGAAGGAAATCATCGGGCTGACATCATCGAAAGATGTAGAGTGTATTTTGTCGTTTAGTCACCGGTAGATACAGTCTACCGAGAGATGTCCTTTGTTTTTCATTTCGCTGACGTCATCGGCAGAAGCCTTCTATTTCTGTTTCTGCTTCTTCCGTTGACTTTATTAATCGACAGATCCGTTTGACCTCTGTGACACCTCAAGTATTTCAATTTAAACTTCTATTTCTTATTGGCCGATTACTTCTCAATATTTCCAACGATTATGTTAACATTGTTTTTATGGCTTTGTCTAATTCTATTTTTGCTTAAATGATTTCCGCTGCAAGTTTTTTTTTTTTTTTAAATACGGTTGAAATTTTTAGTCATGTACGAGCATTGTGTGACAAACCAGGTTCAGATAACTCGGGGCGTTACAAGTTAACCGTCAAGAACAAGTATCCATTGTCAAGGATTGATGATTTATTCGACCAGCTTAATGGTGCGCAAGTTTTCTCTAAGATTGACCTTAGATCCAGTTATTATCAATTGAAAGTCAAATCAGAAGATATACCTAAGACTGCCTTTCGCACAAGGTATGGACATTATGAGTTTTTGGTTATGTCTTTTGGATTGACAAATGCACCAGCAGCCTTCATGGATCTTATGAATAGGGTGTTTCATGAGTATTTGGATAAGTTTGTCATAGTATTTATTGATGATATACTAATCTATTCACGTACTAAGGAGGAGCATACAAGACATTTGAATCTGGTATTGGGAGTACTAAGGCAACAGCAAGTTTATGCTAAGTTTTCCAAGTGTGAGTTTTGGTCGGACAGAGTTCACTTTCTTAGTCATGTGATCTCAGGTGATGGGATATCTGTTAATCCAGCCAAGGTTCAGGCAATTAAGGAGTGGCCCCAACCGAAGAATGCCACTGATATTCGGAGTTTTCTTGGATTGGCAGGATATTACAGGAAATTTATTGAAGGATTCTTGAAGATTGTAACACCCCTCACTCGGTTAACTAAGAAAAACATTAAGTATGCTTGGACAAAGGAATGTGAGAATAGTTTTCAGACTTTGAAACAAAAGTTGACCAATGCCCCAGTATTAACACTCCCTAATGAGAATGGAAAGTTTAGCATTTATTGTGATGCTTCTAAGGTTGGTCTTGGTTGTGTGTTAATGCAAGATGGAAAGGTAATAGCCTATGCTTCTAGATAGTTGAAAACACACGAGAAGAATTACCCTACACACGACTTAGAATTAGTTGCAGTGGTTTTTGCACTAAAGATTTGGGGGCATTACCTGTATGGACAGTCTTGTGAGATATTTTCGGACCATAAAAGTCTGAAGTATATTTTCACACAGAAAGAATTAAATATGAGGCAACGTAGATGGTTAGAGTTTGTCAAGGACTACGATTTTGAGATCAAATACCACCCCGGCAAGGCGAATGTAGTAGCTGATGCTTTGAGTAGAGTAACGACTTCGGCCACTGCATTGATTCTTGACATACCGATAACCTTAGAGACTGAATTACAAGGATTTAACCTTGAGGTAGTGTCCAGTGTGTCAGCTATGCTTTCTGCCATTTCCTTGAGTCCTACTATTTTGGAGAAAATAAAGGAAGCTCAGGTGGATGATGTGGAATGCGACAAGTTTAGGCCATTTGTGAATTCTACTGATAAATCGAATTTTAACCATTCTGTTGATGGAATTCTTAAGTTTCGAAATAGATGGTTCGTTCTGGCCAATAAAGAACTCCGAGAAGAGATCCTTTCAGAAGCTCATTCTTCTAGATTCTCTATTCATCCTGGAAGTACAAAAATGTACAAAGACCTTAAGCAACATTATTGGTGGCCAAGTATGAAAAGAAGTGTGGCAGAGTATGTAGGATCGTGTCTTATTTGCCAGCGGGTTAAAGCTGAACATCAGAGACCTGCAAGAACATTACAACCTTTGCCAGTTCCCGAATGGAAATGGGAGCAAATAACGATGGCTTTTGTGGTAGGATTGCCTAAGACAACGAGAGGATATGATGCAATTTGGGTCATTGTGGATCGTCTAACTAAATCTGCCCATTTTCTGCCTATAAAGATAACATACTCGATGGATCAGCTTGCTGAGTTATATGTGCAAGAGATTGTTAGACTGCATGGGGTTCCAAGCACTATAGTTTTAGACCGAGTGTAACGACCCGGTGAGGATCGCCACGAAATTCTTGACTTTACATAAAACTTTAGCTCATATTTGAACTCTTTTCTCCCTTTCTTTTTTTTCTTAATAACAGTATACCTAACAGGCTTAAAGACTTCAACTTAATGGATGGAAAGTTAGTCCCTCGTACATGCTTCCAATCGACGTACAAGTTGCATGGGTCTGCATGGCTCAACCGATAGACATTGCATCTTCCGGATGGCACGTGCACCCCACATGACTCATTTAAACAACTATCGACAGATGCAAATACTCGCATCAACCGATGATCACGTGCATCTCATGTGACCAATTTAAAACATCCACCGATAGACATGTGAAATTCACGTGTTCATCTATGACATCTTCCGATAGCTTACAAGCCCTAGATCATCCGATCACTAAACGACAAGTTATTATTTACATCATCCGGCGAGGGAATATATACTTCATCTTTCGGTGAAATAGGGAAACATCATCCGATGGACATGTGCTCCACACGTGCATAATTAAAACATGACCCGGTCACTAAACGACAAGGAAACCCTCACATCGTCCGATGGCTAAACACTCTACATCTGCCGACGGAGAAACATACTACATCTTCCGGTGACGTCATCCGGAAGACTCAATTGTTCGACTCCTATCATTTGACACCTGCCGATGACGTCAGCCGGATGAATGCCTCATCCAGCTTCTATCCTACGGCAATAAAACACTATAATCATCAAACAACCTCATCCAACCGAAAATACTACAACTCGCTCAAATCTTAACCTGGAAATTATAAACCCTAATGAGTAAAAATCCATATCCCATACAAGATTCACATAGCGGAAGGCTTAAGCAAAATAGATCATTCATAATCCTTAAAATCGTTAACAGATTCTGAAGTCAAACCATTCAAAATCCGAATCTCATTGTTATAAGAGAACTCTATTCTACTTAGTCATCTGTTTATCATAAACTTCTCTGACTTACTATGGGTATAACCAGGGAACTTGATCGCCTGTCCAGCCTTCACTGTCACACTGAGCATCCTCCAGCAACCAAGCTTAGACATCTTCATTGACCTTGAGTTCCTCACCTGAAAACTCGTCACCTACATCATAAGGTTTAAACTATAAGCCTAATGCTTAGTAAGGAATGCAACACTAACATGGATGCATGAATGCATAATTTGGGAAAATCACATGCTCATAAGTCTTTTTTTTTTGTTCATGTCTTTGCTCGTATTCATCATTCATAATCATGGATCATAACCATCATTCATAATCATTGATCATATTCATCATTCATGGTCATTGATCATATTCATCATTCATAGTCATTGATCATATTCATCATTCATAGTCATTGATCATATTCATTGTTTAGGTTGTGTGGACCAAGAGAGGATTTGTGCCGGTAAAGGGGGTTCGACAGTGAGTTTGATCTTGTTCCCTACTGCGGGTCGTATTCGTATGTCCTTCTTTGGACTGTGACATACGCCGAACCGCCCCCAACCCTCACTTAATCCACGTTGCATAAATCTTATACATATACATATCTTGTTCATGGAAAACATGCGTTAAAATATTTTCTTATACTTGAGAAACATTCATGATGCATGAACATGAGAGCTTTTAACTCATCAAACTATGACAAGGATCATACCAGAGCAGACAACTTCACATTCACTAACAGGTCATCACTTGGTATAACTCGCAACATACATAAATTCTTCAAGTGTATACAAGCTCATAATCATAAGGTAATCATTAGACATCTCAACCTAGTACCCCCACGATGTAGGGCTCTATTAGCCGGAAACCTTAATACATTCACTTACCTGGTCTCCTTAGCACTTGAGCTCCCTTCTCTTCAAACTTCTTCACCTAAACATTTACATTGCAGTAGTTAAAACAAAATCCTAGTAGTTCTAGTCTCGAGTTATCCTAAGATCTAATAGCTAAGAGTCCTTCCCGAGTTCTTAGTTTAATACTCAATGTAACCCGAAATCCCAAAACCAAAACAGACGGATTCGATAATGATAACTCAGGGTTGGTTGTTCTAAATGTCCAGAATCGATTCGGAAAGACATTACTTATCTCGGGTTTCAAAATGTTCTTATTAATATTCGGCCATTGAAGAATCCAAACTTCAATACAGAGCTGGAAAACTGGGCTAATAAACTAACAAATAACCACATTGTTAAACCCGTACCTCGAGCACAAAGTAGCCGAGAAGTAGCAAGGAAACCGATCACCGAAGGAGGGATTTCCAGCTGACAGAGAGCGAGAGCTTGGGAGAGAAGAAATCGCCGGAAGTTGGGGATGTCGGCTACAGTGGTTTAAATGAGGTTTGAATCCTTTCCTTCTTCTTTAAATACTGGCCTCTCCTCCGATATTACAACTTTGCCACTCAACCTAGTTTAGATCCACATGTAATTAATTAAGCTTGGCATAAATCCTAAACTTCGAGAATTAAATATTTATGACCGTTAATACAGTTAAGGAAATCACCTGGCCGTTAACTCGGGTGTTACACCGAGACTCTAGATTTACATCTAAGTTCTGGAAGAGTTTACACAAGGCTATGGGTACGCAGCTTAATTTCAGTACAGCTTTTCACCCTCAAACAGATAGACAATACGAGAGAACTATTCAGACCTTAGAAGATATGCTTCGTGCATGCATATTAGATTTTCAAGGATCTTGGAGTAAATATTTATCATTGGTGGAGTTTTCTTACAATAACAGTTTTCAGGCAACTATCGGCATGGCACCATATGAAGCATTGTATGGATGAAAATGTAGATCTCCCTTGTACTGGGATGAAGTTGGTGAAGCACGTTTGATTGGTCCTGACATTAATCAACAGACCGTGGAGAAGATTGTCCTCATCCGATAGAGAATTTTAGCAGCTCAGAGTCGACAGAAGAGTTATGTTGATCGTAGACGTAAAGAGTTGGAGTTTGAGGTAGATAATGAAGTTTTTCTTAAGGTATCACCACTCAAAGGAGTTGTGAGATTTGGAAAGAGATGCAAGCTGAATCCCAGATACATTGGACCTTTCTAGATCGTGAAGAGGATTGGAAAGATAGCATATGAGTTACAATTACCAACCTCTATGGAAGGGATTCACAATGTGTTCCATATTTTGATGCTAAAGAAGTGCTTGAGGAATCCATCTCAGATTTTGGAACAGCAGGGTACTGAAGTTCATCCCACACTTAATTATGTGGAGAGACCAGTAAGGATCATAGACTATGTTGTGAAGGCATTGCACAACAAAGAAGTCCCACTGGTAAAAGTCTGATGGCACAACCAGAACGAGGAGGAAACAACTTGGGAGCGCCAGCAGGATATGATGGACCAATATCCAAAATTATTCAGGTAACAAAATTTTGAGGGCAAAATTCTTTTAAGGAGGGTAGATTGTAACACCCAGTTTCATTGAATCAATTTACTTAACCAACTTGTAGTGTACGTTTTATGGATAAAATTGGGAGAATTAGTGATTAGGTTAATAAATGACTAAGTAATGGCATAATGGTAAATAGAGAATTATAGTGATAACCTATTTAAGGAAAGAAATTTTCTGATTAATGCACTGTAGCCGCCACTATTTTCCATACTCACTCTCTCTGTATTCTGCTCAAGCTCATCAGAGCTCTCCAGGTGATTCTCTCTCCGATTTTTCTCCAAACTAGGTGAGTCTACTTCGATTTCATGTTACATTGGAACTAGTGATGGTAGAGAGGAGTATAGATGTGAGCTTTGGTGAATGCTGTAGATGGGGGTTAGTTTCAGTTTTGTGGTGAATCAGGAATGCACTATGTATAGAACTCTCAAACTAGATTCCTTAGATTTCTGGATAGATTAGAATGAAGTTTAGTAAAAATCTAATTGATATTCTGTTTATGACTTATGTGAGCAAAACTTCTGAAGTAGTTTGAAACCGAGTATTTCCAGGAAGCCAGGTAAGTGGAGTATGCATGAGCCTTCGGGCCTACATCACAAAACAGTAAGATTATGTATGTTTGAATTTGTCTGTATGTCATGCATCATATTTTAAAAGAATACGAAAATAAATTTACATGTATTGGTTTGGTGAGAAATGAAGAGATTGTAACTGATAAGCTATTAAGGGAACTAATCCGCCCCTTAACTTATGAAGCGATTTATAACTTTGGGAAAATTGATCCGCTTCCCAATGGAATTTAGGATCAGATCAGCTGTTAAGGGAACTAATCTGCCCCTTAATTTATGAAGAGGATGTATGACTTTGGGAAAATTGATCCAACTCCCAATGGAACTGAGGGATCAGATTAGTGAAAGAATGTAAATGCAACTGAGATGTGAAAGTAGAAACTGCATGATTAGGATTTATGTTTAAGCATTTCATTTCGTTATTACTTCACTTATTTAGCATTAGGCTAATAGATGAGTTTTATGATGTAGGTGAAGAAGCCTCAGAATGTGTGGTCTCTGAGCATGTTGAGGAATAGGCTGGTTGGGGGAGCACATTCATGTCTCGACCTGGTGAACTGATGAGGCAATTTAACTGATGTCAGTAGGTGTGAAAGTTAGTTGACAATGGTTCAAGTTAAGCATGTTGAGAATATTGGTAGTAACAGTTTAATGTTTCTTTTTTATATATGGTCTGGTGCTTTTCTGATGTAAAAACACGATTTGGTTTTAGTCATAGTCTACTATTCTGGATTTTTAGAAATTATAGATTATGTTGTTTTGAAGGAATTCAGTAAAATGCACTAGTTCTTTTAGTAGTCGGAGTTTTCTTTGTACAGAGTGAAAATGGTTGTTATGCCGTTATGTCGAGTGTTTGTCTATCGGTGGATGTAGTCCACCGGTGGATGTCGAGTGTCTTATCTATCGGTGGATGTAGTCCATCGGTGGATGTGGAGTGTTTTGTCTATCGATGGATGTAGTCCATCGGTGGATGTTTAGTGTTTTGTATATCGGTGGATGTAGTCCATCGGTAGATGTTGAGTGTTTTGTCTATTGGTGGATGTAGTCCACCGGTGGATGTTGAGCGTTTGTCATTTGTGACCAGTGGATGCGAGCGTAGGAGTGAGTATTAGATTTTTGTCGTTTGTGACCGGTGGACGTGTGTAGTCGACGCGTCGTTCGACTGATGCGAGCGGTGGACTTGTGGGTAGTCGACATGTCGTGCGACTGACACTGTTTAGCGATGGATGCCCTCTATTTTTGCCTCTATCGCTGAGTCAAATTTATTTCTGCTTCTGCCGCTGACACTATTTAGCGGTGGATGCCCTTTGTTTCTATCGCTGGAACTGTTCAGCGGTGGACGTGTTCCATTTTATTTTTGTTTTCTTTCAACCAATTGTCTTTAATATTTTAATTAAATCAATAAATGTTGTTTTATGCAAAAATATTTCTGCTGCAAGTTTTACGTTTAAGGATCAAAATTAGACCGTCGAGTGAAATTTTAAATTTTTCTCAAAATGTTATAGTATGGTTATGTATTATGAGTAACGAATCGGGTTTATATAATTCAGGGCGTTACATGAAGTCACGTGGATCGTGGACGATAAAGTCACGTAGACCGTGAACGATATATTTAAGTAAGTGTAACACCACGAGTTTTCTAGAGTCAGTTCGTTACACATAACACAGAACATGACTAAGAAAATTTGACTAATTTCTAAAAAAAAAAAAACTTCACTCAAAAATCAAAATTTTGACATTTGCTAAAGCCTCAAAATTTCAAAACTAGCAGCGGAAAGTTTTTTTTTTTTAACGAAAATAGAGTTAAACAAACTGTAAAACAATTTTTAAAGAATCGGTTAAAATATTGAGAAATAATTCGGCTAGAAAAGATGAAAGCTTAAGTATGAAATGCTTGAAGATCATAAAAGTCAACCACATCATCCGTTGATCAGAGTCAACGAAAATGGGCAGAAACAAAACGGAGGACTTCCACCGATGACGTCAGCCGGAAGAATCACTCTTCCAACTTCAGCCGATGACGTCAGCCGGAATAATCACTCTTCCAACTTCAGCCGATCGCAAAACGACAACTATATTTACTCACATCTTCCAGTAGATAAAATACTCGACATCATCCGGTTACAAAACAACAAAAGACTCTTACCTTCATCATCCAATGGATAAAATACTCGACATCATCCGGTTACAAACGACAAATTTTCTACTTATATCTTCCGATGGCTTCCACTGAAGACATCATTCGATGGCTTCCACTGAAGACATCATCCGATGGCTTTACTGAAGACATCATCCGATGGCTTTACTGAAGACATCTTCCGATAGTCAAGAGAACAACAACTTTATATAGCACCTCATCGAGCATTTTCTCTCTACACAGGGAAAGCTCTAACTACCAAAAGAATTTGAGCATTTGCAAAAGAACATTCAAAACTACTTAAATCCGTATATTACTCCAGAATTTGGTAGAAACTACTTTTAAAGCCAACAGAGTATTAATATCAGAAAGGTCTCAAATGTATTTCAAAACATTAAAACTACCATATTCATAAGAACTCTCGACATACTCAAATTGAATCATGGTTCACTAAACTTTCCCATCCACTGACACCAGTTAATCCGCCTTATCAGTTTACCAGGCCAAAACATGAATGTACTCCTCCAACCTCATCTATTCATCTGTACACTCAGGAAAATCACCTGCAGTATCCTAAACACCTACATCACAAAACTCATCTATTAGGCTAATGCTAAGTAAGTAAAGCAGTAATGAAATGAAATGCTGAAACATAAATTCCTAAACATGCAATTTCTACTTTCTCATCTCAGTTGCATTCACAATCATTCATGAACTGATCTGATCCCTCGGTTCCCTTGGGAGTGGGATCAATCCTCCCAATGTTATCATCCTCTACTCGATTAAGGGGCGGAAGAATTCCCTTAATAGCTGATCTGATACCTCAGTTCCCTTGGGAGTGGGATCAATCCTCCCAATGTTATAAATCCCTTCATAAGTTAAAGGGTGGATTAGTTCCCTTAATAGTTTGTCTGTCATATTCAGCTCACGCCTTACCATTCCTTACATGGAAATTCATTTTCGTAATTTTTCAAAAGAAAACAAGATGCATGACATACAAACTCATTCACACGATACATAATCCTACTGTTTTGTGATGTAGGCCCGAAGGCACATGCATACTTCACTTACCTGGCTCTCCTGGAAATACTCGGTGTTGCAAACTACTTTGGGAGCTTACTCAACCTAAAACCATGGACAGATTATCGATTAGATTTTACTAAACCTCATTCTACATTATCCAAAAGCCTATGGAAACTAGTTTAGGAGCTTAGTTCGTTATACATCTCTGATTACCACAAAACCCGAACTAGTTCGCTCACAGCATTCTCAAAACTCACATTTATCCACTCCCCAAATCAACGATAGTTACCAATGCAGCAAGGAATCAAAATAGGACTCACCTAGTTTGGAGAAAATTAATTGGAAGAATCGCCTAGAGAGCTCTGCTGCTTGAGCTGAATACCGAGAGAGGAGAGTAGGGAAAGAGTGGCGGCTACAGTGCATTTAATCACAAAGCCTTTTTCCTTAAATAGGTTATCCATTATAAGTCCTCAATTTACCACTATGCCCTTACTTAGTCACTCATTAACCTAATTAATACTTTCCTCAATTTTCTCCACAACATGCTTACTATTAAATAACGGAATAGAAATTGGTTTACTAGAACCGGGTGCTACAATCTACCCTCCTTAAAAGAATTTTGTCCTTAAAATTCAGTACCTGAACAGTTCTGGATGTTGGTCCATCATGTCTTGCTAGCGCTCCCAAGTTGTCTCCTCAATGTTCTGGTTATGCCATAAGACTTTCACCAGTGGAACTTCTTTGTTGCGCAACACCTTTACTGCATAGTCCAGGATCCTTACTGGTTTCTCTTCATAGGTAAGGGTAGGATGAACTTCAATGTCCTGTTGCTCCACAACTTGATATGGATCCCTTATGCACTTCTTCAACATAGAAACATGGAACACACTGTGTATCCCCTCCATAGAAGCCGATAGCTGCAACTGATAGGCTGCTCTTCCAACTTTCTTCAGAATAGTGAATAGTCCAATAAATCTGCGGTTCAACTTGCCTCTCTTCCCGAATCTCACAACTCCTTTAAATGGTGATACCTTGAGGAAAACTTCATCACCTACTTCAAACTCTAGTTCCCAGCGTCTTTTGTCAGCATAACTTTTCTACCAGCTTTGAGCTGTTAAGATCCTCTAGCGGATGAGGGAAACCTTCTCAACAGTTTGTTGCACAATGTCAGGACCAAGCAACTGTGTTTCACCAAATTCATCCCAGTACAAAGGAGATCTGCACTTTCGTCCATACAGTGCTTCATACGATGCCATACCGATAGTTGCCTGAAAACTGTTATTATAAGAGAATTCTACTAAGGATAGGTACTTGCTCCAGGAATCTTGAAAATCCAATATACATGCACGAAGCATATCCTCTAATGTTTGGATGGTTCTTTTGGACTGTCCATTTGTTTGAGGGTGAAAGGCTATGCTAAAGTTGAGCTGTGTACCCATAGCCTGATGCAAACTCTTCCAAAACTTAGATGTAAATCTAGAGTCTCGGTCTGAAACTATGGTATTTGGAACTCCATGTAACCTAACAATTTCTTGCACATACAATTCAGCAAGTTGATCCATCGAGTAAGTCACCTTTATTGGTAGGAAATGAGCTGATTTGGTTAGACGGTCAACTATCACCCAAATTGCATCATGTTCTTTAGTCGTTCTAGGCAATCTTACCACAAAGTCCATCGTTATTTGCTCCCATTTCCATTCGGGAACTGGTAAAGGTTGTAACCTTCCAGCAGGTCTCTAATGGTCAGCTTTAACCTGCTAACAACACAAACATGATCCTACATATTCTGCCACACTTCGTTTCATACCTGGCCACCAATAATGTTGTTTAAGATCCTTGTACATCTTTGTACTCCCAGGGTGAACAGAGAACCTGGAAGAGTGTGCTTCAGAAAGAATCTCATCATGAAGTCCTTTAACGGCAGGGACAAACCATCTATTTCTAAACTTAAGGATTCCATCAGCAGAATAGTTAAAATCTGTTTTGTTCGTAGAATTCGTGCTTAACTTGTACTCGTTACATTCGTCATCATTCGTCTGAGCCTCCTTTATTTTCTCCAAAATAGTAGGCTTTAAGGTTATGGCTGAAAGTATAGCTGATACACTGGATACTGCTTCTAAATTAAACCTTTGGAATTCTGACTCTAAGGCTAATGGCATGTTGAAAACCATAGTTGGGGTTGGTGTTGTCACTATACTCAAGGCATCAGCCACAACATTAGCTTTGCCGGGATGGTATTTAATCTCAAAATCATAATCCTTTACAAATTTCAACCATCGACGCTGCCTCATATTCAATTCCTTCTATGTGAAAATATACTTCAGGCTCTTGTGATCTGAAAATATCTCACAAGGTTGTCCATACAAGTAATGCCTCCAAATCTTAAGTGCGAACACCACTACAGCTAATTTTAACTCATGTGTGGGGTAATTCTTCTCATGTATTTTCAACTGTCTAGAGGCATAAGCTATTACCTTACCATCTTGCATCAACACACATCCAAGACCAATTTTGGAAGCGTCACAATAAATGCTAAATTTACTATCTTCAACTGGAAGGGTTAATATTGGGGCATCGGTCAATTTCTGTTTCAAGGTCTGAAAACTATGCTCACATTCATCAGTCCATATATACTTCACATTTTTCCTTGTTAACTTAGTAAGGGGTGTAGCAATCTTCGAAGATCCTTCAATGATCTTTCTATAGTATCCTGCAAGTCCAAGAAAACTCCTAATATCAGTAGCATTCTTCGGTTGGGGCCACTCCTTAACTGCTTGAACCTTGGCTGGGTTGACAGATATCCCATCTCCGGAGATCACATGACCAAGAAAGTGAACTCTGTCCAACTAAAACTCACACTTGGAAAACTTGGCATAAAGTTGGTGTTGTCTAAGTACTTCTAACACTAAACTCAAATGTCTTGCGTGCTCGTCTTTAGTACGCGAATAGATTAGGATATCATCAATAAACACTATAACAAATTTATCTAAATATTCATGAAACACTCTATTCATAAGATCCATAAAAGTTGCTGGTGCATTTGTCAATCCAAAAGACATTACCAAGAACTCGTAATGTCCATACCTTGTGCGAAAGGCTGTCTTAGGGATATCCTCAGATTTGACTTTCAATTGGTAATAACCGGACCTAAGGTCAATCTTAGAGAAAACACGTGCACCATTAAGCTGGTCAAATAAATCATCGATTCTAGGCAGTGGATATTTGTTCTTGACAGTTAACTTGTTCAATTCCCTATAATCAATGCACATACGCATTGATCCGTCTTTCTTTTTGACAAAAAGGACGGGTGCACCCCATGGTGAAAAGTTTGGGCGTATGAACCCTTTCTCCAATAAATCCTCCAACTGTTTCTTTAATTCCTTAAGTTCTGTTGGTGCTAACCTATATGGATTTTTAGACACAGGCTCGGCACCGGGGTAAACATCTACAACAAATTCAATTTCCCTATCTGGTGGTAAACCTGGAAGTTCATCTAAAAATACTTCAGGAAAGTCTTAGACAATTAAGACATTTTGAGGATTTACTTTTTCTACGTGCTGTGTGTCTAAAACGCTAGCTAAGAAGCACAAGTACTCTCCATATGGGGAAGGTCTAGTGTTAATAGAAGTCATCACAGACATTTCCTTACTTTTCTTTGAAGCTTAAAAGGTATGTTTCAAACTACCAGGGGGTTGGAAACTAACTATTCCAGTCCTACAGTCGATCGTGGCATAATACTTGAACAACCAATCCATTCCTAGGATTACATCAAATCCCGTTATATCCATAATAATGAGGTCAGCAGGCATATTCATGTTTCCCACTAATATAACACTATCCAGTATCACTTGGTTAGAGTACATGCGCTCACAAGAGGGTAATGCTACGTTAAACACATGCTCAGTGGGGGTAAACTGTACATCTAGTTTATCAGCAAATGCAGAGGCTATAAAAGAATGTGTTGCACCTGAATCTTAGCGGCCTGAACAGTGCTGTTGAAATACTTCTCATAGAAAACTTCTCTGAATTGTGTCCAACACATAGCCAGGGCATCAGCGGTGGTTTCCATCGACTCCCACCAGAGTTGAGCTTCGCCAGCCAGATGGAATGTTGCCAGAGTGACCTTGTCTCCTTCCTCAATATTGGCATACCTAAACATACTCTCAACCTTTTTGAGCCACTCTTCAGCAACAGTGGGATTAGTTAACTTCCCATCAAATGTAGGCGGCTGAAGTCTCCGAAATCTGTCTCCAGAGTACTCACCGCTGGAACTCGAGTTAGCACTTCATTGTACATCTCGGTTCAACAACACACCCAACTGATCGGACTGTTGGCGCACTAAATCAGTTTGCTGACGCACTAAATCTGTCAGCTGCCTAATCACACTAGGTTCCTCTTCACCTCTCACATTCGGCATTTCTCTTGGTACTCTAGGTCTCCCTTGGCGTCTGGCCATAATTCTAAATTCCTGCACAGGGTTAACCACTCTCATAAACATCTTATAGTTAAAGCTAACATAAACACTTACAGTTGTTGGAGTACTCCCATGCAACGATTGGCACTGATGAGTAATCTTTTGAACGGTTTAACTGAATGTCTCTGATAACATACTGTAACACCCCGAGTTTTCTAAACTAAGTTCGTTACACATAACACAGAACAGGACTAAGAAAATTTGACTAATTTCTAAAAAAAAAAAATTCGCTCAAAAAACAAAAATTTGACATTTGCTAAAGCCTCAAAATTTTAAAACTAGCAGCGGAAAGTTTTTTTTTTTTGAACGAAAACAGAGTTAAACAAACTGTAAAACAATTTTTAAAGAATCGGTTAAAATATTGAGAAATAATTCGGCTAGAAAAGATGAAAGCTTAAGTATGAAATGATTGAAGATCATAAAAGTCAACCACATCATCCGCTGATCAGAGTCAACGAAAATGGGCAGAAACAAAACGGAGGACTTCCACCGATGACGTCAGCCGGAAGAATCACTCTTCCAACTTCAGCCGATGACGTCGGCCAGAAGAATCACTCTTCCAACTTCAGCTAATGATGTCAGCCGGAAGAATCACTCTTCCAACTTCAGCCGATCGCAAAACGACAACTATACTTACTCACATCTTCCGGTAGATAAAATACTCGACATCATCCAGTTACAAAACGACAAAAGACTCTTACCTTCATCATCCGATGGATAAAATACTCGACATAATCCGGTTACAAACGACAAATTTTCTACTTATATCTTCAGATGGCTTCCACTGAAGACATCATCCGATAGCTTTACTAAAGACATCATCCGATGGCTTTACTGAAGACATCTTCCGATAGTCAACAGAACAACAACTTTATATAGCAGCTCATCGAGCATTTTCTCTCTACACAGGGAAAGCTCTGACTACCAAAAGAATTTGAGCATTTGCAAAAGAACATTCAAAACTACTTAAATCCATATATTACTCTAGAATTTGGTAGAAACTACTTTTAAAGCCAACAGAGTATTAATATCAGAAAGGTCTCAAATGTATTTCAAAACATTAAAACTACCATTTTCATAAGAACTCTCGACATTCTCAAATTGAATCATGGTTCACTAAACTTTCTCATCCACTGACACCAGTTAATCCGCCTCATCAGTTTACCAGGCTAAAACATGAATGTACTCCTCCAACCTCATCTATTCATCTGTGCACTCAGGAAAATCACCTGCAGTATCCTCAACACCTACATCACAAAACTCATCTATTAGGCTAATGCTAAGTAAGTAAAGCAGTAATGAAATGAAATGCTGAAACGTAAATTCCTAAACATGCAATTTCTACTTTCTCATCTCAGTTGCATTCACAATCATTCATGAACTGATCTGATCCCTCGGTTCCCTTGGGAGTGGGATCAATCCTCCCAATGTTATATATCCTCTACTCGATTAAAGGGCGGATGAATTCTCTTAATAGCTGATCTGATCCCTCAATTCCCTTGGGAGTGGGATCAATCCTCCCAATGTTATAAATCCCTTCATAAGTTAAGGGGTAGATTAGTTCCCTTAATAGTTTGTCTGTCATATTCAGCTCACGCCTTACCATTCCTTACATGGAAATTCATTTTCGTAATTTTTCAAAAGAAAACATGATGCATGACATACAACGATACATAATCCTATTGTTTTGTGATGTAGGCCCGAAGGCACATGCATAGTTCACTTACCTGGCTCTCCTGGAAATGCTCGGTGTTGCAAACTACTTTGGGAGCTTACTCATCCTAAAACCATGGACAGATTATCGATTAGATTTTACTAAACCTCATTCTACACTATCCAGAAGCCTATGGAAACTAGTTTAGGAGCTTAGTTCGTTATACATCTCCGATTACCACAAAATCCAAACTAGTTCGCTCACAGCATTCTCGAAACTCACATTTATCCACTCCCCAAATCAACGATAGTTACCAATGCAGCAAGGAATCGAAATAGGACTTACCTAGTTTGGAGAAAATCGGTTGGAAGAATCGCCTAGAGAGCTCTGCTGCTTGAGCTGAATACCGAGAGAGGAGAGTAGGGAAAGAGTGGCGGCTACAGTGCATTTAATCACAAAGCCTTTTTCCTTAAATAGGTTATCCATTATAAGTTCTCAATTTACCACTATGCCCTTACTTAGTCACTCATTAACCTAATTAATACTTTCCTCAATTTTCTCCACAACATGCTTACTATTAAGTAACGGAATAGAAATTGGTTTAATAGAACCGGGTGCTATAGTAAGTCCATGGACGTTTGTCTGTGGACGATGAAGTCACTTGAACAGAGAGCAATGAAGTTTAACAGTCAGTGGACGAAAATGTCAAAGTAGTCCATGGACAATTATGTTGATCGATCTTGTGGGCAAGATTGTTACCCGATGTACGTCGTCCAACTCTGAGAATGATTTAAATTCTGGGAGTTTGAGATATCAACCTCCTCGGAACGTTCAGTTGTTTGTCTGAGTTAAACGTCCACGAGTTTTATTTTTTAAAAAACAAATTACCAGTAGTTGTTCTAAGATTTAAATGACTAAATTATGTTGAGAACCTGCCTCGACCCATGGAGGTCGTGACATCATTAGAGTTACAAAAGGTAGTGAAAGAAAGAGTAGCAAATAAAGGGTACTCAGCTAACACATCCTAGCCGAGTACATGAGAGGTTGTGGCATTTTTGGCAATGTTTTCTTTCTTCCCCAATGTCCCTATCAAAGGTGGTTCTTTTTTCACAAAAATACAGTCAAGGGAGTTGATTAAGCACCAAGTGTTCTGCCATTCAAATGTTTAGAGATTAACTAAAAAAAACCTAGACAATTAAAATACCTAAGCCGATTACATAATTGGAATTTAAGGAAGACAACTTCCTTGCAATTTGAGGATGGTCGAGGGATGCCTCCTTGCAATTTATCTCCTTCTCCATTGCCTTTAAGCAAGACACAATTGAAGTCATCTTGAGCGTGGGAATGATTGACTATTGTGTTCCTTCTTCAAGTTGCCTCGGTTCTCCAACTACAAGAAGAGTGAAGTGTTTCATCTTCCATCTATGCTTCACTAAGGTCATGCCCACCAAACATTGTCCACTTGATTTCATGTTTTGATGACTTCATCATATGATCCTCTTACAAAATAGAAACTTGAAAATTGGTTATGAAAATTCCATTGAATGTTTGAGGAGCAGTGGATCCATGGCACATCATAAAATAAAGAGAGGTGGTTGATTTTTTCGGATTGGGTAACAACAATGAGCTAAGCTCTCTCCGCTCTTTTTGTATTTGCGTGGTACGTTACTAACGACTCAAACTTTAAGGTATCAATTAACGAAATTAAAAGTTTAGATTGTCAACTTAAAAACCCCCCTTACTTTAAATTTTACTTTGACGTTTACCCAAATATAAAAAATGACAGGAGGGTCGACGATTGCCATAAGAGTAAAAACTAAAAACAATTAAATTTATACAAGTTATGTACGTTATTGGATGACCTTTCTTCTTAGCCCCCCCCCCATTGGAGGTAAAAGTGTTCATGGTATGGTACTATTTAGTTTTGTGATAAAATTTGTAACGCCCCGGGTTTTCTGAACCTGGTTTGTTACTCAAATACTCGAACGTGGCTAAAAATTTTGAATAATAAACTTTAAAACTTGCAGCGGAAAACTTGCAGCGGAAATCCTTTAAACAAATAAGCTAAGCAATACTGTGAAAGATATTATTGAAATGATCGTTGAAATTGTTAAGAAGTAATCGGCCAAGGAAAATAAAAGATTTAAATATAGAATACTCGGGAAAATCTCAACAGACAAACACATCTACCGACGACCAGTCAATGGAAAGAGCAGAACAGAAAACAGAAGGCTTCTGCCGATGACGTGTACAACAAGGATATCACTCGGTAGACTGCATCTACCGATGACGTGTACAACAGAAGATAAATAAAACAAAGACATCTTCCGACAGTCAACATAACTATACTCCACATCTGCCGATGAAGTCAACACAACTCCATCTGCCGATGAAGTCAGCACGACTGCACACACAGCTTCACCTACCGATGACGTCAGCAGACTACTTCTGCCGATGACAAAACAACAAAATTTCACAATACTTCTTCCGACAGGATGAGCTTCATATACCGATTACTAACGACAAAACGTAACACCCTTTTCTACCGGTACCACAATCCTACACCTTCCGATGGCACACTAAAGACTTTTCCGATAAATGACTTAACAACAACTCAACATCTACCGGTAGATGTCCTCTACCGATAGACATCATCTACCGATAGAGAACAAAACTATAACTCAACCTCTACCGATAGACATCATCTACCGATAGAGAACAAAACTAAGTCAAAAACAACTTTGTCTGCCAGAGAAAACTTACACATGGTACTGAAAACACTTTAAACCATTCAAATCCCTACATTTCTCGAAATTCAGTAAAAACAAATGTTAAAACCAATAGAATGTAATTATCGGAAACTTCAGAATATATTCAAAAACATTAAACATCAGAACTACTTCTGTCATTAGGAAAAGAGACTCAACAACCACTCAACTGAGACTTAATTCATTAAACCTTCCCTTCAACAGACACCAGTTAAACCGCCTCACCAGACACTAAATCAGTAGCATGAAGGTGCTCCTCCAACCTCATCTATTCATCCGCAAACTCAGGAAATTCACCTGATGAATTCACGACACCTACATCACAAAACTCATCTATTAGCCTAAGGCTAAGCAAGTAAAGCAAAAATGTATGAAAAGCTGAAAACACAATATCCTAATATGCAGTTTCTACTTTTCTCATCTCTGTTACATATTCATCGTTATAATCGGATTCCTCTCTAAATTGGGAGTTGAATCACCTCTCCCAAAGTATGAACATCCCTGTCTCATTAGGAGTTGGATTAATTCTCCTAACAGTGAATATATATACTGATCAATGTTCAGATCCACTTCGAAATTGGGAGTTGGATCAGTTTTCCCAAAGTATGATCCCTGGATCATTAAGGGTTGGATTAGTTCCCTTAACAGAAAATGTTTCACATAAATCACTTCAGAATGTTCACTTCCTCACTATATCAAAACATGTAAACTCATTTTCGTATACTTTCAAATATATGATGCATGAAACAGGAAAACATTCAAACACACAAAAATCCTAATGTTCTGTGATGTAGGCCCGAAGGCATAAGCAAACTTCACTTACCTGGATTCCTAGCAAATGCTCGGTTAAGAGCCACTTCGGGGGTTTGTTCACCTATATTCATAAACAGAATGTTAAACCTCAATCTAAGCTATTCAGAAATCTAAGGAGTGGGTTTGGCATCTCTATTTATCTAACATTCCCGATTCTGCTCTAATCCTCAAGCAGAATCTCTCACTCGCAACATTATCAAAATGCATACATTGGGATCCTTAAGCTACCTAGGTACTAAAATCAGCAATTAATCGAATCTAAACTCACCTTGGTTGGAGGAATCTGTGAGGAAATCGCCTAGAGAGCTCTGCTGGGTTGAGCTGAAAACCGAGAGTGAAATGAGTATGACGGCTATACCTCATTCAATCTTTCCTTAAATACGTTATCCATAACATAAATTGACAATTACCCTTATGCCCTCACTTAGTTACTCATTAACCTAATTGATTTTACCCCTAATTTCATTCTATAAAATTCACGCTTAGAAGATTAATAGGTTATTTTAATTCTAATAAACCGGGTGTTACAAAATTGAACTGAACCGATAGAGATCAGTTGCGATAACTTTGGAACAAAACACAAATCTAAAATTCTAGTTTGATTTCGGTTGCATTACAAATACAAAAATAGGATCAAAATAGAAAATGAGATGAAAGAAAAATTATATAAAAATTTTAGAAATAAATTAAAATATTTTTCAAATAATGATAAATTAAATTAATTAAATTCTCAAATCTCCTACTAAGATATAATTTAAAATTTAATTCTCATTATCTACACTTAGCCCAAATTTTATTCCTTATTAGAAATAATAAAACTAACAATTAAACATGATTAAATATTTTATATGCTCCCAAAATAGAATCTAAAAATTTAATTAAAATTTTCAATTCATTCCGACAAAAAATAATTATATTTTTAAAATCTAATGATAATTTGGTTCGTTTTGGTTACTTTTGATTTTGCATATGTCAAACCGAATCAAATTAAATTTGATCAGTTTTCAATTTTAAAACCGAATATCATTTCAGTAGTGTTTGAAAACCGACCAAAACGAAACTGAAATGTTCAATTCAGTTACTGGGTTCCCATCAATTTGAGCACGAATAATGCTAGATGTACTCTTTTATTTCACACTTTTAAAAAATTTGTTGATGTATTAAAAATTTATTGGTACAATTGCCAGTGCATAAGTGATGTTAATAATACATGTATTGTCTTATTTCACTGTCTTTAAAATTTGTTGACATATCATATAATTATTAATAATAAATTATAAAAGTAATTTATTATATTAATTATGTTAATAATATATGTATTGTCTTTAAAAATTTGTTGACATGTCATATAATTATATTGTAATAAATTATAAAAAGTAATTTATTATAGGGTAAAGTGAAATTTTGCCCCTAAATTATGGTGAAAATGGAAATTTTCACTGTAAACTTTGATAATGGCAAAAAACAACCGTAATGTATGGATAATGGGCAATTCACCCCCTACCGTGCTATTTTCTGTTAAAATAACACGTTTTCATCACATGCTTTATTTTACTACCTGATATGCCCATGTACTGCGTCTGCCACCTTCCTTTTTCTTCCTCGCTCCTTCCCTTTCAATCTTACCATGGAGTCGCTCTTCTAAACCTCGAACTTCACTGCCTCTGCAACCTCCTCCAGTTTCGATATCACATTGCTCGCCGGCCTTGTCATTGCGAATCTCAGCTCCTCTTTCTCCTCCTTCTTCCTCCCCCTCGAACAATGGCGATAAATCAAAACCCTGGGATAACGAAATTATGTGAAATGCATTTAAGGTCTCTCGCTCCTTCATAATTTTCTCACATTTTTCGAATTCCTACTCCTCTTTCATGATTATGGATTTCTTAAACTAGGAGGATTCTATAATCATTTCTTTTGTTATACAGGTCGATGGGTTTGGGTCCAAGAGCTTTATGATGAGTCTACGAGCATCATGAGAGAACCATAGCGGACATTTGAAGTCGCCCTTGTAGATTTTTCTGTACATGGCGACGAGATTATCATCTTGAAAAGGAAGAAATCTGGTAAGGAGTACGTAGAGAATGACGCCGTAGGACCATAGATCGGCTTTTGTGCCATCGTAGCACATTTTTTTGATCACTTTCGGCGTGACATATTGACAGAAAATGGGAGAGTAAAATAGAACAAAATAAAATGGATGAAACTTGCAACGAAGGATGTAGTAGAAATGCCTCAAAACAGAATGTGGGAAGAAGAGTGACAGAATGTAATGGAGGAGAAATGGAATATGGAAAACCCTTGGCTGACTGAGAAGCTATCTTATGTTATGCTTCTCGGTGCGTGCCTTCCCGTGGAAAGGCAACAACTGTTGGGCCCGGCTATCATCCTCGGCCTTTTAAACTCTGATAACAGAGAGGGAGAGAAATTAAGAGATCACAGCTGCCGTAAGACTGATGATCGATAGAGACACACTCCTCACGGTAGAACCGTGGCTTACCTTGACGGCAACCAGAAATCCTTCTAGATTTTCAGAGAGAGCAAAATAGGTTTGTATTAATCAAAGGAATGCGTACAAACACAAAAAACGATGCTTAAATACCTAGGGTGGCTAGGTTTGGAAATGCCCAGAGGATAATCTAGCCATTGGGAGGGCTTCTGCTGGGCGTTCGCGGAGTGTAGCTCAATGCTGACGAGGCTGATTGCTTGGACCAGAGAAGGGCTTCGGTTGGTCAGCTAGTCCAGGTGAGTTATCTGTGCACTCGCAGAGTGCTCACCGTCAATCTCTAAATCCCGTGGTCGCTTGCTAAAGATCGTCTGAAGATCGCCTCTCTGTCGCCGAACTGCTTGCTGGGCTTCTTCGTGAAATTGAGGAGCAGGCTGAAGTTGACTGAATCAACTTGTCAATTGGGCTGCTTCATGTGATGGGAGGAATTAAGTGGGCTGAAGCTTATGGGCTTTCTCCTTATAGGACAATCTTCTCATGGGCTAAGTTGATGATGTATGGCCCAGTCTCCTCTTTAATTGCTCATGGGCTTGCAGTTCTTATGGCTCATTGGTTTACCAAACACCTATGCCACCAACTAATCCTAACCACACAATCTAATGCATGATGCAAATATATAATCCATACAATAAAGGCTAGAGTATGCCAAATGAGTTCAAAAAAATAAAAATTACAAATTTAAACGGGCCGGGAAGACAAATTTCCATGGGCCGAGTTGTAGCTTCCTCCAAGTGCTCCAAGTTGAATTTCCATCACGATCATCAACTACCTGCAAATAAAGAAAATAATTTTCATTAGTAAAAATATCAAATAATTCATGGGCCTTGGGTCGTGATCTAGATTTGGGCCTCGATGGCACATCATCCCCTCCGGGTGGCTGAGGATTTAACCTCAAATCCATTGATTCAGCCACCTCTTCAAGAGTCCCAATAGCAACTATAGGAATCAAGACTTAGGCACTATAGGTGGATGTCATTAAAGGTCGAACGGTCTTACTAAAATTTTCTTTGGTGAGAGTGGTAAAATTGAATTCAATGGCTGCTTTGGAGGGCGATTGCTCAATGATTGGGTGAAATTATTCTTCCTCCCTCAATCTAACCTCCTACACATCTCCTTCCCCAAGCTACGATTCCTTCTCCCGTGTTCTTCAAGATTCAAACCCTAGGTAAGTCCTAGATGATTTAATAGTTGAGATTTCGATTTAGGAATTTATACTAACTAGGGTTGTAGTGTTAGAACTGTGAAATTTTGAAGTTATGTTGGATATTGTTAGGTTTCATGTATTAATGTGTATTAATGGTGGAACTATGAATACTGTTGATGGTAGGTTGAGAAATAATGGGTGTTGGTTTAATTTTGGTAGTTGGAGGGTTTAAATGCCATTGTTGTAAGTGAAATTAAGCTATGCACACTAGGTGTTCGATAAAATGCCCGAAAGAGAGAAATTGGAGATTTAGGAAACTTCCATAGCTAGGATTTTGCTAGTTTCAAATTTAGATTATTTAGGATTAATTTTAACATCGAGAAATGAAATGTTCTAGGTGAAGCAGGCATAAGTGAAGGCACGATGTGTTGACTTAAATAATGTTTAAGTCTAAATATGTTTTTGATGATGTATTTGAATGGTTAATATTGTAATTTGATTATGTTAAGTGAATGAGAATAACGAATATGCATTAGTGTTTTAATCTGTTGGAAATTCCCTTGGAAAAGGTATTTTAGTTGTTTAACAATCGTGATTAAGTACACAGGGCTGAAAACTCATCTGCCGATGAGTTGTTAAAAATAGACATATACCGATCGCTAAACGACAAAGCAAAGAAGGCTTTTGCCGATGGCCTTCATCTACCGATCGATAAAACGACAAAAGAAGAAGTTTTTCAAAGCCTACTTCAACCGATCGCTAGACAACGTATACCGATGGAGTTTAATGGTGCTTCTGCCGATGGCTTTGTCAAGATACTCATATCAATGGCGTGTGAAGTTGCACATGCCGATGGCGGTTCAGCGCATATATTTTTACTTCTGCCGATGGCAGTTCAGCGCTAATGCTTGTACCGATGGAGTTCAAGACTTGCATCTGCCGATGGAGTTCAAGGCTTGCATCTGCCGATGGAGTTCAAGGCTTGCATCTGCCGATGGAGTTCAAGGCTTGCATCTGCCGATGGAGTTCAAGGCTTGCATCTGCCGATGGAGTTCAAGGCTTGCATCTTTCGATGGCGTTTGAAGATACATCTGCCGATGGCGCTGTTAGGCTTGCATCTGCCGATGGCGTTTGAAGATACATCTGCCGATGGCGCTGTTAACCGTGCACCTGCCGATGAAGTTCAAGATACACATGCCGATGGTTTTTCAAGCTTCACCTGCCGATGGCGTTGAAGATATATCTGCCGATAACTTTTAAGTTGCATATACTGATGGACTCTTAGAGCAACACATACCGATGACGTGGCGATTGAATTAAAGCTGCTTCCACCGATGATCTTCCACCAGAATTCAAAATAGCCGCGAAGCTACAGTGACGTCGTTTTCAGCATTAACTCCAGAACTTTAATGGCAACGACGACTTGCAACTACAGACGGCAACGGCTACCTGATCTAGTACGGATGCTTCCCAACGGTAACATTTTCCATTTGAAGAAAGAAGCATTCAATTCAGAGCTGAAAAAGAAGACAGAGTATTTAAGCCGAGGTTAGAGCACGAAGATACAACTTTTGCGAATTTTTTATTGAGCCCTAACGTGCGAATCATACTCTGTATTTTCCATCTACATCTCTCTATTCCAAAACTTGAGATTCTGTTTTTGAGAGTTGGTAGATTAGCGTAATCTGTCATTCAATCTGAAAACCCTATAAGGTAGTGGATTGACGCCCGAAAAGTTCAATCCAGGATTGTGTAAGGTTGTGGATCGAAGCCCGCAAAGTTCGATCAGCATCTCTTATTGAGGAGAAGTAAGGAATCTTCAAGGGGGAGCCTTGGAGCGTGGACGTAGGCAGTTTGGCCGAACCACGTTAAAATCTGTGGTGTTGAATTTCTCTCTCTCTCTCTTCACTTTATTTAGTTGTCTGCTATTATTAATCTATAAGTTGTTTATTCAAGAGAGAAATTTGGTTAGATTTGAAATTAAAATTAAAAAGGTCTAATTCACCCCCCCCCCCCCCCCTCTTAGACAATCTCGATCCTACAATTGGTATCAGAGCAAGGTTATCATTGTCTAAGCTGTGTTTAAACACTCTGTGTTATATATTTTCACAATGGCATTTAACACTAACACCACACAAATAGAAGGTCAAGCAACAAATAGACCTCATTTCTTCGATGGGAGTGATTATGTCTACTGGAAGTCCAGAATGAGAATATTCGTTCAGGCTGTGGACTATGAACTATGGAATAACATAGAAAATGATCCTTACATTGCTGTCAAAACAGAGAATGGTGTAAAGGTCCCCAAAGCTTCACATGAACTAAATGATACAGATAAAAAGAACTTGATCTTAAATGCCAAGGCTATAAATACCCTGTACTGTGCTCTGAATAGAGACCAATTTAATAGAGTACAAGGGTGTGAGAGTGCCCAAGAGATTTGGCACTTATTAGAGGTCACACACGAGGGCACAAATCAGGTTA
>CM039503.1:25027858-25049253 GCA_022432975.1 Begonia masoniana | reverse complement strand
CAACACTTTTCTTCTTTTTCATCGAAGTGCCCAAACACCTCCAAAAATTTCAAATTTTTACCACATCAATCTCGACACCCTACTCCGTGTTCCGTAAAAATCTTGCAAAACTGACTTAAAACGGCAATAAGAAAATGAGAAACTGAACCCGACGTCGTTTATTTTAAAAACCAAAATGAGCGGCATAAACACCCTAAAATTCTATAGACCAAACCTGAAAACCAAAACCGGAAAACATATAGTTTAAATTCCAAATACGTACACACTAAATCAACAACCCTATCGCCCAAATAACCTTTCCAAATAACCAAGAAAGATTGTACCATACCTTACAAAACTCTCCACCACATTTTTTCTTCTAACTTTTTCCAAAACAAAGCTTACAAACATTTACGATCACTACACACAAAACAATTCACCCCACCTACCCGAGGAAAACATGTCAAAAGACCCCGACAACCAGCCTGTCACCGGTTCACCCCGGTAAACACCCGAGTTTAACGGCCAGGTGGATTTTCCTACTGTATAACGTCACGAATATTAATTTTGCAGTTTAGGACTCATACCAAAATAATTAATTCATGTGGATTTAAACTAGGTTGGGTGGCAAAGTTGTAATAAGGAGGGTGATGACCATTATATAAAGAAAAGAAAATTTTTAACCTCACTTGAACAACTGTAGCCGACAACACTTCCTTTTCTTTCCCGGCGATTTCTTCTCTTCCAAGCTCTTTTGCTTCGCTGCTTCCAGGCATACTCTCTTTCGACGATCGTTTCTCTGCACTACTCGACTACTCTGTGCCCTAGGTAATGTCCTTAGTCAAAGTGTAGCTATCTGTTAGCTTGTTTAGCTTTGTTTTCTACCTCGGCATTGGAGTTTGGATTTCCAATGACCACTATTAATACGACATTTGGAATTCTGTTAGTGAGAATGCTTTTAACCAAATCAATTAGGACATTTAGAACAACCACCCCTGAGTTATCGATAATCAATCAGTCCTTTTTAGTTTGGATTTAAAAACAAAAACTCAAAGAAGTATTAGTCTAGGATTCGGAATGGCGGTTAGCTATTAAATCTTAGGATACCTTGAGAATTTGAACTATTAGATTTTGTTACTCTGCAATAAGGTGTAGGTGATGAAGTTTGAAAGAAAGGAGCTCAAGTGCTAAGGAGACCAGTAATGATTATTACTATTCGTGGCGAATCGAGCCCTAATCGATGGGAGTACAGTTGAGATGGCTATGTTTACCTTATGATAATGAGGCTGTCTGCCTGTGAGGACTTATATGTTTGCGAGGTTATACTATTTGTGACCTACTAGTGAAGTGAAGTTGGCTGCTCCCCTAGTATGTATTCCTGTCATAGTTTTTTATGATTAAAAGTTCTTATGTTCATGCATCTGAATGTTCTCAAGCATAAGAAATGTTTTTAACGCATGTTTTCCATGAATACGATATTATGAATATGTATAGTATAAGAGTTTATGCAACGTGGATTAAGTGAGGGTTGGGGGCGGTTCGGCGTATGTCACAGTCCAAAGAAGGACATATGAATACGACCCGCAGTAGGGAACAAGATCAAACTCACTGTCGACCCCCTTTACCGGCACAAATCCTCTCTTGATCCCACACAACCTAAACAAAGATATGATCAAGACTATGAATGATGAATATGATCAAAGACTATGAATGATGAATATGATCAAAGACTATGAATGATGAATATGATACAATGACTATGAATGATAATTGCGAGTGCAAAGACATGAACCAAGAAAGACTTATGAGCATGTGATTTTCCCAAATTATGCATTCATGCATCCATGTTAGTGTTGCATTCCTTACTAAGCATTAGGCTTATAGTTTAAACCTTATGATGTAGGGTGGACGAGTTTTCAGGTGAGGAACTCAAGGTTAATGAGGATGTCTAAGCTTGGTTGCGGGAGGATGCTCAGTGTGAGCAGTGAAGGCTGGTAGACGATTAAGCTCCCTGGTTATGCTCATACGGGTTAGAGAAAGTTTACGAGGGACCGATGTACTAAATAGAATCGAATTCTATAACAATGGACTTGGATTTGAAGGGCTTGTCTTTAGAGTCTGAATACGATTTTAAGGATTAATGAAGGTTTGTTTTGTTTGATTCTTCCGCTATGCGTATTATTAGGGGTTATGATGCTATCTCTTTGAGGGTTATAGTTCCTATTTAATATCGGGTGGCATTGTGTATGTTCATCGGATGAGATCTTGAGGATTATAGTGTTACTGCCGTATGGGAATATGAAGCTGGGGATGAGACATCACCGGCTGACTTCATCGGCAGATGTATAGTGTTTAAGCCATCGATGACGAAGGATTATTTTGGTCGTCTAGGCGTCGGGCATATGTAAGTTTTTTAAGCCTCGGATGAGAAATTGTTTTATTTTGTCGTCTAGCTATCGGCCGATGTAGTGTAATACGCCATTGGATGAATGAAAGTATTATTTTGTCGTCTACGATCGTCAGATTAGAGTGGTAAGCCATCGATATGAAAGTATTATGTTTTGCGTCTAGCGATCGGCAGCTGTAGAGTGTGTAAGCCATGTATGATGAGAGTGTTATTTTATCGTCCTAGTGATCGGCAGATGTATGTAATAAGTCACCGGATTGAGAATGTCAGTTGTCGTTTATGTCCGTTTCATGTTTTAATTTTCCACTGAGATGCACAGGAACCAACCGGATGATGTACTCTTATTTCATCGGATGATGTAGAGAGTGTCGGTCCACCGATGGTATAACACGGTCTTGTCGTCTAGTTCCCGGCAATGTGTTCTTATTTCATCGGTAGATGTGTCTATGGCTAAAAGTTTTCCCCTTTACTAGCCGATACACCTTTTCACTGCCCGCCTGCGATATGTAATGGTTCTTTGCCGATTGAGGCTTAAGCGAACGCATATGACTCTCGAGTTAAATTATGTTTCAAGAAAAAAAAAAGAAATACACTACTAATAATGAACATGTGTGAGTAACAAGGATTAGATGATAAGAAAGATACGGAGTATGGACGATCCTTCTGGGGTCCGCTACAATTAGGGTATCAGAGCAAAAACCGGGTTCTAAAACCGATTCTGCAGACTGCCTTCCAGCACTGACTGTCACATGAGCACACTTCAGCAACTGTAAGTATTTGACTTTCAGTATATGTCATTAAGTTAAAGATATATCTGTAATGATTTGTCTAGGAATCCCAAAAATGGTTAGAGGTCAGCAGAGAGCGACCAATGAGGATAGCATGCTATTGCTCAGTTGACAGAGTTGGTCATGCGCCAATCTCACCAGATCGAACGACTGATGACTGCTAGAGAGGAACAAGGCAACTCCAGTACTAATGTAACTCATGATCATGGGGGTGAGCGTTTCCACCGGCTTCGACCCCGGTGTTTAATGGACATGTTTCACATCCTATTTATGCTGAGGAGTGGATTCGAAAAATAGAAGACATGTTTAAGTATGCAAAGGTTGATGAAGGGGATAAGGTCACCTATGCTGTCTTTCATTTTGAGTTAAGTGCAAGGCATTGGTGGGACTCGATCCAGAACACCGCTAATGCCGAAGCTATGACCTGGGAGATGTTCAAGACTGCTTTCTTTGACAAGTACTTCAATAGGACTGTTCGGCCAACAAGAAGAAGGAGTTCATGAATCTGCGACAAACTGGCTCTGTGACGGATTACATATGGCAAATTTGATGCCTTATCACGGTTTGCTCCCCGTATGATTGAGGATGATGAGGACAAGATTTACCTATTTGTTCAAGGACTGAAGCCAAGTCTGTACATGAAAGTGAAGACTGCTGGGATACACAATGTACCTTATGGTGAAGTGACGGTTAAGGCCTTGGAGCTGGAAGAGGCAGAAAATGACAGCATATGCACAGCGTGAGCAGCCAAGGAAACTCACGAAGGACACTCAGCCGCCACCACGTCAGAACAAGGGTTGGCAGCCGCAACAGAACAGGGACCACAGCAACAACAACAAGGAATAAAGAGACCCCTCAACCAGAATGATGACCAAGGAAGAGGGAAGAGGCCTCTGGCACCCTTATGCCCCACCTGTCAGAAGAACCACCCCCGGCGAATGCAAGTTGCGTTCTGGCCGCTGTTTCAGATGTGACAAAGTTGGACATATAGTCAGAGACTGCCCCATGCCGCCGGATCCGAACCGTGCAAGGGTAGCACCTAGAGTCTATGCAATGATGGAGGATGAGGAAGCCGTGCAGCATACAGTCGTAATAGGTACCATTATGATCTGTGGTTTTGCTGCTTACACACTTATAGATACGGGAGCCACACACTTGTTTATATCAACTTTATTTGTATGCCAACACAACTTAGAACTTTTACCAGCCGAAAGGCCATATGATGTTATGTTACCATCAGGGAAGTCCTTACATTCTGAACAGATTGTTAAAGGTGATGTTGTGTCCTTAGGAAGTAAGAAACTATATGTAGAACTGATTGTAATTGACATGAAAGGATACGAGGTGATATTAGGAATGGATTGGTTATTTAGGCATTATGCCACAATAAGTTGTAGATCTGGGATGGTTGATTTTCGACCCCAAATGGTGATCATTATTCCTTCCAAGCTATTCCTAAAATAAGCAAAATACCGATTATATCCTCACTAGAAATTTACCGGTTACTGAAAAATGGTTGTGAGAGTTACTTAGCTAGCATAATGGATGTTCGGGTGAAGAATAAGATAGAGTTACAAGATATCCTCATAGTCAGAGAGTTCCCTGAGGGCATTTTTGGATGACTTGCCAGGATTGCCACCAGATAGAGAAATAGAGTTTGTAATTGATACATGTCCCGAGGCATTACCGGTATCTAAGAACCTTACCGTATGGCACCTGTTGAACTAAAGGAGTTAAAGGTCCAACTACAGGAATTAGTAGACAAAGGATTTATACGCCCTAGCAGTTCCCCTTGGAGTGCACCTGTCTTATTTGTCAAGAAGAAAGATGGTTCCCTTAGAATGTGCATAGACTACAGAGAACTAAATAAGTTGACAATCAAGAATAAGTACCCCTTACCTCAGATTGATGATTTGTTTGACCAATTGCAAGGAGCAAAGGTTTTTCAAAAATAGATTTACGTTCGAGTTATTACCAACTGAAAGTTAAGGAAGGAGATATACCAAAGACAGCCTTCAGAACCCGTTATGGACACTACGATTCTTGGTCATGTCGTTTGGACTGACCAATGCACCTGCAGCCTTTATGAATTTGATGAATCGAGTGTTTCGTGATTACTTGGACAAGTTTGTGATCGTTTTTATAGATGATATCTTGATATACTCACGGACAGAAGCTGACCATGCAGAGCATTTAAGAATAGTTTTGACAACATTGAAGGAGCACCAGCTTTATGCCAAATTGTCCAAGTGTGATTTTGGTTGGACAAGGTTAATTTTCTTGGCCATGTAGTTTCTGCTAATGGCATATCAGTGGACCCGACCAAAATTCAGGCGGTAAAGGATTGGCCACAACCAAAGAATGCCAGTGAAGTCCGCAGTTTCCTTGGATTGGCAGGCTATTACAGAAAGTTCATCAAAAGATTTTCTATGATAGCTAAGCCCCTGACGAATTTGACAAAGAAGGACAATAAGTATTACTGGACCGAAGCTTGTGAGGATAGCTTCCAGACATTGAAGGTGAAGTTAACAGCAGCCCTAGTATTGACCCTTCCAACCGAAGAAGGGAAGTTTAGCGTATTTTGTGATGCATCAAAAGTTGGTTTGGGCTGTGTTTTGATGCAAGAAGGCAAAGTTGTAGCATATGCCTCTAGGCAGTTAAAGAGTTACGAACAGAAGTACCCCACCCATGATTTAGAATTAGCCGCTGTTGTTTTTGCTTTGAAGATATGGAGACACTACTTATATGGACAGCAGTGTGAGGTGTTTTCTGACCATAAAAGTCTGAAGTACCTCTTTACACAAAAGGAATTGAACATGAGACAGAGGCGTTGGTTGGAATTTGTTAAGGATTACGACTTTGAGATCAAGTATCCACCCGGGCAAGGCTAACTCGGTAGCTGACACATTGAGCAGGATGTCAACAACTATGCAATCCGTCGTGTCAACTATGTCTATACCTTTGAGGACAGAGATTCAGAATTGGAGTTGGAGATAGTTCCAGAGTTGTCAGGTTTGCTCGCAGATTTGATCATTCAACCAACAGTTTTAGAAAAGATCAAAGAGGCACAGCAGAAGGACTCAGAGGAGTATAGTAGTATGATGAACAAGGTAAAGGACACCACCTCCGAGTTTAGTCTTTCCAAGGATGGGATTCTGAAGTTTAGAAATAGATGGTATGTCCCTAATGATGAAGGATTACGTAAGCTAATCTTGGATGAGGCGCATTCGTCTCTCTTTTCTGTGCATCCTGGAAGCACCAAGATGTATCGAGACCTGAAGTCACTCTATTGGTGGCCAAACTTAAAGAGAGATGTTGCTAAGTATGTAGAGTCGTGTTTGATTTGCCAACAAGTTAAAGCTGAACACCAACGTCCAGGAGGTACCCTTCAGCCTCTACCTATTCCGAGTGGAAGTGGGAACACATAGCTATGGATTTTGTCGTAGGATTACCTAAGACAACTAAGGGACATGATAGTATTTGGGTTGTGATTGATAGACTGACGAAATCAGCCCATTTCTTACCAGTAAGGACAACCTACTCGATGGACCAGCTTGCTGATCTGTATGTACAAGAAGTTATTAGGTTGCATGGAATCCCTGCATCTATTGTCTCTGATCGCGATCCTAGATTCACCTCGAGGTTTTGGCAAAGCTTACAGGGCACATTAGGTACAAAGTTGTCTTTCAGCACTGCTTTCCACCCGCAGACAGATGGTCAATCAGAAAGGACTATCCAAATACTTGAGGATATGTTGAGGGCTTGTGTGCTAGAGTTCCAGACATCTTGGAGCAGATACCTACCCTTGGTTGAGTTCTCTTACAACAATAGTTACCAGTCCACCAAAGGTATGGCACCTTATGAGGCGTTGTATGGTAGGAAATGTAGATCACCTCTGTATTGGGATGAAGTTGGTGAAGATAAACTCATAGGTCCCGAGATGTTGCAGCAGATGTCAGAAAAGATTGCCACTATTAAGAAGAGGATGATTACTGCACAAAGCCGACAGAAAAGTTATGCAGACAAAAGGAGGAGAGATCTTGAATTTGCTGTTGGTGATGAAGTTTTCCTGAAGGTTTCACCATTTAAAGGAGTACTAAGATTTGGCAGGAGGGGAAAGCTTAATCCACGATTTATTGGACCATTCCCTGTTTTGGCTAGAATCGGTAGTACAGCTTACAGACTGCAGTTGCCTCCATCATTGGATAAAGTTCATAATGTTTTCCATGTGTCAATGTTAAGAAAATGTATACGGGACCCTACACAAGTTGTTAAACCAGTGGATTTTGAGATTGAGCCGACGCTAACATATGAAGAGAAGCCAGTACAGATATTGGAATCCGCAGTTAAGACTTTGAGGAACAAAGAGATTCCGTTGGTCAAAGTGTAACACCCGAGTTTTCGGGTTTCCGCTCCAAGGCTATTTTCGTAAGTAAGTAAATTAGGTCCGTTTTGCGAGCGGATAGTTTTATTAGGACCCTAGAAATTTATGGGGATTTGTAGAAGAATAAGTGAAATTTTAGAAACCCAAATCGAGAAGAGTAATACTAGAGTTTCCGTTTTAACCTTTTAATGTATCAATTTGTAAAAATAGCAAAATAAGTCCGTTTTGGGAACGGTGAGTTTTGTTAGAACTCTAAGATTAAATTGGAATTTGTGGGATATACGGGATTTAACGGGATTTACGGAAGGCAAAACGATAAATGAGGATTAATTAATGATTAGTTTTATTATTGTTTTATTATTATTATTATTATTATTATTATTATTATTATTATTATTAATATAATACAAAACAAACAACAACAGAAACGATTCTGTTGTTGTTCGAGCTCCAGCCCGACGCTGAGAGAGACGAGGGAGACGGCGACTCTCCTCCGACGAAGCGCCGGCGATCCCTCGTCGTTTTCAGGCCAGACGACGGCGCCGCGTGATCTCCGGCCATCTCCGCGCGAAACCCGACCGGTATGCTCGTTTTTCTCCTCTGTTTTGGTTCGGTTGGTGGCCGTGCGTGATGAGCTCGATTGAGCTCCGATCGCCGGCCGTTTTGGTTGCTTTCAGCGTCAAATGGCCGAGCTTAACGCCGGCTTTGGTTGATTGGCCGTGTTGAGCTCAATGTGAGCGAAATTCAGTGAGGCCGATTTAGGGCACTCGGGTTTTGCTTAATGTAACTTCGATTTTAGGTTAGTTTATGTTAATTGGATGTTAGTAGGATAGATTGGTGAAGAAATTGATGGAATTTGATGAAAAATCAAAAAGGGGGATTTTCCGGGTAAAGGGCAGATTCGGGTTTTGCCTAAATTGACCTAGCTCCGGTCATTTGTTTTAAAATTCCTTTTGGCAGATTAAAATAGGTTATTAGAGGAGTACGTGGCCGCTGGAATCATTCAATTCCGATAACCGACGCAAAGTTACGCGCGTTTGAGTTTCGGGTCGGTTTTTACCGAACTCAAATTAGTGGCCGTTTAATTAAGTTTTAGTTAGAAATTGATGATATTATGCTTATTAGTGAATGCACTTGTTATTTAGGTAGATTAAATGAATTGATGATTTTTGGTGGATTTAGGTTAAAGTTTGGATATTAGAGATTATTAGAAAACCATTAACGGAGGTTAAGTAAATTGTGAGCACCACGTGTTCAATGAAATGCCCGAATGGAGAAAGTGAAAGTTTAGAAGAAATTGCTTTAGCTGGGAGCTTAGTTTAAGTTTGAGGTTTGTTTAATTCGGATCGATTTTAATGTACTTTATTTAGGTGGAGACGACTTTCGGATGGTGCACGGTTTGCTACGGACGCCAGGTAAGTGGATGTTAGGCTTCTGGCCCTTAAGGCCCTACATCATGTCAACGTTAGGTTTTTCCGTTTTTGTGATGATTTTCTGATTGTGGGGATTAATGAGTCGGGTAGCTTAGAATGTTAGTTGTTTGTGAAGTTCGTTAAGAATAGTATATGTCCATGTATGTAGTGAATTGGTTGATGATATGTCTATGTATGTCTATGAACTCCTCATGCATCATGTTTTATAAAATGTGCATACGAACTATTTACGAGCATGTTTTTACGATGAATTGAACGATAATGATTTAAAGATGATATGTGAAACGTTGAAGTAAAGAACGATCAAGTGAATGATGTATGTTCTCACGGTTCTGACTGTATGTTCTCATGGTTCTGACTGTATGTTCTCACGGTTCTGACTGTATGTTCTCATGGTTCTGACTGTATGTTCTCATGGTTCTGACTGTACGTTTCTCATGGTTCTGACTGTACGTTCTCATGGTTCTGACTGTATGTTTCTCACGGGTATGACTGTATGTTCTCACGGGGCAAGTTATGTATGTTCTCACGGGGCAAGTTATGTGTTCTCACGGGGCAAGGAAATGATCTACTACGTAGACAAATGAGAAAATGTTAACAAAACGAAACGATTATGTACGATGAAACTGTAGTAACTGCATATGTTAAGTAAAATGTTTTAAATTCATATAGTGCATCCCCTTACTAAGCATTAGGCTTACTGTTTATGTTGTATGGTGTAGGTGACAGGTGTGAAGGTGAGAGTTCCTCATGATGACAAGGAAAAGGTGGTCGATGGGTGGTGCTCGTGGCGACGGGGTGTGTGTTGGCTTGATGATCCGATGGCTTGAATGATGTATGTCGAATGATGTGAGTTAGTTTTGTTGGTTAGTAGGTCTACGTGTAGGTTTAATTTGTGAAAGCATCAAAGTGTTTAAGTATGTAGATTATATGTTTTGATAGAAAAATGTACGAAAAGTCAAGTTTTGATGTATATGTAGTGGCACTAGATTGTTTAGAATGATGTAAAGGTAGTGGTAGTGATTGTTTAGAATGTAAAGTCTTTATTTTGGAGAATATACTGGAACTGTTTGGTTATTTTGAACTGTTTGGTCTTTTTAAAACAGGTAAGGATACGCTCGATTTTTAGAGCGATCCACGCAGTTTGTTTTCTTGAGTATAGGTTATATTAGTGTTTTGTTTTAATTGATCTTACTTTAAGTGTTAATTGTTTTAAGTTAGTAATGGTTTTAGTCTAGTTCCAAATGTTTTAAAAGTCAAAATGTTTTACGCTCAAAATGTTTAAGTCAAATGTTTAAGTCAAAGTTAGACCCTAAAGGTCGTTAGAGGTGGGTCAATTGTCTAAGTTAGTTTTCTTTTAAAGTGTTAAGTAAAAATGAAAAAGTTTATGAGAAAACACGAGGGCTTAGGTAATGGTTATGTTACGGCTAGTCCGTGGCGGCCCTGATCGGGTTGGGGTCGTCACACAAAGTCTTATGGAAGAATCATGGCATTGAAGAAGCCACTTGGGAGCGACGACAGGACATGTTAGTAAAGTATCCAGAACTATTTGCTTGATCAATTTTCGGGGACGAAAATTTTGTTTAAGGAGGGGTGGATGTAACACCCGAGTTAACGGCCAGGTGATTTTCCTAACTGTATTAACGGTCACGAATATTTAATCTTTGCAGTTTAGGACTCATACCAAGAATAATTAATTTCATGTGGATTTAAACTAGGTTCGGTGGCAAAGTTGTAATAATGGAGGGTGATGACCATTATATAAAGAAAAAGAAAATGTTTTAAACCTCACTTGAACCACTGTAGCCGACACCTTCCTTTTCGGCGATTTCTTCTCTCCCAAGCTCTTGCTCTCTGCTTCCGGCATACTCTCTTCGACGATCGGTTTCTCTGCCACTACTCGACTACTCTGTGCCCGAGGTATATATTAGTCAATGTAGCTATCTGTTAGCTTGTTAGCTTTGTTTTCTACTCGGCATTGGAGTTTTGGATTTTCCAATGGCCGACTATTAATAAGAACATTTGGAATCTGTGAGTGGGAATGCTTTTACCAAATCGATTCTGGACATTTAGAACAACCACCCCTGAGTTATCGATAATCGAATCAGTCTGTTTTGGTTTTGGATTTCAAACTGCACAGAGTATTAGGCTAAGGATTCGGAATGGCTTTAGCTATTAAATCTTAGGATAACTTGAGATTTGAACTATTAGGATTTTGTTTTAACTACTGCAATGTAAATGTTTTAGGTGATGAAGTTTGAAGGGAAAGGAGCTCAAGTGGTAAGGAGACCAGGTAAGTGAATGTATTAAGATTTCCGGCTAATAGAGCCCTACATCGTGGGAGTACTAGGTTGAGATGTCTAATGTTTACCTTATGATAATGAGTTTGTCTGCACTTGAAGGACTTATGTATGTTGCGAGTTATACTATTTGATGACCTACTAGTGAATGTGAAGTTGTCTGCTCTAGTATGATCCTTGTCATAGTTTGATGAGTTAAAAGTTCTTATGTTCATGCATCATGAATGTTTCTCAAGCATAAGAAAATGTTTTAACTCATGTTTTCCATGAATAAGATATGTATGTATATATGTATATATAAGATTTATGCAACGTGGATTAAGTGAGGGTTGGGGGCGGTTCGGCGTATGTCACAGTCCAAAGAAGGACATATGAATACGACCCGCAATAGGGAACAAGATCAAACTCACTGTCGAACCCCCTTTACCGGCACAAATCCTCTCTTGATCCACACAACCTAAACAAAGAATGTGATCAAAGACTATGAATGATGAATATGATCAAAGACTATGAATGATGAATATGATCAAAGACTATGGATGATGAATATGATCAATGACTATGAATGATGATTTCGAGCAAAGACATGAACAAGAAAAGACTTATGAGCATGCGATTTTCCCAAATTATGCATTCATGCATCCATGTTAGTGTTGCATTCCTTACTAAGCATTAGGCTTATAGTTTAAACCTTATGATGTAGGTGACGAGTTTTCAGGTGAGGAACTCAAGGTTAATGAGGATGTCTAAGCTTGGTTGCTGGAGGATGCTCAGTGTGACAGTGAAGGCTAGATAGGCGATTAAGCTCCCTGGTTATGCTCATAGTAAGTTAGAAAAGTTTAGATGGACTGATGACTAAATAGAATAGAATTTCTTATAACAATGAGACTTGGATTTGAAGGGCTTGTCTTTAGAGTCTGAATACGATTTTAAGGATTAATGAATGGTTTGTTTTGTTTGAGTCTTCCGCTATGCGTATTATTAGGTGAGTTTATGATTGCTACTCTTTGAGGTTTATAGTTACTAAGTTAATAATCGGGTGAATTGTGATATGTTCTATCGGATGAAGATGCTTGATGATTATAGTGTTTTACTGCCGTATGATAGAAGCTGGATGAGACAATCATCCGGCTGACGTCATCGGCAGATGTAGAGTGTTTAAGCCATCGGATGACGAAAGTTTTATTTTGTCGTCTAGCGATCGGCAGATGTAGAGTGTTTAAGCCATCGGATGATGAAAGTGTTATTTTGTCGTCTAGCGATCGGCAGATGTAGTGTAATAAGCCATCGGATGATGAAAGTATCATTTTGTCATCTAGCGATCGGCAGATGTAGAGTGTGTAAGCCATCGGATGATGAAAGTATTATTTTGTCGTCTAGCGATCGGCAGATGTAGAGTGTGTAAGCCATCGGATGATGGGAGTGTTATTTTATCGTCTAGTGATCGGCAGATGTAGTGTAATAAGTCACCGGATTATGAGAATGTCATTTGTCGTTTAGTGTCCGGGTCATGTTTTAATTATTCACGTGAGATGCACATGACCACCGGATGATGTACCCTTATTTCATCGGATGATGTAGAGAGTTTCTCCACCGGATGGTATAAACACGGTCTTGTCGTCTAGTGACCGGTAGATGTGGTTCATTATTCTATCGGTAGATGCAGTCTATGGCTTAAAGTTTTCCCTTCACTAGCCGATACACATTGTACTGCTCGCCGACAGATATGTAATGTTTTCCTTTGCCGATTGAGGCTTAGCGAATCGCATATGACATCTCGAGTTAAATTATGTTTCAAGAAAAAAAAAAAGAAATACACTACTGATAATGAATCATGTGTGAGTAACAAGGATTAGATGATTAAGAAAGATACGGATTATGTGACGATCCTTCCGGGATCGGTACACCCCGTACTCCTCCGACTGCTACCTAGTCCTCGGTCGTCTCCTCTACCTCACCTGTATAGAACTCGTCATCTACACCATAGAACACAAAACATAAGCCTAATGCTTAGCAAGTAGGGAAAAATGCACTTTAAAACAATGCATGCTCAACTCAACCCAAAAATGCAGTTTCTACACACTCTGTTGTTTTCTTTTCATTCTGGTTGCATTTATCTTTCACTTGCGTGTGAATCAAGTAGGCACATGTCCCAACACAATCCAAGACGGCCACACCTTGACCCATGGAGCAAGATCGGAGGCACACATCCTAAACAATCCGGGACGGCCATACCGAATCTCCTCCTTCGTCGATCGTAGAATCCCCAGTGTGCCTTCCGGCACGAGCAGGTCGAGACAATCAGAATCCCTAGTGTGCCTTTCAGCACGAACAGGTCGAGGCATTCCGAATCCCCAGTGTGCTTTTCAGCACGAGCAGGTCGAGATATTCATACTCACGACACATTACGTAATTTAGCATAACATCTCTCGTAGTATCCCTCTCGGGGTGCTACAACGAGCCACTTGCCCGGCGAGGCTATTCTACTCGAGACCAAGTTGCATATCCATTTTCTTATCTTATATTTCACTTTCAAAGTTTGCAAACGATACTCAAAACACGTATTTCGTAGTTAGAAAACAATGATGCATGTCACACAAAATGCTCAACACGAAACAAAACAAAACAACCAAGCAAACAATTCCCTACCGTTCCATGGTGTAGGCCCGAAGGCAAAACACAAGCTATCCACTACTTACCCGATTGCTCCAGAAAAGTTCTGTCACTTTGTACCGCTAACTTACTCGTGTGATTACCTAACAAATAAGGAAAATTAACTTAGTAATACACTAATAAAACTCTAAGAAATTCTTAAACCTAAACTAACCAAAACTACACCACAAGTCAACCTAACACCACAAAACACAATTTCTATGCAAGTTTTACCGTCCAAGTTCAAACGGCCATAACTTTCTCGTTTTTCAACAAATTTCGACGTGCCATCCCACTTCAGAAACCTCTACACGTCTACTATCCATTGAAACACTCAAATTAACCAAATAAACCACCTGACCAACTCGAATTCCCCATGAACAGAATCGGCCCCTTTTATCTCACAATCCGGTTTTTCACAACTTACTTCCAATCTTCTATTTCTCTCTAAAAACCACCTAAACTAATCCATTCAACAACTACACCATCAAATTTGGAAAGAAAAACAACATTTAAACTCAAATTTTTGGACCCCATGGTTAGGGTTTTCCAAACCCTAACCAAAACTAATAAAACTACCTTAAAAACACCACAAACTAACCCTAATTTGTATACAATTAAAACCCTACTAAATTTACCTTGAAAATACCTTGAAAATTTGATGAAGAAGACCAAGAAAGGGCAGCAATGGAGGATGAGGAATTTCATGGAGGGATGAAGGGGAAAAAGGAGAGAAATAACCTTTTTAACCTACCTTTTCTTCACTTTTTATTTTTCACCACACACTTTTCTAATTTTATAAAACAAACCACTTCTTCTTTTTCCTTTTTCTTCCAACGTGAAAGGCATTCCTTTAATCCCTCATTTTCCATTCAATTTAACAATTTTATTTCACCTAATTAACTAACATTGGTTGTAACACCCGGTTTCTATTAACCGATTTACCTTTTTCATTTTTTTAGAAAATTGAAATTTGAGTGATTTAGTGATTAGGTTAATAAGTGAAGGAGTAAGAATAAAATGGTAAATTAAAATTTATTGTGGATAACGTATTTAAGGAAAGGTTTAATGAGGTTTAGCCGCCACTATTTCTCCATTTTCCTTCTCGGTATTCAGCTCAAGCTCAACAGAGCTCCAGGCGATTTTCCCCTCCAATCTCCATTTCCTCAAACCAGGTAGGTTTTCCCTTCGTTTTCTCGAGATTTAGTGGCTAGATAGCAGAGAGAGTGCAAGGTGTGTATTTTTTAGAATGCTGTGAGTGAGTTGAGTTCGGGTTAGTGTTGAATCAAGAATGTGCGATAATCCGAACTTCTAAACTAGCTCCTTAGGGTTGTGAATGGTGTAGGATGAGGTTTAGTGAAGATCTGAATGATATTTTGTTTATGACATTAGGTGAACAGGGCTTTCAAAGTAGTTGAAATCGAGCGATTTCCAGGAGACCAGGTAAGTGAAGTTTGCTTGCGCCTTCGGGCCTACATCACAAAACATTAGGAACATGTTTATTTGAATGTGTCTGTATGCTATGCATCATGTTTTAAAAGTATACGAAAATGAATTTGAATGCATGTTGGCATGGTAAGGAATGAACATAATGAAACAGCTATGCGAAACAGATTTACTGTTAAGGGAAATAATCTGCCCCTTAATGAGACAGTGGATATTTATACTTTGGGAGAGTTGATCCAACTCCCAATTTCACAGGGGGATCGGAAACAGCTATGTGAATCAGATTACTGTTAAGGGAATTAATCCGCCCCTTAATGAATCAGTGGATATTTATACTTTGGGAGAGTTGATCCAACTCCCAATTTCACAGGGGGATCTGAACATAAACGATGAACGACAACTGAGATGAGAAAGTAGAAATTGCACGTTTAGGAATTCAGATATCAGCATTTCATTTCATTACTGCTTTACTTACTTAGCATTAGGCTAATAGATGAGTTTTGTGATGTAGGTGATGTGACAGCCCGATCACCGAACCCGATTGGAGTCCGGGATCGGAGCCGTCACTTCGGGACAGTCAACGGGAAACGGTGACTATTTTTTTTTTTTTGACATAATACTTTTAAACTGGGATAGAGAGGGAGAAACTACAGTGAGTAACAGAAAACATTTACAGGGAGAGAGAGAGAGTTTTCGGGTGTAGAAATTTAAAACAGGTTTCAATAATGGATAACAGAACAGAACTTAGCATAAGGCTGGCGGAGGAGGAAACAGGGGACATTGGCGGAAGATTAGAGCTATCGGTGGATTCAGATACGACAAAAGACGAACAGTATTCAGTGGAAGAGGCTGAGTAAAACTGCGCAGAAGATGTGGTGACGTCAGCCGGAAGATGGGTGACGTCAGGCGGAAGACACAGACAGTAACTGAGATCGGATGTGGAGATGACGTCAGTCGGAAGATGGATGACGTCAACCATAAGATATAAGCATTATACTGGTGGAAAAACTGGGATGACGTCAGCCGGAAGACATATTTACACTGGGCGGATGACTTGGGTGACGTCAGCCGGAAGACGGAGTTTTAAACTGGGCGGAAAACTTATGCTGACATCAGCCGGATGATGTAAATAACTGAGCGGAAGACTTAGGTGACGTCAGCCGGAAGATATAATTTAACAGAAAGAAACGGGCAGCGGTGGACTTGGATTTTACACTTACCGGTGGATGTGACTTTTAAACGGGCAGCGGGCAGCGGTGGACGTGATCGGATGATATAGTTTCTAAGGTGAAACTTAACAATTTTAACAGGAAGTCCTAGGAACAGAAAACTTCAAATAGAAGGCATAAGGGCTTCAAACCCTCAAACCCGATTCTAGACACAGTTTTAAAACATGCATGGGAACATGACAGAAGTTAGAAAACCTAACAGAAGATCAAGGAAACAACTGCATGGATTATTCCAAAATCAGAGACGATCCATGCACAAATTATCAGAGAATACTCCAAACCATTTCAGAACACATCAGAACGTAATCCAACTGTCAAATACAGCAGAAACAGAATGCGTAAAGGTTATAGACCTTCAATACCCAATTCTAATCAAGATTTCGGAACATACTTTGCAAATGACAGATTCAAAGAAACAGACTGCATGGATACTTCCTGAAACTAGAAGTCATTCATGCACAAACAGATAAAAGCATCCCAGCAGTTTCAGAATAATTTCAATACATTTCAAGACACAAATACAACTGTCGGATACAGAGATTTTAAACATTGACACAGAAACCAGAATTTCAGAAGACATTACAGATATAAACATTTCAGGGAAACTTAAAACCTCAGGACAGAAAATTTATGCCTGACTGCAGCAACCAAAATCCCCATGAGCTCGAGCCACCAGCTACATCAGATCATTGTCTTGAGGCACAAAGTCCTCATTATCGGGTTCAATACCTACATCAGAGAGTTCACCTATGAGTCTAAAACTCAGTAAGGACATAATACAGATGCAGTGATGCAAAATGCTATGCATGCAGTTTTCAGAATACAGTGACAGAACAGAACTTTACATTTCAGTGACAGAGAGGTATAAGTGGGGCTTATAGGGGAACTGGTTCAGTAGGTGCACTATCAGGCACGGCAGTTTTCAGATTCCCAGGGAGGGATAAAACCAGAGGGTCTTTGCCAGGGACAATATTTTCAGATTCCCAGGGAGGGATAAAACCAGAGGGGCCAGTCCCCGTCCCACACTTAACCAGTACATTACAGACAGTCAGATTTTATCTTGTTTAGTTTCAAACAGTGTACAGAAAATCAGTTTTTGCATGGATTTTCAGTAAAACGTGTATGCATGACATTCTCAGTGCCTGAACTTATAACAACAGACATCAGAAACAACAGGGCATATTATGAGACAGAAAACAAACAACTCGGGACATAAGCTGAACAGACAACACAAAACACAAACTGAACAGAAGCTATAACATTTCTACCCAAAACTACCCGTCAGAACTGGGACCCTAGTACCTCTGTGATGTAGGGCCTTAAGGGCCAACCTACGGTCATGAACTTACCTGTTTGCTGCGGTGTCAGATGCTCGAATGTCCCTAGGATACTCGGACCTTTGCTGAAGAAAACGGAGGAATGCTGGAGAAACAAAGTGTGGAAGTTTTGTTTTAAATCGCCAGGAAGAGAGAAAGCCGAGAGAGATGGGAGGAAGCAGAGAAGTGAATGGACATTCACGTAGGAGGATGAACTTAGCTTCCTCAACAAGTTGCCACTTGGCAAATATCCATTGGCTTACTCCCACCAACCTTAATTTCTTCCCAATTTACCCCTTCTATGCATTTTAACCAACTTGTTAAGTGATTTGTTTTGGTTCCACATTAGGTTAGTTCTTTACTAATTATTCCAACAATATAACCTAAACATTCATTGTATTAATATACAATTAATTCCACTTAAATGATCACGTGGAAAAATGCCGGGTGTTACATTCCACCCACCTTAACAGAAATTTTGTCCTCAAAATTTGCCTAAGCGAATAACTCCGGATATTGGGCTCTAACATCTGCTTGTCTTTCCCACGTGGCTTCCTCCACATTGTGGTTGCGCCATAACACTTTTACCAGTGGAATCACCTTGTTTCGCAATACTTTGAGGGACATATCCAATATCTTTATAGGTCTTTCTTCATATGTCAGTGTCGGCATGATATCAAAGTCCACATGTTCCACTATTTGGGTTGGATCTCGTACGCACTTTCTGTAACGACCCCGGCCAGGAGCCGTCACGTATTCATATTCCTTCATTTACCGTTTGCCTGACTTTTTGTAACGCCCGACATTTCGGCCAGGTGATTTTCTGACCATTCTCATTGTTACCCTTTATTTAACCTTTATGATTAAATTTAATGTTGAGGCAAATTCATTACAAGTTGAGTAAAACTAGGTTGAGTGGCAATTTTGTAATAAAGACTGAAGGATTAGGTATAAATAGAAAATGGAAACCTTAAATCTCATTTAAACCTCACTGCAGCCGACATTTCCTCTCGGCGACTCCCTTCTTCTCTGGAGCCTTCCTCCTCCCCAGCAACTGGTTTTTCAGCCTCCACTCCGATAACCCGCATTCCAGGTAAGATTTTGACAATGTAGATGCCGGGTAGTCATTTAGAACTCTGTTTTCAGTTGAACTTGTACTTTCGAGTTCTTCAATGGCTAAGTCAGTTGGTTATCGTTCCTTATCTTCATTTGGTAATGCCACCTTTAAATCGATTCTGGACCTTTTATATAACCGACCCCGTTTAATCGATAGCTATATCTGGCTGTTTCGGTTTTGGATTTCAGACTGCACAGAGAACCTTAGCTGCTAGATTCTAAGATGACTTTCGATTAGAACTTTTAGGACTTGATTTTAACTACTATAATGTGGAATGTTTTAGGTGAAGAAGTTGAAGAGAAAGTGATTCAAGTTGCTAAGGATCCAGGTAAGTGAATGTACTAAGTTTCCGGCCAATAGGGCCCTACATCAAAGGACTATGTTAGATTTAGTGAACGTTGTCTTCTATATGTTTGATGAAATGTCGATGGATATGGTTATGTTATTCTGATGTTCTCCCCTGTCTTAGTTCGATGATTAAGTGCATTTATGTTATGCATCATGTTCTACTTCTCAAGCATATGAAAATGTTTTGAAATATGTTTTCTCATGAATAAAATAAGAAGATAAAACTTATGCAACGTGGTTAAGTGAGGGTTGGGGGTGGTTCGGCGTATGTCACAGTCCGCAGTAGGACATATGAATACGACCCGCAGTAGGGACCATGATCAAACTCACTGTCGAACCCCCTTTACCGGCACAAATCCTCCCTTAAACCACATAATGTAATGAAGAATATGAATGATGAAAGGAATGATGAATATGAGCATGTCTACGAATGATGATTATGAACAATGAATACGAGATACGATTATGAATGATGATTAAGAACAAGTACGTGAAAAGAAAAGACTTATGAGCATGTTTTTCTCCAAGTTATGCATTCATGAACTCATAATAGTTTGCATTCCTTACTAAGCCTTAGGCTTACAGTTACACCTTATGATGTAGGTGAAGAAATATCAGGTGAGGAATTCAAAGTTGATGAAAATGTCTAAGCTCGGTTGCTGGAGGTGATCAGTGTGAAATCTGTGGCTGGATGGCGATTATGACCCTCTGGTTTTACTCTTAAGGTTTTAATGATAACTATGAACATAAAAGTTTAAGTAGGATGATGTTACTTATGATTATGGAGCTTGAACTTGTCTAGCTTGAATACTGATTATGAGTATATTATAAGAATATAGAATGAGTGATTTTAACTAAGTCTTCCGCTGTATGAGTTTTAATGAATCTGTGGTTTATTCTGTTGGTGTCCCGGTATTAAGTTTGAAGTTATGATGTTTGTGCTGCCGGTAGACGAAATGTATTTGTCTATCGGAAGGTGTGAGTGTTATTATGGAGTTTAGAAATCGGTAGATGAAGTTTGCTTGTCTACCGGAAGAAGAAGATGATAGGTTAATGTTTAGTAGTCGGTAGATGAAAGTACTTGTCTATCGGCAGGAGATGTGTTATTTTGAAGTGTAGAAATCGACAGGAGGATTGTGATGGGAGTCGGGTAAGTCTGTCTTCCGGAGGACGTCATCGGAAGAGGAAAAGTATTTGTCTTCCGGCTGACGTCATCGGCAGACGATATGCCTAGAGATCGGCATGTGTAGTAGGTCAAGATACCGGAAGATGGAAATGTCATTCCACCTTACCAGAAGATGTAGTGCCACGTCATCGGCAGATGATGTGAGTTAATCTACCAGAAGATGTAGTGCCACGTCATCGGCAGATGATGTGAGTTAATCTATCGGAAGATGTAGTATAAATGCCATCGGCAGATGGAGTGCCACGTCATCGGTAGATGATGTGAGTTAATCTACCAGAAGATGTAGTGCCACGTCATCGGCAGATGATGTGAGTTGATCTATCGGAAGATGTAGTATAGATGCCATCGGCAGATGTCGTGTGTTGCCATCGGCAGATGGAGTGCCTGTCATCGGTAGATAGTCAGTCTTTTGCGTGTAATTGGTGAGTGTGATGTAATTGGTACAAGCGTGATGCACGTGATGTCGGCAGATGCAAATATGCCTGTGCCTGCTGAAAAAACAAATTTCTTCGTGAACATTATTTTTTTGGGATCAACTACTGTCAAATAGTGTAAGAATTTTCCTACCCTCAGCAATGAATTTGAGAGAGTATGATGGGGGAGTAAACTTCTTCTTAGGTTTTTAGATGAGTAATCTCCCTGATGGAATTTTCTTCTGCAAAAAATACTCAAGGATCTTCTAAAGAAATTTGGATTAGAATCATCTAGTCCTTCAACTCCCATAGTACACAACTACATTGTATAAAGATACAAAGGATTATGTTTGATATTAAAAATATCGGTGTATGATTGGTTCATTGTTATTCTATT
>CM039503.1:24937464-25027758 GCA_022432975.1 Begonia masoniana | reverse complement strand
AGACAAGGTGCGCGATTATGCAGGGATTAAGTCAAGAGATCAGAAAAAGTGTCATTATATCAGGGGTACGGAATGTGCCCTATACCGAGATTGTGGCCAGGGCACTGGAAATTGAACCGGCGTATGTCAAACCGAGGGAGCCAGCTAGAGGGTTCTTTCGGGAGATACAGCCACGGCCCCAGAATAAGGGCTGACAACCGAAGGGACAGCCACAACAACAACAGAGGGGTGCAAAGAGGCCCTATGATGGTAAAGGTGACCAAGGCAAGGGAAAGCAAGTTCTGGGGGCTACTCAAAAGCCCATTTGTCCTAAATGCCAAAAGGAACACTACGGCCCTTGTTGATTGGGCACGAACAGTTGTTACAGGTATGGTGAAGTAGGCCATTTTGCTCAGAACTGTCCAAGGGTGGCTACTGATCAAAGAAAAGTGGCCCCGAGAATATTTGCCTTTATTGAGCCAGGAGATGTTGACGACGAGGCCCAGCCCTCAGTTATTGCAGGTACTATTTTGATCACGGGAGTAGCTGTATTTTCATTGATAGATACGGGTGCTACGCACTCGTTTATTTCCACTGCATGCGTAGCTAGACTGAGGATAGAGCCAGAATTAGCAGAGTGCGAGTATCGAGTCATGCTGCCTTCAGGGGAGTTTATGCAGTCAAATCGCATCTTCCAGGGCAACGTTGTTTCTGTAGGGAGCAATACCCTTTATGCTCGGCTGATAGTTATAGGCATAGAACGGTATGATCTTATCTTGGGAATGGATTGACTATCTCGCCATTTCACTACCATCAACTGCCGATCAGGGGTGGTGACTTTTCAGCCCCCAGGTAAAGAGGAGTTTGCCTATCAGGCAATGAGAAGATTGAGCAGCCTACCAACCTCCTATTCCATGAAGATTAGTGAACAATTTAAAAGTGAATGCTCGGTTTTTATGATCACTGTGGTCGACGCTCAGTTACTTGATGGGGTATCACCAGGTGACATCCCAATTGTTAGAGAATTCTCAGGGATTTTTTTCGACGATCTTCCCGGGTTGCCACCGGATCGGGAAATAGAATTTGTAATTGATGTTTATCCTAGTTCTGAACCAGTTTCTAAGAACCCATACAGATTGGCGCCTGCCAAGTTAAAGGAGTTGAAATCTCAGCTAGAAGAGTTGTTGGATAAGGGATTCATCCGACCTAGCTTTTCTCCTTGGGGTGCGCCAGTTTTGTTCGTTAAAAAGAAAGATGGAACTCTCCGGATGTGCATCGACTATCGAGAGTTGAATAAGTTGACAGTGAAAAACAAGTACCCGTTACCCCGAATAGATGATTTGTTTGACCAGTTACAGGGTGCTCGAGTATTCTCCAGGATTGATTTACACTCGGGTTACTATCAATTGAAGGTACGACAGGAAGATGTTCCAAAGACAGCATTTCGAATGAGGTACGGGCACTATGAATTCCTCGTAATGTCTTTTGGACTTACAAATGCCCCCGCGGCATTTATGGACTTAATGGATCGTGTCTTCAAGGAGTATTTAGACAAGTTTGTCGTTGTGTTTATTGACGACATCTTGATCTATTCTAAGACGAAGGAGGAGCACGAAGAGCATTTACGGATTGTCTTGAGAAATTTGGAGAAACACCAGCTTTACTTGAAGTTCTCCAAATGCGAGTTTTGGCTGGATCAGATTAACTTCCTCGGTCACATTATATCTCAAGAGGGGATTTCTGTAGACCCGAGTAAGATTCAAGTTGTAAAGAATTGGCCGCAGCCTAAGAATGTGCGGGAGATACGCGGATTTCTCAGATTGGTCGGGTATTACCGTAAGTTTATTGAGGGGTTTTCAAAGATTGCAGTTCCCCTATCTCGATTGACAAAAAAGAATGAAAAATTTATATGGTCTCCTGCATGTGAAAAGAGTTTCGAGAAGCTGAAGCAGAAATTGACCACGACTCCAGTTTTGACACTGCCTGTCGAAGGCGACAAGTTCAGTATTTATTGTGATGCATCTAAAGTTGGACTTGGGTGTGTGCTTATGCAGGAGGGAAGGGTTATTGCGTATGCTTCTCGGCAATTGAAGCCATACGAACAGAATTACCCGACGCATGACTTGGATATGGCAGCAGTTGTCTTTGCGTTGAAAATTTGGAGACACTACCTGTATGGGCAGCAATGTGAAGTGTTCTTAGATCACAAGAGTTTAAAATACCTGTTTACGCAGAAAGAACTAAATATGCGGCAAAGAAGGTAGTTGGAATTCGTTAAGGATTATGACTTTGAAATCAAATACCACCCAGGGAAAGCAAACAAAGTCGCAGATGCCTTGAGTAGAATGTCTTCTACGAGTCAGCCTTCACTTGCAGCGATGTTAGTGATGTTGAAGTCAGAGATTGAAAAGTTTAATGTGGAGATTGTGGCTGAATTGTCCACGATGCTTACCAACATTTCTCTCAGGCCAACTATACTTGACAAGTTACGTGAAGCTCAACGTGAAGACTTAGAATGCGACAAGCACCGTTTGAGCATGACCTCTGAGAACTCGTCCGATTTCAACTTGTCGGATGATGGTATTTTGAAATTCAGGCATAGGTGGTACGTGCCTAATAATGTGGAGTTGAAGAAAGAAATCTTAGCCGAGGCACACTCTTCGGCCTATTCGGTGCATCCAAGAAGCACCAAGATGTATCGAGATCTAAAGCAGCATTTCTGGTGGCCTAACATGAAGAGAGAGGTGGCCAGGTATGTGGAAACCTGTTCTGTTTGTCAGCAGGTTAAGGCGGAACATCAGAGGCCGGCAGGAACTTTGCAACCTCTGCCTATTCCAGAGTGGAAATGGGAGCAGATTTCGATGGATTTTATTGTTGGACTCCCAAGAACAACAAAAGGGCATGATAGCATATGGGTGATAGTGGACCGTTTGACAAAATCGGCCCACTTTCTTCCAGTTAAAACAACGAGCTCTATTGTCAAGAGATTGTTAGACTGCATGGGGTGCCTGTTTCCATAGTGTAACACCCGGTTTCTATTAACCGATTTACCTTTTCCATTAATAGAGAATGGTTTTTTAAAAAAAAAAAATTGAAATTTGAGTGATTTAGTGATTAGGTTAATAAGTGAATGAGTAAGGATAAAATGGTAAATTGAAATTTATTGTAGATAACGTATTTAAGGAAAGGTTTAATGAGGTTTAGCCGCTACCGTTCCTTCATTTTCCTTCTCGGTACTCAGCTCAAGTTCAACAGGGCTCCAAGTGATTTTCCCCTCCGATCTCCATTTCCTCAAACTAGGTAAGTTTTCCCTTCGTTTTCTTGAGATTTAGTGGCTAGATAGCAGAGAGTGCAATGAGTGTATTTTTAAGATTGCGGTGAGTGAGTTGAGTTCGGGTTAGTGTTGAATCAAGAATGTGCGATGATTCGAACTTCTAAACTAGCTCCTTAGGTTTGTGTAGGGGTGGGCACGGGCCGGTTCGGTCCGGTCCCGAGCCCGGACCAAGACCGGAGCGAATGTTCAGGATTTTTTTTTCAAAGACCAGAACCGGACCTGGGATTTCGATCCGGTCCCGGTCTCTCCCGATTTTTTTTTTTATTTGGCAGCATCTTTCATCACTGTTTTTTTTAATAAATAGAACCAAAAAAGGAAAAAAAAAACAAGAAGAAGAGCATACAAGAAAGATATTGTAAAGGGTTACTCCCCGAAACAAAAATGGAAGTCATTTTCAGCACTAACTTAGATTCTGCAATGGCAAGAAGAAAGAGAGAAGGAAGATTGAACAAGTGGAAGAAGATAGTCAGAGTCAGCCAACCTTTTACCAACCAGGTTATACATTATAGTGATCAGAGTTTCTTCATCTTCTGAAAATCCCAGCTTAGAATCTTCACTGCTTCCCTTCGCTGCAAATAAACAAAGCTCGTAAAACAACCCATCCAAGAAGCGTTGATGAAAGACAAGTATGAAAAAGGCAGAAGAAGCTTAAACTTCCAATGGGTACCTTTAAAATCCACAGAACTGACATCAGAAGAGGACTGATCCAAGTCCGCCATTAGAGCTGGAGTCGCGAGTCGTCGGCCATCGGGTGTTCAACTGAGCAAAAGAACGCGTTGGCCGTCGGGACTTGGAGAAGCTGAGCAAAAGAACGCGTCGCGAGTCGTCGGACATCGGCCGTCGGCCATCGGGTGTTCAGCTGAACGCAAGGAGGTTGTGCGATTGGTTTGTGAAAGACAGGCTGAAGAGAGAGCAAAACATTGACTCTGCTGTTCTGCAAGAGCTCCCATTTTGAGACTGAGCTTCCTTCCTCTGTAATCACCTCAAGCTTTAGGGATTTGAAAATGAGCTTCCTTCCTCTGTAATCACCTCAAGCTTTAGGGATTTGAAAATGAGTAAGACGAAAATGAGTTTCAGTGCATCGGTCCTTCGGTCCAATCCCGGTTCTTCGGGAATTCAGGCTATGGACTGAGGACCAGACCGCGGTCCATCCCCCTGGGACCGAAACCAGACCAAAATTGCCGGTCCGGTCTGGTTCTCGGTCCGGGGTCCGGTCCTGCCCACCCCTAGGTTTGTGAATGGTGTAGGATGAGGTTTAGTGAAGATCTGAATGGTATTTTGTTTATGACATTAGGTGAACAGGGCTTTCAAAGTAGTTGAAACTGAGCGATTCCTAGGAGACCAGGTAAGTGAAGTTTGCTTGCGCTTTCGGGCCTACATCACAAAACATTAGGAATATGTTTATTTGAATGTGTTTGTATGTTATGCATCATGTTTTAAAAGTATACGAAAATGAATTTGAATGCATGTTGGCATGGTAAGGAATGAACATAATGAAACAACTATGCGAAACAGATTTACTGTTAAGGAAAATAATCCGCCCCTTAATGAGACAGTGGATATTTATACTTTGAGAGAGTTGATCAAACTCCCAATTTCACAGGGGGATCGGAAACAGCTATGTGAATCAGATTACTGTTATGGGAATTAATCCACCCCTTAATGAGCTAGTGGATATTTATACTTTGGGAGAGTTGATCCAACTCCCAATTTCACAGGGAGATCTGAACAGAAACGATGAACGACAACTGAGATGAGAAAGTAGAAATTGCATGTTTAGGAATTCAGATATCAGCATTTCATTTTATTACTGCTTTATTTACTTAGCATTAGGCTAATAGATGAGTTTTGTGATGTAGGTGAAGAAGTGACAGCAGGCGTGTTTACTGAGTTCGTTGAAGAATAGGTGAAGTTGGAGGAGCACTTCTCTTCCTCGATTTGGTATACTGATGAGGAAGATTAACTGGTGTTTGAAGAAGTGAAGATTCAGTGAACTATGATTTGATTTAAGTATGTTAAGTTTTCTAATGACAGAAGTGATTTTAATGTTTTTGGATACATTCCTTTGAGTCTTTCTGATAAAAGTACTCTGTTGGTTTTAACACTTGTCTGTAGGTGAAGTCTTAGTAGTTATTTGATGTTTTGATACCTTTGGGAATTCATCTCTGCCAAAGAAAACGTGATTTAAATGTAGTTAGAGTTTATCATTTTCAAAGTTATGTCGAGGATAAGATGTTGTTCTTTGTTAATGGTTTATTGTTATAGCTATCGGCAGATGTGGGAAATAGTTTTGTCGTTTAGCGATCGGTGGATGTCGAGTGTTATAGCTATCGGCAGATGTGGAAAATAGTTTTGTCGTTTAGCGATCGGTGGATGTCGAGTGTTATAGCTATCGGCAGATGTGGGAAATAGTTTTGTCGTTTAGCGATCGGTGGATGTCGAGTGTTATAGCTATCGGCAGATGTGGGAAATAGTTTTGTCGTTTAGCGATCGGTGGATGTCGAGTGTTATAGCTATCGGCAGATGTGGGAAATAGTTTTGTCGTTTAGCGATCGGTGGATGTCGAGTGTTATAGCTATCGGCAGATGTGGGAAATAGTTTTGTCGTTTAGCGATCGGTGGATGTCGAGTGTTATAGCTATCGGCAGATGTGGGAAATAGTTTTGTCGTTTAGCGATCGGTGGATGTCGAGTGTTATAGCTATCGGCAGATGTGGAAAATAGTTTTGTCGTTTAGCGATCGGTGGATGTCGAGTGTTATAGCTATCGGCAGATGTGGGAAATAGTTTTGTCGTTTAGCGATCGGTGGATGTCGAGTGTTATAGCTATCGGCAGATGTGGGAAATAGTTTTGTCGTTTAGCGATCGGTGGATGTCGAGTGTTATAGCTATCGGCAGATGTGGGAAATAGTTTTGTCGTTTAGCGATCGGTGGATGTCGAGTGTTATAGCTATCGGCAGATGTGGAAAATAGTTTTGTCGTTTAGCGATCGGTGGATGTCGAGTGTTATAGCTATCGGCAGATGTGGGAAATAGTTTTGTCGTTTAGCGATCGGTGGATGTCGAGTGTTATAGCTATCGGCAGATGTGGGAAATAGTTTTGTCGTTTAGCGATCGGTGGATGTCGAGTGTTATAGCTATCGGCAGATGTGGGAAATAGTTTTGTCGTTTAGCGATCGGTGGATGTCGAGTGTTATAGCTATCGGCAGATGTGGAAAATAGTTTTGTCGTTTAGCGATCGGTGGATGTCGAGTGTTATAGCTATCGGCAGATGTGGGAAATAGTTTTGTCGTTTAGCGATCGGTGGATGTCGAGTGTTATAGCTATCGGCAGATGTGGAAAATAGTTTTGTCGTTTAGCGATCGGTGGATGTCGAGTGTTATAGCTATCGGCAGATGTGGAAAATAGTTTTGTCGTTTAGCGATCGGTGGATGTCGAGTGTTATAGCTATCGGCAGATGTGGGAAATAGTTTTGTCGTTTAGCGATCGGTGGATGTCGAGTGTTATAGCTATCGGCAGATGTGGAAAATAGTTTTGTCGTTTAGCGATCGGTGGATGTCGAGTGTTATAGCTATCGGCAGATGTGGAAAATAGTTTTGTCGTTTAGCGATCGGTGGATGTCGAGTGTTATAGCTATCGGCAGATGTGGGAAATAGTTTTGTCGTTTAGCGATCGGTGGATGTCGAGTGTTATAGCTATCGGCAGATGTGGAAAATAGTTTTGTCGTTTAGCGATCGGTGGATGTCGAGTGTTATAGCTATCGGCAGATGTGGAAAATAGTTTTGTCGTTTAGCGATCGGTGGATGTCGAGTGTTATAGCTATCGGCAGATGTGGGAAATAGTTTTGTCGTTTAGCGATCGGTGGATGTCGAGTGTTATAGCTATCGGCAGATGTGGGAAATAGTTTTGTCGTTTAGCGATCGGTGGATGTCGAGTGTTATAGCTATCGGCAGATGTGGAAAATAGTTTTGTCGTTTAGCGATCGGTGGATGTCGAGTGTTATAGCTATCGGCAGATGTGGGAAATAGTTTTTTCGTTTAGCGATCTGTTAATGTCGAGTGTTATAGCTATCGGCAGATGTGGGAAATAGTTTTGTCGTTTAGCGATCTGTGGATGTCGAGTGTTATAGCTGTCGGCAGATGTGGGAAATAGTTTTGTCGTTTAGCGATCGGTGGATGTCGAGTGTTATAGCTATCGGCAGATGTGGGAAATAGTTTTTTCGTTTAGCGATCTGTTAATGTCGAGTGTTATAGCTATCGGCAGATGTGGGAAATAGTTTTGTCGTTTAGCGATCTGTGGATGTCGAGTGTTATAGCTGTCGGCAGATGTGGAAAATAGTTTTGTCGTTTAGTGATCGGTAGATGCAAGTAGCAAAACTTGTCGTTTTGCGATCGGCTGGAGCTGGAAGAATGATTCCTCCGGCTGACGTCATCGGTGGGAAACCTTCAGTTTTGTTTCCTCCCTGTTTTGCTGACTTTGTTCAGCGGCAAATGCGTTTGACTTCTTCGGTTTTTAAGTATTACACGCTTTATACCTTCATTTCTTCCAGCCGACTATCTTCTAATATTATACTAATCATTCACACAATGTTTTTATAGTTTGTCTAACTCTATTTTTGCTCAAATGATTTCCGCTGCAAGTTTTTAAATGTTTTGAGATTTGAGAAAATGTCAACTTTTGATTTTTGAACGAAGCTTAAAAACTTTGGTCCAAAGTTTCCTAGTTATGTTCGGGCTTATGAGTAACAAACCGGGTTTTATGTAATTCGGGGTGTTACAGTATGATATCAGAGACATTCATTTAAACTGTTCAAAAGATTACTCATCAGTGCCAATCGTTGCATGGAAGTACTTCAACAACTGTAAGTGTTTATGTTAACCTTAGTTAATAGATATTTAAGAGTGTAATTAACCCGGTGCAGGAATTTAGTACAATGGCCAGACGCCCAGGGAGACCTAGAGTGCCAAGAGAAATGCCAAATGTGAGAGAGGAAGAGGAGCCTAGTGTGATTAGGCAGCTGACGGATTTAGTGCGTCAGCAAACTGATTTAGTGCGCCAACAGTCTGACCAACTAGGAGTACTGTTGAACCGAGAGGTGCAAGGAAGTGCCAACTCGGGTTCTAGCAATGAACATTCTGGAGATAGATTTCAGAGACTAAGACCACCCACGTTTGATGGACAGTCATCTGATCCAGTTATTGCTGATGGATGGCTTAGAAAGATTGAGAGTATGTTTAGGTGTGCCAACATTGGAGAAGGAGACAAGGTCACGTTAGCAACATTCCACTTGGCTGGTGAAGCGCAACTCTGGTGGGAAACAATAGAGACCACCACTGATTTTATGGCGATGCCTTGGTCACAGTTCAAGGACATCTTCTATGAGAAGTATTTTAACAGCACAGTCCAAACCGCGAAGAAACTGGAGTTTCTAAACTTGAAGCAGACAGGGTCTGTGGCCGAGTACAGTAGACAATTTGAGTCCTTGTCCAGGTTTGCTGGACATTTTGCTCACAAGGAAGAGGATAAAGTGTTTAAATTTATGCATGGACTGAAGCCAGAAATCTACCGAGGGGTTAAATTTTGTGGTATTAAAGGCTTGACATTCAGCGAGGTTGTGTCCACTGCTCTAGAAAAGGAAGAAGCTGAAAGGAAGTGCGCTGGACCAAAGGAGGTCCCACAAAGGTTTAACCAGCCACACCAACTAAGAGGAACGAAGAGGCCAAGTGAAGGCCAAAATAGCCAAGGAGTTGGAGGGAAGGTACAGAATGTCAGGAAATTTCCCCAGTATCCTAAGTGTTTGAAGAACCACCCGGGGGAATGCAGACTGGGCTTTGGGAAGCGCTTCAACTGTGAGGAGGTTGGACACACGTTCAAGGAATGCTCGAAGCCTAGAATCACCAGATGCTACAATTGTAACAAGGTCGGCCACATTAGTAGAGACTGTCAAGTTCCTAAGAATGGCCCTGCTATGATTAAACCAAGAATATTCTCCATGACGGAGTCGGGTGAGGAACAGACCGCTGTTGTGTTAGGTACTATATTGATTAACTCTATGCCTGCTTTTACTTTAATAGATTCTGGTGCGACGCATTCATTCATAGTATCTGCATTTGCTGTTAAGTTAGATGTACAGTTTACCCCTTCCATGCATGTGTTTAGTGTTGCATTGCCTTCCGGTGAACGCATGCACTCTAACCAGGTGATGCTTGACAGTGTCGTGTTAGTAGGGAACGTAAGTCTACCTGATGATCTTATAATTATGGATATATTAGGATTTGATGTAATCCTAGGTATGGAGTGGTTGTTTAAACACCACGCCACAATTGATTGTAGAACTGGAATAGTTAGCTTTCAACCCCCTGGTAATTTGAAGTATACCTTTCAATCTTCAAGGAAGAGTAAGGAAATGTCTGTGATGACCTCTATTAACACTAGATCTTCCCTGTGTGGAGAGTATTCGTGCTTCTTAGCTAGCGTTTTAGACACAACTTGTAGGAAAAGCAAGTCCTCAAAATGTCTTAATTATCTAAGACTTCCCCGAAGTATTTTTAGATGACCTTCCTGGTTTACCACCAGATAGGGAAATTGAATTTGTTGTAGATGTTTACCCCGGCGCCGAACCTGTGTCTAAAAATCCATATAGACTAGCACCTACAGAACTTAAGGAATTGAAGAAACAGTTGGAGGATTTATTGGAGAAAGGGTTCATACGCCCTAGCTTTTCACCGTGGGGTGCACCTGTTCTTTTTGTCAAAAAAAAGATGGATCAATGAGTATGTGCATTGATTATATAGAATTGAATAAGTTAACTGTCAAGAACAAGTATCCATTACCAAGGATTGATGATTTATTTGACCAACTTAATGGTGCAAGAGTTTTCTCTAAGATTGACTTTAGGTCCGGTTATTATCTGTTGAAGGTTAAATCTGAAGATATCCCAAAGATTGCCTTTCGCACAAATTATGGACATTATGAGTTTTTGGTTATGTCCTTTGGGTTGACAAATGCACCAGCTGCCTTTATGGATCTTATGAATAGGGTGTTTCATGAATACCTAGATAAATTTGTCATAGTGTTCATTGATGATATTCTAATCTATTCCCGTACTAAAGATGAGCATGCTAGGCACCTGACTTTGGTGTTGGAAGTATTAAAACAGCACCAACTTTACGCCAAGTTTTCTAAGTGTGAATTTTTGTTGGACCAAGTTCACTTTTTAGGACATGTTATCTCTGGGGATGAGATATCTGTTGATCCAGCTAAGGTTCAGGCAGTTAAGGAATGGCCCCAACCAAGGAATGCTACAGATATCAGGAGTTTTCTTGGACTTGCAGGGTATTATAGAAAGTTCATTGAAGGATTTTCGAAGATTGCTACACCTCTTACTAAGTTAACAAGGAAAAATGTGAAGTATATATGGACTGATGAATGTGAGCATAGTTTCCAAACCCTGAAACAGAAACTGACCAATGCTCCAATTTTAACCCTTCCAGTTGAAGATGGTAAATTTAGTATTTATTGTGATGCTTCCAAAATTGGTCTTGGTTGTGTATTAATGCAGAATGGAAAAGTGATAGCTTATGCCTCTAGACAGTTGAAAACACATGAGAAGAACTATCCTACACATGACTTAGAATTAGCTGCGGTGGTATTTGCACTTAAAATTTGGAGGCATTACCTGTATGGACAATCTTGTGAGATATTTTCAGGTCATAAGAGCTTGAAGTATATTTTCACACAGAAGGAACTAAACATGAGGCAGCGTCGATGGTTAGAATTTGTCAAGGATTATGATTTTGAGATAAAATACCATCCCGGTAAAGCAAATGTTGTGGCAGATGCTTTGAGTAGAGTAACAACATCAACCCCATCTATGATTTTCGATATGTCATTAGCCTTAGAGTCAGAATTCCAGAGGTTTAATCTAGAAGCAGTATCAAGTGTATCAGCCATACTCTCAGCCATAACCTTAAAGCCTACTATTCTGAAGAAAATAAAGGAAGCTCAGGCAAATGATGTGGAATGCAACAAGTACAAATTAAGCGTAGGATCTGCTGTTAATTCGGATTTCAACTATTCTGTCGATGGAATCCTTAAATTTAGAAATAGGTGGTTTGTTCCTGCCGTTAAAGAACTTCGAGATGAGATTCTTTCAGAAGCACATTCTTCCAGGTTCTCTGTTCACCCTGGGAGTACGAAGACGTACAAGGATCTCAGGCAACATTATTGGTGGCTAGGTATGAAACGAAGTGTGGCGGAATATGTAGGATCGTGTTTGATTTGCCAACAGGTTAAAGCTAAACATCAGAGGCCTGCAGGGACCTTACAGCCATTACCAGTTCCCGAATGGAAATGGGAACAAGTAACGATGGACTTTGTTATGGGATTGCCTAAGACAGCAAAGGGGCATGATGCTATTTGGGTAATAGTTGACCGACTAACCAAATCACTTCACTTCCTACCGATAAAGGTTACTTACTCGATGGATCAGCTTGCTGAGTTGTATGTGCACGAAGTTGTTAGACTACATGGAGTTCCAAGTTCTATAGTTTCAGACTGAGACTCTAGATTTACATCCAAGTTTTGGAAGAGTTTGCACGAGGCTATGGGCACGCAGCTTAGTTTTAGCACAGCTTTTCACCCTCAAACAGATGGACAATCTGAAAGGACCATTCAAACATTAGAGGATATGCTTTGTGCATGCACATTGGATTTCCAAGGTTCCTGGAGCAAGTACCTATCCTTAGTAGAATTCTCTTATAATAACAGTTTTCAGGCAACAATAGGAATGACACCTTATGAAGCATTGTATGAACGAAAGTGCAGATCTCCTTTGTACTGGGATGAAGTTGGTGAAGCACAGTTGCTTAGCCCTGACTTTGTGCACCAAACTGTTGAGAAGGTTGCCCTCATCCGACAGAGAATTTTGGCAGCTCAGAGCCGACAGAAAAGCTATGCAGATTGCAGGAGTAAAGAATTGGAATTTGAGATAGGTGATGAAGTTTTTCTCAAAGTGTCACCATTCAAAGGAGTTGTCAGATTTGGGATGAGGGGCAAGTTGAACCCCAGATTTATTGGACCGTTCACTATTCTGAAACTAATTGGGAGAGCAGCCTTTCAGTTGCAGTTATCGACTTCTATGGAGGGGATACATAGTGTGTTCCATGTTTCTATGTTGAAGAAATGCATAAGGGATCCATATCAAATTGTGGAACAGCAGAACATCGAAATTCATCCTACTCTTACTTATGAGGAGAAACTAGTAAAGATCTTAGACTATGCGGTTAAAGTATTGCGCAACAAAGAGGTTCCTCTGGTGAAGGTCTTGTGGTACAACCAGAACTTAAAGGAGACAACTTGGGAGCGCCAGCAAGACATGATGGACTAATATCCAGAATTATTCAGGTACTGAATTTTGAGGACAAAATTCTTTTAAGGAGGGTAGATTGTAACACCCGGTTTCTATTAACCGATTTACCTTTTCCATTTATAGAGAATTTTTTTTTTAAAAAAAAAAATTGAAATTTGAGTGATTTAGTGATTAGGTTAATAAGTGAATGAGTAAGGATAAAATGTAAATTGAAATTTATTGTGGATAACGTATTTAAGGAAAGGTTTAATGAGGTTTAGCCGCCACTGTTCCTTCATTTTCCTTCTCGGTACTCAGCTCAAGTTCAACAGGGCTCCAAGTAATTTTCCTCTCCGATCTCCATTTCCTCAAACTAGGTAAGTTTTCCCTTCGTTTTCTTGAGATTTAGTGGCTAGATAGCAGAGAGAGTGCAATGAGTGTATTTTTGAGAATGAGGTGAGTGAGTTGAGTTCGGGTTAGTGTTGAATCAAGAATGTGCGATGATTCTAACTTCTAATGTAACACCCGACATTTCGGCCAGGTGATTTTCTGACCATTTTCATTGTCACCCTCTTATTTAACCGTTATGATTTAAATTTAATGTTAAGACAAATTTATTACAAGTTGAGTAAAACTAGGTTGGGTGGCAGTTTTTGTAATTAAAATCGATGGATTTAGTATAAATAGGAAATGGAAACCTTAAACCTCATTTATTACCACTGTAGCCGACATTCCCTCTCGGCGATTCCTTCTTTCCCAAGTTCTTGCTCTCGGCTACCAGAACTTCCCTTTACCGACGGCTGGTTCGAGCTTGCTCTTCTCTGCAAATCCACACCCGAGGTATGAAATGGACAATGTAGTCATTCATTAGTAAATAGAGCTCTGTTTTCAGCTCGGCACTGAGTTCGGATTTTTTTAGCAGTGGCCGAGTAGTTTATGACTTTTAAAATCTGGGAGAAGAAATGTCATCCCGAATCGATTCTGAGCATTTTAAGTAACCAACTCAGATTTAACCAATGGTAAAACCTTTCCACCTAGTTTCGGATTTCAGACTGCAGTGTGTCAAACAGAGGAATCGGAATGACTTTAGCTATTAGATCCTAGGATGGTTTATGGTTAGGACTTTGTTTTAACTACTGTAATGTACATGTTTTAGGTGAAGAAGTTTAAAGGAAAGAAGCTCGGATTGCTAAGGAATCCAGGTAAGTGAATGTGTTAAGATTTCCGGCCACTAGGGCCCTACACCGCAAGGGTATTAGGAAATCACTGAGATGTTAGCTTATTGACTATGATTTGTCATTTCTACGATATGAAGAAGTTGTGTAAGTAAATGTAAAGTTACATGATGTTTTACTTTTCCTCATGATATGACTTCTCTCTATGAACTTTATGTCTACGCACTGTGTTCCTGTTATGATTAAGTTGAGAATATGAAAAGCAAATGTAACCAAGATTAAGTGCAGAGCGGGGAAAGACTATGTTATGTATGACTCGCGAATTCTCCCACTGGTGGAGGCCGAGTTAATGATATGTATGACTCGCGAAATCTCCCACTGGTGGAGGCCGAGTTAATGATGTGTATGGCTCGCGAATTCTCCCACTGGGGAGGCCGAGTGATGTATCATGATTGCCGCGATAGGCAAATGACTATGTACCCCTGTCTTCCTCCCTCGTTCCCTGCCTTAATACATGTTATGTAAATGATAAAGATGAACACGAATGATGAATGGTTTATGAACTTATGTCTCTTTAAATTGTGTACTCATGTATATCTGTCAGCATGCATTCCTTACTAAGCATTAGGCTTATAGTTAAACCTTATGGTGTAGGTGAAGAAGGTTCAGGTGAGGATGTTATGTGCAAAGAGGATGCTTAAGGCTGGTTGCTGGAGGATGCTCAAGGTGACAGCGCGGGACTGGAGAGGCGATTTATGACCCCTGGTTAAGACTCTTATGTTACAGTATGTTAAAGAATATGGTAGTTTAAGTAGGATGAGATTATTTCAAAACGTTGAGTGTTGAAACTTTCTAGTGGATCACTGAGTCAGGAATGATTATATGGATTTATAAATGGTCTGTTGTTTAAGTCTTCCGCTATATGCATTTTGAATGAGTTGTGTTTTCTTTCTGTTGGAAGGAGTCATTTGATGATTTAGTGTTCTCTACCGTAAGACGGAAGCTGGATGAGGCAATCTTCCGGTTGACGTCATCGGCAGATGCTGAAGGTTAATTGTTTGATGGTTTAGTCTTCCGACTGACGTCATCGGCAGATGCCGAAGGGTAGCTGTTTGTTGGTTTAGTCTTCCGGCTGACGTCATCGGCAGATGCCGAAGGTTAGTTGTATGATGGTTTAGTCTTCCGGATGACGTCACCGGAAGATGTAAAATGTGTTTTGTCGTTTAGCGACCGGAAGATGTAAAATGTGTTTTGTCGTTTAGCGACCGGAAGATGTAAAATGTGTTTTGTCGTTTAGCGACCGGAAGATGTAAAATGTGTTTTGTCGTTTAGCGACCGGAAGATGTAAAATGTGTTTTGTCGATTAGCGACCGGATGATGTTTTAATTTAGCACGCGAGACCCACGTGCCCACCGGAAGATGTCTCCTTTTAGGCGATGTTAAGCGAGTCACGCGTAATGCACGTGATGACCGGACGACTAAATTTCTGAGGGTTGTCAACGCATGCAACCCATGCAAACCCGAGTGGTATTAAGTTAAGAGAATTGAGGGCACCTCCTCTTTTCCCGAAATTGTCAAGAAGCCAATGACCGAGTCTAGTCGCTCGACTCTGTGAAGGTTGAGCCGACGAGGCGTGGGAAGTCGGGCACGAGAGGGTTCGTCTTCCTTAATGGTTCTGCGTTTCTATTACCAGTTTAAAAAAAAAAAGGTATATGTTAGATGTGAAAGTCTGTTGAGAGATAGTAAGTGAATGTAATAATAGTAAAAGTCAAGCAAACGATTAATGAAAGAATATGAACACGTGACGGCTCCTGGCCGGGGTCGTTACATCTAAACTAGCTCCTTAGGTTTGTGAATGGTGTAGGATGAGGTTTAGTGAAGATCTGAATGGTATTTTGTTTATGACATTAGGTGAACAGGGCTTCCAAAGTAGTTGAAACCGAGCGATTCCCAGAAGACCAGGTAAGTGAAGTTTGCTTGCGCTTTCGGGCCTACATCACAAAACATTAGGAATATGTTTATTTGAATGTGTCTGTATGTTATGCATCATGTTTTAAAAGTATACGAAAATGAATTTGAATGCATGTTGGCATGGTAAGGAATGAATATAATGAAACAGCTATGCGAAACAGATTTACTGTTAAGGGAAATAATCTGCCCCTTAATGAGACAGTGGATATTTATACTTTGGGAGAGTTGATCCAACTCCCAATTTCATAGGGGGATCAGAAACAGCTACGTGAATCAGATTACTGTTAAGGGAATTAATCCATCCCTTAATGAGCCAGTGGATATTTATACTTTGGGAGAGTTGATCCAACTCCCAATTTCACAGGGGGATCTGAACAGAAACGATGAACGACAACTGAGATGAGAAAGTAGAAATCGCATGTTTAGGAATTCAGATATCAGCATTTCATTTTATTACTGCTTTACTTACTTAGCATTAGGCTAATAGATGAGTTTTGTGATGTAGGAGAAGAAGTGACAGCAGGTGTGTTTACTGAGTTTGCTGAAGAATAGGTGAAGTTGGAGGAGCACTTCTCTGCCTCGATTTGGTCTACTGATGAGGCGGATTAACTGGTGTTTGAAGAAGTGAAGATTCAGTGAACTATGATTTGATTTAAGTATGTTAAGTTTTCTAATGACAGAAGTGATTTTAATGTTTTTGGATACATTCCCTTGAGTCTTTCTGATAAAAGTACTCTGTTGGTTTTAACACTTGTCTGTAGGTGAAGTCTTAGTAGTTATTTGATGTTTTGATACCTTTGGGAATTCATCTCTGCCAAATAAAACGTGATTTAAATGTAGTTAGAGTTTATCATTTTCAAAGTTATGTCGAGGATACAGATATTGTTCTTTTGTTAATGGTTATTTGTTGAATGTCAAATGTATTTTGGGTCAAGTTGTTTTGAATGCTTTGAGTGAAGTTGTAAGTTCCATCATAGGTGAATAAAGTTCACCGGTGGATGTGAGGTTAGTCGATCGGATGAAGGAAATCATCCGGCTGACATCATCGGTGGATGTTGTGTGATAAGCTTACCGGATGATGTAGTAGAAGTTTTATCGTTTAGTGATCAGTGGATGTCGAGTGTTATAGCTGTCGGCATATGTGGGAAATAGTTTTGTCGTTTAGCGATTGGTGGATGTCGAGTGTTATAGCTGTCGGCAGATGTGGGAAATAGTTTTGTCGTTTAGCGATCGGTGGATGTCCAGTGTTATAGCTGTCGGCAGATGTGGGAAATAGTTTTGTCGTTTAGCGATCGGTGGATGTCGAGTGTTATAGCTGTCGGCAGATGTGGGAAATAGTTTTGTCGTTTAGTGATCGGTAGATGCAAGGAGCAAAACTTGTCGTTTTGCGATCTGCTGGAACTAGAAGAATGATTCCTCCGGCTGACGTCATCGGTGGGAAACCTTTAGTTTTGTTTCCGCCCTGTTTTGCTGACTTTGTTCAGCGGCAGATGCGTTTGACTTCTTCGGTTTTTAAGTATTACACGCTTTATACCTTCATTTCTTCCAGCCGACTATCTTCTAATATTATACTAATCATTCACACAATGTTTTTATAGTTTGTCTAACTCTATTTTTGGTCAAATGATTTCCGCTGCAAGTTTTTAAATGTTTTGAGGATTGAGAAAATGTCAAATTTTGATTTTTGAACGAAGCTTAAAAACTTTGGTCCAAAGTTTCCTAGTTATGTTCGGGCTTATGAGTAACAAACCGGGTTTATGTAATTCGGGGCGTTACACATAGTTTCAGACCGAGATCCGAGGTTTACTTCGAAATTTTGGAAAAGTCTACACAAAGTCATGGGAACTCAGTTTAACTTTAGCACAACATTTCATCCTCAGATCGATGGTCAGTCAGAACGAACAAATCAAATTCTGGAGGATATGCTTAGAGCCTGTGTGTTAGAGTTTCAAGGCTCATGGAGCAGGTACTTGCCGTTAATTGAGTTCTCATATAACAATAGCTTCCAAGCTACCATTGGCATGGCACCGTATGAAGCGCTGTATGGGCAGAAATGTAAATCGCCGCTATATTGGGACGAGGTCGGTGAAGCTAGCATCATTGGCCCCGATATGTTACAGCAAATAGCGGAGAAGATTGCCGTTATTAGACAGCGCATTAAGGTAGCTCAGAGCCGTCAGAAAACCTACGCTGACAATAGACGAAGGGAGTTGGAGTTTAAGGAAGGTGATGAGGTCTATCTGAAAATTTCTCCATTCAAAGGCGTCATGAGAATTGGGAGACGGGGTAAGCTAAATCCTCGTTACGTTGGGCCCTTTCCTATTTTGAAGAGAATTAGGAAGACGGCTTATCGACTACAATTACCAGCATCAACGGAGAGCATCCACAACGTCTTTCACGTGTCTATGCTCAGGAAGTGTGTGCGCGACCCATCGCATGTAATAGAAGCACGAGAGATTGAGGTACAGCCAACGTTAACCTATGTGGAAAGACCGGTACAAATTATGGAATCCTCTATTAAGGTGTTGAGAAACAAGGAAATCCCGCTTGTCAAAGTATTAAGGCGGAATCACGGAGTAGAGGAAGCTACCTGGGAGAGGTAGCAAGCTATGATGGCTAAATATCCTGAGTTCTTTGTGTAATCAATTTTGAGGACAAAATTTTTGTAAGGTGAATAGAATGTAACACCCGGTTTTACGGGTTTTTGAATTTTTCGCGTGATGGCATTTTTGTAAATAATCAAAATATGTCCGTTTTGCGAATCGAGACTTTTAATGGAACCCTTATAATTAATATGAATTTTGGGAGAATTATGAGAATTTAAGGGAATCAAACCGAGATATAGTGCTTAAGTTTCCGGTTTTGACCTTATAGCGATTTAATTTGTAGAAATAGTAAATTAAATCCGTTTGATGAACGAAGAGTTTTGTTAGAGCCCTAATAATAAGTTGCAATTATTGGTGAAATAAGAAAATCTTGGAGAAAACGAACCGATAGTCGAACCATAGGACAAACGGAGATTTAAGACGAAGGGAAATTTCATAAATTGACAAGCCAAATTAACTTAAATGCCAAAACCCCTCTATTTCTACACATTTCACGTTTTCTCCTCCCCCTTTCTCCTCCTTCCCTGGCGACGCTTCTCCCTCCACGGTTCTTCTCCATTTACTTCAACGATTTCTCTTCCGTTCATCGAGATCCTTTACATTTTCTCTTCCCCTCGTGATTCTAGGTAAGTCTCTAATGTTTTTCAACCGTTTGTCTCGATTTTTAGCAACGTAAATTGTTAGGGTTTTGTCGGATTTCGTTGAAAACAATCGGGTTAGGTTAGGAAAGGTTAGTTATTGCCTTATTGGCGATTAGTGAACGTTATTAGGTGAAACATTGGGTGTATTTGGCATTTGTTTGGAAAAATCGATTATGGAGCTTGGTGAAATCTCCATTAATGGAGTTTAGGAACTTGCGAGCATAAATTGCTCAATGAAATGCCCGAGAGAAATTTATTAGAATTTTAGAAAATTTCCTTTAGTTAGGAGTTTTGTAAATTCTCGAAACTTTATGTTTGAGCTCGGTTTTAACGAAGGACGCTATGGATTGATTTAGGTGATCAAGCTCGAGACGAGGAGCTCGGTGTGCACAGGACACGAGGTAAGTTCTCGTGATCTACTGTGGCCGATTGGCCTACACCCTAAGTCAGAAATTGAGTTGAGGATTGTTTGGTGCATTGTTTGTTTAATTGCTTTGGTTGGTTACTTAGGATTTAGTTATTTTATAGGTTAAGTATTGTGATGTTTTGATAGTGATTGTACGGTTTTGATGGTATGTTCGTCATGTATGCTTTATTATTCATTGAATTTCTCATGCATCACGTTTTCTTTTAAAATGTCATGAAAATGAATTTCGCATCGTTTTTATGAAAAATGAAATGCATGTAAAGGCAAGTAAAGTATCACAGTAAAAAACCATGGCATGAGGTTATCGGATTTGAGGTTCAGACCCGGAGTTCCGTGGTGAGCGGGTTTTCCTCCCTTCAGATGGTGTGGGCTGTCTAACCGCTTGATGTGCGCTATCCATCTGTCGAGCGTTTCCGATAACCATAGGCTGACACGTATTGATAAATGAAATGACATGGACAGCTTTCATTGCATACATGATCATGCATATACATTTACGTAGAACTTGCTGAGATTTTTATCTCATAGGTGTCTTTGTGGTGTAGGTGATTACGAGCAAGGTGAGATCGATGTCTCTCCACTCGACGAGCCTACAGCTTGAAGGAGAATGTTCGTGGGAGCGGCTAGCGTAATCGATGCGAGCACAACCCGTGGGGAGCATAGGTTATGTGTTTTGGGATTTTGGGTTGAAATGGGTTGATGGGTGACGATATTTGATGTTTGTGTAGAAACCCTTATTAGGATGCTTGGAATCTGGATAGGTTATAAATCTATATTTTGATGATTTTGATTAGTTTCCGCTACGTACAGGTGAATGTTGATGAAACAAAATGATTTTTGACGTTTAGAATGATTTTTGGGTGAAATAGAAATGAACGTTGTAATTCGGATTAGTTTTGATGTTTTGAAGATAGTTTGAGGATTTAAGTTGGGAATTGATGTTTGGTGTTGGGTTTGGATGATTTTAGGTGGAATGTTTGGTTTTTAGAGCGATCCACGCGGTTTGTTTTTACGAAGTTTAACCACGTTTCAAACGTGTTTTGAGTCGGTTTTTGGGTGATCGATGGAATGGTGATAGTGTGAGGAGAGTAGTGTGGATATGTTGAAATGATGTTATGATATGCAATAGAATGAAGTGGTCATAGTGTGGAGTGAAAATGGTGAATGGAGTGAGTGTGTGGTGTGTAAGGGTGAGGGAGTGTTGAAGGAAAGAAACGAGGGAAGAAAAAAAAAAAAGAGAAACAGAGGATTATGGGATCGAACGCCAAACTGTTGGTGTTCGAACGTGAGGGTTATGCGATCGAACGCCAAACTGTTCGAACGTAGAATTTAAGAAAAAAACAGAGGGTTATGCGATCGAACGCCAAACTGTTGGTGTTCGAACGTGGAATTTAAGAAAAAAAAAAGAGGAATTTCTCCAGAACGGTAGCCGATCGATCGGCTACCCAAGGGCCGATCGATCGCCCCCTCTAATTTGTTGTTTCGGGCGTTTTGCCCTCGACCCTGTACTCCATAGTTTTCTTTAGTTTTTTTTATGTCCTTTTAATTAGTTTTTAATATGGTTTTTAATAACTTAGACGGCGATTTAGAGTTAAGAGATTTTGGTTTTGAATATGTTTTAAGTTAGAGCAAAAATGTCGATAGATGTGGATAGATTGCCCGAGTCCGTTCTCTAATGAATAAGCGAATGAAAAGAAAAGAAATTGAAAGCGAAATGAAAAGGAAAAGAAAAAAAAATAATTTATACGAGAGCGGGCGAGGGTAGTATGGATGCACGTGCACGGCACAGGTTGTGGCGGCACCGACGCGGAGTCAGGGTCGTCACAGGAACGGAGCGAGAGCTTCGGGAATTGATTTTCAGCATAGTTTTTCTTTCCCTTTTCTCTTATGAACTATGAACTTCTTTATTATTATTGTTGTTTTTCTTTATTTTAGCATGAACTAAGTTTTTATTCTAGGGCTACGATGTAGCCAGACGATATTTATTTTCAGTTTCTTCGTTTAATTATATTTTATAATATTTCTTCCAATATTGTTGGCGCATTTAATTTCTATTCTTAAAGCTTGTAAATTTCTGGCCAATCTTTACTTGATTTTTGGGGTGTTTTGAGACTGAGAGGTGATAAATACCCAAGCACTGAAATTAATGTCATAAATATGCGTAGGCTAGAGATAGTTATGGTATTGATGTGATCATTGGATTTTTTGATTTATTTGTATTTGATTAATGTAGGATTTGAGACTGAGAAGTGATAACCCATTAATCAGATAACCTATGCAATGCTCGAGAGAGATTGTAATATAATTTAGTTAAATCGATCATCAACATAGGAAGAATATCTATGAATATAATTGTGAAGGACTGAAATAACTGTTGTCTTGGTGAAATCGTAGTACCTAGTCTTTTATTAATTTGATTTAATCCTATTTTATCTGTTTTGCTATTTTACATTAGTTTATTTTAATTATTTTAATTTCAACTCTTGAAACCATAAAACGTGTGTTCAATTTAGAATTAAGATTAATTATTTTGATTATTAATTAACAATTCCTCGTGGGTTCGACACTCTATCTATCACTATATTACTTGTTGCGAGTCGTACACTTGCAAATTATTTTTTCACAACAAGTTTTTGGCGCCGTTGCCGGGGACTTTATTATTAAAATCAAATTAATTATTTTTAGTTTTATTTTGAATTCTATTTATTTTATTTTTTTTATTTTCAGGTTATTTTTAGGTGCATGTGTAAAAAAGAAAACGTTAATCTTCTCCTGCTTAATTTTGAAATCGAGCGTACGTGTCGACAAAATCGTAGAGAGAGAAGAGAATTTATTCAACAAGTGCATTTCATCATGGGTGATAATGGAGATGATAATAATGAGCACCGGACCTTACTTGATTATGTTATACCTATTTTATCCGGCGTGCATTCAGCTATTCGCAAACCGGCCATCGCTGCCAATTTTGAAATTAAGCTGGGTACCTTGCACATGATCTAATAATCCCAATTTAGTGGCTTACCTACTGAAGACCCAAAAGATCATATTGCGAATTTTATAGAAGTATGCGATACTTTCAGATTTCACAATGTGGGGGATGATACAGTGAGATTACGCCTATTTCCATTCTCATTACGGGATCGTGCGAAGAGCTGGCTCAACTCTCTGCCAGCTAATTCTATTAATACTTGGGAAGAGTTATACCAGAAATTTCTTTCCAAGTTCTTTCCTTTCGAGAAGACCGCTAAGCTTCACAACAATATAATCAACTTCAGTCAATTCGATGGGGAAACATTATATGAGGCATGGGCACGTTTCAAGGATATGTTAAGAAAGTGTCCCAACCATGGCTTACCGAAGTGGATGCATATTCAGACTTTTTATGTGGGATTATTTGCATCTACTAAAACTTTGGTCAACGCAGCAGCAGGTGGTGCTTTAATGAGAAAACTGAAGAAGCTACTTATGATTTATTAGAGGAATTAGCGCTTAATAATTACCAGTGTCCAGTGGAGCGATCAATTATGAAGCGCACAACGGGTACTCCAGAACTCGAGGCTATGGAAGCTCTAAATCTACAAGTTGCCTCATTGACTAAGTAACTACAGGAATCTCATATGGCAGCGAGTGTTGGGAAAACATCTAAAGTTAATTGTCAGTGGTGTCAAGGGCCGCATTTGAGTGACAAATGTTAAGAGGGAAATTCTATGTCAAGTGAACGGGCTGAGCAAGCTAATTATATGAGCAATTTTAATCGTCAGGGCAATCCCAATTCTAATACTTATAATCCAGGATGGCGACAACACCTGAATTTTTCATGGAGGAATTCCCAAAATGCTATGCAGCCACCTCAAGCAGCTCAACCCGGTCCGTCTCAACAAGTGGAAAAGAAAAATAATCTCAAAACAGCCCTTATGCAGTTTATGACCGAGACTCATACTGCGATGCAAAATCAATCAGCCCAAATTCGCAGTCTTGAAAATCAACTTGGACAATTCGCAAGCGTCATTAATGGGAGGCCTCAAGGTTCACTACCTAGCAACACCGAAGTAAACCCGAAAGAGCATTGTAATGCAATTACTACTAGATTGGGAACTGTGATTGAACCGGAGCACAAAGAGCCAGGTATGCCTAAAGTGAATAATGGGGATTCAAGTGAAAATGAAGTTCAACGGTCTATACCATCTTGTCCTTCCCCACTACAAGCAATTCCACCTCAAGTGTCGTTTCCACAAAGACTGAAGAATGTGAAGCTTGATAATGGCTTTTCTAAGTTTCTTGATATCTTCAAAAAGCTCTACATCAACATTCCATTCGCAGAGGCCCTCGAGCAAATGCCCAAATATGCAAAGTTTCTGAAAGATATTTTGTCTCACAAACAAAAGATTGACGAATATGGCACGATCGCTTTGACTGAAGAATGTAGTGCTATTGTTCAACGGAAGCTTCCACAAAAATTGAGAGATCTGGGAAGTTTCACCATACCATGTGCAATTGGGGAGTCCATTTTTGAGCATGCATTATGTGATTTGGGTGCCAGTATAAATTTAATGCCGCTATCTATATTTCGTAAGCTTGGTCTTGGTGAAGCAAAGCCCACGAGAGTAGTTCTACAAATGGCTGATCGGTCTATAAAGCATCCAAATGGGGTGATTGAAGATGTCCTTGTCAAAGTTGACAAGTTTATTTTCCCCGCTGATTTCTTGATTCTCGATATGGAGGAAGATATTGGCATCCCGATAATATTAGGTTGACCTTTCTTAGCAACAGGAGGAGCTGTAATTGATCTCAGAAAGGGAGAGCTCAAATTGCAAGTACATGATGAAGAGGTGACATTCAAGGTATATAGATCTATGGAATACCCAATATCTAGCGCCGACATATTTTGGGTCGAACTCCCTAACACTGTAACGATGGAAGATTCACGTCAACTAAGCGACTTTCTTAAGCCTAATGGGAAGCAGTTTGTTAAAAATTTGGGGGAGTCAACATTACAGGTCATACCACCTATTAAGAAACCACCCGACTACGAAAAGCCATTGGCAAATGATAAGTTGGCAAATGGGCAACGATCGACACTATATTGGGATGGTCCATGTAAAAGTGCACAATCCATCATATATTTCGACCCAACATGAAGAAGTATACTGTCGGGCTGTCGACAATAAATACAAGCGCTTGGTGGGAGGCAACCCACCCTAGTATCTTTTTTAGTTCGTTATTTCAATTTTTATTTGCATTAGTTTTGTTTATTTTTATTTTATTTTTATTTTATTTTTCTTAAAAAAAAAAAGACAGTTCCTGATAGATTGCTCCTTCGACCGAAGCTCCACCACACTACTGCCGGGCCCCACATGAGGTACACTATCCCCTTTCCTATTTTTCGTGTATGCTTTATTTACATTGAGGACAATGTTTATATCAAGTTTGTGGGTAATTTTTGCTTGATTTATTTCTCTGCTCGGTTGATCTATTATATACTATATGGTGAGACATTCTAATCTTGGTTAAGGTGTTAATGATTATTTAATTTGGAATAAATTCATACTTTAAACTCCTTGAGATATACTGAGTAGAAGAGTGATTTGTTTTAGTTGCATTGATTAGAGCTTACATAGTTATCTTCAAATATCTGAGCACGTTTTATTCTTGTTTGATCCTATTTGCTGGTGATATATTTGTGTAGTCTACTGAGAGTGAAACCCAAACACAGTAAGGGAGTGATCGAGCGTAAACATGGTAAGAGAGTAGCTCCAGAAAATTTAACGAGTGCTTTAAGATAAAAATCCTTCTTGGTTTTGCCTAACATCCACGAATGCAAATTGAAATTCTATCAAATAAGAGAATGACTTAGGCCATCATTGAACTGTTTGAGCCTTCTCAACTTACCATTCTGTGTCATCTAATGACACCCATTGTCACCCATTTGAGCTTATTATTTACAGGTCAATTGTACCTATGTCAGCCTAGCCACATACATATTTTCCTACCTTTTCTAAAAGAGCACGAGATTTATTGATATATTTGAAGGAGAGTAGGGGAATGTAGTGGTGAGGATGAATACAAACTCCTTTGTCATCTGTTAATTTATTTTTGTGTTGTTTTGTTATTGTTAGCCTAAGTTGTAAAAAAAAAAAAAGAGAAAAACAAAAAACAAAAGAGTTCGCAAGTTTAGTTTTATTTTCAAGTTTGTTGTATTTTACTTTGTAATGATGACAAAGGAGTTTAGCTGAATAATATTGAATGCTGTAAGTTTGGGGGTGAGAGATCAAAGGAAAGTTTGAACAAGTCCAATGAGTGAGCGAATACTGAGAAGAAAATAGTGAGTGGGGGGGGGGGGGGGGAATAAGGATGAGGTGTTCTCTGATTACTCGTTTGTATCCATAAAATCCTACTCTTTTAACCTCGACTCACATTACAAGCTTTTAAAGACTTATCGACTTTTATTTTGGTTGATGGATAATCGCTATTAGTTGGATAGTGGGCAAAGCTGATGAATGATTAGAGTGAATGGAGTGATTCCCGAGTGAAATGAGAATACATCCCTTACCTGTAGCTACATTAGTTGAACCAACAATTATGAGAAAATAAGAATGAAAAACACACACACACTAAGATTTCTATGCAAGCTATTGTCAATGTGCTAATATGAGTTGTTTCTTCTGCAAAGTATTAAACTTGGTGTTTTTAGTATGAATTTTTCAAGATGAGACGATTTACCAAAAACCTTGATTCAGATTATTTTACCATTGTAGTATGTTGAGCATTCTATATTTGATTGAGATTATACCTTTGTTTTAATTAAACTGCATTTTGTTCGCTTGAGGACAAGCTTTCATTCAAGTTTGGGGTGTGATAAGTGTGTATTTTACACACTTATTTATACTTTTTATACTTGATTTGATAAGATTTTCTCAAGTGTTTGAAGGAATTTGATGTATTTTGTGAAAGTGTGTAGAAAGTTTAGTTACAACAGGTTGGAGCTAGAATTTGCGAATTTGAAGAGGAAGAAAAAGAAGAAATAAAGCGGAGTTAAAAAGAAGAAAAGAAGAAGCTGAAGAGAAGAAACATCAATCGGCTATTTTAATCCCAGCTGTTCGGCTATTTTAATCCCAGCCGTTCGGCTATTTTAATTGATTGAGGTGTTTGAATCTGAACCATTGAAGCTTGTTTTAATCTCAGCCGTTGAAGATAATTATGGGCTTCAAATTTGTGGGCTTGAGATTAATTAAGAATTAGGTTAACTCAAGAAAAAGAGAGGGCAGCCTCATTCAGACATTCAGACGAGTGGCCCTAGCGAGAGAAAAAGAAGGAGGCAAGCGAGACGGAGACTGGAACGGAGCGAGAGCTTCGGGAATTGATTTTCAGCCTAGTTTTTCTTTTCCTTTTCTCTTATGAACTATGAACTTCTTTATTATTATTGTTGTTTTTCTTTATTTTAGCATGAACTAAGTTTTTATTCTAGGTTACGATGTAGCCAGACGATATTTATTTTCAATTTCTTCGTTTAATTATATTTTATAATATTTCTTCCAATATTGTTGGCACATTTAATTTCTGTTCTTAAAGCCTGTAAATTTCTGGCCAATCTTTACTTGATTTTTGGAGTGTTTTGAGATTGAGAGGTGATAAATACCCGAGCACTAAAATTAATGTCATAAATATGTGTAGGCTAGAGATAGTTACGGTATTGATGTGATCATTGGATTTCTTGATTTATTTGTATTTGATTAATGTAGGATTTGAGACTGAGAAGTGATAACCCATTAATCAGATAACCTATGCAATGCTCGAGAGAGATTGTAATATAATTTAGTGAAATCGATCACCAACATAGGAAAAATATCTATGAATATAATTGCGAAGGATTGAAATAACTATTGTCTTGGTGAAATCGTAGTACCTAGTCTTTTATTAATTTGATTTAATCCTATTTTATCTGTTTTGCTATTTTACATTAGTTTATTTTAATTATTTTAATTGTTTATTTTAATTTCAACTCTTGAAACCATAAAACGTGTGTTCAATTTAGAATTAAGATTAATTATTTCGATTATTAATTAACAAGTTCTCGTGGGTTCAATACTCTGTCTATCACTATATTACTTGTTGCGACACGTACACTTGCGAATTATTTTTTCACAATACGGATCTCATTAAAATGTTGTACCAAAGGACACTAACAAGGCTATAAATGATAGTTCCACCGGAGAAAGGAGAGCTGAGAACGAGCAAGCATGTAACGGCCCAGACCCCGTTCCCGCAGGCCCAAACCGCGCAGGTCCCACCGATGGGCTGCTGCCACGTGGCGGACTCAGTCCCTACCACGTGTACTCACGATCTTCCCTCCCCCTACAGAGGGTTTTTGCCTTCCCCCCCACTCGAACCCAGGACCTCAGGGACAAGTACCTGGGCAACGAATGAGGAGTACCACTGAGCTAAGTTGCTCAAGTGGTACTCCTCATTTGTACCCCAGGTACTAGTGTAACGGCCTGGACCCCGTTCCCGCGAGCCCAAGTCGTGCAAGTCCCACCGATGGGCTGCTGCCACGTGGTGGACTCAGTCCCAACCACGTGTACTCACGATCTTCCCTCTCCCTGCAGAAGGAAGATCGTGAGTACACGTGGTTGGGACTGAGTCTGCCACGTGGCAGCTGCCCATCGGTGGGACCTGCACGACTTGGGCCCACGGGAACGGGGTCTAGGTCGTTACAAAAAAGGTGCCTTTTTTGTAACGGCCTGTTCCCGCGGGCCCAAGTCGTGCAGGTCCTACCGATGGGCTGCTGCCACGTGGAGGACTCAGTCCCTACCACGTGTGCTCACGATCTTCCCTCCCCCTGAAGTGGGTTTTTGCCTTCCCCCCCACTCGAACCCAGGACCTCAAGGACTAGTACCTGAGGTACAAGTGAGAAGTACCACTTGAGTTAGCTAGCTCAATGGTACCGCCCTTCGGGGACCCGCGTGGCAGCGGCCCATCGGTGGAAACTGCACGGCTTGGGCCTGCAGGAACGGGGTCCAGGCCGTTACAAAGCAGGTCAAAGTTTTATTGAGATTGAAGAACCTAGATGCCCAAAAAATAGTGAAGAAGACCCAAATCCTTTATCGCAAACTTTGTGTTGAGAAATTGAACAAGATCATCAACCAGGGTTTTTGTGCTACTCGCTAGAAGAATATCATCCACATAGACAACCATTATAACAATAGACGAACCATTGTTGTAGATGGACATAGAGTTGTCAACTCAGGAAGTAGTGAACCCCTATGCAGTAATGTTGTGTGAAGTTTCATGTACCATGCTCTTGGATTTGCTGTATGAAGACGACCTACGAACTCTGGGTGAGAAGTATCAATATAACCAGGGGGCTGTGTCACGATTTCTTCTAGGTCACCATGAAGGAACACATTGAACAAATCTAGTTGGTGGATGTCCTAGCCAAAAGAGAGAGCAAAGGAGAAAATCAGCTAAATTGCTTGTGAGTTAGACAATTGGGCTGAAGGTTTCATTGTACACGCTTTCTGTCTGATTATACCCTTTAGCAATGAGGTGGGCTTTGAATTTGTTGAGAGACCCATCCACTTTGGATTTGTGTTTAAAAATCCATTTGCAACGGGTAAATTTCTAGCCATGTGGAAGGACAAGTGACCAGGTCTTATTTGCCTTCAAGGCGTCAAGTTCCTGTTGCATAGTAGTAGCCAATAAGAAGGCGAGAGGTTCAAGCAAATCATTGTTAGTCTTAGTTGCAAACACTTGAGGCTTAAAGATGCTGGATTTGGATTGTGTTGTCATTAGGTGGGCATTTGGTATGGTCCCAATATGTATGCTGATGGGAATATTGAAATCTTGTCCTAAGAAAGGTAAGAGGTGAAAGTAGGTTGGGAAAACAAAGAATCAAGTTGGGTGGGTAGGGTAAGAGGAGGTAAGGGAAGGGTCGAAATGAAAACTAGAGGCAGCAGAGTGATGATTGATGTTGAAGTAGTAGTGGTAAAGGGAAAGTCAGTCTCATGAAAAAAAGACGTGACGACCGATATAGATATGAGAGGATGATATATCAAAACAAATATATCCTTTATGAGTTGTGCTATAACCCAGTAAACACACTTAGACAAATACATGAGTAGTTTGTGAGAGTTGTAAGAGCAGAGACAAGAATAACAGAGGCAGTCAAAAACACGAAGGAAATAGCAGTTTTGTCGTTCATGGAACAGACATTGATATGAAGACATGTTTCCATGGACTAGAGTGGGAAGAATATTATGAGAAACACGAATGTAGAGAATGCATAAGAAAAAAAATTTAAAGGAGTGCGAGAGTGATAGAGAAGAGAGAGACTCATCTCAATCACCAATTGTTGATTTTTTCTCTCGATGCGACCATTCTGGGCAAGTGTGTATGGGCAGGATATTTGATGAATAATGCCTATGGTGTTTGTTTTCGAGGTTCCTACGCATGGCGGAATTCACTAGTATTCATAATAATAGTGACTTGCGTTACCTTGTAACTTTAAAACTATTTTAAAATCATCAAAAAACCATAAATTGAATCGTTAGTTTAAAAGAAATTATTTTTGAGAAATATATAATTTTTCAAAATGTAAACAATTTACATTGAGAAAAATTATTAGATTTAGATTGTGAAATAATAAAAGAAGATACCTCTTGGAGCAACACTTTTACTGTAACGACCCCAGTAAGGGTCGAGACTAAACCGTGACTCTTTTAGACTTATCCATATATCCTTACTAATTTTATTTAAACTATACTCCATTGTATTTTTATTATTTTTTTTAAAACAAATATAACTCGGCTCAAGACATCACTCAGCAATGAAATCCATTACACATCTGCCGGCGAGCAGTGCAAAAAGCATCAGTTGATGAGCAGGAGCTTCAACACTTAAACTGCATCTACCGACAGAGAAATAACTCACAACTGCCGATCATAAAACAACAGGACTGAATACTCATTTACTTACTCCTGCCGATCACTAAACGACAAGCACAGAGTTCGCTTCTGCCAGTAGTGAAAATTTACATCATCCGGTATTGAATCACACTACATCTACCGATCGCTAGACGACAAAACAGCACTTATATCATCCGGTATTTGAAATACCTTACATATACCGATCGCTAAACGACAAAATAGCTATTATATCATCCGGTATTTGAAATACTTTACACCTACCGATAGACATGTGCAATTCACGTGTTCATTTAATACATCTTTCGATAGAAATCATCCGTCGGTAGATGCAAACTCTTAACATCTTCCGATAGGGAACATCTATCGGTGGATGCAAACTCTTAACAAGCTTCAAACCACATTGACTCGACACTCATATGTATGAAAATCAGAGACTCATCCAAAAATTCTTATAACGGAAGACTTAGTTAAAGTAACTCTTTCCATATCTTTAAAATCATCTCCAGACTCAGTAGTTAAACCAGACAATTTCGAAGCTCAATGTTAAGATATAATCTCATCCTACTTATACTTCCATATTCATATTCATCACAAAAATCATAAGAGCATTAACCAGGGGGTCTTGTTCGCCATCCAGCCACAGAATTGCTCCCTGAACACCTTCCAGTAACCAAACTTAGACATCTTCATTAACTTTGAGATCCTCACCTGAAAACTCGTCACCTACATCATAAGGTTTTAACTATAAGCCTAATGCTTAGTAAGGAATGCAATACTAACAAGTATGCATGAATGCTCATTTTAAGAAACAAATGCTCATGGATCTTTTCTTATTCATATTCATACTCAAGGTCTTCGTTCTTTTTCATCGTTCGTATTCATCGTTCATAATCATCATTTATGCTCATCATTCATATTCATCATTCATATTCATCGTTCAGGTTGTGTGAATTAAGAGAGAATTTGTGTCGGTAAAGGGGGTTGACAGTGAGAGTGTACATAGTCCCTTGCGGGTCGTAATCATGGTCCTTCCTTTTGGACAGTGACATACGCCAAACCACCCCCAACCCTCGCTTAATTCACATTGCATAAATTTTATATTCTTATCTTGTTCATGAGGAAAACATGCTCTTAAAACATTATCATATGCATAAAACGTTCGTGATGCATGAACATGAGAACTCCTAACTCATCAAGTCACAGAATAGTGCATTCATCCGACGGGAAATCATACCATTAAGTCAATCATCTACATAAGTAACAGACAGTAGTTTAAATAACTTCTAATCATCGTATCAGTTTCTACCTAGCATCCTTGTGATGTAGGGCCATAATGGCTGGGAATCTTACACATTCACTTACCTGGTTTCCTTAGCAACTTGAACTCATTTTCTTCAAACTTCTTCACATAAAACATTTCACATCACAGTAGTTAAAACAAAACCCTAAAAGTCCTAATCACAAGTCATCCTAGAATCTAATAACTAAAGTCATTCCTGAATCCCCTAGTTTAGTTCTCTGTGTGCAGTCAGAAATCCAAAACCAAAACAGCTAGGTCTAACTAATGATTAATCAGGGTCGGTTATATTAAATGTCCAGAATCGATTCGGAAATGACATTACAAAATCTAGGTTATAAATGTTGCTATTGCTACTCGGCCATTGGAGAAACCAAACTCCAACACCAAGCTGAAAAACAGAGTTTAACAACTAACTGACGACTACATTGTCTAATCCATACCTCGAGCGTAGAGTATCCTAGAAATGGCAAGGGAACCGATCGTCGAAGGAAGGATTACTGGCAGGCAGAGAGCGAGAGCTCGGGAGAGGAAATCGCTGAAAGGAGAAAGTGTCTGCAACAGTGGTATTGGTGAGATTTAAAAACTTTCCATCTCCTTTATATATCGATCACAGCCAACCCTAATTTCAATTTTGCCACTCAACCTAGTTCACACAATTTGGAACAAATCTTGGTATTAAATTTAAATCAAAAGGTCCAAAAATAAGGGTGACAGTTAATTTCGTTAAGAAAATCACCTGACTGAAAATGTCGGGTGTTACATTTACTCAGGTACTCCCGTCTGATCTTAACAGCTTTAACTCAGGATCAGGTGTATTTCCCGAAGACTTTGAAACCGTCGAGTCTTCTCTGAAGATCTTTACACTTAAATTTCCTGACGTGTGGGCGTCCCTCTTATAAGAATAACACACTTTTATATTTTTGGAGAGACGTGTTCTCAACACATGAGACGTCTCTCTTCGATCTTAGAAAACGTTTTTTCTAAAATCGAATATGGAAAGGTCACACCTTTTTCTCTAGGGATTTGTCTTTCAGTTGTTCTTCGTTATCTCCTGTCAAATCACATTTGACAATTTTATAGATCTGTTTTAAAATTAATTTTTTAGATTTATTTTAATAAAAACTAATTTTTAAAAATAAATCATATCTAATTAAATCTAATTTGATTAGCAGTTAATTTATCGAGTAAATCAAATTTATCGATTAATCATATAATCTAAAAACAGTTTTTAGAATATATTTATAAAAACTACTTTTAAAGATAATCTCATCTTATGAGATTTTTTAGATCTACTTTTAAATAGTAAACAAACTATAAGTCAACTGTAGATCAAATCTAATTTGATCAGATTTTCCAGATCTACTTTAATTCAAATCTCAAAAATCTAATTTGATAGTTTGTTACATAACTACTTTAAATTTGAAGATCAAATCTCATATGATGAGATTCTTCAAATCTAATTCAAATCCCTTAAAAATATCTCATCTAATGAGATATTTTATTTTGAATTCAAAATATAAAAACTATTTATATATTTTGAATAACAATATATTCATTTGAGTGTTTATAAATGATTAATCATTATTAATCATTTATATATTTATACTTATAACATGAAAATTAAATAGTGATATAAGATAACAGAGGGACCGATGGACCTATAGTTCTAAGCTCCAATAATATTTGTTAATTAATATAAACTCTTTATATTAAATAACACAATTATTAACTCTAGAGTAATTCCACTAAATACCTAGAGTTGCACTCTTAGAACTATAAAGTATATTTACTCAAAGTAATGTCCATTGATATAGTCATTACATATGTATTAATCCTCCATTAAGATTCGTAATAGAGCTAGGTATAAAATCCGTTAACCTCTCATATTACATCTTTATCCTTGACTACCATTAGTTTTTGATTGAATAATTAATTCATAACATTTATGAATTTACGCGCTAATTATTCAATCCCTGAACTAACAAACAAGGGAATCTTGTATTATGGATTTCATTGTATCAATGTTAGCATTCACAGCTACTTATTTAATTTATTCTCAAAATACAAGGTTTATGTAATGCAACTCATACAAAACTGTACGAGTAAATCAAAGAATAAATTAAAATGAAATAGGAGTCTACTAAATACAATGAATTAAGATCATACATATATGACCATCATTATGATAAAATTAATTGTTCTTCATTTAACGGATATTATAAGAACAATATAATTTCATCTGGTCCAGTCCTATATAATCATATTATATAAAATACAATCACTTTATGTCACTACATATATAGTCGGGATATGACTATACGTTCTCAACGAAGTGAACTATATTTATGACTTTATTAATTTGAAGATCCTATACTTCAAATATAAGTCACGGACTATTGAGATTATTGCTTTTTAAATTTAATCCCACATATATCAACATATATGTAAATTTAAAATTGCATAAATAATCAAGAATTTTTCTTTGAATTTATAAAGCATATCGAATAATGCAAACATAAAAATTAATCATAAAATTTATTTATTAATTACAACAATAAAAATGTTCATAACATTTGCTTGTTGGGCACATTATTCCCAACATATGGAGAGAAGGGTGAGAGAACGAAACTCTCCACCATAATGAAATTGAAGTGTTTGATGGAATTGTTGAATTGGTTGAGAAGGAGGTTGTAAAATAGAACGAAATGAGAATGAACTTCATCTTTTATCTTAAGAGTACAGAGTTAGGTGAATCTACTAAAATCATTGATGAAAAGTAGAAAATAGTGAACGTCACCAGTTACGGAGTTTTCTGGGGAAGGTCCCCATAAGTTCGAATGAATGAGTCGAAAGGATAAAAAGCGAGTGACACAGAATTTAAAAATGGTAAATTGTTTGACTTATTGATATTGCAAACAATACATTGTGAAATCTGTGAAACAAATTGATTACAAGAGGTTAAAATGCGTTCAAGAGTGGTAAAGTGAGGATAACTGTAACGCCCCAAGTTTTTCTGAACCCAGTTTGTTACTCATAAACTCGAACTTGACTAAGAAACTTTGGACCAAATTTAAAATTTCTCTCGAAAGTCTAAATTTGACATTTTCTAAAACCTCAAAACATTTAGAGACTTACAGCGGAAATCATTTGAGCTAAATAGAGTTAAACAAAACTATAGATCAATGTTTGAATAATCAGTTGAGATGTTAGAGAACATTCGGCCAAAAGAAATAAAGATTTAAATCGCGAAATGCTTTGAAAGTTACAAAAGTCAAACTCGTCTGCCGCTGTACAAAGTCAACAAGAAGACAGAAATAAAACTGAAGGTCTCCACCGATTACGTCAGCCGGAGGAGTCATTCTTCAAGCTTCAGCCGATCGCAAAACGACAAGTTTTGCTACTGCATCTACCGGTGACGTCAGCCGGATGATTCATTCATCCCGCCTCAGCCAATCACTAGACGACAAGTCTTTTACTCACGCCTTCCGGTATAAAATACTCTACATCATCCGGTTACAAAACGACAATTTACATCTTACATCTTCCGATGGATTTAACACACGACATCCACCGGTGACTAAACGACAAAACTTCTACTACATCATCAAATGGATTTAACACCCGACATCCACCGGTCACTAAACGATAAAATTACATTCTACATCATCCGATGAATTTAACACCCGACATCCACCAGTCACAAAACGACAAATTTTCTACTTATATCTTCCGATGGCTTCCACTGAAGACATCTTCTGATAGACAACAAAACAACAACTCAGCATCTGCCAATAGACATCGTCTATCAATAGAGAACAGAGCGACATTTCAATTACTCCTTGCTATACAAACACAACTCTGACTACGAAAAGGAATTTACTTACTTCACTGTAACTATTCAGAAAAAATTCAAAACATTGCATTACTCAAGATCCAGTAAGAACCAACATAAAACTCAACAAAATACTATTATCAGAAAGATCTCAAAGTCGTGTTCAAAATATTGAAACCACTACTGTCATGAAATCTCAACACACTTAAATTGAAATATTGTCAACTAAACCTTCACACAAACATACATCAGTTAAACCGCCTCATCAGGATACATAAACGTGGCATGATTGTGCTTCAACAACTTCGCCTATTCCTCAGTAAATTTAGAGAACTCTCCAGTAGTTACCTCAACACCTACATCACAAAACTCATCTATTAGCCTATTGCTAAGCAAGTAAAGCAATAATGAAATGATATGCTGAAACATAAAACCTAAACATGCAGTTTCTACTTTCTCATCTCAGTTGTACATTCGTTCATTTACTGATCTGATCCCTCCGTTCCCTTGGGAGTGAGATCAATTCTCCCAATGTTATACATCCTCTACTCGATTAAAGGGCGGATGAATTCCCTTAATAGCTATTCTGATCCCTCAGTTCCCTTGGGAGTGAGATCAATTCTCCCAATGTTATACATCCTCTACTCGATTAAGGGGCGGATGAATTCCCTTAATAGCTATTACATTTCAATCTGTACTTGCCTTTCCGTGCCACTACATATAAGTTCATTTTCATATTCTTTCAAAAACATGATGCATAACATGCAGAAAATACTCAAGCATGCATAAACCTACTGTTTTGTGATGTAGGCCTGAAGGCACACACAATACTTCACTTACCTGGATTTCTGGGGAAATGTTTGGTTGCTAACCACTTCAGGTTCTGCTCAAACCTAAAACCATAGACAGTGTATTAGTTAAACTTCATTCTAAACTATCTAGGAGTCTAAGGAAATTAGTTTGGGAGCTCAGATCTTCGTGCATTCCCAATTCTGCACTTAACCCGAAACTACACTCATTCACAACACTCCCAAAACACATACATTGCACTCCCTCTGTTATCTAACCGTCTAGTCATAAGGAAAAATGAAGGAACTCACCTAAGTCGAAGAAATCACTGGAGAAATCGAAGGGAGGGCCTCCTAGAGCGCTCTGCTAAGCTGAGGAGCCGAGAGTCGAAAAGAATTGGAAAACAGTGGCGGCTACAATGCATTTAATCCAAAAACCTATTCCTTAAATACGTTATCCATTTTAAATTTCCAATTACTCTTATGCCCTTGCCTAGTCATCCATTAACCCCACTTTTACTATTGTCATAAAGTGTGTCATTAATTTAGAAAGAAATAAGACTTGGTTCTATAGAACCGGGTGTTACAATCTACCCTTCTTAAAAGAATTTTGTCCTCAAAATTCAGTACTTGAATAACTCTGGATATCGGTTCATCATGTCTTGTTGGCGCTCCCAAGTTGTCTCCTCTATGTTCTGGTTGTGCCATAAGACTTTTACCAGTGGAACTTCCTTGTTGCGCAACACTTTTACTGCATAGTCTAGGATCCTTACTCGTTTCTCCTCATAAGTAAGGGTAGGATGAACTTCAATGTCCTGCTGTTCCACAACTTGATTTGGGTCCCTTATGCACTTCTTTAACATAGAAACATGGAACACACTGTGTATCCCCTCCATAGAAGCCGGTAGCTGCAACTGATAGGCTGCATTCCCAACTCTCTTTAGAATAGTGAATGGTCCAATAAATCTGGGGTTCAACTTTCCTCTCTTCCCAAATCTCACAACTCCTTTGAACGGTGAGACCTTGAGAAAAACTTCATCACCTATCTCAAACTCCAATTCTCTATGCCTGTAATCTGCATAACTTTTCTGTCGACTCTGAGCTGCCAAAATTCTCTGTCGGATGATGGCAACCTTCTCAACAGTTTGCTGCACAAAGTCAGGACCAAGCAACTGTGCTTCACCAACTTCATCCCAGTATAAAGGCGATCTGCATTTTTGTCCATACAATGCTTCATACGGTGTCATTCCTATTGTTGCCTGAAAACTGTTATTATAGGAAAACTCCACCAATGATAAGTATTTACTCCAAGATCCTTGAAAATCTAATATGCAAGCACGGAGCATATCCTCTAAGATCTGAATAGTTCTCTCGGATTGTCCATCTGTTTGAGGGTGGAAAGCTGTACTGAAATTAAGCTGCGTCCCTATAGCCTTGTGCAAACTCTTCCAAAACTTAGATGTAAATCTAGAGTCTCGGTCTGAAACTATAGTGCTTGGAACAACTTCATGCACATACAACTCAGCAAGTTGATCCATCGAGTATGTCATCTTTATCGGTAGAAAGTGGGGAGATTTGGTTAAACGATCAACTATCACCTAGATTGCATCATGTCCCTTTGCTGTTCTAGGCAATCCCACAACAAAATCCATCGTTATTTGTTCCCATTTCCATTTAGGGACTGGTAGATGTTGCAATGTTCTTGAGGGTCTCTGATACTCAGCTTTAATCTGCTGACAACACAAACATGATCCTACATACTCTGCCACACTCCTTTTCATACATGGCCACCAATAATGCTGTTTAAGATCCTTGTACATCTTTGTACTTCCGGGGTGAACAAAAAATCGAGAAGAATGTGCTTCAGAAAGAATCTCATCTCGAAGTTCCTTAATGGCAGAAACAAACCATCTATTTCTAAACTTAAGGATTCCATCAGCAGAATAGTTAAAATCTGATTTGTCTGAAGAATCCATGCTTAACTTGTACTTGTTACACTCGTCATCATTCGTCTGAGCTTCCTTTATTTTCTCTAGAATGGTAGGCTTTAAGGTTAAGGCTGAAAGTATAGCTGATACACGGGATACTGCTTCTAGGTTAAACCTTTGGAATTCTGACTCTAAGGCTAATGGTATATTGAAAATCATAGTTGGGGTTGGTGCTGTTACTCTACTCAAAGCATCTGCCACAACATTTGCTTTGCCGGGATGATATTAGATCTCAAAATCATAGTCCTTTACAAATTCCAACCATCGATGTTGTCTCATGTTTAGTTCTTTCTGTGTAAAAATATACTTCAGGCTCTCATGATCTGAAAATATCTCGCAAGATTGTCCATACAAGTAATGCCTCTAAATCTTAAGTGCAAATACCACTGCAGCTAATTCTAAGTCATGTGTTGGGTAATTCTTCTCATGTGTTTTCAACTGCCTAGAGGCATAAGCTATTACCTTTCCCTCTTGCATCAAGACACAGCCAAGTCCAACCTTGGATGCATCACAGTAAATGTTAAATTTACCATCTTCAACTGGAAGGGTTAAAATTGGAGCATTGGTCAGTTTCTGTTTCAGGGTCCGAAAACTATGCTCACATTCGTCAGTCCATATATATTTCACATTTTTCCTTGTTAACCTAGTAAGGGGGCGTGACAATCTTCGAAAATCCTTCAATGAACTTTCTATAATATCCTGCTAGTCCAAGAAAACTCCTGATATCAGTAGCCTTCCTCGGTTGGGGCCATTCCTTAACTGCTTGAACCTTAGCTGGATCGACAGATATACCATCCCCAGAGATAACATGTCCTAGAAAGTGAACTTGGTCCAACCAAAATTCACACTTAGAAAACTTGGCGTATAGTTGGTGCTGTTTTAATACTTCCAACACCAAGGTCAGGTGCCTAGCATGCTCATCCTTAGTACGTGAATAGATTAAAATGTCATCTATGAACACTATGACAAACTTATCCAAATACTCATGAAACACTCTATTCATGAGATCCATAAAGGCTGCTGGTGCATTTGTCAATCCAAAGGACATGACCAAAAACTCAAAATGTCCATATGTTGTGCGAAAAGCAGTCTTAGGAATATCCTCAGATTTGATTTTCAATTGGTAATAACCGACCTAAGGTCAATCTTAGAGAAAACACGTGCACCATTAAGCTGGTCAAATAAATCATCAATCCTTGGCAATGGATACTTGTTCTTGACAGTTAACTTATATAATTCCCTATAATCAATGCACATTCGCATTGACCCATCTTTCTTTTTGACAAAAAGGACAGGTGCACCCCACGGTGAAAAGCTTGGGCGTATGAACCCTTTCTCCAACAGATCCTCCAACTGCTTCTTTAGTTCCTTAAGTTCTGTTGGTGCTAGCCTATATGAATTTTTAGACACAGGCTCGGCGCCGGGGTAAACATCTACAACGAATTCGATTTCCCTATCTGGTGGTAAACCAGGAAGGTCATCTAAAAACACTTCATGGAATTCTTGGACAATTAAGACATTTTGGGGTGTTGCTTTTCCTACAAATTGTGTATCTAGAACACTGGCCAAGAAGCATAGGTACTCTCTGCATGGTGAGGGTCTACAATTTATCGAAGTCATAACAGACATTTCATCACTCTTCTTTAAAGCTTGGAAGGTATGATTTAAACCACCAGGGGGTTGGAATCTAACTACTCCAGTCCTACGGTCGATTGTGGCATAATGTTTAAACAACCAATCCATTCCTAGGATTACATCAAATCTCATTATATCCATAATAATGAGATCACCAGGTAGACTCACGCTTCCTACTAACACATCACTGTCAAGCATCACCTGGTTAGAGTGCATGCGTTCACCAGAGGGTAAAGCAACACAAACACATGCATAGAAGGGGTAAACTGTACATCTAACTTAACAGCAAATGTAGATGCTATGAATGAATGTGTTGCACCAGAATCTATCAATGTAAAAGCAGGTATAGAGTTGACCAATAAAGTACCTGACACAACAGCAGGCTGCTCATCATTGCCCGACTCCATCATGGAGAATATCCTCGGCTTAATCATAGCAGGGCCATTCTTTGGAGCTGGACAGTCCCTAATGACGTGGCCAACCTTGTTACAGTTGAAGCATCGGGTGCTTTGGGCTTCGGGCAATCCCTGTATGTGTGTCCAATTTTCTCGCAATTGAAACACTTTCCCGAACCGAACCTGCATTCACCCAGGTGACTCTTCGAACATTTCGGGCACAGGGGAAACTTCCTGGCATCCGGCACTTTCTTTCCTGTTCCCTGGCTATGCTGGCCTTCACTAGGCCTCTTTATTCCCCTTTGATGATGTGGCTGGACCGACTTTTGTGGGACCTCTTTTGGTCCAGCACACTTCCTTTCAGCTTCTTCCACTTCCAGAGCAGTGGACACAACCTCGCTGAATGTCAAGCCTTTAATACCATAAAATATAACCCCTCGGTAGATTTCTGGCTTCAGTCCATGCACAAATTTGAATACCTTGTCCTCGTCCCTGAGAGCAAAATGTCCAGCAAACCTGGACAGGGACTCGAACTGCCTACTGTACTCGGCTACAGACCCTGTCTGCTTCAAGTTTAGAAATTCCAACTTCTTTGCAGTTTGGACAGTACTGTTGAAATACTTCTCGTAGAAAATGTCTTTGAATTGCGACCAAGGCATCGCCAAGACATCAGTGGTGGTCTCTATTGTTTCCCACCAGAGTTGAGCTTCACCAGCCAAGTGAAATATCGCCAACGTGACCTTGTCTCCTTCTCCTATGTTGGCACACCTAAACATACTTTCAATCTTCCTAAGCCACCCTTCAGCAATAACTGGATCAGATGACTGTCCATCAAACGTGGGTGGTCTTAGTCTCAGGAATCTATCTCCAAAATGTTCATTGCTAGAACCTGAGTTGGCACTTCCTTGCACCTCTCGGTTCAACAGTACTCCTAGTTGGTCAGACTGTTGGCACACTAAATCAGTTTGCTGACGCACTAAGTCTGTCAGCTGCCTAATCACACTAGGCTCCTATTCACTTCTCACATTTGGCATTTCTCTTGGCACTCTAGGTCTCCCTGGGCGTCTGGCCATTATACTAAATTCTTGCACAGGGTTAATTACACTCTTAAATAACTACCAACTAAGGTTAACTTAAACACTTTCAGTTGTTGAAGTACTTCCATGCAACGATCGGCACTGATGAGTAATCTTTTGAACGGTTTAACTGAATGTCTCTGATACCATACCGTAACGCCCCAAGTTTTTCTGAACCTAGTTTGTTACTCATAAACTCGAACTTGACTAAGAAACTTTGGACCAAATTTAAAATTTCGCTCGAAAGTCTAAATTTAACATTTTCTAAAACCTCAAGACATTTAGAGACTTGCAGCGGAAATCATTTGAGCTAAATAGAGTTAAACAAAACTATAGATCAATGTTTGAATAATCAGTTGAGATGTTAGGGAACATTCGGCCAAAAGAAATAAAGATTTAAATCATGAAATGCTTTGAAAGTTACAAAAGTCAAACTCGTCTACCGCTGTACAAAGTCAACAAGAAGGCGGAAATAAAACTGAAGGTCTCCACCGATGACGTCAGCCGGAGGAGTCATTCTTCAAGCTTCAGCCGATCGCAAAACGACAAGTTTTGGTACTGCATCTGACCGGCGACGTCAGCCGGATGATTCATTCATCCCGCCTCAACCGATCACTAGACGACAAGTCTTTTAATCACGCCTTCCGGTATAAAATACTCGACATCATCCGGTTACAAAACGACAATTTACATCCTACATCTTCCGATGGATTTAACACACGACATCCACCGGTGACTAAACGACAAAACTTCTACTACATCATCCGATGGATTTAACACCCGACATCCACCGGTCACTAAACGACAAATTACATTCTACATCATCCGATGAATTTAACACCCGACATCCACCGGTCACAAAACGACAAATTTTCTACTTATATCTTCCGATGGCTTCCACTGAAGACATCTTCCGATAGACAACAGAACAACAACTCAGCATCTGCCAATAGACATCAGTCTATCAATAGAGAACAGAGCGACATTTCAACTACTCCTTGCTATACAAACACAACTCTGACTACGAAAAGGAATTTACTTACTTCACTGTAACTATTCAGAAACAATTCAAAACATTGCATTACTCAAGATCCAGTAAGAACCAACATTAAAACTCAACAAAATACTATTATCAGAAAGATCTCAAAGTCGTGTTCAAAATATTGAAACCACTACTGTCATGAAATCTCAACACACTTAAATTGAAACATTGTCAACTAAACCTTCACACCAAAATACATCAGTTAAACCGCCTCATCAGGATACCAAAACGTGGCATGATTGTGCTTCAACAACTTTGCCTATTCCTCAGTAAATTCAGAGAACTCTCCAGTAGTTACCTCAACACCTACATCACAAAACTCATCTATTAGCCTATTGCTAAGCAAGTAAAGCAATAATGAAATGATATGTTGAAACATAAAACCTAAACATGCAGTTTCTACTTTCTCAGGGAGAAATCTAAGGGAGGGCCTCCTAGAGCGCTCTGCTAAGCTGAGGAGCTGAGAGTCGAAAATAATTGGAAAATAGTGGTGGCTACAATGCATTTAATCCAAAAACCTATTCCTTAAATACATTATCCATTTTAAATTTCCAATTACTCTTATGCCCTTGCCTAGTCATCCATTAACCCCACTTTTACTATTGTCATTAAAGTTTGTCATTAATTTAGAAAGAAATAAGACTTGGTTCTATAGAACTGGGTGTTACAATGACCCAGGTGAAGATACGACAACTGTGATGAATAAGAAGATGAAGATGAAAATAAGGCCACTAGAGAGGGAGACAGGGGTGCATGAATTTCATAGACTGTGACGAGCATCACCGCGAAGGAGAATGGTCTACTGGCAGTGATCCTTAACAATAAAATAGAAGGGGTGAAATTCAAAGAAAACATCATTATCCCAACATAGACAATGGACACTTATCCGATTTGTGGATTCAAAAGATGAAGGTTTTTGAGAGGAGAAAATAAAGTAGTATTCCAAAAAAATAGAGATTGAGATTGACCTACCACTTGTAGCGGTGGCATTATCTTGGCCCGTGTAAGGTTAATTTGAGTAGAGCTCGCCAAGATGAGGAGTAAAATGGTGCGCAGCTCCATAATTCATTAGCAACATGGACAACATAGATGTAGGGATGGGAGACTCTTGGAATGTTGTATTTGACAAATTAGATGAGTGTGTTGTAGTGTTAAGGGTACACAATGGTGGCTTGAAAGAAGAATTCATTCAGTGGGGCCTTTGGTTGCCGTATGGCCGATCTTTTGACAAATTTGACGTCTGGGCTTATTAGAGCCAGACTTCCCTGAATTCCAAGGATACAGAGTTGTCTGCACTTACCAAGAATACCATTGGAGGAGGAAACAAGAAGACCCACGTATTTTTATCAATTAGTTAATTTAATATTGTGTTTCATAATTTTATGATAAAAGAACAATTGTTTAAATCGTAAACTTTTTTTCATACATGTCGAACGGTAACTTATTTAAATTCTTAATGTAACGCCCCCGAACCCGCCCCGGCTCGGTGCGCTACTTTGCTAACCAATTTCGCGTTTAAAACGACGTTTAAAATAATTTTTGATAAATTTTCGACTCAATTTTCAGGTTTTTCGAACCCTAGAAAAATGTTGGAAAACGTGTGTAAATACGTTAAAAATACGTCGGAAAAGGTTGGGGTCAAAACATTTGGAAACGCCATGCGTACCTCTCGAGTTCTACTCGAGACACATCAGCGTACCTCTCGAGTTCTACTCGAGACACATCAGCGTACCTCTCGAGTTCTACTCGAGACACATCAGCGTACCTCTCGAGTTCTACTCGAGACACATCAGCGTACCTCTCGAGTTCTACTCGAGACACATCAGCGTACCTCTCGAGTTCTACTCGAGACACATCAGCGTACCTCTCGAGTTCTACTCGAGACACATCAGCGTACCTCTCAAGTAGAAATCCTTCTACTCGAGACACATCAGCGTACCTCTCGAGTTCTACTCGAGACACATCAGCGTACCTCTCGAGTTCTACTCGAGACACATCAGCGTACCTCTCGAGTTCTACTCGAGACACATCAGCGTACCTCTCGAGTTCTACTCGAGACACATCAGCGTACCTCTCGAGTTCTACTCGAGACACATCAGCGTACCTCTCGAGTTCTACTCGAGACACATCAGCGTACCTCTCGAGTTCTACTCGAGACACATCAGCGTACCTCTCGAGTTCTACTCGAGACACATCAGCGTACCTCTCGAGTTCTACTCGAGACACATCAGCGTACCTCTCGAGTTCTACTCGAGACACATCAGCGTACCTCTCGAGTTCTACTCGAGACACATCAGCGTACCTCTCGAGTTCTACTCGAGACACATCAGCGTACCTCTCGAGTTCTACTCGAGACACATCAGCGTACCTCTCGAGTTCTACTCGAGACACATCAGCGTACCTCTCGAGTTCTACTCGAGACACATCAGCGTACCTCTCGAGTTCTACTCGAGACACATCAGCGTACCTCTCGAGTTCTACTCGAGACACATCAGCGTACCTCTCGAGTTCTACTCGAGACACATCAGCGTACCTCTCGAGTTCTACTCGAGACACATCAGCGTACCTCTCGAGTTCTACTCGAGACACATCAGCGTACCTCTCGAGTTCTACTCGAGACACATCAGCGTACCTCTCGAGTTCTACTCGAGACACATCAGCGTACCTCTCGAGTTCTACTCGAGACACATCAGCGTACCTCTCGAGTTCTACTCGAGACACATCAGCGTACCTCTCGAGTTCTACTCGAGACACATCAGCGTACCTCTCGAGTTCTACTCGAGACACATCAGCGTACCTCTCGAGTTCTACTCGAGACACATCAGCGTACCTCTCAAGTAGAAATCCTTCTACTCGAGACACATCAGCGTACCTCTCGAGTTCTACTCGAGACACATCAGCGTACCTCTCGAGTTCTACTCGAGACACATCAGCGTACCTCTCGAGTTCTACTCGAGACACATCAGCGTACCTCTCAAGTAGAAATCCTTCTACTCGAGACACATCAGCGTACCTCTCGAGTTCTACTCGAGACACATCAGCGTACCTCTCGAGTTCTACTCGAGACACATCAGCGTACCTCTCGAGTTCTACTCGAGACACATCAGCGTACCTCTCAAGTAGAAATCCTTCTACTCGAGACACATCAGCGTACCTCTCGAGTTCTACTCGAGACACATCAGCGTACCTCTCGAGTTCTACTCGAGACACATCAGCGTACCTCTCGAGTTCTACTCGAGACACATCAGCGTACCTCTCGAGTTCTACTCGAGACACATCAGCGTACCTCTCGAGTTCTACTCGAGACACATCAGCGTACCTCTCAAGTAGAAATCCTTCTACTCGAGACACATCAGCGTACCTCTCGAGTTCTACTCGAGACACATCAGCGTACCTCTCGAGTTCTACTCGAGACACATCAGCGTACCTCTCGAGTTCTACTCGAGACACATCAGCGTACCTCTCAAGTAGAAATCCTTCTACTCGAGACACATCAGCGTACCTCTCGAGTTCTACTCGAGACACATCAGCGTACCTCTCGAGTTCTACTCGAGACACATCAGCGTACCTCTCGAGTTCTACTCGAGACACATCAGCGTACCTCTCGAGTTCTACTCGAGACACATCAGCGTACCTCTCGAGTTCTACTCGAGACACATCAGCGTACCTCTCAAGTAGAAATCCTTCTACTCGAGACACATCAGCGTACCTCTCGAGTTCTACTCGAGACACATCAGCGTACCTCTCGAGTTCTACTCGAGACACATCAGCGTACCTCTCAAGTAGAAATCCTTCTACTCGAGACACATCAGCGTACCTCTCAAGTAGAAATCCTTCTACTCGAGACACATCAGCGTAACTATCGAGTTCTACTCGAGACACATCAGCGTACCTCTCGAGTTCTACTCGAGACACATCAGCGTAACTATCGAGTTCTACTCGAGACACATCAGCGTAACTATCGAGTTCTACTCGAGACACATCAGCGTAACTATCGAGTTCTACTCGAGACACATCAGCGTAACTATCGAGTTCTACTCGAGACACATCAGCGTACTCTCGAGTTCTACTCGAGACACATCAGCGTACCTCTCGAGTTCTACTCGAGACACATCAGCGTACCTCTCGAGTTCTACTCGAGACACATCAGCGTAACTATCGAGTTCTACTCGAGACACATCAGCGTAACTATCGAGTTCTACTCGAGACACATCAGCGTAACTATCGAGTTCTACTCGAGACACATCAGCGTAACTATCGAGTTCTACTCGAGACACATCAGCGTACCTCTCGAGTTCTACTCGAGACACATCAGCGTAACTATCGAGTTCTACTCGAGACACATCAGCGTACCTCTCGAGTTCTACTCGAGACACATCAGCGTACCTCTCGAGTTCTACTCGAGACACATCAGCGTACTCTCGAGTTCTACTCGAGACACATCAGCGTACTCTCGAGTTCTACTCGAGACACATCAGCGTAACTATCGAGTTCTACTCGAGACACATCAGCGTAACTATCGAGTTCTACTCGAGACACATCAGCGTACCTCTCGAGTTCTACTCGAGACACATCAGCGTACCTCTCGAGTTCTACTCGAGACACATCAGCGTAACTATCGAGTTCTACTCGAGACACATCAGCGTAACTATCGAGTTCTACTCGAGACACATCAGCGTACTCTCGAGTTCTACTCGAGACACATCAGCGTACTCTCGAGTTCTACTCGAGACACATCAGCGTACCTCTCGAGTTCTACTCGAGACACATCAGCGTACCTCTCAAGTAGAAATCCTTCTACTCGAGACACATCAGCGTACTCTCGAGTTCTACTCGAGACACATCAGCTTACCTCTCGAGTTCTACTCGAGACACATCAGCGTACCTCTCAAGTAGAAATCCTTCTACTCGAGACACATCAGCGTACCTCTCGAGTTCTACTAGAGACACATCAGCGTACCTCTCGAGTTCTACTCGAGACACATCAGCGTACCTCTCAAGTAGAAATCCTTCTACTCGAGACACATCAGCGTACCTCTCGAGTTCTACTCGAGACACATCAGCGTAACTATCGAGTTCTACTAGAGACACATCAGCGTACCTCTCGAGTTCTACTCGAGACACATCAGCGTACCTCTCGAGTTCTACTCGAGACACATCAGCGTACCTCTCAAGTAGAAATCCTTCTACTCGAGACACATCAGCGTACCTCTCGAGTTCTACTTGAGACACATCAGCGTAACTATCGAGTTCTACTCGAGACACATCAGCGTACCTCTCGAGTTCTACTCAAGACACATGTGCATATCACACTGTTGCATATCTTATATTTCATCCACACAATTCAAAAACATGGTAAACTCTCGCTCATTTCGTAGTTCAAAATATTGATGCATGTGTCACACAATGCTCAACTAAAAACAAAACGAAGCAACCACACAAACAACAAACAAACAATCATCCCTACCGTTCTGTGGTGTAGGCCCGAAGGCAAAAGGCACACATCCACTACTTACCTGATTGCTCGGCTTTCAATTGCTTACTTCGTCTTATCACTTAGCTAGATCGAGGACCTAAAATACAGAAAATTCAACTTAATAAGCCACTAATAAACTCTAAAGGTTTTCTAACTAAACTCAACAACACTTAAAACAAATTCACCCTCAAAGCCCTAAAACCCGATTTTATGCACAATTTCTAGCATCCAACTTCAAACGGCCATAACTTCTTTGTTTTTCAACGGATTTCGACGTGCCACCCCACTTCAGAAACCTCTACACGTCTACTATCCATTGAAATACTTAAATTAACAAATAAACCACTTAGCCGAACCAAAAATGGAAAAACAGAACCGGCACACTTTGAGTTAAAAATCGGTTTTTTCACAATTTCATTCTAAAACTCAAATCTATCCTTAAATACAACCTAAACTAATCCATCCAATGACTAAACCATGAAATTTAGAAAGAAAACAAGAATTTGTAAGAGAAATTCGGACTTCATCACTTAGGGTTTCCAAACCCTAATCAATCTCCACCAAAAACACCTTAAACCTCCAAAAATTAACACCTAATCACCTTAAACTAAAAACCCAAGTAAAAGCTCACCTTAAACCTTGAGAAAGATGATGAAAATGGAGGAGAAACCCTAGCAATGGTGGCTGTGTTTTCGTTGGAAGAGAGGAGGAAGAAAAGGGGTTTTGCCACTTTTACACCTAACTTTACCATTTTTTAAACCCACATTTTTTCTACTTTTAATTTCCTCCACAAATCTCTTTCTTTTTATAAAAGCCACACTTTTCACTCTTCCTCTTTCTTCTTCAACGTGGAGCCCTCATTCCCTTCACTTTTCTTCTTCTAAACATTTACTTTTCCCTTACTTTAAATTCCCACTTAGTAGCTTTCTATTGGTTACAATTTGCTTTGATTTTACAACATACCCTTTTTGAATTTTCAACCATCTTTTCCTTCTCCTTTAATTTAGAACTTTATACACTCAATTACCTTCTCTAATCCTCAACGTGACATACTCCCATTCCATCATTTTTCTTCTCTTTTATTTACCTTTCTTTCACTTTTAATTAATTAAATTTACTTTTACATAAAATTCCATAATAAATCCAACTTAATAATTTTCATTACAATTTCACTTCCAATTTCTTTTCTCCATTCAAGAGCTTAGAAAATGCGAAGATTAATATTAAACACCATACTTCGTCTAATCTAAAGGCTACATACGCTATGGATTTTTTTTTTTTTTCCGGGTGTTACACTTAACATGTAGTGTTAGCTTTAGATATAAAGTTATCGTTGGGTTATCTCACATGAATCTTTTCAAACTCATATTTACTTTTTATTTTATATTGGCATAGACAAATGAGAAGATTTAATAAAAGAATATAACATAGCAGATATATAAATTATCGTGTTATATAATTTAAAATTTTGAGTTAGCTAATTAATATTGCTATAACATATATGTGACATATAAACGAAAATTAAAATAGGTTGAAAATTGATTTCAATCATTTTTCATTATGATTTCTTGTCACTTTTATTACCTTGTTTGCTTACATTATTACCTTAAGTATTGTCATTTAAAATCATCATATCATCACATCTTGATTGCTTTTCACATGAAAATTTTAGTTGATTTTATAGAAAAATTTTATAATTGTTCTATGTAGGTACGACATCCCATTGTTTATTATTATATCACTTGCTACGATAATGTACACTTGTGCTCAGTGTAATTATTTTACATAAGCATGAAAATAAAACAAAGACAAAAAAAATTTAAACTAAAACAATTTCTACTTATATTAGAAATTTAAAAGTAAAACAACTTTCCGACAACAGCACCAAAAACTTATTGGTGATTTTATTTGATGTAAGTGCACGGGTCGCCACAAGTAATATAGAGTGAAATAAAGTTTGAACCCCCAAGGAATTGATAGAAATAAATTTTTATTACCAACATAATTTTATTTAAACAATGAAAATTTTAATTTTACAAGAGCAAATTTACTAAAGCATAAATTAAATATGTCAACTTTCTATAAAATAAAACCTATGACTTACTATTATCCCTCTACACTTTATCTAATAATATGGATCATGGAGGATCAAGCCCAAGTCCAAGCCTAAGAGCTAGGATCCATATGAAGACATTGGTGGCCCAATGACCCGATCAAGAGCTAAGAAGACGTGCGAGGCTTTGCATGAATTGATCTTAGAGGTCCAGTAGAAAGAGCCTTCATAACTTGATTCAAAGTCACTAAATGTGTTGAAGATTGAAGATGATCAAGTGGAGGCAAGGGAGACTGAATACTCATGAAGATAGACAGAGGGTGCGATGCACATGGATTCTTTAAAAGATGACATGCAATCATTTAAATGTCACATGCGCCATGCATGATAGAGAATCACGTAGGAGATCAAGTCATTCGATCAAATCACAAGCAAATCTAGCAAATCACGTTTAAACAGAGTTTAAAACATGAGATGGATATTGGTCATGCAAGGACCACATGATTTCTTTTATTTTAATTTGAGTTTATCATTATCTTTAGGTTAATAATAATTAGTTTACTTTATTATTATTTCATTAAAGCTTGCAGCCTATTTAAAGGCAAGACATATTTGATATTAGATAGAATACAAAACTTGAGTTTTTTTAGACAGAATTTCTCTTTAGTTCTTTGTGAAGAATCTAGATCTTCTTCAAGTTAAACTTGAAGAATTTTGCTTTAATAGCTTTGATTCTTATCAACGAGCTTGGTTTGGTTTAAACTCCTATCTTGATAACTAAGGTTTCATCGACAAGATTGATTGGGGTCTAGTTCCATTTCTTTTTCTTGAATCACATGGTGATTCTTGGAATATCCCGTGAGTTGAAGGGTTTCGAGTTTCCTAATACCTGTGGTTATCATCAGTTGGTATCATAGTTTTTGGCTGCGCCAATTCAAGGTGTTATTTTTAAATTTTGTTGTCAATCTATTCCTTATCTTATTCTTTTTGTTTTACAGGTAAAAAAAAAAGTTCACACCTTTTCGAATTAAGTCTTGATTTTTATCGTCAATTCCTTCTTCTTCGTAGATTCATATCCTTCTTGCATTCAAAAGTACAAAAAAGGGAAATTTTGTGAAATTTTCGACAAAGGTCAAAATCAAATTTCAAAATCAAATTTTTATCAAAGCAAACTTGAGCTTTTGAAAAATCGACAACTTAATTCTTGTTATACTTGATATCAATTGTTCTAATATTGACTTTATCCAAAATTTGTCTTATTTCAATTCTACACTTGATTTGACTATTCTTCAAGGTTGAACTTTAATCTTTAAAGTTGGATTTTTGATAGTTTGGCTTGATTTGACTATCCTAATGTCGTGTGTTATAAAATGTCTTAGGTGAACAAGCTCACGGATAGTGCTTGGTGTGCTGAGGACTTGAGGTAAGTTCTCGTGACTTACTATGGCTGATTGGCCTACACCATATGTCAAGCTTTGTCCCTCAAGGATTGTTGGTGAATGTTGGTGCTTTGTTCGTTTAACTGCTTTGGTTAGGTAGTTTAGGGTTAATTACTTTATAGTCCGTGCTTGTGATGGTATTTGTGAGGTTTTGATGGTATTCACGTTATATATGTTATATTGTTCATATTGAACTGTTCATGCATCATGGTTTCAAAACATCATGAAAATGAATTTACGCATGGGTTTCATGAAAAGAACATGCATGTAAAGGCAAGTAAAGTATCACAGTAAACAACCATGGCATGGGATTATCGGGGATGAGGTTCAGACCTGGCGTTCGTGGTGAGCGGGTTTTCCTCCCTTCAGATGGTGTGGGCTGTCTAACCGCTTAACGTGCCTTATCCATCTGTCGAGCGTTTCCGATAACCATAGACTGACACGTACCAATATATGAAATGACATGGACGGTTTTCTTAACATTGAGCATACATGATCATGTATTGGCATTTACGTAGAATTTGCTGAGATTTTTATCTCATAGGTGTCTTTATGGTGTAGGTGAGGAGGATTTTCCTTTCTCAAACGAGTCTGTAGCTTGAAGGAGGATGTTCGTGGGAGCGGCTGGCGTAGTCGATGCGAGCACGACCCGTGGGGACGTAAGTATGTGTTTTGCGAAATTGATGGATAAAAGATAGGAAAATGGTAGGATGATTGGATCTGGATCGATATTGTAATATCCGGCTTGTACGGATTTTTGGATATATTATGTTATATTATCATTTCCTTATTTAATGGCATTTTTGGTAAATATGTCAAATCAGGTCCGATTCACAAAAAGAAAGCGTCATTACGATTCTAACGAATAATAAGAATTTTAAGGAAATTACGGGAATTTTCGGAGATCAAACACTACATTCCGAGTAAATACACTTTTCGTAATGTAAAAGACGTTCTCGTAAAAATAGCGAACGAGGTCCAAATTGCAAACGGACAGTTTTAATAAATCCCTGGCAATGAATAGAAGTTATTGGCAAAATATGGAACTTTCGAGAATCGGAATAGTTGGACGATTAACGAAACGAACGACGAAACGAATAGAATTAAGTGAGAAGGGCAAAATGGTAATTTGCAAATCAATTTTTATTTAAACATCACAAATCTCTCTTTTTCCTCACTTCCTTTCTTCTCTTCTCTGGATCGCACGAACAGAGAGTGTTTTTCTCTCTCGGCCGCCGACGCCGATCTTCAATCCGAGCTCCGTCCGACCTCCGTTCCTCCTCCGTCCTTCACGGTTTCTTCTCCTCTCGCTACCCTCGACACGACTCCCGTGGACGAAGTTTGAGATCCAGCGCGCTCAAGGTAAGTTCTCGTGACTTGCTTGACCGAAAGGTCTACACCATACTTCGTCGTCGTATCAAGGATCCTTGAGGGTTCCTTGTTTTACGTTGTTTAGGTTGGGTAGCTAGGTTATGTTGTATTGTCTGGTTAATATGTATGTTGTTTGTTTACTTTCCGCTGATATGAACTGTTCATGCATCACGATTTTCGAAAGTCATGAAAAGGAATTTCTGCACATGTTTTTAAGAAAAGGAACGTATATCTGAAATGAAATCTGTAACGAAATCTGAATGAATAAACGTAATCTGTCTGTATCTGGTCACGCGGGATGGGGCTCAGGCACGGCTGTGCGTGTTACAAGCGTGTACCCCCCCTATCTAGGTGGAAAAGGTAGTCCGACCGCTGGATGGGCCCTCTCCGCTTAGTGGGTAGAGGTTTCGGTGACAATTCTGTCTGTCTGTGACGTAATGAATCTGTAATCTGTAATTCTGTATCTGTAATCTGTATCTGAGCATGATTTCTGAATGGCATACGCACGCATGCATCTGCATTTACGTAGCTTACTGAGATTTCAATATCTCATATGTGTCTGTATGGTGTAGGTGACGTTCTAGGTTACGTTGACCCAGGTGAGGATGATATTCCTCCTCCTGATGTAGGAGCAGCTGATGGATGATGCTCGTGGGAGTGCGCTGAGTAGTCGAGGCGCGATACGACCCGTGGGGATGTATGTATGGACTCTGGGGTTATTTTGGGATGTGTGATCTGATAACTGTATAGAATATTTAGGTTGTTTGGATCTGGATAGAGATTAGATAACGTTTTGGTAATTGTATGTAAAACGTTTTGGTTTAAACTGTTTGATGAACGTTATAAAATGTTTTGGTTTAGAACCGCTATTTAAACGTTATAGAAATTCTGGAACTGTTTGGTTGTTTAAATTAAGTGTTATGAATTGTTTGTAGGTTGTTACGGATAGCTCGGTTTTTAGAGCTATCCACGCAGTCGGGTTTCGCAAAGCCTGACTCGAGTCGATCGAACTTAGAATACGTTTTAGTTTAATTGATTTGATTTAGGTGGTAAATTATGGTAATTGTTGGCGTGAAGAAGTGTAAGTTTTGCTCTCTGGAAATCGGATTCCAGAGAGCAAATCGTTGAAGTGTAAGCATGAAAGAATGGTGAAGTGCGTTGAAGTGCTGGAGTGTTTGAAGGAGGATCGCTGCATAGCATGCAGCGATCGATTTTTGCTGAAAAGCAGAAATCGATCGCTTGCATCAGCAGAAATCGATCGCTTGCATGCAAGCAAGCAGCAGCGATCGATCTCTGTATTTTACAGAGATCGATCGCCGCCTCCTTTTGGCAGCCCCATTTCCGATTCTGCCCCTCCTTTAGTTTTTATTAAATATTTAAATGTTTTAAGTTTTATTTATTAATAGTTTTAGTTTATATTTGAAACGATTTACCAAACGAACTTCGATTTCGGTTTCGGCTTCGATTTCAATTCTGGTTAACGTCAAGTCTTAAAGTTTATAAAATGTAAAGATAAAAAAAAAAAAATAATAATAATAATAATATGGGAAATACGGGTACAGTATTAGGGGTGTTACAGATATTGTATAGTGTTTTTTTGTGAGTGATCGGTGGATGTGTTTTGTGAGTGATCGGTGGATGTGTTTTGTGAGTGATCGGTGGATGTGTTTTGTGAGTGATCGGTGGATGTGTTTTGTGAGTGATCGGTGGATGTGTTTTGTGAGTGATCGGTGGATGTGTTTTGTGAGTGATCGGTGGATGTGTTTTGTGAGTGATCGGTGGATGTGTTTTGTGAGTGATCGGTGGATGTGTTTTGTGAGTGATCGGTGGATGTGTTTTGTGAGTGATCGGTGGATGTGTTTTGTGAGTGATCGGTGGATGTGTTTTGTGAGTGATCGGTGGATGTGTTTTGTGAGTGATCGGTGGATGTGTTTTGTGAGTGATCGGTGGATGTGTTTTGTGAGTGATCGGTGGATGTGTTTTGTGAGTGATCGGTGGATGTGTTTTGTGAGTGATCGGTGGATGTGTTTTGTGAGTGATCGGTGGATGTGTTTTGTGAGTGATCGGTGGATGTGTTTTGTGAGTGATCGGTGGATGTGTTTTGTGAGTGATCGGTGGATGTGTTTTGTGAGTGATCGGTGGATGTGTTTTGTGAGTGATCGGTGGATGTGTTTTGTGAGTGATCGGTGGATGTGTTTTGTGAGTGATCGGTGGATGTGTTTTGTGAGTGATCGGTGGATGTGTTTTGTGAGTGATCGGTGGATGTGTTTTGTGAGTGATCGGTGGATGTGTTTTGTGAGTGATCGGTGGATGTGTTTTGTGAGTGATCGGTGGATGTGTTTTGTGAGTGATCGGTGGATGTGTTTTGTGAGTGATCGGTGGATGTGTTTTGTGAGTGATCGGTGGATGTGTTTTGTGAGTGATCGGTGGATGTGTTTTGTGAGTGATCGGTGGATGTGTTTTGTGAGTGATCGGTGGATGTGTTTTGTGAGTGATCGGTGGATGTGTTTTGTGAGTGATCGGTGGATGTGTTTTGTGAGTGATCGGTGGATGTGTTTTGTGAGTGATCGGTGGATGTGTTTTGTGAGTGATCGGTGGAAGATGCTAGTATTTTGTGGTGTTTTGATAATTTATATAGTTAGAAACATGTTTGGATGTGTATTTTGGATAGTTCTGTGAACAATTATATAATGTTCGGTGGATGTGTTTTGTGAGTGATCGGTGGATGTGTTTTGTGAGTGATCGGTGGATGTGTTTTGTGAGTGATCGGTGGATGTGTTTTGTGAGTGATCGGTGGATGTGTTTTGTGAGTGATCGGTGGATGTGTTTTGTGAGTGATCGGTGGATGTGTTTTGTGAGTGATCGGTGGATGTGTTTTGTGAGTGATCGGTGGATGTGTTTTGTGAGTGAGCGGTGGATGTGTTTTGTGAGTGATCGGTGGATGTGTTTTGTGAGTGAGCGGTGGATGTAGCTTATTTTGCTGTTTAGTGATCGACAGAGGTTTATATAAGTGTTTTGTGAGTGATCGGTGGATGTGTTTTGTGAGTGATCGGTGGATGTGTTTTGTGAGTGATCGGTGGATGTGTTTTGTGAGTGATCGGTGGATGTGTTTTGTGAGTGATCGGTGGATGTGTTTTGTGAGTGATCGGTGGATGTGTTTTGTGAGTGATCGGTGGATGTGTTTTGTGAGTGATCTGGGTGAATAAGTCATCCGGCTGACGTCACCGGTGGATGTTGAGTGTTATGGATCGGTGGATGTTGGGTGAATAAGTCATCCGGTTGACGTCACCGGTGGATGTGTTTTGTGAGTGATCGGTGGATACATTTTGTGAGTGAGCGGTGGATGCGTTTTGTGAGTGAGCGGTGGATGTGTTTTGTGAGTGATCGGTGGATGTGTTTTTGAGTGAGCGGTGGATGTGTTTTGTGAGTGAGCAGTGGATGTGTTATGTTAGTGAGCGGTAGATGTGAACAAGGAAAATTTTGGGCTTAGGCCCTTTTTGCCCTCTGTTCTGCTTGGCCGGTTCCTTTATGTGTTTTAATTGTTTTTTTATTTAAATGTTTTCTTTAGTTTTCTTTACTTTAAATACGATATATATCAAAAGGTTTTCAAATGTTTTCCGCTTAAACGTTAAACTTAAAGTTTATAAGGATAAAATTAAATAAATAAATAGTACGGGAAAATAAGGGTACAGAGTTAGGGTCATTACAGTTATGGTATCAGAGCCTCCGGGTTTTAAAAACGGTTCTGTAGACTGCTCGACTGCGCAAGCCACTACACGGACATGCTTCTTCAACTGTAAGTACGTTTTATGCTTTCTTTGTTTTGATTTCTTAGAATTGTTGTCTTTAATTGTTATAAGTTAGCAAAATGGTGCGAAAAAGGAAATGATAGAGACTTGAGAGACGACACCATAGACCAACTCAAGGAAATTATTGCCCAACAGTCTCAAAACCTTGCCCAACAGTCCCAACACTTAGAACGACAGGCTCAACATATGGAAAGACAGTCCCAACAGCTCGATACGCTGATTAACCGAGAGGTCAATAGAGCTCAGGAGGTGGCAACTCCTAGTAATCGGGGAATGGAGAGGTTTCAGAAATGACAACCCCCTGTGTTCAACGGACAATCGTCGGATCCTTCTTTAGCTGAGGAGTGGATTCAAACTATGGAGGATATGCTGGCATACGCGAGCATAGGGGATGGGGAGAAAGTCACATTCGTTGCCTATCACTTGGCACTAGATGCCCGTTTCTGGTGGGATACGATCAAGGCGACCACAGATGTGACCGCGATGAGCTGGGAGCGGTTTAAAACCATATTTTATGACAAATATTTTAGCCATACGGTACGGGAGGCAAAAATGATGGAGTTCATGCAATTGAGGCAGGCTGGCTCAGTTGCCGAGTATGTCAGAAGGTTTGAGGCCCTATCCCGGTTCGCACCACGCCAGGTCAGTGTTGATGAGAACAAGGTGCATCGGTTTATGCAAGGGCTAAGTCAAGGGATCAGAAAAAGTGTCATTATATCAGGGGTGCGGAATGTGCCATGTACTGAGATTGTAGCGAGAGCGCTAGACATTGAGGCCGCCGAACAGACTTTTGACAAATCGAGGGAACCAGCTAGAGGGTTCTTTCGGGAGATACAGCCACGGCCTCAGAACAAGGGCTGACAACCGAGAGGATAGCCACAACAACAACAGAGGGGTGCAAAGAGGCCCTATGATGGTAAAGGTGACCAAGGCAAGGGGAAGCAAGTCCAAGGGGCTACTCAAAAGCCTATTTGTCCTAAATGGCAGAAGGAACATTACGGCCCTTGTCGATTAGGCATGAACAGTTGTTGCAGATGTGGAGAGGTAGGCCATTTTGCTCAGAACTGTCCGAGGGTGGCTACCGATCAAAGAAGGGTGGCCCCGAGAATATTTGCATTTATTTAGCCCGGCGATGTTGACGACGAGGCCCAGCCCTCAGTTATAGTAGGTACTATTCTGGTCATGGGAGTAGCCGTGTTTTCATTAATAGACACGGGTGCTACGCATTCGTTTATTTCCACTGCATGCGTAGCTAGACTGAATAGTGTGTAACATCCAGATTTACGGGATTTTTGTAATATATGTGAATAATGACATTTTTGTAAATATGTCAAGTTGAGTCGGTTTTGTAAAAAGAAAGCGTTATTAGAATCCTAATAATTAATATGGATTTTAAGAAAATTTCGGGAATTTTAGGAGTTGTAATGCTAATTTTATGGAAATTACGTTTCTCGTAATTTAAAGGACGTTGTGGTAAAAATAGTAAACGAGGTCCGATTTGCGAACGAACAGTTTTAATAAAGCCCTGATAATAAGTTGAAGTTATTGATGAATTAAGGAAATTTGGAGAGAACGAATCGTCAGAAAATTAATGAAACAACAGACGAAACAAATAAAAAATCAAAGGAAATACGGTATGGTAATTTGACAAGCCAAAATTATATTAAAAACACAAAATCTCTTCTTCTCCAGCACTTCACGGCTTCTCTGTGTTTCTCCCTCTCTCCTTCGGCGATTTCTTTCTCCCTCATGGCGTTCTCTATTCTGGCGACCAACGCTCCCCGATCGACCTCCGATCCTTCACATTTTCTTCTCCAATCCTGACCCTAGGTACGATTCTAAGGTTTTACGAAGGTTTATTTCGATTTTTATGGAGTTTAAACGATTAGGGTTCGTTTAGGGTTTTCATTGAAAACGTGATTTAGGGTTTGAAATTTATAGGTTTACTGTGTTTGTAGATATAAAGGACGTATTGAGCGTTATTGGACGAAGTTAACCAATTTAGAACAAATGTTAGGGATTGTTGAATTTTTGGGTTTTTGGAAGAACTCGTTAATGGCAGTTTTGAGGTATCGAGTGTAATTTGTTGTTAAAATGCCTCGATTAGTTAAGTTAGATTTTTAGAAATTTACTTAGTTAAGGATTTTGTTAATTTGGACGTTAATGGTTCAAACGCGTTTTAACGATAATTGTTGTGAATTGCTTAGGTGAACAACGCTCGTGGAAGGAGCTTGTAGTTCAACGCGCACGAGGTAAGTTCTCGTGACTTACTGTGGCCAATTGGCCTACACCATATGTCAGAAATCGTGTTGAGGATAAGCTGGTGTTTTATTGTTTATGTTGGTCATTGTTTTGTCTGATTGTTTTGGTTGTGTAGTTTAGGTTCGGTTGTTTTATAGGTTGATTGTTGTAACGGTTTGATGGTATTTGTCGTGTTTTGATGGTATGCTCGTTATGTATGTTATATTGTGTATATTGAACTGTTCATGCATCATGGTTTAAAAACGTCATGAAAATGAATTTACGCACGGATTTGATGAAAAGAACATGTATGTAAAGGCAAGTAAAGTATCACAGTAAACAACCATGACATGGGGTTATCGGGGATGAGGTTCAGACCTGGCGTTCCGTGGTGAGCGAGTTTTCCTCCCTTCAGATGGTGTGGGCTGTCTAACCGCTGGACGTGCCCTATCTATCTGTCGAGCGTTTCCGATAACCATAGACTGACACGTACTGATATATGAAATGACATGGACAGTTTTCATAGCATTGAGCTTACATGATCATGCATAGGCATTTACGTAGAATTTACTTAGATTTTTATCACATAGGTGTCTTTATGGTGTAGGTGACCTTGAGCAAGGTGAGGACGAGATCCCTCCGCCCGAGGAATGATGCAGTTGAAGGAGGATGGCCCGTGGGAGTGTGCTGGGCAGTTGATGCGCCTTTTGACCTGTGGGGATGTACGTAAGTATTTTGGGGACACGATAGTTTGATAGAAGGATAGTTTAATTGTATAGATAGAACATTCTAGGATGATTGGTTCTTGATAGTCGATAAAAGATAATTTGATGTTTTGATAAACTTGTTTTATAAAACGTTTTACTAAGTTTTATTTGGATTTTATAGAAATGTTTGGAGACGTTTTAGGTTATGCATGGATATGCTCGAGTTTTAGAACTATCCACGCAGTTGGATTTCGTTAAACTTATCTTGAGTTAATTGGGTTTTAGGTTACGTTTTGAGTCATTTATTTTGGGTGATTGGTGAAGTGTGAAATGGATGAGGTTATGAATGAGTTTATGTTAGGAGGTTATTGTGTTTGTTGGAGTATATGTAGTATGAAATTAGTGTAGGGATGGCGGAGGAAAGAAAAAAGGAAATGGAAGGCGAGCTCCCTGGAAAAATGGATTCCAGGGAGACTGCCGACCGATCGCCCAAAGTGGGGATCGATCGGCAGTTGTGATCGCCACTCCCTGGGATTTCCAGGGAGTGTGCTGATCGATCGCCCCTTTTGGGATATCGATCGGCTGGCGATTGATTTTGCTGGGCGATCGATCGCCCGTGTGACCAGCGAACGACCGCCCCTCCATTTTTATGGTTGGCGATCGATCGCCTGCCAAAGGGGCGATCGATCGCCCCTTACCTTTTCAGGACAATTGTCCCTTTTGCCCTCAAGTTATTGGCTGATTGTTTTGTTAATTTTAATTGTTTTAAATAAATGTTTTAAGTTTTATTTCAATTGTTTTAAGTTTTGTTTAAGTGGTTTTAAGAATAATTTTGAACGGTTTTAACAATTTAGTCTACGATTTAAATTCCGCTCAAAAGTTACGAAGTTTATAAGGATAAAAAAATATACGGGAAGATAAGGGTACAGTATTAGGGTCGCTACAGTTATGGTATCAGAGCCCCCGGGTTTTAAAAATGGTTTTGTAGACTGCTCGACTGCACAGCCACTACGCGGACATCCTTCATCAACTGTATGTATGTTTAAAAGCTTTCTTTGATTTCGATTTCTTAGAGTTATTTGCTTTTAACTTTTATAGGAATTATATAAATATGGTGCGTCGAGGGAATGACCGTGATGACCGAGACGATACGCTAGATCAACTTAAGGGATTCATTGCCCAACAGTCTCAACACATGGAGCGACATGCCCAACAAATGGAGAGACAGTCCTAGCAGTTGGGCACCCTAATAGACCGAGAGGGCAGAGCTCGAGAGACGGTGACTCTGGGTAATTGAGGGATGGAGAGATTCCAGAAGCTCCAACCTCTTGTGTTCAACGGGCAGTCTGTAGATCCCTCTTCAGCGGAGGAGTGGATTCGAACCATGGAGGACATTCTGGCCTACGCAAGCATTGAGGACGGAGAGAAGGTTGTGTTGGTGAGTTACCACTTAGCACTAGATGCCCGATTCTGGTGGGATTCCATCAAGGCAACCGTTGATATGACGATTATGAGTTGGGAGCGTTTCAAAATGATATTTTATGACAAGTACTTCAGCCATACAGTGCGGGAGGCGAAGATGGTAGAGTTCATGCAATTGAGGCAGGTTGGTTTGATTGCTGAATATGTGAGGAAGTTTGAGGTCCTGTCCCGATTCGCGCCACGTCAGGTCAGTGTTAATGAGGACAAGGTACGCAGATTTGTGCAGGGACTTGGTCAAGAAATTCGGAAGAGTCTTACCATATCAGGGGTACGGAATGTGTCCTATGATGAGATTGTGGCCAGGGCACTTGAGATTGAGGCTGTTGATCAGAGTTATGCCAAACCGAGAGAGCCAGCTAGAGGGTTCTTTTGGGAGATACAGCCACGGCCTCAGAACAAGGGCTGGCAACCGAAGGGACAACCACAACAACAACAGAGGGGTGTAAAAAGGCCCTATGATGGTGAAGGCGATCAAGGCAAGGGGAAGCAAGTCCAAGGGGCTACACAGAAGCCTGTTTGTCCTAAGTGCCAGAAGGAACACTACGGCCCTTGTCGATTAGGCACGAACAGTTGTTACAGATGTGGAGAGGTCGGCCATTTTGCTCAGAATTGTCCGAGTGCGGCTACCGATCAAAGAAGAATGACCCCGAGAATATTTGCCTTTATTGAGCCTGGTGATATTGACGACGAGGCTCAACCCTCAGTGATAGCAGCTACTGTTTTGATTATGGGCGTAGCAGTATTTTCTTTGATAAACACGGAAGTTACGCACTCTTTTATCTCAACTGCTTGCATGACTAGATTGAGATTAGAGTCTGAGTTAGCAGGGGTCGAATATAGAGTGATGCTGCCTTCAGGAGAGCATATGCAGTCAGATCGTATTCTCTAGGGCAATGTCATCTCAGTGGGGGATACTACCCCTTATGCTCGTCTGATAGTTATGAGCATAGAGCGGTATGATCTTATCTTAGGGATGGACTGGCTTTCACAACACTTTGCCACCATCGATTGTCAATCCGGGATTGTGACCTTTTGACCCCTTGGTAAAGCTGAGTTTGCTTATCAGGCGATGAACAGATTGAGTGGATCGCCTATTTCTTATTCCATGAAGGTCAACGAGCAGTTTAAAGGTGAGTGCTCTATTTATTTAGCCACAGTAATTGATACTCAATTGCTCAGTAGAGTAAAGCCGAATGACATTCCTATAGTAAGAGAATTCTCTGAGATATTCCTTGACGATCTTCCCGGATTACTGCCGGACAGGGAGATTGAATTTATCATTGATGTATATCCGAGCTCCACGCCAATGTCTAAGAATCCGTATAGATTGGCGCCTGCTGAATTGAGAGAGTTGAAAACTCACCTTGAGGAGTTGCTGGATAAGGGTTTCATTCGACCCAGTTTTTCACCCTGGGGTGCGCCCGTTCTGTTTGTCAAGAAGAAAGACGGGACCCTCAGGATGTGTGTGGATTACAGAGAGCTGAATAAGCTTACAGTGAAGAATAAGTATCCACTGCCCCGGATAGATGATTTGTTTGATCAGCTGCAAGGTGCTCGAGTGTTTTTCAGGATTGACCTACGCTCGAGTTACTATCAGTTGAAGGTCCGGAAGGAAGATGTTCAGAAAGAGGCGTTTCGAACGAGGTATGGGCATTATGAGTTCCTTGTTATGTCTTTTGGACTTACTAATGCCTCTGCAGCGTTTATGGACTTGATGAACTGTGTTTTCAAGGAGTATTTGGACAAGTTCATTGTAGTTTTCATCGACGACATTTTGATTTATTCTAAGACGAAGGAGGAGCATGAAGAGCAATTGCGGATTGTTCTCAGGAATTTTGCAACGACACCAGCTATATCCAAAGTTCTCCAAATAAGAGTTTTGGCTGGATAGGGTCAGTTTTCTTGGCCATATTATTTCACAGGAAGGGTTTCTGTGGATCCGAGCAAAATTTAGGTGGTCAGAGATTGGCCACAGCCTAAGAACGTGCGAGAGGTACGTGGATTTCTCGACTTGGCTGGATATTATCGGAAATTCATTGAGGGATTTTCGAAGATTGCAGTTCCTCTTTCACGCTTGACTTGGAAGAATGAAAAGTTTATATGGTCGGCTCCTTGTGACAACAGTTTTATGGAGTTAAAGCAGAGATTGACCGCAGCTCCAGTGTTGACATTGCCTGTTGAAGGCGATAAGTTCAGCATATATTGTGATGCATCTGGAGTTGGGCTTGGATGCGTGCTTATGCAGGAAGGGAGGGTTATCGCGTATGCTTCTTGACAGTTGAAGCCGTATGAGCAGAACTATCCTACGCATGACCTGGAATTAGCGGTCGTGGTCTTTGCACTGAAAATATGGAGGCATTACTTATATGGGCAGCAGCGAGAGATATTTTCCGACCACAAAAGTCTGAAGTATTTGTTTATGCAGAAGGATCTGAATATGCTGACAGAGAAGGTTGCTAGAGTTCGTCAAAGACTATGAGTTTGAGATTAAGTACCATCCGGGAAAGGCGAACAAGGTCGCTGATGCTTGGAGCCGAATGCCTACTGCGAGTCAGCCTTCACTTGCAGCGATGTCGATTACATTGCGGTCTGAGATTGAGAAGTTTGATGTGGAGATTGTGGCAGAATTGTCCAGCATGCTCACCAACATTTCTCTCAGGCCGACTGTTCTGGATAAGATACGTGAAGCTCAACAGAAAGATAAGGAGTGTGAGGAGCTTCGATTAAGCATGACAACTGGAGACTCATCTGATTTTAACTTGTCAGATGACGGTATTCTAAAATTCAGGCATAGGTGGTACGTGCCTAACAAAGAGAAGTTAAAGAAAGAGATTTTGGGTGAAGCACATTCTTCAGCTTATTCTGTACACCACGGATTACCAAGATGTACAGAGATCTAAAGTAACACTTCTGGTGGCCGAACATGAAGAGAGAGGTCGCCAAGTACGTTGAAACCTGTTTAGTTTGTCAACAGGTAAAAGTAGAACACCAGAGGCCGGCCGGAACATTACAGCCATTGCCGATTCCGGAGTGGAAATGGGAGCAGATCTCCATGGATTTTATTGTGGGGCTCCCGAGGACGACAAAAGGGCATGACGGCATCTGGGTGATTGTGGACCGATTGACAAAGTTGGCTCACTTCTTATCTATGAAGATGACATCTTCTATGGATCAACTAGCTGAGCTTTATGTGCAGGAGATTGTTAGGCTGCAAGGAGTGCCAGTTTCTATTGTCTCAAATAGAGATCCGAGATTCACTTCTAAGTTCTGGAAGAATCTGCACAAAGCTATGGGAACTCAGCTAAATTTCAGCACGACATTTCATCCTCAGACTGATGGTCAGACAGAGACAACGAATCAGATTCTGGAGGATATGCTCAGAGCTTGTGTGTTGGAATTTCAAGGATCGTGGAGCAGATATTTGCCACTGATTGAGTTCTCTTACAACAACAGCTTCCAGGCTACCATCGGTATGGCTCCGTACGAGGCCTTGTATGGTCGAAGGTGTAGATCTCCATTATATTGGGACGAGGTTGGCGAAGCTAGTATTGTGGGTCCTGAGATTCTACAACAAACGGCGGAGAAGATTGCCGTTGTCCGACAACGTATCGAGATAGCTCAGAGTCGACAGAAGAGCTATGCTGACACGAGATGGAGAGAACTGGAATTTGAAGAGGGTGTGAATAATGGCATTTTTGTAAATATATCAAGTTGAGTCGGTTTCATAAAAAAAAAGCGTTATTAGAATCCTAATAATTAATATAGATTTTAAGAAATTTTGGGAATTTTAGGAGTTGTAATGCTAATTTTATGGAAATTACGTTTCTCGTAATTTAAAGGACGTTGTGGTAAAAATAGTAAACGAGGTCCGATTTGCGAACAGACAGTTTTAATAAAGCTCTGATAATAAGTTAAAGTTATTGATGAATTAAGGAAATTTGGAGAGAACGAATCGTCAGACAATTAACGAAACAACGGATGAAACAAATAGAAAACCAAAGGAAGGGCGATATGGTAATTTGACAAGCCAAAATTATATTAAAAACACAAAATCTCTTCTTCTCCAGCACTTCACGGCTTCTCTGTGTTTCTCCCTCTCTCCTTCGGCGATTTCTTTCTCCCTCATGGCCTTCTCTATTCCGGCGACCAACGCTCCCCGATCGACCTCCGATCCTTCACGTTTTCTTCTCCAATCCCAACCCTAGGTACGATTCTAAGGTTTTAGGAAAGTTTATTTCGATTTTATGGAGTTTAAACGATTAGGGTTCATTTAGGGTTTTCGTTAAAAACGTGATTTAGGGTTTGAAATTTATAGGTTTACTGTGTTTGTGAATATAAAGGACGTATTGAGCGTTATTGGACGAAGTTAACCGATTTAGAACAAATGTTAGGGATTGTTGAATTTTTGGGTTTTTGGAAGAACTCGTTAATGGCGGTTTTGAGGTATCGAGTGTAATTTGTTGTTAAAATGCCTCGATTAGTTAAGTTAGAATTTTGGAAATTTCCTTAGTTAAGGATTTTGTTAATTTGGACGTTAATGGTTCAAATGTATTTTAACGATAATTGTTGTGAATTGCTTAGGTGAACAACGCTCGTGGAAGGAGCTTGTAGTTCAATGCGCACGAGGTAAGTTCTCGTGACTTACTGTGGCCGATTGGCTTACACCATATGTCGAAAATCGTGTTGAGGATACATTGGTGTTTTATTGTTGATGTTGGTCATTGTTTTGTCTGATTGTTTTGGTTGTGTAGTTTAGGTTCGGTTGTTTTATAGGTTGATTGTTGTGACGGTTTGATGGTATTTGTCGTGTTTTGATGGTATGCTCGTTATGTATGTTATATTGTGCATATTGAACTATTCATGCATCATGGTTTAAAAACGTCATGAAAATGAATTTACGCACGGATTTCATGAAAAGAACATACATGTAAAGGAAAGTAAAGTATCACAGTAAACAACCATGACATGGGGTTATCGGGGATGAGGTTCAGACCTTGCGTTCCGTGGTGAGCGGGTTTTCCTCCCTTCAGATGGTGTGGGCTGTCTAACCGCTGGACGTGCCCTATCTATCTATCGAGCGTTTCCGATAACCATAGACTGACACGTACTGATATATGAAATGACATGGACGGTTTTCATAGCATTGAGCATACATGATCATGCATAGGCATTTACGTAGAATTTACTGAGATTTTTATCTCATAGGTGTCTCTATGGTGTAGGTGACCTTGAGCAAGGTGAGGACGAGATCCCTCCGCCCGAGGAATGATGCAGTTGAAGGAGGATGGCCCGTGGGAGTGTGCTGGGCAGTCGATGCGCTTTTTGACCCGTGGGGATGTATGTAACGCCCCGAGTTATCTGAACCCGGTTTGTCACACAAACTCCGTACATGACTAAAATTTCTACCATATTATTATTTTTTTTTAAGAACTTGCAGCGGAAATCATTTGAACAAACTGAAAGCTAAACAAAATCATAAAAAGTGTTTGGATGATCGGGCGAAATGTTAGAAATATTCGTCCAAGAGAAAATAAGAGTTAAATCACGAATTTCTTTAAAAGTGGTGAAGGTCAAACGCATCTGCCGCTGAACCGAGTCAACGGAAGAGGCTTAAAACAGAAAACAAAAGACATCATCCGGTCACAAAGTGACAAAATATTCTCTACACTTTCCGATGGTTTTACTCACGACATCCACCGGTCGCTAAACGACAAAAGACTCCCTACATCATCCGGTGAATTTACACACGACATCCACCGGTGACTAACGACAAAAACCCTCCTACATCCACCGATGAGTTTACTGAGACAACATCCGATAGACTTAAACCTACACCTTCCGATGACGTCAGCACGCATCTGCCGATGAGTTTACTGAGACATCATCTGATAGACTTAAACCTACACCTTCCGATGACATCAGCACGCATCTGCCGATGAGTTTACTGAGACATCATCCGATAGACTTAAACCTACACCTTCCGATGACGTCAGCACGCATCTGCCGATGAGTTTACTGAGACATCATCCGATAGACTTAAACCTACACCTTCCGATGACGTCAGCACGCATCTGCCGATGAGTTTACTGAGACATCATCCGATGGCTTTTCTGAAGACATCTTCTGATGGACAACATAACTCAACATTTACCGATAAACATCATCTACCGGTAGAAAACAGAGTACATTTCAACTACTCCTCACTATACATACACAACACCAATTACAGAAAGGAATTTGCTTACTTTTCCAAGACCATTCAGAAACAACTCAAACCATTACATTAATCAAATCCAGTAAAAATAACATTTAAAACTCGACATATCACCGTTATCAGAAAAATCTCAAAACGTGTTCAAAGTACTGAAACCACTACTGTTATGGAAACTTAACATTTCTAAATTTCAAACACTGTCAACTAAACCTTCTCACCAGCAAACATCAGTTAAATCGCCTCATCAGTTCACCAGATCCGTAGCATGAGTGTGCTCCCCCAACCAGTCTATCCCTCAATAAACTCAGAGGATTCACCTGCTGTCACTTCTTCACCTACATCACAAAACTCATCTATTAGCCTAATGCTAAGTAAGCAAAGCAATGATAGAAAGAAAAGAATGAAATGCCGAAACATGAATTCCTAAACATGCAATTTCTACTTTCTCCTCTCAGTTGTTCATGCGTTGTTTCTGTTCAGATCCCCCTGTGAAATTGGGAGTTGGATCAACTCTCCCAAAGTATAAATATCCACTGTCTCATTAAGGGTTGGATTAGCTCCCTTAACAGTAAGGCTGATTCACTGTTCAGATCCCCCTGTGAAATTGGGAGTTGGATCAACTCTCCCAAAGTATAAATATCCACTGTCTCATTAAGGGGCGGATTATTTCCCTTAACAGTAAAACTGATTCACATAACTTTTCAATATGTTCAATCCTTACCACGCCAACATGCATTCAAATTCATTTTCGTATACTTTTAAAACATGATGCATAACACACAGACACATCCCAGTAAACACAATCCTAACGTTTTGTGATGTAGGCCCGAAGGCACATGCAAACTTTACTTACCTGGCTCTCCTGGAAATGCTCAGTTTCAAACTACTTTAGAAGTCTGCTCACCTAGGTCATAGAAAGAATATCAATTAGATTTCTTCTAAGCCTCATTCTAATCTATTCAGGAAATCATGGGAAACTAGCTTGGAAGCTTAGTTCATGGTGCATTTCCGATTCAACACTACACCCGATCTCAACTCTCTCACAGTATTCCTCGAAACTTCACACATTGTACTCCCTCAGCTATCTAATTGTTAAAATCACAGACAGACTAAGAGAGCTTACCTAGGTTGAGGAAGAAATCGCTCGAAGGTTTTCTGTTGAAGAGCTGAAGGCTAGGAGAGAAATAAGGGAATTAGTGGCGGCTACCGAGCACTAAACCCCAAATCACTAACCTTAAATACATTATCCATTTTTAAATCTCTAATTACCTTTCTGCCCTTGCCTAGTCATTTATTAACCTAATCAATAACTCCCCCAACCCTTCTATAAAAGTACATCATTAATAATAATTTAAATTTTGACTCAATGGAACCGGGTGCTACAATGTACGTAAGTATTTTGGGGGCACGATAGTTTGATAGAAGGATAGTTTAATTGTATAGATAGAACATTCTAGGATGATTGCTTCTGGATAGTCGATAAAAGATAATTTGATGTTTTGATAAACTTGTTTTATAAAACGTTTTACTAAGTTTTATTTGGATTTTATAGAAATGTTTGGAGACGTTTTAGGTTATGCATGGATATGCTCGAGTTTTAGAACTATCCACGCAGTTGGTGTAACGCCCCCGACCCACCCTGGCTCGGTGCGCTACTTTGCTAACCAATCCCACATTAAAACCTAACTTAAAATAAGCATAGACTCGCTAAGTTCCCTTAATCTTACCTTTAAGCAGCCACGCGGCCTTCCCGAAAATTTCGGCAAAGTACCGCCTGAAAATGGCGCCTCCAAAATGCTAATACCCTGCAAACGAATAAACCACAACCAATCCAGAATGTTCCTAACCATCTAACCAGCATACGAGTTCACCAAATAGCAGTAAAGAGAAATCTAAAATACTAACATCTCTAAATGAATAAGTCCCCAGTATAGGGTGACATATCACCCTTACTGTAGTCACCTTACTTGTCTATATACAACAAACAGACATTTAAAATAAACCACCAAAATGCTAAGTCCCACATCTTCCGAAGACCATGGTCGAGACGCCCCGACAACTGCCCGCACCGGCACGCCCCGTGCTTCTCCAACGGCTCCCAAGCCATGGCTCACTCATCGCTCAGCTCACCTGGAACCCGCGTCGTAACCTACACCACAGAACACCACACACACTAAGCTTTCGCTTAGCAGTAGGGAATAAGAAATGCAGTTTAAAAACCAGCACTATGCACAACATACTCACATCACTATGCACAACAATACTCACATAACTTCTGACATACAACACAACTCCACTCAACACGACACTACACAAAACATAACTTAACATCGAAGCGTTCACGGAACCTTCTGCTTAACATCGAAGCGTTCACGGAACCTTCTGCTTAACATCGAAGCGTTCACGGAACCTTCTGCTTAACATCGAAGCGTTCACGGAACCTTCTGCTTAACATCGAAGCGTTCACGGAACCTTCTGCTTAACATCGAAGCGTTCACGGAACCTTCTGCTTAACATCGAAGCGTTCACGGAACCTTCTGCTTAACATCGAAGCATCCCGGAACCTTCTGCTTAACATCGAAGCGTTCACGGAACCTTCTGCTTAACATCGAAGCGTTCACGGAACCTTCTGCTTAACATCGAAGCGTTCACGGAACCTTCTGCTTAACATCGAAGCGTTCACGGAACCTTCTGCTTAACATCGAAGCGTTCACGAACCTTCTGCTTAACATCGAAGCGTTCACGGAACCTTCTGCTTAACATCGAAGCGTTCACGGAACCTTCTGCTTAACATCGAAGCGTTCACGGAACCTTCTGCTTAACATCGAAGCGTTCACGGAACCTTCTGCTTAACATCGAAGCGTTCACGGAACCTTCTGCTTAACATCGAAGCGTTCACGGAACCTTCTGCTTAACATCGAAGCGTTCACGGAACCTTCTGCTTAACATCGAAGCATCCCGGAACCTTCTGCTTAACATCGAAGCGTTCACGGAACCTTCTGCTTAACATCGAAGCGTTCACGGAACCTTCTGCTTAACATCGAAGCATCCCGGAACCTTCTGCTTAACATCGAAGCGTTCACGGAACCTTCTGCTTAACATCGAAGCGTTCACGGAACCTTCTGCTTAACATCGAAGCGTTCACGGAACCTTCTGCTTAACATCGAAGCGTTCACGGAACCTTCTGCTTAACATCGAAGCGTTCACGGAACCTTCTGCTTAACATCGAAGCGTTCACGGAACCTTCTGCTTAACATCGAAGCGTTCACGGAACCTTCTGCTTAACATCGAAGCGTTCACGGAACCTTCTGCTTAACATCGAAGCGTTCACGGAACCTTCTGCTTAACATCGAAGCATCCCGGAACCTTCTGCTTAACATCGAAGCGTTCACGGAACCTTCTGCTTAACATCGAAGCGTTCACGGAACCTTCTGCTTAACATCGAAGCGTTCACGGAACCTTCTGCTTAACATCGAAGCGTTCACGGAACCTTCTGCTTAACATCGAAGCATCCCGGAACCTTCTGCTTAACATCGAAGCATCCCGGAACCTTCTGCTTAACATCGAAGCGTTCACGGAACCTTCTGCTTAACATCGAAGCGTTCACGGAACCTTCTGCTTAACATCGAAGCATCCCGGAACCTTCTGCTTAACATCGAAGCATCCCGGAACCTTCTGCTTAACATCGAAGCGTTCACGGAACCTTCTGCTTAACATCGAAGCATCCCGGAACCTTCTACTTAACATCGAAGCGTTCACGAAACCTTCTGCTTAACATCGAAGCGTTCACGAAACCTTCTGCTTAACATCGAAGCGTTCACGAAACCTTCTGCTTAACATCGAAGCATCCCGGAACCTTCTGCTTAACATCGAAGCGTTCACGAAACCTTCTGCTTAACATCGAAGCGTTCACGAAACCTTCTGCTTAACATCGAAGCGTTCACGAAACCTTCTGCTTAACATCGAAGCATCCCGGAACCTTCTACTTAACATCGAAGCGTTCACGAAACCTTCTGCTTAACATCGAAGCATCCCGGAACCTTCTGCTTAACATCGAAGCATCCCGGAACCTTCTACTTAACATCGAAGCGTTCACGAAACCTTCTGCTTAACATCGAAGCATCCCGGAACCTTCTACTTAACATCGAAGCATCCCGGAACCTTCTGCTTAACATCGAAGCATCCCGGAACCTTCTGCTTAACATCGAAGCGTTCACGGAACCTTCTGCTTAACATCGAAGCATCCCGGAACCTTCTGCTTAACATCGAAGCGTTCACGGAACCTTCTGCTTAACATCGAAGCATCCCGGAACCTTCTGCTTAACATCGAAGCGTTCACGAAACCTTCTGCTTAACATCGAAGCGTTCACGGAACCTTCTGCTTAACATCGAAGCATCCCGGAACCTTCTACTTAACATCGAAGCGTTCACGGAACCTTCTGCTTAACATCGAAGCGTTCACGGAACCTTCTGCTTAACATCGAAGCGTTCACGAAACCTTCTGCTTAACATCGAAGCATCCCGGAACCTTCTACTTAACATCGAAGCATCCCGGAACCTTCTACTTAACATCGAAGCATCCCGGAACCTTCTGCTTAACATCGAAGCATCCCGGAACCTTCTACTTAACATCGAAGCGTTCACGAAACCTTCTGCTTAACATCGAAGCATCCCGGAACCTTCTACTTAACATCGAAGCGTTCACGGAACCTTCTGCTTAACATCGAAGCATCCCGGAACCTTCTGCTTAACATCGAAGCGTTCACGAAACCTTCTGCTTAACATCGAAGCGTTCACGAAACCTTCTACATAACATCGAAGCATCCCGGAACCTTCTGCTTAACATCGAAGCGTTCACGGAACCTTCTGCTTAACATCGAAGCGTTCACGGAACCTTCTGCTTAACATCGAAGAATCCCGGAACCTTCTACTTAACATCGAAGCGTTCACGGAACCTTCTGCTTAACATCGAAGCATCCCGGAACCTTCTGCTTAACATCGAAGCGTTCACGGAACCTTCTGCTTAACATCGAAGCGTTCACGGAACCTTCTGCTTAACGTCGAAGCATCCCGGAACCTTCTACTTAACATCGAAGCTTAACAACCAACCAAACAAACACACAATTTCTTACCGTTCCGTGGTGTAGGCCCGAAGGCAAAACAAGTACAACCCACTACTTACCTGAATGCTCGTCCAAATCACTCGTCCGACGACCTAAAATCACGGAAACTCAAATCGATTAGCTTTCAATAAACTCTAAAAGATTTTCTAACTAAAACTAAAACTAAACTAACCAACAACTAAACAACTCGCACATCTAAACACCTAAACCCGGTTTTTGTACAAATTACCGACGTCCAACTTTAAACGGCCATAACTTTCTCGTTTTTCAACGGATTTCGACGTGCCACCCCAACTCAGAAAGCTCTACACGTCTACTATCCATTGAAATGCTTAAATCAACCAAATAAATCACTTAACCAATCTGAAATGCACAAAGACAGATTCGGCCATCAAACGTATAAAACCGGTTTTTACCAAATTTACTTCCAATCTTTAATCTAACTCCATAAATCACCTAAACTAATCCAACCAACAACTAAATCATCAAAAGTGGAAAGAAAACAAGAATTGGAACCCTAATTTTCGGACTCCATGGTTAGGGTTTTCCAAACCCTAACCAAATCCCTCAAAACTACCCTAAAAACACATAAAACCTTCATCCAACCATACATAAACTAAAACCCAACAAAAATTACCTTAGATTGGCTTGAGAAAATGAAGAGAAGAGAGGGAGGGCGTCGGCTATGGAGGAAGGGAGAAAGAAGGCGTGGAGAAGAAGAAGAATGAATGAAACTCTCTTTTTCTTTTTCTTTTTATGCATTTAATTTTTGGCATTTAATTAACATATGAAATTACCATTTAATCCTCCCCTTGTTCCTTTGTATTTCAACGCCAAAACTAACACCAAATCACCATTATTCCTTCACTTAATTGCTTCACACATTTCCCATTGGTTGTTTGACTTTCAAACACCAATTTCAACCAATCACAAGAGGTTGAATTGTCAAACTCTCCCACTCACTTTCTCTTTTTAATCCAACGCCAACCGTCCTCAAATATCACCAAAATTCATTCAATCACACAATTTTACAAAATTTGATTGGTTAACAAAGTGTGACTTTTCAAATTAACTTTTTGACTTTTCAATATTTCAAACTTCCATTTCCACCAATCACCACACTTCCTTCATCCTTTGACTAGTCAAACTCTCACTTTTCTCTCATGAAATCCCAACGTGATTCAAACCCTTTTTTCCTCTCCATTTTCATTCAATTAATTTTCTAACTAAAACCCTATTGTTTGTTAAGTCTTTTGACTTTTCAACCTAATTGACTTTTCAACTTAATTCCTAATTAATTTGTCAACTTTATTCTTCTTTCTTTTGCATCCTTTCAAAACCTTTCATTCCTAAATATTAACCCTCCAAACGTTTACTCTTAAGCCTATACGCAGGAAATTCTCGGGTGTTACAGTTGGATTTCGTTAAACTTATCTTTAGTTAATTGGGTTTTAGGTTACGTTTTGAGTCGTTTATTTTGGGTGATTGGTGAAGTGTGAAATAGATGAGGTTATGAATGAGTTTATGTTAGGAGGTTATTGTGTTTGTTGGAGTATATGTAGTATGAAATTAGTGTAGGGATGGAGGAGGAAAGAAAAAAGGAAATGGGAGGCAAGCTCCCTGGAAAAATGGATTCCAGGGATACTGCCGACCGATCGCCCAAAGTGGGGATCGATCGGCAGTTGTGATCGCCACTCCTTGGAATTTCCAGGGAGTGTGCCGATCGATCGCCCCTTTTGGGCGATCGATCGGCTATCGATTGATTCCTGGGCGATCGATCGCTGGTGTGAGGGGCGAACGACCGCCCCTCCATTTTTATGGTTGGCGATCGATGGCCTGCCAAAGGGGCGATCGATCGCCCCTTACCTTTTCGGGACAATTGTCCCTTTTGCCCTCAAGTTATTGGTTGACTGTTTTGTTAATTTTAATTGTTTTAAATAATTTTTTTAAGTTTTATTTCAATTGTTTTAAGTTTTGGGTAAGTGGTTTTAAGAATAATTTTGAACGGTTTTAACAATTTAGTCTACGATTTAAATTCCGCTCAAAAGTTACGAAGTTTATAAGATAAAAAAAATATACGGGAAAATAAGGGTATAGTATTAGAGTCGCTACATAGTGCCTTAGTTAGCAGAGTACGAGTATAGAGTTATGTTACCTTCAGGGGAGTTTATGCAGTCAGATCACATCTTCCAGGGCAACGTTGTCTCTTTAGGGAGCAATACCCTTTATGCTCGGTTGATAGTTATGGGCATAGAGCGGTATGATCTTATCTTGAGAATGGATTTGCTATCTTGCCATTTTGCTACCATTGACTGCCGATCGGGGGTGGTGACTTTTCGGCCCCCGGGTAAAGAGGAGTTTGCCTATGAGGCAATGAAAAGATTAAGCAACCTACCAACCTCCTAATCCATGAAGATTAGTGAACAGTTTAAAAGTGAATGCTCGGTTTTTATGGTCACTGTGGTCGACACTCAGTTACTTAATGGGGTAACACCGGGTGACATCCCGGTTGTCAGAGAGTTTGCGAAGATTTTTCGCGATGATCTTCCCGAATTACCACCAGATTGAGAGATTGAGTTTGTTATTGATGTTTATCCAGGCTTAGGGCCTGTATCGAAGAATCCATACAGACTGGCACCTGCTGAACTAAAGGAGTTGAAGACTCAGTTAGAAGAGTTGTTAGACAAGGGGTTCATTCAACCCAGTTTCTATCCTTGGGGTGCGCTAGTTTTGTTCATTAAGAAGAAGGACGGAACTCTCCGAATGTGCATCGATTACTGAGAGTTGAATAAGCTAACGGTGAAGAATAAGTATCCACTGCCCCGGATTGATGATTTGTTTGACCAACTACAGGGTGCCCGAGTGTTTTCGAGGATTGACCTGTGCTCGGGTTACTATCAGTTGAAGGTCTGGAGGGAAGATGTACAGAAAACGGCCTTCCGAACGAGGTACGGGCATTACGAGTTTCTCGTTATGTATTTCGGACTTACGAATGCCCCGGCAGCATTTATGGACTTAATGAACCGCGTCTTCAATGAGTATTTGGACGAATTTGTGGTTATATTCATTGATGACATATTGATCTATTCAAAGACGAAAGAGGAACACGAAGAACACCTACAGATAGTTTTGGAAGTTTTGCAACGACGCTAGCTCTACCCAAAGTTCTCTTAGTGCGAATTTTGGCTGGACAAAATAAGCTTTCTTGGCCATATCATATCTCAGGAGGGAATCTCGGTGGATCCAGCTAAGATTGAGGTTGTTAGGGATTGGCCACAGCCTAAGAACATGCGTGAGGTACGCGGGTTTCTCGGATTGGCAGGATACTACAGGAAGTTCATTGAGGGATTTTCAAAAATAGCAGTCCCTCTATCCTGATTGACGAGAAAGAATGAAAAGTTTGTATGGTCCGCTACATGTGAAAAGAGCTTCAACGAGCTGAAACAAAGATTGACTACAGCACCAGTGTTGACGTTGCCTGTTGAAGGCGATAAGTTCAGTATATACTGCGATGCTTCAAAGATTGGACTTGGGTGTGTGTTAATGCAGGAGGGAAGAGTCATTGCTTATGCTTCTAGGCAGTTAAAGCCGTACGAGCAAAATTATCCGACACATGACCTTGAGCTTGCAGCGGTTGTCTTTGCTTTAAAAATCGGGAGACACTATCTGTATGGGCAGTAGTGTGAGGTGTTCTCCGATCACAGAAGCTTAAAGTATTTGTTTACGCAAAAAGAACTTAATATGTGACAGAGAAAGGGGTTAGAGTTTGTTAAAGATTATGATTTTGAAATTAAATACCACCCAGGGAAGGCAAATAAAATTGCAGACGCTTTGAGCAGGATGCCTTCTACTAGTCAGTCTATGCTTGCATCGATGTCGGGAATGCTAAGGTCTGAGATCGAGAGGTTTGATGTGGAAATTGTGGCTGAGTTGTTCACTATGCTTGTAAACGTTTTCCTTAGGCCGACAATAATTGACAGACTCCGAGAAGCTCAGAAGGAAGACTTGGAGTGTGAGAGATGTCGATTGAGCGCGACATCTGAGGACCCGTCCGATTTCAGCTTGTCGGATGATGGTGTACTGAGATACAAGCATAGGTGGTACGTGCCTAACGATGAGGAGTTGAAGAGAGAAATCTTAACCGATGCACACTCCTCGGCATACTCAGTGCATCCGGGGAGCACGAAGATGTACAGAGACCTGAGACAACATTTTTGGTGGCCGAACATGAAGAGGGAGATTGCCAGGTATGTGGAAACCTGCCTAGTTTGTCAACAGGTTAAAGGCAAAACACCAAAGGCCAGCTGGAACCTTACAGCCACTGCCGATTCCAGAGTGGAAATGAGAGCAAATCTCTATGGATTTCATTGTTGGACTCCCAAGAACAACGAAAGGGCACGATGGCATCTGGGTGATCGTGGATCGTTTGACAAAGACGGCCCACTTTCTATCAGTGAAGATGGCCTATTCTATGGATCAGCTCGCTGAGCTGTATGTGCAGGAGATCGTCAGGTTACACGGAGTGCCTATTTCGATTGTCTCCGATAGAGATGTTAGGTTTACTTCAAAGTTCTGGAAGAGTTTACATAAGGCCATGGGAACTCAGTTGAATTTTAGCATGGCGTTTCATCCTTAGACTGACGGACAGACATAAAGAACAAATCAGATTCTTGAGGATATGCTTAGAGCTTGCGTGCTGGAGTTTCAGGGCTCGTGGAGCCAATATTTGCCCTTAATTGAGTTCTCGTACAACAACAGCTTCCAGGCTACTATTGACATGGCTCCGTATGAGGCGCTGCATGGTTGAAAATGCAGGTCTCCGTTATATTGGGATGAAGTAGGCGTGGCTAGCATAGTTGGCCCAGATATTTTACAGCAAATAGCGGAAAAGATCGCTGTTATCAAACAACGTATAGAGATAGCACAGAGCCACCAAAAGAGCTATGCTGACACCAGATGGAGAGAATTGCAGTTTAAGGAAGGTGACGAAGTGTACTTGAAGATTTCTCCGTTCAAAGGCGTGATACGGTTCGGAAGGAGAGGCAAGTTGAATCCGCGTTTTGTTGGGCACTTTCCTATTTTGAAGAGGATCAGGACTATGGCGTATAGGTTATAGCTTCCGGCGTCCATGGAAGGTATTCACTATGTGTTCCACATGTCCATGCTCAGAAAATGCGTGCGTGATCCATCACACGTCGTTGAAACAAGAGAGATCGAAGTGTAACCAACGCTAACCTATGAGGAAAAGCCGGTACGAATTCTAGAGTCCTCTATCAAAGTATTGCGCAATAAGGAGATCTTGCTGGTGAAAATTCTGTGGCGGAATCATGATGTTGAGGAGGCTACTTGGATGAGGCAGCAGGATATGATGTTGAAGTATCCTGAACTGTTTATAAGCCAAATTTTGAGGACAAAATTTAAAATAAAGTGGATGGAATGTAACACCCAGTTTTACGGGATTTTGTAATTCCAATAAATAATGGCATTTTTGTAAATATGTCAAATTAAGTCCGTTTTGCGAACGAAAAGTTGTATTGGGACCTAAATAATAAATTGGAATTTATGGTGAAATAAGGAAATTTGGAGAAAACGAATAGTTAGTCAAATAACGAGATAAGTTGGAGAAACCAAACTAAGTTCAACCAAACAAGCAATTGGATGGAGGGACAAATTAGGAAGTAAAAAAGGGGTAGTTGGGAGCACTAAGTGAGAGTGTGACAAGTGTCAAAACTTGTGGGAGAAGCTTGGCAAAGGCAACACCATCCTTTTCCCTCCCTTACGAGAAACCACATTCACTTTCACTCTTTATCTCCTTTAACTTTCACAGCCACGAAAATTCTCTCCACCCCTACGCTTCTTCACAATTCAACGGCTCCTCCAACCAATTGATTTCCTTCACGATTCATTCCTAAATCGCGACTCTAGGTAAGGTTTTAATGTTTCGGATCGTTAGCCTTCGATTTTAGAGTTGTTATTCAAATAGGGTTGCGTTAGAAACTGTCGATGGAAGTTAGAAATCGTTAGCTATTGGAATGTTGAATGATAATAAGGCATTTATGATTATGGAGGATAGTTAAGTGGAATTAACGGAGTCTGATTGGGTTAGACTCGGTTCTAATGTCGTGTGTTATAAATTGTCTTAGGTGAACAAGCTCACGGATAGTGCTTGGTGTGCTGAGGACTTGGGGTAAGTTCTCGTGACTTACTATGGTCAATTGGCCTACACCATATGTCAAGCTTTGTCCCTCGAGGATTGTTGGTGAATGTTGGTTCTTTGTCCGTTTAACTGCTTTGGTTGGGTAGTTTAGGGTTAATTACTTTATAGTCCGTGCTTGTGATGGTATTTGTGAGGTTTTGATGGTATTCACGTTGTCTATGTTATATTGTGCATATTGAACTGTTCATGCATCATGGTTTCAAAATGTCATGAAAATGAATTTACGCATGGGTTTCATGAAAAAAACATGCATGTAAAGGCAAGTAAAGTATCACAGTAAACAACCATGGCATGGGGTTATTGGGGATGAGGTTCAGACCTGGCGTTCCGTGGTGAGAGGGTTCCTCCCTTCAGATGGTGTGGGCTGTTTAACCGCTTGACGTGCCCTATCCATTTATCTAGCGTTTTCGATAACCATAGACTGACACGTACCAATATATGAAATGACATGGATGGGTTTCTTAGCATTGAGCATACATGATCATGCATTGGCATTTACGTAGAATTTGCTGAGATTTTTATCTCATAGGTGTCTTTATGGTGTAGGTGATATAGAGCAAGGTGAGGAGGATTTTCCTTTCTCAGACAAGCCTGCAGCTTGAAGGAGGATGTTCGTGGGAGCGGCTGGCGTAGTCGATGCGAGCACAACGCGTGGGGACGTAAGTATGTGTTTTGGAAAATTGATGGATAGAAAGATAGAAAAATGGTAGGATGCTTGGATCTGGATAGATATTGAATAGTGTTTTTGGAAGATTGATAGTATTTTGTAGTGTTTTTGATAATTTGTATAGTTAGAAACATGTTTGGATGTGTATTTTGGATAGTTCGTGAACATATATTTATATAATGTTCATTTTGATGTCTCTGGAAATGGAGAATGTTATTTTTAATGTTTTTAGAAGTTCTGAGTGAAGGGCGTGTAAGTACAGGAAAAATTGTATGGGTTTCGGTTAAGTGTTCGGTTACTGTTGAGCGGTGGATGTAGCTTGGCAGAAGTGAGCTGTGGATGTAGCTTATTTTGTCGTTTAGTGATCGGCAGAGGTTTATATAAGTGTTTGGTGAGCGGTGGATGTAGCTTATTTTTTCGTTTAGTGATCGGCAGAGGTTTATATAAATGTTTGGTCAAAGTCAACCGGCAGATGTGTTCGGTTAATGTTGACCGAGTCATCCGGCTCACGTCACCGGTGGATGTTGAGTGTTATGGATCGGTGGATGTTGGGTGAATAAGTCATCTGACTGACGTCACCGGTGGATGTGTTTTGTGAATGATCGGTGGATGCGTTTTGTGAGTGAGCGGTGGATGCGTTTTGTGATTGATCAGTGGATGTGTTTTGTGAGTGATCGGCGGATGCGTTTTTGAGTGAGCGGTGGATGTGTTTTGTGAGTGAGCGGTGGATGTGTGATGTGAGTGAGCGGTAGATGTGAACAAGGAAAATTTTGGGATTGGGCCCTTTTTGCCCTCTGTTCTGCTTGGCCGGTTGCTTTATGTGTTTTAATTGTTTTTTTTATTTAAATGTTTTCTTTAGTTTTCTTTACTTTAAATACGATATATATCAAAAGGTTTTCAAATGTTTTCCGCTTAAACGTTAAACTTAAAGTTTACAAGGATAAAAAAATAAAAAAATAAATAAATAGTACGGGAAAATAAGGGTATAGCGTTAGGGTCGTTACACTCTACTTTTGACTAAATATGTTCATGAGGACAATACAAGATCAATTTAGAACACTAAATATGAGGTTGGATAGAATGAAGTCCTCAACCAAAAGCCATGCACGGAAAGGTAAAACTCCAATGACATACAAACACAAGGAATCATTTGTGGATGATAATTACAAAAGAGAAATAGAGTTTGAATCAAATCGAGAGGATGGTGACCTCTGTAACAACCCCAAGGGCCACCACGTTACATGACTTGACATTACTTGACTTAGCACCTTTTTCACGTAAATTTTTTTGCAAACTTACAACTTTAAATCATAGGTTATGACCGTTTTCGTTAAAATATTAACTCGGTTTTTGGCGCGTTTACACCCTTTAAAATATGTAGAAAATGTTCACATAATACGTTTAGAAAGTGTCGTAAAACATCGCGTTGAAACACCTTTAAAAAATCAACATAAAAAATATAAACTTTTGAACTCACATCACATGCGGCGCGCACGTGCATCGCTCTGACATCGCGCACAAGGCGCGCGCGACACATGTTCAGTGTGTGCACGGTGTGCGCTTCGCTCCCCTGGGTGCGCACACCACCCGGGTGGAGCGCGCAGGGAGCCGATCGATCGTGCCTTGGGTGCGATCCATCGGCACCCTCGGGTGTCGATCTTAAATCCACATAATTGGCCGATCGATTGCGCCCTTGTGCGTGATCGAACGGCAAGCACTCTGCCGATCCCACATACACCACAATAGGCACCGACCGATTACGTCTCAGCACGCGATCGATCAGCAGGCACTGTGCCTATCCAACATGCAATGCAGCAGGCACCAATCGATCGGCTGGGCGCTGCGCACTCCAGCAGTGCGCGCCCAACCCGCACACGCCGCGCCACATTCCTACATTTCACCTCATCTTCACATTTCCTTCCTCATCCTTTATTCTAAACCTCTAGTAACACTTCATACATTCTTCAATTCACTTCTCACCATTTTAACTATCATTTCCATGAAAACCTAACCGAATTTGAAACTCGAAATACTTAGCGGAAGTTTAAAAACAAAACGCATGGAAGACTCTAAATACTGGGCATCACGTTTTTGAAAGTATCATGCAAAATGTTTTATGCATTGGTTTTATGTAAGAAAGATAAGTAATATTAAATGTTATGTACCGGTTAAGTTGTGGGACCGGGAATGACATATGTTCTTGTCATTCTCTGGGATTTATGTAAAACTGTCATCGCCAAGGACATATGTATTTTGTCCTTCTCTAGGACCCGGTAAAACCACTAACCCATGTCATGTATGTTTAGCCTACTCCCTTAATAAGCCCATTTAACCAATATCTCCACTTGAACCTAAATGTAAAGTATGTACATGTTTTGAAAAGTATCATGCATAGCATGAGCATTTTTCATTTTACGTATGATCTTACTAAGAGAAATGGAGCAAAGAAATCGAGGGTTGATGTATGCAAAAACCGTGAAGAAAGATGAAGAAAATGAAGATGAAAATGTTAACAAAATAAAAGCAAAGTGTGTGATGATGATGGCCGATTATAGGAATGAAAATGAGAGCATGAAATGATGAAAAGATGGTAATACCCTTGGTGGACCCATGAGCTATCTAACGTGTGCTCTCGGGTGCACGTTTTTCCAAAGAAAAACGACCACTGTTAGGCCTAGGTTTTCATTCTCAAACCTTGAACTCTTAAGAGAGAAAGGTGAGGGAAAAGATAAGAGTTCACCTAGCAACCCGATAGCTAGGGGAACAATTGAGGGCTTCTCCACTCGATTGGAAAATCGAGGATACCCGTAGGTCTTCTAACACTTCGGTTAGGGAAATAGTAATTTCATAAAAATGCTAAAATGTTCCTACACACACCAATGCTATGCCTTAAATAAAAAATCCTAAGGTGGATGATTAGGGTTTGGAAAAAATTGAAGAAGGAATTGGAGCCATTGGATGAGGTGTAATCGGCGGCCAAGAAGAGGAGCTGTGCGCACGCCATCCGACGAACCAAGCTGTAGCTCGCACGCGCCATCTAGCAGTCAAGAAGCTGGATCTGTGCACGCCATCTGACGGTCCAGGAAGCTGCCAAGTGCGTGCCATCAATGGCGCTGAAGGATGATCCATGTGCGCCTAATCTGATGCTCTAGCGTGCGCCATCCAATGGCTAGATGCTTGCCCACGCGCGCCTCCTCGATGCCAACGTTGCTGCCCGCGCGCGCCAAATCAATGACCCAACTTTGTCCCGCGCCCAAGCTTGATCAATAGCTGAAATTTTGCCAAGTCTTTGATCCTTGTTGCCACTACCAAATGCACCTGCAAATTTCATACCTTAAAATTGGGCTCTCCTTCGGGTCAAGTCTTCATTTGGGTCCAATTTGTTGAAGTAGCTTTTCTTCTTTGTTGGCTTAGTCTTCAACCTATCATCCACCAACATACATCTAGTCCTAACCACTCAATCTAATGCATGATGCAATATAAATAATTCATACAAGAAAACTAGAGTTTGCCAAATAAGTTCAAACAAAAATTACAAAGTTTAAAGACCAGGGAAGACAAATTCCCATTGGGCCATTTGATGAATCCATTTGAGTGCTCCAAGTGAGGAGGTGCACAGGCTGATCCATATCTTCTGAATTAGGCTTCCAAGTGAAGTCGACAATAGGATCCATTCCTGCAAGAATAGCAAACTCATTAGTAAAATTGTTAAGTAAGTTATGGGTCTTAGTCTACGATCTAGTTATGGGTCTCCTTAGCATGTCATCCCCTCTGGGTGGCTGAGGATTTGACCTTAAATCCAATGATTCAGCCTACTCTTCACGATTCACATCTCCAATGTAAGGACAAATCTTGGACATTAAAGGTGGCTGCTCCATATTCGCAAGGTAATTCCAATTTGTAAGCGTTGTTATTTATTCGCTCAAGAATCTTGAAAGGGCTTTCGGCTCTTGGAAGTAGTTTGGAATGTCTCTTAGCGGGAAATCTTTCCTTGCAGAGATGTAACCAAACCAAATCTCCCTCGATAAATGTAACGACCCATATCTAAATATAAATTCTAAAATTTGTCGTAAAATTTAAACTTTTCCTCCCGGGTTTCATTGAAGGAATAGTATTTTTTCCTCTTAGGTTTCTTCAATTTAAACAGTAGGGGTAGCTAATCCTCTCTATCGGGTTTGGACGATGGGTACAGTAGGGGTCGACGACTATAAGTAGACGGGAAATAAATTCCTCTCGGATTCGTCTCATTCGTCCACGGACTCGGTCGACTTTCTAAAGTCTCACTAAATTAGTTGACTATCAGTACTGACTGAAAATCGGTCGATGATCAATGTTGGCTGAAATCAGTCGATGTCAACGTTGGCTGAAATCAGTTGACGTTATCGACCGAACACCTTTTGTTAATTACTCGACGTCATCGACCGAACATCTTTCGCTAAAATGGTCGACGTTATCAATGGAACTTGTCCCTGAAATGGTCGATGTCGTTAACCGAACTCCTTATTAAATACCTTCAACCAAATCATTGACTAATCGGTCGACGTTATCGACCAAACTCTCAAATAAAACTTAACACCAGAACACTTACTATTTGGTCGACGTTATCGCCCACAACTTTGGTCGATGTTTTTCTACTAGTATACTTAACCGAGACTTATACAATTTCCCTCCCTATATCACCCATTACCCGAACGATCGCCCCTTTCTGGCGATCGATCGGCTAGCTCTCTGGATTTTGTCCAGAAAGCTGTTTTCACCTTCTTTCCCCTGCCTAACCTAAAATCATCAAACCGACCTAAAAACGACACGCCTCAACTCAAATCATCAAACCTATTTTCAAAGCATCCAAACTCATTCCAAATCATCAAAATCCATCTCTAATTCATTAAAGCATAATTCGTACATCAATATCAGACCTATTTCATCAATATTCATTCATATATAGCGGAAGGTAATTAAATCTTCAAAATACATCAAAACAACGTTTTATAACCTATCCAGGCACCAAGCAACCTAAAATGAGTTTCTATACAATTCATATACTTCCACCCTTCAGCCCGACATAAACCCAAAATCTCCAAAATACTTAACTATTGCTCCCACGGTCAAATTAGCTCTGATTGCACTGCACACTCCCACGGGCACACCTCTTCAACCAGCTTATGCGTCGGGTGGAGGAATCTCATCCTCACCTGTATCGAAGTCACCTACACCATAGAAAATAAACTATGAGCTAAAGAGCTCAGCAAGTCTCGTAAATGAAGATGAGTGCTATGCGTGCGGGGTTTGTAAAAACATGCATTTCTTTTTCATTATTTAGTTACATAGCGGGAGGTGTCACCGGGGGTTGACTCACCAGATAGAGAGGGCACATCTCGCGGTTAGATAGCTCTTTCCATCTGCAGGGGGAAGACATGCTCCTCCTCTCAGGACAGCCATGTCTGAACCCCACCCCGACGTGACCGGGATTACATGCATATCATTTCATTAGGCGTTTCTTTTCATGAAAACATATGCAGAAATTCATTTTTCGTGCCGGTTCGTAAAACATGATGCATGAACATGGATTTGAGCATTAACGTAAAGAAAAGCACAAACAATACATAGAACCTAATGAAAAAAAACGTTCTAACATACAATTATCCTAACTACCCTTCCAACCTACACTAAACAAGAATTTCTCCAATTATCTTCGATCAACAAAGCTCATCCATGGTGTAGGCCGGATCGGCCAAACAAGTCACGAAGACTTACCTCACGTCCGTAGCACACCAAGCTCTGCCCTAAAGCGTTGTTCACCTATGACAATTCACAACAATCGTCATTAAGAGTCGGTCTTAGGAAATCAAATTCTAAAGGCTAACGAAGTCCCTTGCTAAAGAGTATTTCCTAAAACCACAATATATTTCATTGAGGCATTTTATCGAGCAATTTGTGTTCGTGAATCTCTAACCTCCATTAATGGAGTTTCTAAGTTCTCCAACAACCAAAAACTCCATATTCTTCAATAAACCGACTAACTACACCAAATAACCACCAATACGTCAATTAGAGGCATAGTCACACTAAACACATCGATTTCTAACCTTAGTCCACGTTTTTAACAAAAATCCTAAACGAAACCCTACCATTTTAAACCCTAGAAATTGAGAATAAACTGTCCAAGAGCATAGATTCTTACCTAGAACGTTGTTTGGATGAGGAAACGTGAAAAAAACTGATCGATTGGAGGAGAAATTGTTGAAGAGGGAGGGAGAACCGCCGTGGAGGAGAGAGTCGCCAGAGAGAGAGGGAGAAAGCCTCTGGAGACAAACGTTAAGTGTGGAGAAGAAGGAGGGAATTTGGCATTTTAATATAATTTATCTTGCCAAATTACTGTTTTGCCCTTCCTTTGATTTTATATTAGTTTCTTCCTTTGTTTCGTTATTTAGCTAACGGTTTGGTTTCTCCAAATTTCCTTATTTCACCATTAATTCTAACTTATTGTTAGGGCTCTATTAAAACTTTCCGTTCGCGAAACGGACTTAATCTGACATATTTACAAAAATACCACTATATATTGGAATATTATAATCCCGTAAAACCGGGTGTTACATTGAATATCACTTCTTTTCTCCCTTTATTGACATGCTTAGCATAATTGGCATTATTCTTCTCTATGGTTTTGTGAACCTTCTCATGAAACCTCTTAATTTTCTCTGCTTTACTGTCTCCCAAAGGGTTTACAAGGTCCTGGGTAGGAATGAGAATAAGATCCAGTGGTGAGTGCGGATTAAATCCATAGGCTACCTCAAAGGGCGTTTGCTGGGTGGTGGAGTGAAGGCTTCTGTTGTAACAGAATTCAATTTGAGGTAGCACTATGTCCCAATTTGTTAAGTTCTTACCCACAACACTGCGTAGAAGAGTTTCGAAGGTCCTGTTGACCACTTCCGTTTGGACGCCCGTTTGAGGATGGAATGAAGTACTAAAACACAATTTAGTCCCCAATTTATTCCATAGAGTCTTCCAAAAAGTGCTTAGAAATTTGGTATCACAATCCGACACTATTGATTGAGGCACTCCATGGAGTCTAACTATTTCCTTGAAGAAAAGTTCAGCTATAGCAGCAGAGTCATCAATTTTGGTGCATGCAATAAAATGCGTCATTTTGGAGAAATGGTCCACGATTACCATAATAGAGTCCTTATTGTGGCCAGTCCGTGGTAACTCCAAGACGAAGTCCATGCTAATCTCTACCCAAGGATGAGTAGGAACGGGTAAAGGTAGATAAAGTCATTGAGGAAGAACTTTATTCTTGGCCTTCTTACACACGATGCACTGCTCAAGAGAGTGGTGCACAACCTTCATCATGTGTGGCCAATAGAATTGCTCTTTTAGCAACTCAAGGGTCTTCTTTTCTCCAAAATGTCTAGACAATCCTCCACTATGAGCTTCTGTAATAAGGCATTGTCTCAGACTACAATTAGGTATGCACAATTTTTCTCTTTCATTAAAAATCCATCAACAATGTTATATCCTCCTTCTGCCTTATCTTGGCCATTTCGGGTATGGTGTCCCAAAGTCTTTGTCAGATTCATAAGTATTCTTTATCAAATCAAATCCAAAAAATCTAACACCTAACTCCGTTAAGAGGATTCTTTTGCGGGATAATGCGTCGGCAACAATATTGTCTGATCCTTTCAAATATTTCAAAATGTAAGTAAATCTTTCCAAGAATTCCACCCATTTTGCGTGTCTCTTATTTAGTTTGTGCTGACTCTTGATGTGTTTAAGGGATTAATGGTCAGAATGGATCACAAACTCCTTAGATAACAAATAATATTGCCAATGCATAATGGCTCGAATACCCGCATAGAACTCCTTGTTATAGGTGGAGTAATAAAGTGAAGCTCCTTTAAGCTTTTCACTGAAATATGCAAGAGGCTTGCCTTCTTGCACCAATACGGCTCCAATGCCAACTCCAAAGGCATCACTCTTGATCTCAAATACCTTGTTGAAATCAGGAAGTTCCAATACCAGGGATTGACAAAAATTTTCCTTAATCAGGTCGAAGCTACTTTGACATGCAGGGGTCCAATTAAATTCTACTCATATCTTTGTGAGGTTGGTAATGGGAGCTACTAATGAACTGAAGTCTTTAATAAACCTCCTATAAAAAGAGGCTAATCCATGAAAACTACGGACTTCATATATTCCATTTAGTGTAGGCCAATCCTTGATGGCCTTAACTTTTTCCTCATCGGCTTCTAATCCATCTTTTGAAATTATGAATCCTAAGAAATAAACCTTTTCTATGCCGAAGGAGCATTTACTCAAATTTCCAAACAGTTTAGCTTTTTGGAGAGTTTGAAAAAGCAACCCGAGGTGGTTGAGGTGTTGGGAAAGGTCGGGGCTGTACTGTAATACCCAGCTTGTACGAATTTCAGATATAATATATTATATTCATATTTTGTTATATAATGGCATTATTGGTAATTATGTCAAATCAGGTCCGTTTCACGAAAAGAAAGCGTCATTACGATCCTAACAATTAATAGGAATTTTAAGAAAATTATGGGAATTTTCGGAGATTAAACATTATATTCCGAGTAATTACATTTCTCGTAATATAAAGGATGTTTTAATAAAAATAGTAAACAGGGTCCGAATTGCGAACGGACGGTTTCAATGGAACCCAAATAATAAGTTGGAGTTATTGGTGAATTAAGGAGTTCTGGTGAACCCGAATAGTTGGACGATTACTGAACCGAAGGACGAAACTAAAATAAAAACTAAAGAAGGGCGAAAAGGTAATTCGTCAAGTTAATATTTTTTTTATAAAAATCAACTTTCCTTCAATCGCAGAACACTTCTGCGATTTCCATTCTGATTTTTCCAGAGAGTTTCTACTTCGCGAAACCCTCCCTGCCCACGGCGATTTCTTCGACAATCTGACCTCCATTCGTTCTGTTTCCTTCACGTTTTCTCCTCCTTTCGCAACCCTAGGTATGGATCTACGTTCTTAGAACGTTTATTTCGAGTTTTACGGAGTTATACGTTTAGGGTTTTCGTTAGGTTTTCGATTAAAAACGCGAATTAGGGTCCGTAATTAATAGGTTAGCTGTAATTCAGTATATATAGCACGTATTTGACGTTATTGGACGAAGTTAAATCAATTTGTGAAAATGTTAAAATTAGGGATTTTTGAGAATTTAGATGCTGAGCGTAAATTTCTCGAATAAATAGCTCAATGAATTGGATTAGAACTTTAGGAAAGTTTCCTTAGTTAAGGTTTTGTGAATTTGGACGATCGATAGTTTAAACTCGTTTGAACATCGATATTGTTATTTGCTTCAGACAAACAACGCTCGTGGACAGAGCTTGAGCTGCTTTGGACACTAGGTAAGTTCTCGTGATTCTTCTCTGGCCGATTGGCCTACACCGTATGTCGAATGTCGTCTCGAGGAGTTTTGGAGATGCGTTTATTTAATGTTTACTTGGCTTGGGTAACTAGGTTTTAGGAGTTTATAGTTTACGCTTTACAATCTTGATGGTACATATTATTGCTTGTTTACTAGAAGATATTGAATTGTTCACGCATCACTTGTTTTAAAAAAAAGCATGAAAACGAATTCTCGCACAGAGTTTTAAAGATAACGTAAAGCATTGCATTGGCCGAAAGGCGTATTGAGCATAGCATTGGCCGAAAGGCTTATTGGCCGAAAGGCGTATTGAGCATAGCATTGGCCGAAAGGCTTATTGGCCGAAAGGCGTATTGAGCATAGTATTGGCCGAAAGGCGTATTGGCCGAAAGGCGTATTGGTCACGCGAGGTGGGGCTCAGGCACGGCTGTACGTGTTGTAAGCATGTACCCCCCTCTTCTAGCTGGAAAGAGTAGTCCGCCCGCTGGATGAGCTCTCTCCGGTTAGAAGGTATAGGATCTCGGTGACACCTATTGAGCATTGCATAGTAAGATAAAATAAAGCATGGTTTAATGAACTCATAGCACAGCATGCATTGCATTTACGTAGAGCTTACTGGGATTTTATCTCATAGTGTGTTGTATGGTGTAGGTGACATAGACTTCGAGGTACCAGGTGAGGACGATGTCCCTCCACCTGAGGCATGATTCAGTTGACGGAGGATGGCTGCGGAGGTGTGTTGGCGCAGTCGAGGCTCACCTGACCCGTGGGGATAGTATGTATAGATTTTGGGATGTTTTGGCTGGATAATTGTGTAGACGTTATAGGATGTTTGGTTCTGGTAGTTGATAGGTTTACATTTGAATGTTTTGGGTAAATTGTTTATAAAACAGTATTTAAACGTTATAGAAATGTTTTGGAAATGTTGTAGGTTGGATACGGATAAGCTCGATTTTTAGAGCTATCCATGCAGTTGGATTTCGCAAAGTCCGCTGTGGGTTGATTGAGTTTAAAATACGTTATAAACTGATACTTTGTTAGGAGTAGGTTGAATTGTGTTAGGTTGAACTGTGTTGGTTTGCTCTCTGGAATCCAGAGAGCACTTGTGAAAATAAAGGAAAACAGAGAAGAAGAGAAAACAGAAGGGATCGCGTGGTGGTCGTTGCATAGAGTGCAGCGATCGATCTCTGCAGTAATCGCTGGCTTGCTAGCTGCAGCGATCGATCTCTGCAGCAATGCAGAGATCGATCGCTGCTTGCTAGCATATGCAGCAATCGATCTCTGCATTGCTGCAGAGATCGATCACTGCAGCATGCAGTGCATGCAGCGATCAGTCGCTGCATGCTGCAGCGACTGGGCGCGGCCTCCTTTCCTCAGGCAGAATGTCAATTCTGCCCTCCCCTTTTATTTTAATCGAAATTAGTTTTAAATAATGGTTTTATTTAATTAGCTTTATATTTGATTTAAATGTTTTAAAGTTAGATTTTAATTCCGATTTCGATTTTGGTTTCGATTTCGGTTTAGGTTCCGCCCAGTGTTTAATTAAAGATATTAGGTTAAAAAAAAAATATGGTACGGAAAATACGGGTACATATTGAGGGACGTTACATGTTACACCAAGAGTTTTTTGTCGGAACT